>CM073779.1:14905596-15593903 GCA_037158775.1 Hetaerina titia
ACTCCTTCTTTAAGTTCTTCATCGCTGTCAAATCTTTTTCCTGCCAAAAAGTCTTTAAGCTTTGTAAAGAGATGAAAATCTGAAGGGGCCAAGTCCGGGCTATACGGTGGATGGTCGAAAGTTTCCCATTTGAATTGCTGCAAAAGTTTTTGTGTTATCCCAGCTGCATGAGGCCTGGCATTGTCATGAACGAGAATGACACCAGTAGACAATAGACCTCGCCGCCGATTTTGTATTGCCCGCCGTAATTTCTTTAATGTTTCACAATACGCATTGGCATTAAGTGTCTCCACGGGCCATAAAATCAATAAGCAATACACCTCGTCGATCCCAGAAAATGGTTGCCATGAGTTTCCTGGTGGACAGAACTGTCTTGAATTTTTTTGGTTTGTTTGGTGAATGAGCATGATGCCACTCCATTGACTGTCGTTTACTCTCAGGTGATGCATAACAAACCCATGTTTCGTCACCAGTAATTATGCGAGTCAAGAAAGAGTCTCCTTCATCAGAATAACGTCCCAAAAACGTCAGTGCTGCAGCCATACGCTTGGTTTTGTGCTCATCTGTAAGCATGCGAGGGACCCATCTTGCACAAATTTTTGCATAATGCAGATGGTGTTTAACAATTTCATGAACAATTGTTTCTGTATCCCGTATTAGGAATAGGGTGAGCTTGAAAATGTACGTTATGCAGGCCATATATCACACCGCTTTCGGGATGCCTTTGTCTTTTTTTACGAATACGTTTAATAATGTTGATGATGTATTTTATTCTTTGTAGAGCGTGTGATGTCAGTGTTAACTTCATGTGTTGTTTGTCGATCCTCACCCGCTAGTTTTTGATTCTTTTAACTGGGAAAAGTTGGCTATTGTTTATGTTAATTGATATCTGTATTGTGTCTGAAAGGAAGGTGAGGATGTCATGCACGAGCTCCGTTTGCTGGTCTGTCAGCAGGATTAGCCAATCATCAAGTTATGCGATCATGATGACGCCGAACTGCGTTAGGAATTCTTGTGCCACGGCCCTGGCCCATCGCTGCATTATTGCAGGTGCTAGTGCATGACCCATCGGAACCTGTGTCCATGCGTATGTTGTTCCTTCATGGTATACGCCGTAGAATTGTCTGTTGTGGGTTGATGAGGATTTGCCAGAAGGCGTCTTTTAGGTCCATCTTTATGAGACAAGTGTCCTGTGGAATAGCCTCCAGCGCTTGCGCGGCAGACCGGAGGGTGAAACGGGGTGTGTTGATGTACGCCGTCCACGGCGAGAGGTCCTGGATAATCCTGTTTCCTCCCCCTGCCTTGGGAATGGCGATTAGCGGGAACGCACAAGTGGCCTTCTCTACTGTAAGAATACGCCTGTTCACAAGCGTTGTAATATAATGGTCGATAATCGGCGTGGACCTCGTCGGCATGAAATAGCACGGCGTGTCCTTCAGCCGTGGCAGGTTGGCGCCCCAACGCAGCGTCGTTCTTGTTGAGCAGCACGCGTACTCGTATCGCCCGGCTGTGGGGAAGAAGGGCTCGTGGTCCGGCGTCCGACGGTGGTTGCCATGGCTGGTCCTCTTCTTTCTCGGAGGCCTCCCCTTCCTCCGTTTTTTCCTGTGGATTGTAAGCGATGGCTTCCTCTGGCTCCGGGAGGGCCGCGGTGACACACGGCGGTGGTAGCTGCCAGGATCTGACCTCTTCGAAGGGGTCCGTTTCCCATCCGCTATCGTCTGTTACTGATTCAGGGGATCTTTCGCTTACCTCTCCTTCCTCTTCACCCGCTTCCTGTCTCGTCTCCCGCGTCTCTCTCTGTTGAAACTGTAGACGCAGTCTCCCACTCCTCTGGCGCGGCTGGCTCCCCGCTGTCTCTAACATTGAGGAATTCTCCGAGCTCCTTCCTCGCAGCCAGGTCTGCCGTATCCCCTCGCGCCGGAGGGATGGGCATCTCTGGGTGGTGCTCGGGGTTAGTAGCGATTGGAAGATCGCGTCCCCCCGCGTCTCCCTCGTCCCCGAAAGGGCGGATTCCGTTGTTACTGCTGCACTTGCGGTTGGTACGTCCTCTGCTGTCGCCCCTGCCCCGATTGTGCGGGTGGATGGTACCTGGGCGTCAGTGCTTGTACGATAATTGTCGGCTGCGGCTATACTGCATTCGGCGGCAGCCGAAGCAGCGCGTTTTCCGCCGTATCTTGTAGGCGCATCGCCGTTTCCCAACCATGTGTTTGCACTATCCCGAGTATACGAACTCTGTTGTACACTACGTACCTCACTGTTTCGGGTAATGTTGGCCAGTCCGCGGCGATGGCCACCATATCGTCGAGCTCATATAAGTCCCGCCGCGTTAAGCGCGATGATCAACGGGCCTCTATGACCTGGTGGCAGAGGTTCAATACTTCCGCGTCGTCCTCAGGCGGCTGAATCCACGTCGGCGGGTGTGCTGCTTGATCCTCCTCCGGAAAGGAGGAAGCTCCAGATGTACAGAGTTCAATCAAAAGCTCCCTGTATTCGGGCTTTTTCCGTTTGTCATTAATTAGTTCCAGGCTCCACTCAGGGAATAAACAGCTTTTGGACAAGTATAGATCCTCTAAAGTTGAAACTAAAACACAATTACGTAGCGCTTTGCAAGACTTTAAACGTAAAGTACTCTGCGAGTATTTGAACACTGACCCAAAAGATTTCTGGTCATATGTTAGGGAAGTAAATGGGGGTCAACAAACCGTGGCTTGCTTAAGGGACTGCAAGAATATCATTTATACTGACAGTGAGGGCAAAGCCAACATTCTAAACGAATTCTTCCAGAGCGTTTTCACGAACGATGTAACCACCACGTATCTCCAAGAAACAATATATACTGAACCCATGGCAAAAATAACAGCGGACGAGCAAGGAATTGCCAAATTTCTCAAAGACATTAAACCAAACAAATCCCCGGGTCCCGAAAACATGCCAGCTAGGGTGCTAAAACACTTAGCTCCTAACATCGCCCCGTATCTCGAATTTATATTGAACAAATCACTGACTGAGTGCTAAGTCCCTAAGAATTGGAAAACCGCGCAAATAACGCCTATTTTTAAAAGTGGTGACAGGGAGGACCCCAGCAATTACAGACCCATTTCTCTCACTTCTATATGTTGCAAAATTTTAGAGCACATAATTGTCAGTTCCATAATGAGACATCTTGATAACATTATCTTTTTAAGTGACAACCAACACGGATTCAGAAAAACCCGCTCATGCGAGACCCAATTAGGATTGTTCACACATGACTTAATTTTATCCGGTGAAAGTGGTAGGCAAGTGGATGCGATCTTTTTAGACTTTCAAAAGGCATTTGATAAGGTCCCGTATGGTAAACTCATCCATAAATTAAAGGGCGCAGGTATACACAAGGGGGCAATAAATTGGGTTGAACACTTCCTTTCAGACCGGGAACAGAGGGTAGTCCTTGGCGGCGCTTGTTCTAACCTCGGGGGTTCCTCAGGGAAGTGTTATCGGACCGTTACTATTCTTGATTTTTGTTAACGATTTGAACCGCGAAGTGAAAAGTAAGATAAGGATGTTCGCGGATGACACAGTGATTTATCGGGAGATATCTGAGGAGGAGGATCGTTTAATTCTAGCACGTGATTTAAATAGCATTAATGAATGGTGTTCAAAATGGGGATTGCCTTTAAATCTTAATAAATGTTCGGTGGTAAATTTCTTTAAAAGATCCACGGGATTAGTTTACAAATTAGTTGGAGTTGACCTTGATGTAGTTGATACGGTGAAATACCTAGCTGTTACATTCACTAAAGACTTAACTTGGGGGACCCATATACGTAAAGTCTGCGGGCAAGCATATAAAAAATTAGGATTTATTAGACGCATAGTCGGCAGAAGTGACTCCAAGGTCAAGGAACGTTGCTATCACGCTCTTGTAAGGCCCCATTTAGAATATGCATGTAGCGTATGGGATCCATGTGAAAAAGGCCTCATTCGGGAAATTGAGAAGGTCCAACGCCGGGCAGCTCGTTTCGTGGAAAACTGTTACGATAAAACGAAAAGCGTCACTGAAATGCTTATGGAGTTGGGATGGGAATCATTGGAAGAAAGACGACTCAATGCTAGGTTAAACTTACTAAATAAATTCAGATCCGCATGTTTCAGCACCGAGGTCTCGAAAATTATTCGCGCTCCAACATACATTGGTCGCTTGGATCATGTGTACAAAATTCGGGAAATAGATGCCAGGACTAGCAGACTCAAGGACTCCTTTTTGAAAAAAACAATACGCGATAACAACTGTAGGGTCACACTCGGAGATAACAAAAATGCCACTTGCCACCGTGGGCGTCTAGGTAACAATTAGTTAAACTCAATTGCATGCACTTTCACTAACCTACTGTGTGTTGTGTCAAAACCCTTCCCGCATGCCATTAAGTAATGTATTGCTGTTTACAGTATTGTTTTCTCTTCTTTTGGTACCCTAAATTTCCACTTCCATCCCTTGTCCCTCTCCGTGGGTGTGCCCTCCTCCCACCTGCAGCGTTGGGCCAAATTCCTCGTCTTGAGTAGGAGAGAGTTTTATGCGGAACGTTCTTGTGGTGGTGGTAATTCGCCTGGCTACTTGGTAGAAACTAGCTTGCACGTTCGTGATTAATTTCTCGCTGCATCCTGGGGTAAAATTATTTGTTGTAGTTAAGCGTATGTACTTGTATGCTTGTGGAGTGAAGGGAGGTAGATGTGTGTTTGCATGCGCGTCGAATGATGGGATGTTTCTATGAATGTGTGCACTGCTGTGGATTGGGGTTTGCATGTGTGTGTTGGTTTTGAATGCGGTATTTCTTTTTTCCTTTTTTGGGTGGTGACCTAACACCCCCCGCCACTCGCCCTTGCGGCGGCTTGCGGGGTATTATGTAGATGTAGATGTACTTTGCCGCTCGCGTGGCTACTGGGATCGGCTGGTAAAGGAGGCCATCGAGATCCGCCTTCAAAAGGAATTCTGATTTTAATCTGAGCAACACCTGGAAACGTATTCTGAAATGCATCAGGGAAACAAGGCAGAAGCCCTGAAGACGTTGACTGAGTCGGGAATCGAAACGTCGGTAGCTATGGAGACATTAACCCGGTGGAATGCCCGAGAAGAATTCACCCAACGAATACGCCGGGAAAGCACCAGATCATTCAATACTTATATGCTTTCTCTTTCCGAGATTCTATCACCAGATGGTCCTCGCGGGAATAACCAAGAAGGTACTCGGGGCCCTGAATCGCCAGGCACAAGCGGCCGTGACGAAGTGGCTAAAGCTTCTTCAGGACCCGTGATACTATCTACTAGTGGCTACTATCACGACCCGTTCAGGGAAGGGGGACTTGGACTCCCTCCTTTTCAAACATCGATTCCGAGACTAATGACACAGAGGCTTGACTCCGTTAAATTCCCCTCCCTTGAGATCGCCCAGAAAGTCTACGACCACGAGGGACCCAAAGGAAAATCATGTGGGCGAAAATGGCCCTCCCTTACACCCAGGGCGAAATTGCCCAGAAGAAGCACCACATACACGATAATTGGGTCAGAAGGCTGCATTCCTCAGTGGATGGAGGGGAACTAAGGGAGTCCAGATATTCATCAGCCAGCACCAGATGGCTAGATACGAGTAGCCACGGCATTACGGAACGTGAGCTCATACAGAACGTCAATGTGCACATTAACGCGCTACCTTCTCGCCTTAGAACGACACGAGGAAGAAGACAAGATCCGGAGGGAGTTATGTGTAGGGCCGGTTGCCGAACTACTGAAACAACGGCACACATCGTGCAGGGATGCTTCAGGACGCATGGGGGGAGGATCACGGGGCATAATGCCTTAGAGAGGATAGTTTCAAGTCAACTGAAGCACTTGGGATGGAGCGTCCAGTACGAACCACATTTCAAACTCACCTCGGGTTTAATAAAACCGGATCTTCTTGCCCTCAAGGACGAAGTGGCTAAGGTGATTGACGTGCAGGTAGTAAAAGGAGCGGGACCACTAAAGGAGAGCCATAAAGGAAGTGTGCTAAGTATAACTAAGCGGAACTTAGGGATGAAATAGCTACAAGAAATAACATTGAAGAAGGCGTGGTTGCACCTCAACTTGCTCCAGATTACCCCATTTCTGCTTCCTCTAAACGAATGGCTTCTCGGTTTGCTCTGGCTGACTCGGATTATTTTTTACTAAGATTTGTTCTTTAGCAATCAAGGTTTTGAATGCACTGTTGAACCTTTTTATTCCAACACCATCACAGACCAACATCTCACTGCTCACCTCACTTGCAATTAATCACCCAATACCTTTTCCCTAGTCTGCCGTAAAAAAATGCAATTTAATGGGAAGTGCCGTAATAATAGTCCTGGTGAATGGTTTTATTCATAAATACCTCATTTTCGTCACAAAAATGTTTCTTAAATATTCTCACTTTAAATTTAGAACTGCGGTCGTTTTATCCCTTAAGGAGTCTCTATTTTTTCATTGTATATACTAACGCTTTGATATAAAAAACTACTCTTTACATCGCCACTAATCTTCTCTCGTCAAAATGGGAAATCTCCCACATCAGCTAACCCAACATGTTCGCAAAACTATCTGAACTACAATGCCTACCGACTACATACCAATCTGCCTTATTTTACATTTTTTAATATAGCCCAACTCGAACGGATTGAATACTTGGAAAGCGTATTCCAGGATTGGGCGGAATTAAGCTTGATTTGGTTTTTATTTTATGGATAATCTATTTCCTTTGTATATTCTCTTTATTCTTCGAAGAACTAAAAATTTCTTTTCGCATTTACAGTCAACTCGAATCCCCCAACAATATCTCATAGTTATGCAACACCAAAATATAAGCGAAAATCATTTCCACCGCATTCTTTTCTTCAAAATGAGTGCAAATGTATTCTAATGCAGATTATTTTCATTTGAAAACATCCTTGTTCTTCCTCGTCTTCCCTATTTTGTCACAAAAAAAGTCCACTGGAGTAATACCGTTTGTTGAGGGAAGTGATCTGGTTTGTGCTGTTTCTTGAACGAAGTTCTTTGTAAATTTTTAGAGCTTGTACTTCATAGCAGTATATATTGCGCAATAATATTGTTCAGAATTAGGAGCATACTGTAAAAAAAATTATGCAAGTCTACGTAAGAAGACTTGATTTTAGTGAGGAATGGACAGAAATTTGTAGTTTCCTCGTCGGGGGATGTCAATTTCGAAAGCGTCCTCCCGGATATTTATACCGCTTCATTGCATCGCATTCATAGAATATTATTAAACTGTGCGCAAAAAGTCATAAAATAACACAAGTTTGGACAAATGTGCAATCACTAGCAACAATAGTATGCTAGTGAACCTTGTGTTAAAGATAAACACCTGGTTCAACAATCACTCTGGGCATCTTCCTCTCCTCGTCTCTCATTGTGCAAAATATCGCTAGGTACCGGAGTTATCCTTGGACCCAATATTTTTGCTTACTCAAATCCAAGGGGATTATTTTGCAAGGATTCATTGTATTACAATTTTAATGACCAATGACTGTGTGTGTGACCAATGACCAATGCTGTCGATGCACCCTAAAAACACTAAAACTACTACTATGCGGGGATGTGGGGAGAGGGGAGCAGATCTGATCAGCAGCAATGTTTTACATCAGGGGCGATTGCAAGTTGGGGAAATATGAGGAACTTTGTCAGGACGGGGTACCAAGGGGTTGGTGGATCTCAGAAGGTTTCTTAGGTTGGATGGTCGTCTGTAAGCGACAGAGGGGCATTAGGGCAGTAAGGTTAAGGTCGCGTCATTGTCATGTAAATTAGGATAAAGTTCTTTAAGAAGGGTTTTCAATCTGTGGGATCCGGGGAAATAGGTTGTGCAAAGGTTGAGTCCCGCGTTAGATGTGGGGTTGTTATTCTGTGGTGTGTGTGGTCGGGTGGAGCGATAGACTTTATCCTGTAGGAGCTTTTCTGGGTAACCGCGTTTGTGGAGTGCATGGTGTAGATTGTGGAGGTCTTTGTTGAGAGTAGCTGTGGTGTTGCAAATCTGATGTCCGCGGATAGAGAGAGAGTTGGGAATTGAGCGTTTGGTGTGAGAAGGATGACTACTAAGAGGTGTAAATATTGTTGATGATTAGTGGCTTTGATGTATACTGAAGTGGTGAATTTGTTATTGTGAAGTGACATGTCTCTGTCAAGAAAGGTGATGGTGGAGTCGGAAATGGAAGAAGTGAATTTAACAGTGAAGGAATAATTTAAGGCCAATAAGAAATTGTCAAGAGACTCAAGAGCCGTGTGTCCAGAGAATAAAAATGTCTTCAATGTAGTGGACCCAGAAAAGAGGTTGGAAGGGTTGCTGTGAAAGGAAATTCTCTTATAGGTGGCCCATAAAGAGATTGGCGTACAAGTTCAACAGATTCAGGCTTGAGGTCGTGGAAGTTCATCATAATGAAATAAGGACAATTTGCACTTTTCCACAGTTTATTTGACGTACGACGCGTTTCAACTCACAGAGTCATCATCAGGTACAAGACAAAATAAATAGTAAGGAGACCTTATTTATATGTACAGAAGATGTGGTTGGGGAGGGAGAGTCGTGTAGGGGAGAGGAGGAGGGGGGGGGGAGGAGAGGCGGAGATGTTATAAAGAGCGAAAAATGCGGGGTTAATGACAGGAAAAACCGCAAAGTGAGGGACAAGGGGCTGGAGTATCGGGAGCGGGTATTGTATAGCAGGGGGTTAAAGGCTTAAGGACATAGGGAAGGAATTATCAGTAGGAGATAGTGGAGGGGGGAAGATGGGTTAAACAGGTAACTTTCTGGGAAGCAGAGCCCACTGCTGGTTTTAGTGGAAGGGATGAGCCACGTGCTGCGAGGGGGGGGAAGGGGGGGGAAGTGCACTAGTTAATTCTTGGAAAATATGATGACCGGTGGTAGTGGGCAGTAAGAGACCCTGACAGGGGGGGGGGAGAGGAGAAGGTAGGAGGGTGAAGTCATGAAAGAGGAGGGGCAGTAGGATTTTGATTCTTGAGTTTATTAATCGTGAAAGGGATCTTGAGGAGGGGTGAATGGTTCACAAAAATTTGTTCATTTAGGAGAACATTGTGGTCCTCCTGCAGTATTTCCAATTGTTCCAATGTGTCCAGTTTCATCCCCTTATTCTCCAGGTGGAGGATTTCCGGAACAAACTTGCAATCATGTGATGTCCTTATTAGATGTTTGGCTAGGAGAGACGTTTCATCCCCTGATGTCCAGCATCTCTTATGTTCTTTCACTCTCGTGATGAAACCTCTCCCAGTCTGGCCTATGTAGCACTTTTCACAGGAGTCACATTTCACTTTGTACACACCGGATTGAAGGAGGGGGTCCAACTTGTCTTTATTTCTGCATAATATCCTCCCTAGTGTGGAGGGGTTGTAAAGGGAAATGTTATATGTATCTTTGGGGAAACGTCTGGCTAATTTGTCCGTGAGGGGGCCAACAAATAATAATTTACACCACTTTTTTGTATTGTCTTTAGCGGGCCTAAGAGGGCAAATTTTGGAAATGGCAATTCTCTGGAGTTTTTTCTTTAGCATTTTCATTATTAAATTTGGATCATAGCCATTAGATGATGCTATGGATTTTATAATGTTGAGTTCCTTATTGAAGTTGATTTTTGTGAGGGGTAAATTTACTAGTCTATGTAACATCGCATGGAATGCGGATAGTTTATGAGCAGTAGGGTGACAAGAATCAGATGGAATGATAATGTTGCTATAGCATGGTTTCCTGAATACTGAAAAGTTGTGTTTGTTATTTTTAATGGTTATCGTGAGATCCAGAAAGTTTAGACCTATATCGGACTCTATTTCCATGGTGAAAGAAATTTTGGGATGTTGATGGTTAAGTATGTTTAGGAATAAATTTAGTTGTCTCTCACTCCCTGTCCAACAGCAGATGATGTCATCAACATAGCGATACCAATAGAAGATATTTTTTAAAAGGGGATGGTTGGAATTAAATAGGTTTCTTTCGAAATCGTCCATAAATATTTCAGCTAATAATGGTGAGAGAGGGGATCCCATAGCAAGACCATCTGTTTGGTGATAAAAATTTTTGTTGAATAGAAAATAACTCTGATTAGCACATAGTTCCATGAGCAAATGAATTTCTTTAGACATTATCGGTTCCACCTTTGATTGTTGGAGTATTTTTTGAACGAGGGACAAGGTCTTTTGGACGGGTACAGAGGTGAATAGATTTTTTATATCAAAAGATACGAGTTTAGAGTTGGTAGGTAGTAAGAGATGCTGGGGGTTCTGCGCTAAACTTATGGAATTTTTAACACCATGCTTTGTTGAGAAACTGGAAACCTGTCTAAATACGGTATTCATTTTTGTGGCCAATTTATAAGAGGGTGATCCTATGCAAGAAACTACAGGTCGTATGGGTGTTCCATCCTTATGGACTTTAGGTAGTCCGTAAAACCTAGGGGGTTGGGGGTTCATCTGGAGTAAGTACCTAATTTCGCTATCTTTGAACAGTGTTTTGCAGGCAGAGAGGGCTGACTTCACACTATTATGAAATCTGGATGTAGGGTCTCGAGGAATTAATACAAAAGGATTATTAGTTAACACATCAATACATTTATCAACGTATAAGGATTTGTTTAGGATCACAACACTGTTCCCTTTATCGGCTTTTGAAATAATAAGGTCTTCATCTTCGATCTTGGATTGGATGGATCTTAAAACTTTCTTCTGTAAGGTTACTTTTTTGGGTTGTACGGTGTCCAGGTCGGTAATTCGCGAGGTAATGATATCGGCACAGATTTGTTTTAGGCCCACTTTCTCTTTACGGAGGGAAACTTCACAGTCCACAATCAGAGATTTTAAGGTTCTCTGAGTTAGTGGATGGTTTGGAGCAAATTTTAATCCTTTTTGTAGAAGATCCATTTCAGAATTATCAAAGTTAGAATTGGACAGATTGAGCACTTTTGGATGGAACTTGGGATCACAGTTGTATTCAGGTGGTGGAGCACTTTTGGTTGTATCTCGTTCACGCGTTAAGGCATGTAGTTTTCTGTTAATGATGGAGCACTTCATTGATGAGGATTCATTTTTCGCTCTTTATAACCTCTCCGCCTCTCCTCCCCCCCCCTCCTCCTCTCCCCTACACGACTCTCCCTCCCCAACCACATCTTCTGTACATATAAATAAGGTCTCCTTACTATTTATTTTGTCTTGTACCTGATGATGACTCTGTGAGTTGAAACGCGTCGTACGTCAAATAAACTGTGGAAAAGTGCAAATTGTCCTTATTTCATTAGATTGGCGTACGATGGCGCCATCCTCGTTCCCATCGCTGTGCCTTTCGTTTGAAGATAAAAACAGTTTTGGAAAGAAAATGCACTTTTGGTCAGGACGAAAGTGGCTAGATTGAGGAGAAATTCGGTCGAGGCGTACTGGGGTGGGGGGCGTAGAGAAAGATAGTGTCGGAGGGAGGATAGGTCTTCTGCATGGGGAATAGAAGTACAGAGGGAGGTGACGTTGATGTGGCCATAAGCAGGTTGGAGGTGGAGGGAATAGATACAGAGTTTAAACGGTGGAGGAAGTGATACGTGTCTTTCGTGAAGGAGGGCAAGGAGAGTGCGATAGGTTGTAGGTGGTGGTCAAGGAATGCGGAGATTCTTTCGGAGGGAGAGTTGAAACTAGAAACTATAGGCCGACAGGGGATGTTGGGTTTGTGTATTTTTGGGAGGAGATAAAACTGGGGTGTTCTGGGGTTTGAGGGTGAGAGTAGGGATATGCCTTGGGAGGTGAGGGCTTCTTCTGGCCCAAATTGGAGGAGAAGAGACCGAATTTCCTTTTGGAAGGTTGGAGTAGGGTTGTCGGTGAGAGTGGTATAGGTGGATGTGTCGTTGAGGTGACTGAGGGCTTTGGAAATAGTCTTGGGTGTTTAAAATTACGACTGAGGAGCCTTATCGGCGGTGGTGACCACGGTGTTAGGATTGGCCTGTAGGGTTTTAAGGGCATGACGTTCGTTTGTGGAAAGGTTATTTCTTGGATTTAGAGATTGTGTGAAGGATTTATTGGAGACTCTTTGGAGAAGGAGACGTATAAATATTTCCACGGAATGATTACTGGGAAGGGGTTTTGACTCATGAGCTGAGGCCGGGTGGAATTTGTTGAGTGCGGGATTGGTTTTAATTTGACTAGAAGAGTTACTTTGTGATTTCCAAAATGCGTGCCAGCGAAGGTTTCGGCAGAAATTTAGTGTGTCCGTAAGTAGGTTAATTTGGTTGATTTTTTGTGTGGGAGAGAAGGATAGGTCTTTACTTAGTACGGAAAGTTCGTTCTTAGACAGGCTGGTCTTGGAAAGGTTCACAGTGTGATGAGAATTGTCGGAGGGGGGGGGGGGAGTATTGGAACCCTTCGGTGGTGGTTGGCGCCTGGGAAAAACCGGAGAACCTTTGCGAGGCAAATATTACACAGGCCAACAGTGGTTTTGGTGCCGGAGCTTTTAATGATGATTTAGAGAACAATTGGGGTGCTGAATCCAATTATGACACTAGATTTTTCCTATCAGCTATAGTTTTCAAGATATAGATATGTTGTTACTTACGCAAAAAATCTTCTACATGATGATATGGGAATATTATATTAATAATAAAACCCACTAAACATAAAGACTTGATTTATTTCTAGGGGTGTTAAATCACCCACAAACGCAACAGAATTTTACAATACAATTGAACACAAATACTAAACTTTTTTACTGTAATAAAACAAATTGAAAAGAAAAAAATACATAAAAACATCACTCAACACATCGGAAGCTTCTTTTGGGCGATTTTCTTGAGTGCACTTTGTTCAAACAGTCTCGTTTTAAGCACCAACCGTAATCTGCCATCATGTGGTTATCCCATCTTCATTGGTAGCGAGCTTCTATTGTTTTTATATCCTAGTGAAATCTTTCACCTCTTTCTTCACTTGTGTCTCCTAAATTTCCAAGAAAATTGTCTAAGTGGCTGTGTAGGTAGTGAACTTTTGTGCTCATATTACATCCAAGTGATTTGAAGTTACTGAGCATAATGTTTACCAGCTCAAAGAAGCATGGTTCATCCTTGTCAAGAGCCTTTACAAATTTCTTCATTAGGCCTAGTTTAATATGTAGAGGCGGTAAGATGATTTTCTCTCTTTCAACTAAAGATTCAGCAATGATGTTTTCTTTCCCAACAACCAAGTTTTTTCTCCTAAGCCACTCCTTCTTAATCCAGTCTTAATCTGTCCCTGCTATCCCAGAGGCACAAGAAACAAGGATATTTTGTATAGCCACTTTGCTGCCTAAGAAGAAAGTTCACTATTTTTAAATCTACACAAATCACCCAGCGATGTTCCTGGTATTTTATCTTCTGTAAGACCAATGCTATTGTATCGTATTCTTCTTTCATTTTAGTTGAATGAGCGATTGGTATTGCGCCAAACCTGTTACCATTGTGAAGAAGTACACATTTTAAACTAGGCTTGGAGCTATCAATAAACAATCAATAAACAAACGCCAATCACTAGCATCATATTGTGATAGTAGTCCCATTTTTTCCAAAAGACCCTTAACGTCTAAACAAAATGTAAGATTGTCTTCTTGAGTAAAGAAGGGTAGCCTATCCTTTTCCCTTGTGCGATAAAAACTTATTTTTGTACCGGGTTGCAGTAAATTCTTTTCATGCTCGATGCTAGTAGTTCGGATGCTTCCTTCGATAAGTTCAGTTCTCTAGCAAGATCGCTTAGTTCATCTTGATTAAATAGTTGAGGAATTGTTGATACCCCCTCGTAGTCATTGCCACTATCATCAATAGAATGAGAAATGTTTTCAAATAACTGAAATTCTTCCTTAGATATATCTGGTAACGTCTGAAATATTGGGATCGGTATTTCTTCTGAATGGGGTACCGGGTGTCTAGCTGAAGGCAAATCTGGATATGTCCACTTGTGGCGATTTTTTCGATTAATTCCCGAAACTATTACTATGCAAAAATAACAGCCGTCAATATGGTTCACAGGTTCTCTCCACACCTTTGGCACACCAAATTTTAGACTTCCTTTGTCCTGTTTTCCATTACCGCAGATGTTCAGTACATGTTTTACACACAAAATGCGGTGCCCATGTTTTATCTTGGTCACCAAGCTTAACACCAAAATATCCCAAGTATGAACGTTTCACAAAGTCTGTAATATTTTTCCTATTTTCTTTTACCATATATTCCCATGTATATTTATAGATTTATTTAACTCTTAAAATTATATTCCGGAATATATCAAATATTAAAACAACTAATCGTAAAATGTGCCATATCTAAAAAAAGTAGAGCTGTTAAATAAAAACGGATTTCATATTTGGATTCAGCTCTACAAATATAGTTAAAAGCATCACAAAGATTCCCGGCACCTAAAAAAATTTTTTTTGTAGGCCTGTGTTATCTATCTTTTGTCGTGCAAACAATGCACTTCATTCCACATAGGCGAATGCATTAAACCCTTATCCATTCGAATGAACAATCACCGCTACTCCTGTAATTTTGCTTCACTCTCTTCTCTTCCTATCCCTTTACACGCAAGTTCACACAACCTACATTCGATGAATGCTTTTCCCTAACAGTTCTAGGATCCCTACCCAATTAAGCCACCAACATAGAGGTGAGAACTCGCGAATCCGCATACATCCTATATTTCCGATCCTTTAAAATTCCCACGCTTAACCGCCATCTTTAATTCCCTTCCCAGCAGTCTCTAAACCCTCCGCCCTCCTCCTTCCCTTGCCAGGCACTCTCCCCTCAAAACCTTTCAGTCTGACCTGAAGAAGGCCTCAGAGTAGGCCAAAAGCTCAAATAATCTACAGTGTGAGTGTCCTTTTGCGTGTTATCTGTTTTATTCTGTGTTCTATTGTGCCGTCGAAAAGTTACTTGTTATTTGTTACTGTTATTGTACAACTACTTGGAAAAATGAAAACCTTTTGCAGTTGAATTAATTGGGACATGGCCAATGACCACAGACCAGTTAGAAATTGTGTATGCAAGTTTTACATTACATATAAATGAAAAAACGTGTCAATGCATAAATTATGAATATTGTTGATTGTGTAGCGTTGTGATGTTGAACAGCACTTTCAAGATTGAGATAGATTAAATGCAAACTTTGTTTGGTGATACTGTTATCGTTGTGGAAGAAAGGTGTTAATGGTGTGCTTTTATGTGACTGCTGGGGACGGGTTCTATGGGAGATGTACTAGTGTGATTGAAGTGGACTTGTGCAATAGGTGTTATGACATGCTGTTGTGACGGGTTCTGTGGGGGTTATTGTTTTTTTGGTGTTGCTGTGGTATTCAAGTGAAGGAAAGTGGTGTAATATCTTACGTTGCTACTGTGATGACAAATTTTATGGGAATTTGTTGAAAATTTCCATGATTAAATTGTAATAGATGTGTAATAATATACTACCAATGTTCTGTAATGAAAAATTCCATGGGAATAAATAAATAAAAAAAATACCGCTCTAAATACACTGGTTCTCGTTTGATCAGCGAAGTTAAGTAGTGTCGGGCCCGGATAGTGCTTGGATGGGTAACCACCTGGGAACTCCGGGTTTCGTTGGCTTGAAATTTTTTATGTCCTCGTCCGAAACCTACTCTCAGGCAATTCTTATCTAGTGCCTCTTTGGCCTCTGCGGCACGTTTCAAATAATTTCACTTGCTATGCCGTTCTTTCGGGCATTACATCTATTATTTTTAAACATGGGCTTACTTGGATTACCTTCCCTTTACGCTGCGGACGGCTGCATGTTTTTAGATGCGACCGGCTTCAATGGCGAAATTGTTCATGTTGTATCGTTAGGACGGAATCTTCCACATTTATCCAAGTTCGCGATTTAAAATGCCGACTGAACCCCATCTCTCGCCATCATATGTCGCGAATGCCCTGATGTAAGAGCTTCACCCATTCCATGAGGCAGTGCAGTTGTTTTCATGAAATTTCCAAAAGGAATGCGGATAGTTCAAGCTTAAAATGGCTTGAAGGTCGTTGAAAAGTGATACTCTTATAAGTTACCATGAATGCGAGAATTCACGAGGCAGGAGTTGGGGACCCCGACGATGGTGGACTTAACGTGGTAGTGGAATGGAGGTAGAGGTCACCTGTCCAGTAAGATCTCGAGTGATAAATCATGGTTGTGTTTCCACTTTGATAAAGTTAGTTTTTGCAGACTTCCTCGTTGGATTCATTTGTGCAGTTCTTCCGTCAATATGTCCAGTATAACATAAAACTTATGGCGAATCAATAACCACAGCGCCTTTAAAAAGGTTTGGTAAAATGAAGACTTCTAGTTTTTGCAATTTTCGTAGTTTTACTCAAATGTTTTTGGTGCTGACCAATTATTATTTTCTTAGGCTTAATTTTACTTTCTTTTTCTGCCAGTATTTCCGGTGTCATAGGAAAAATATGGCATATTGATTACCACAGAGCCCTTCAAACGGTCTTGTAATTAAAAAATATCTTGTATTTTCATTTTTTTGCTTTGTTCTTATTTTATTTGTCCACGAAAATAGGATTTTTTTCACGCCTAGGGCCTAAATGTGCAGTGTTTTAAGAAAAATAGGGTGAATTGATTAGAATAGCTTTATGAATACGGTTTGGTTACAGAAGAATGCCTTGTTTTCTTATAATTTCGCTCTAATTGCGTTTGCCCTAGGAAATACGTATTGCCGGTTTTGTTGGTGAAGTTTTCTCTAACAGAATTAGGAGTATACGTATTAAGATGATTATCGCATATAAATAAGTACGGCATCCCCAAAACGGCTTCATCACCAGGAAACGTCTTGTTATTTTCGTTTTTCTGCATTTTTATCATGTCTTTGCAAAGTTTTCAGGGGTTCTAAAGTTTGTGTGATTTGTGAAGCAATTAGGGTTTAGAATCTGGAAAAAACAGTTTGCATTTCCACCTTGTAATCGTTGATCATGATTGTTTCATGGTGTTTTACATGTTCTTAGAATTCAACTCATACACGGGGATTTTAAGGTTATGTTGTGGTCATGTTAGTTATATCCTATGAGCAGTAAATTGACGTGTAGCAAGATCCCATTAAAGACCTGTACCCTCAGTCGATGAACTATTGCTAATGTAAATAATGCCATGCAAGCAAGTTTTTCTATTTTGAATGCATCACTATTGGCTAGTAAAATGTGTATTTAGCTGCTTAAACTTCCCTCTCCAATCCAGTAGTTTAAGATTTCCTCGATCCCAACTCCCCACTTGCAATATACCCTTTGGATGAGCTGTATTGATTGGTTTGAAATATTTTCATTAGGTGCTGTATTGTATTTGAATATTTTAAACCTGCTTTCAATTTATAAAACTCTCTCCGTTCTAAATTTGATGATATTACACCAGTGATTTTGAGAGCACGAATAAATTCTATCTGATTACATCCTTTTAATGAGCCGATTCAGGTAACCACCACCTTGAATCAATTGATTTATAATTAAAAGATATTTTTTAAAAAATTAATTACGTATTTTAAAAAGAATTGATAGCTATTTTGATGAATACTTTATCATATATACGTGTCGTTGAAGTATTTTTGCTTTGCTTTTCTCCTTCAGCTAAGGCTATTGCTAACTTTTGGTTTGCTGTTATTTTGGCATTTCCCCATTTATCATTTTCCTTTGGCCAAGCGAATGGATGAGTATGCATTTTGCGTTTTGTTTCAGCTGTCAGGTCAAAAGCAGCAGATCAACTTGACCCTCAAGACCCCTGGATCTAACCTTGTGTCTTGGAAGAGACTGATGCTGGACATGCTAGAACTTCTGGTCATGCGGAACCGGGGTAAGTAAATCAACCGGCCTTGTGCCAATGCTCTACTGTGTTGCACTTCAAGGGGAGTCATCAAATATTGGGCAAATGGCACCAAAGAGCACTGAACTTGAGTGACCAAGTCACCGTACCGAGATTTAAAGAGCTGGTGGCTCTCAAAATAGACCTCACTCTGCCCCAATTTAAAGAAACTAATTTTCTTATCACTCTGCTCACCTCAAATATGAATTTTGAAAACTGCACAATTCCTAAAATGTGAATCGTTTACCTTGTGAGATTTTTAAATTTGGCAATGTTTGCATGACAATAAGGCCTAAAATTATGATTTTGATTTTAATTTTTATTTAACGACTTACTGACAGCTGTTGATGAAATTATTGTGAAGCCAAACTACGAAAACCCTCTCTATGCTGCATAATGTTTGGCAATCTCCTATTTCATAGCATACGTGCTTTTATTGTGCCGATGTATTTATTTCTTCCATGCTTTAGACCACCCAACGAACGAACCTTTGATGGCTGCCAAGTTTCTGACCGGATTCTGACCTGGCAGCGCTGACCTGATTCACCCATGTAGCCACCTCAACCCCTATCCAAGGTTGGTACCAAAACCCATCTGCGGAGCTTGAATTGTGAATAAGCCCAGAAACAAACTGAAATTCACTATTCTGTGTGATTTATTTCTCGACTTCATTGGGCGAGGGCAAGATAAATGGTGATGTATCAAGAAAGTGATATCGAAAGCCGCAAAAGACACTATAGGAACTGTTAAAGGGAAAGGATAAGGGAACCATGGGTAACGGATGAGATGATTGCAAAGATGGATGAGAGAAGAAGATGGAAGAATGTAAACAAAGAGTTAGGCAAAATGAAGTACAAAGTGTTAAACAATAAATTGAGACGGGCCACAAATAAAGCGAAAGAAACGTGGTGGAAAGCGCAATCCAAGGATATGGAAAGTTTACAGAGGAAGGGTGAAATTGGTGTGCTCTACAGCAAGGTTAAGTTATTATCGGGATGTAAGAAGGCAAGTCCTGTGCTAACAGTTAAACATAAACAAAGTAAGATAATAGTTGAACCAGAAAATGGAAGGAATGCATAGAAACACTGTATGGTAAAGAACTTAGGCCAACAAGGTGAGACATAGAAAAGGAACATGACGTAGAGGAAGATAGCTTAGGTCCAGGCGTACTCGATGAAGAGATAGAAAAGGCATTAAGGGAGATGAAACTAAATAAGGCCGTTGGGGTACACTATATTCCTATGGAACTATTGAAAGGTTTAGGGAAATGTGAGAGGAAGACTCTATTTGGACTGATTCGTAGTATCTATGAGGAAGGAATCTGGCCGGAAGATTTTGTGGATCAGTGTTAGTTCCTATTCCAAAAAAGGCTACTTCATGTGAGGATTACAGAACAATAAGTTTGATATCCTACGCAGCTAAAGTTATTCTCAGGATCATCAGAAAAAGGATAGAGAGTAAGGCAAGTGATTACTTAGGGGATGATCAGTTTGCGGTAAGGAAAGGAAGAGGTACGCGCGATGCCATTGCAGTAATGAGATCACTAATCATAAGGAATATAGAATGCAATCAGGACGTATTTGCCTGTTTCGTAGATTTCGTTTCGAAAATCGTTTGATAGAGTGAATTGGGAAAAATTAATGCGTGTATTGCAGAAAATAGGAATGGATTGCAGGGACAGGAGACTGATCCGAGACTTGTACATGCCTCAGACTGCTCAGGTGTGAGTGGGGAACGGAGAGTCCGGATGGGCAGTGTTAGGAAGACGGGTGAGGGAGGGTTGCCCATTGTCACCGGTGATGTTCAACGTATATGTGGAGGAAATGATTGAAGAGGCATGGGAAGAACTGGAGGTAGGAATAAAAGTCGGAGGGGAATTTGTAAAATCAGTTAAATTTACTGATGACCAAGCATTAGTTGCTCAGTCAGCCAAGGGGTTGCAAGCATTGCTGAGTGAATTGGAGGTACAGTGCAATAGATATGGGATGAGAATCAATATTAATAAAACCAATGTTATGCGATTTTCCAGAAAGAAAAAGGCTAAGCTAAACATTATAATAGGAGGGGAAAAATGGAGCAGGTAGAACAGTTTACGTATCTCGGAAGTGTTTTGGACCAACACGGTCAATGTATTAGGGACGTAAGGAGAAGAATTGCGCTAGGCAAGGAGGCTTTCTCAAGGAGAAGGGTGTTGATGATGGGGACGTTGAGTAGGGATCTTAAGACAAGACTCGTAAAAACTCTGATGTGGAGCTATGAATATGAACTATGTACGGGGTGGAAACGTGGTCGCTGAAGCAGGAGGATAGACGTAGATTGGAGACTTTTGAAATGTGGGAGTGGAGAAGAATGGAGAAGGTGAAATGGACCGAAAGGAAAACAAATGAGGATGTACTGGAGATGGTGGGCGAGGAAAGAGGTTTGTTGAGAGAAATCCTATGGAGGCAGGAAAAATGGATGAATGGCGTATTGAGCGGTAGTGGAATGTTGAAGAAGGTAATAGGGGGGAGAATGCTGGGCAAGTGAGGAAAGGACAGGAGCAGGATAGGGATGTTGGGCGGGATGAAGGAAGTACACAGAGATGAAAAGGGACTTGATGTAGAGTAGGTTTCTGGATTCTATTTTGTTAGGAGTCACAACATTTTTTTATGTGTATTATCGTAATGCAGTATTCAGCAATTGCGCTGATAGCTGGTCTTTGCCGTTTATTTTCTTTTAGGGTGATTGTGTTATTTCCTGTATTGTACTTCGTTCAGAGGTGTGAGACTGCTATTTGTTAACACCGCCTGATTGAAAAATGAAACCCAAGATTATTTTCCTTCAAAACCTACCTTCTCTCAATCTCGAACCCTATAAACATTGAGAACAAGATAGCCAAGACCGTAAACTTAATTGGCACTAAGTGATAAGGGGGAAATATTCGTTTGAATTTCTTTAAACATCATCGGGATATGTTTAGAAATTAGCTGGACTTGACCTAGAAGTAGTTGATACGGTAAAGTACCTAGCTGTTACATTCACAAAAGACTTATCTTGGGGACGCACCACCGTAAAGTCTGCGGGCAGGCATGTTAACATTGGGATTTATTAGACGCATTGTCGGCAGAAGTGACTCTACGGTCAAGGAACGTTGTTACCAGGCTCATTTAAGGCCTCGTTAGCATTTGCATGTAGTGTATGGGATCCGAGTGAAAAAGATCTCATTCGGGAAATTGAGAGGGTTCAACACCGGGCTGGCCGTTTCGTTAAAACTCATTCGAGAAAACGAAAAACTTCACTGAGATGCTTATGGAGTTGGAGTGACATCTAATCATTTTCTATTTGTTTCACTCGCTGGCTCTCTGTCTACGGCAATTCTTCCTAGGTTTACCAATCTGGTACACTTATTTACCCTATTCGCTGGCCCCCTTTTTTCCGCTGTTTATAATTCTATTTCAATCGCTCCTGCCATCCGCGAACCCCTTCCGCGTCATCCCGTATGTCTCTAAAATGTATGTAATTTCCCTCTCACTCTCCCCGTTTTATATATTTCTACGAGACTGTCATCAGCATCAAATTCGTTTTAAGTGAACAATTTTAAAATGAATGTACCTATTTTATATGCAGCAATGCATGCATGTTTGTTGTTAAAACATCTTATGCCAGAAGTTGTATCAAATACCTCCCGGAATTGTGTGTTAAATATGTTTAATATCTTAGCTTAGTCACATGTGATATTGGTTTGTGACCCTAAGTTCTTACAAACCGTGTTGTACCTTGAAGAATCTGATATGCAAGAATACGGAAGTGTACATTTGATTTCGTTTTTCGGAAACAAAACTATGTGAGTACCATTGTAAACCACCAACACCCAACAGAGCCTTCAAGCCACACACCCAAGTAAATGGTGCACAGTGATACCAATAATTTGTCTGCGCCACTACATTTAGTTCATTTAGAATTTCTTATACCTTTAGTTCAATTAATTTCAGTAGATGCTTAGCGGAATATAATAACGTGGTTCTTTTTCAATCGAGCGCAAGAGAACGGAGTTCCCCCCTTAGAGCAGGGTGCTTGCGGAGACTCGTTCGGTGCGAAGGCTATGCTGTTCACTTACCCTTTGGAGGCCCTCCAAAGACATCAACAAATGATTACTCTCATGACGAGAAGAAGAAAAATTTCGTTGATACAATCAAGACCATTCGCAAGTAGGTGTAATGATTTAATAAGTATTATCCTAAAAATTAGGCTAACGAACCTACACATATGTCTTAGCAGAGACGTCGCTCTAGGCACAAAAAATTACCATTTCTAGAGTCCTTGGTTAGGCATCATGCCATCGTAAGCTTTGTAAATAATCAACCATAATTTTTTTTCGAACACTCATTCGTACGTAGGGAATGGAGTACGAAGAAAGGTCCGTCCTCCGTCGGGGTAAACCCCGGTGGTTTAACTTTTAGTCTTCGATATGACGTTGTTTTGAAGAATGGCGTGGAGCAGGAAGATGGAGGATGTGCATAAAGGTTTCTTGTGACGACAAGTAATATATGGCTTTATTATATGTTATTGCGAGTAGTGGTGAGTAAGACTGAAATAATTTGTCATTTAACAAATGGCCGTTTTGGATTTTAGGATGACATATTTCTAATTGTTTTGGGGTTTCTAGTTTCTACCATTCGCCTTCGTCTAATAGTATTTTGGGACTAAAATTGTATTTGCGATCGGTTTCAACTTTGTGTTTCACGACCATTGAAGTTTCAGCCCCGCAAAAAAACGTCCAAACCCACCCCTTAGGATTTCCTAGTACAAACGATTTCAGAGTAACTTACGGAAATTTTTCTCTAATTCCTCTTACCTCATGTGAATTAGGATCCAAGTTTTTTTAACAATGCCCCCCCCCCCCGGACACCTCACCTTCGCCTCAAATCCGTGCTGAAAGTACGTCACAACGGCTCGGTGGAAGCTTTAAAACAGGCGACGAGGGAGTTTAGCAGCATTCCCGGATGCCACTTTCCAGGTGTAGGAACAACCTTAGGGAGCGGTGTGTTAACAGTTGATATGAGTTTCAATGGGAAACAAATGCATAATAAAGGTGAGAAATGCAAACACCATTACAAAAACCCTCCCCATGGAGAGGGGTGAATATCAATATCGGGCCTTCTTCGACCTTAATACTTTACCATTTAAACTAAGTCTACTATTATTGTGTTAGAAGTCCCGCT
This sequence comes from Hetaerina titia, assembly GCA_037158775.1. NCBI lineage: Eukaryota > Metazoa > Arthropoda > Insecta > Odonata > Calopterygidae > Hetaerina > Hetaerina titia. Next base: position 14,928,649 of record CM073779.1, read on the forward strand.
CGTGACGTCATGGCATACGACGGGACCATGTGTAGAAGAGCTGTTTACTGAACAAATGTCGAACTTTTTGTTCAAGGGCTTGGAATATTTCACTTTTACATTTAGGTACAGAGTGCACGATTAAGGAAACTATACACGACTGTTTAGTTTACCAAAGAATGCGTACGAACACAAATCGTGAAAATTTCAAAGTATTAAATTTAAGGTCACGATACCATTCAGTCAGAGAGGTGTTGTGAATGTAAGAAACGTTGCAGTCCAATTTGAAAAAAAATTAAAGAGCAATGAGGTAGTTTAATGAATACATTTAAAGATGCCTTAAAACAATGTCGAGGTAAAAAAAGCATTGTGTCCAAATGCCAATACTCCTATAGAACTAGAATGAGTATACTATGAGAAAAATCCGAAGTCATCCCAATCTTACCTAAGGAAAATAGAGGGTAAATACCCAGCTGAATGTTCTTTAAAGGGATAAAAGGGTCAAACTTTCATAGACAGAGTAACAAATGCAAATACTGTTGGCCAATTTTCCCAAAGGGTCGATTATTAAGGTATATGAGTTGTAAGTGAATATTAGTGAGCATCAGGACTGTACATATTTATGCTTTGTGTATCGTATGGCAATGGATAACACCCTCTGCCAACTGAGTTACTTATTATGCATCAATTTCAGAGTGTCAAAAGCATTTGCCTTGACAGGGAATTTTGAATTACTTTCACATTCTGAATTTCTTGCACTGCAATACACAAAATTCCCATGACCACGTGGAAAGTTTCTGTCGTGGAATCTCTCGCAGTTTCTTGGTATTTGTTATTTCTTTATGGGAAGAGTTTATCGAAATGAAATGGTGAACCACTCGAATTGAGGAATCGAATAACTAAAATGACTGGCAAACAATTAAAAGGCTCCTGATGACATACTCGCATTTCGAGCTATAAAGTACTATCTCATTAGCCAATTCAAGTTCATTGATAACACTTCACACTGAAATACAAGTACCATGAATAATCTATTAAAGGAATACATAGTACATAGAATATATGTGATCAACCTATGGAAATTTGAAAATTTTACAATTATTCAACTAGATCCACATTTAAGGAAAATTGTCATTGTCTTATATTGACATGAACCCTCGCTCATATTTCATATAGTGAACAAATTATAATATTAAAAATGGCGCTTATTTTATAAGTTTCCACGTTCTTCAATGTACGACGTAACTACACGTGTTCTGCACTTTTTTAAGACAACCACTGAGTATTCTCTCATTCCCAACCACCTTTGGCATCTTGTGTTAGCTTGATTTACTTGAGTTCATTGGATATTAACCGCGGTATTACGAACTCACTTCTCTTTATTCTGCCATTTAGTCACAAGGAACGTGTCTCTTACTTTTTTCATGTACATTCTACTTTGCAAGCCAATTTCTTTCCAGGTGTTTTTCACAATTCTTATCCTAATATTTCTTAAACGATTTGATAAAATGATTTCTCCTTTTTTTCCTAGCTGCCTGATTTCAAATTTTCTAAGCCTCCATTGCAATTTTTGATCTGATGCGCTGAAACAGGGAGCCCTATTGCCATAAAAAGATGCCGTAAACAGTTTCCATCAAATGTGTCACCTTACGGTCATTGGTTAAACTTTAAAAATAACATTTTCCAGAATACGTTTTATTTTTAGCTTTCCATAAATAAATTTTCGGAATTCTCTCCAGCCAATACCGATCTGCCAAGGATTGACCTAATCCTAACGATAAAGACAACGGGTAGACAATTTAGGGGTCGGAATATTCAACTCTAAATGTTATTGTATGAAAGGTTGTTCCATAAATTTATGTCAAGGTTTACATATTTAAACCAGTGAAAATGACGATAATTTATTAGATGCAATTGTGATGAAGATGCGGGAGATACTGGCTCGTACTGTAGAAGGAGACGCTAGGCAGTGAAAATGTTTGCACCGCCCGCTGAGAAGCGACGCTTTCCTTGTTTCAAATCATAAGTACATTTAGTCTCGTCATTGAGCAGCTTTGATCGTCGAAATACTATCGTATTCCTAATAAATGTGATAACTGCGCGTCGGTAAAAAAGATAATTAACATGCCTATTCCCGTGCCAACTAGCTCAGAGCAGCTATGTCTCACCGTCAAAATAGACTTCGATTAAGATATTATATACGAATCCATTTTGTCCTCAATGTGACCGCTAAGTTTTACGGTATAATATGTTACCTCACCAAATAAGCATGGGACTCATCAATCTCTTTCGCTTAGAGAATAACAGAAAAATTTTAAATGGAAGGTAAATTAACTAGGACCGCAGGCAGCTTACGGCAAAACATAGTATTGACATGCTTGGTGTTTAGGGAAGCGATATGAATTTCTATTTCGGCTAGAATATAATCAGAAATACATTTAAAAAGTCTATTACTTGGCCATTTCTCTGAAACTTCCATGTCATATTAATTCTCCTTTTCGTTCCCGGAGAAAATGTTATTTTGGTATTTTCCATTCTAGCGTTGATCTCTCTGATCCTGTATTTATGTATCTTTTGTTTAAGCTAATTATGCTTGCATTATTAATTTTTATAGGTACTCCACTCGTTAAGGTATGGTAGATGGGCAGAACTACAGAATGAATATTTTGTTTTTCACCTAAAAAGCACAGCCTAACATCCTACTCTACATTAGGTCCCCTTTCCTCTCTGTGTACTTCCTTTCTCCTTCATCCCATCCAACATACATACCCTCTATTACCTTCTTCAATATACCACTTCCGATCAATACGCTTTTCATCAATTTTTCCCGACCTCTTATGATAGCTCCCAACAATTCCCTATCCTCGTCCAACACCCTAGCACTTCCTCGTTTGCTTTCCTTCCGGTCCATTTCATCCTCTCCATCCTCCTCACCTGCATTTCAAAAGCCTCCAATGTACACCTATTCTATCGCTTCAAAAAAGCAAATGCATCCTGATCGTATGCTATATTCCTCTCGATTACTGATTTTATTACTCCAATGGCATCGCGCGTGGCTCTCCCCTTCCTTTACCCAAACTGACCATCCCCTAAGTAATCATTTGCCCTGCTCTATATCCTTTTGTTGGTGATCCTGAGAACCACTTCAGCTGCATGAGAAATCAAACTCATTGCTCTGTTGTCTTAAAATGATGTAACCTTTGCCTCTTTCGGAATGGGAACGAACACTGATCTCACAAAGTTTTCCGGTCACAGTCCTTCACAGTCCACAGACTCCTCTTCCCACCTCTTCCTAGACCTCTTGGTAGTTCCCTAGGTTTGTTGTCTACCCCCACCGCCTTATTTGATTTCATCTCCCTTAATGCCCTTTCTGTCTCATCGTCGAATATGTCTGGACCTAAGCTATCTTCATCTACGACATGTTCCTTTTCTATGTCTAACCTTGTTGGCCTAAGTTTTTTAACATACAAATCTTCCATCTATTCCTTTCATCTCTCTTGGATCTTCTCTGTGTCAACTAATATCTTTCCCGACTTTTCTCCGACTCTTAAAAGGGATCTTCCTTTTTTACTTCACCATAGTCATTTAACCTTGCTGTATAGCGCACCAATTCCCCACTGCCTCTGCAAACTTTCGGAATCCTCGCACTGCGTCTTCCACTATGCTACTTTTCCTTTATTTGTTACCCGTCTCATTTTATTATTTTTACTGTTTTTACTTCCTTCTGCATATCTCTGCATTTATATTCTTCCATTTCCTTCTCTCATCTGTTTTTCTAATCATATCATCCGTGTTTCACGGCTTCCTTGTCCTTTTCCCATTAACCTTTCCTATGGTTTCTTTATCTAACTTAACTAGCTCTCAATATCCCTTTTTTATTTATTTCCATCTTCCTGGATAGTGTTCAGCTACTTCTCTTCATCCATAGTTTTCTATACAGCCTGCTGACAATGCTTCCTTCTCAATTAAGTTAATGCTTCAACATTCCATTTCCTAATCCGCAGCCTCTGCCTTATCTTTTAGAAACGGACGCTACACTTCATAACAAACAAATTGTGATCAGAGTCAGCATCCGTTCCCGCTAGCCTAATAGAATTGATCAAATTTTTTGCTAAAGCATTATTAATACCGTAATGAAATATATATGCTTTAAATTACGATACGTGTGAATTTCACTTTGAAAGATTTATTAAAATAGCATTTATTCCCTTAATGTATCAAATATTTTTTAATACAAGGTTTACAAATAGATTTCTCCCTTCATTAAGGTTTCACACGAGTAATTCTCATCCTTATTCATTATTATAATCACTTTACTTTTAATATTTTATCGTTTCATGGCTTTTAACGATCGAGCTCCTCGAAGCACTCTTAGCAGGCGTTCAAGTTCCCGATGCAAACAATGCACTTTCTTTCTAGGACAGCGTGCAAGGCTGCCATGATATATTTCACATGGCTATACTTCCAGTTCCTCACCCTTCAGAGGGATACTGGAGGTGGTTGGTTAGAGTGAGTAGGGGGAAACCTTCCCAGGGTTTAAAGTCTGGGGGTCTGAGAACATGTCAGGTGGAATAGGAATGGGGGCATAATATTATTCTTGTTGTATGAAATCAGCCCGGCCTGCAAGGTCACAGAGACCTCACTCCTTCTGCATCTCCGATATTCTCATTTGAGAATTGGTCTTGAATGTGTTCAACCGGTTCGATGCCTCTTCGCTGGGATAAGAGTGAATAGCACCATGAGGCCGCGGTTCTTTAAACGGTCAAGTCTGGGTACAATTGATTCAAAAGGGAAGTTATTCGGTGTAGACAACGGTCAATTGTGAGCTTACGACCGTCATATTGGCATGAGACTCATTTTGATCCGAGAGAGAAAGGGCATTTATTCATAGTTCTTCGCCCCGCACAGTTGGTCTTCTGCTCACAAACAGTGTCTTTGTTAGGAGTTCACTTTCGAAGACGTGTGCGAAACGATTGCATTATCGTGCGACTATTACATGTCACGTCTCTTGTTTATGCACTTGTGTATCTGCGATGGTGTATTTCGGTTTCGCTTCCATAGCAGCAGACCAAGAGCCATCGCGAAACCGGAAAAAGGACAGCGCAGCTTCCATCGATTTTCCAGTGTGGTGGTTGTTCAGCATTTTGAGTTGTCGGTTATGAAATTGGGTGTCGGCGAATGAACTTGCTCCAGCGGCTCATGTCGGCGTAATTGAAGCACGAAAACGGTATGTACGTAATTGTCGACTTGAAACGGGTCTTTAGTCTTGAAGCTCAAGTCTCGTAGCTGAAGTCTCGCAAATGGTGCGAATCCTGTAAATAAGATTTTTTTGACACTGATTTGCTTGAAAGTAGCTTGTATTTTAGTCTCTAGCCGCATAAGATAAGCTTTAACCATTTTTGCAGAGACTTTTACTCGCAAATTAATTTCCATGTCATTGCAATTATTTACCTTGAGTCTAGACACTCGAGACTCATTGCATAAGGTATATACGTTGATTGGCTTTTGTGCGCTCTTGGGAATATTGGTGTCCAATCAATAATTGCGAAAAGTCATTTACAGGTGATAGTGACCCCCCTTGAAATGGCGAAGCATTTTCGAAATTCAGCAGGCTACTTACACAATTCCTCTGTCCCACTCTTTTTCAATTTCTAATAACAACACGTTAAAACTGCTTTGTTAACCTTTTTTATTCCAAGGCCTTTTCACTACTTTTGAACGCCCTGACAGGTAAATTGGTCTGTCGAACAAATTCAAAGGTTTCTTTCCCATGTTAAATTTTACCCAACGCTTCATAAATCCCGTGTGTGTTTGAAGTTAAATGCCCCACATCTTGCACCAAAAGTATGCTTCGGGAACCATACTCCTCAAAAGATTCGAAAATCATCTTCAAAAACCCATCGACCGTAAAAATCCAACATCCCGAAACATAATAGACACTAGCCCGGAGACTAACGTTTATTACGTTTTATATTTCCACGGAGACTAACGTTTCTTAAAAGGCTCCTTGACACCCACGAATGCTTATTTTCCGCAACTCTAAAAATAGTATAAAATAAGACCCGGTTCCCATTGTTTCATCCACTTCTATTATCCTCACGGATATCCCTTCCTTTCCTAATAACTCCACTTACCGTCTCCCAATCTCCTTCCAACTTTCTTCATCGTGATTAGTTACGAAGTAATTTCGTGACGGAGCCGTACCTGTCGATTGAAGATTTAGCATCATGAAAAACCTTGTTGCGTATCGCTTTACAAGCGAACGCTCAATCGCGCCGTGTTACAAAGTCGAAAAACGCACTTCACGTGGAGGTGTGTCCCTTTAAAATTTATTTTATTTTAAATTTAATTTTAAAATTTTATTTAATTTATTTATTTTAAAATTTATTCTCGAGAATGTTATTTTTTAAGTTTAACCATTTAACGCAAGGTGACAACTTTGATGGAAACTGTTTATCGTAATGCAGCTCGGATTTTCAGGGCGTAACATAAAAAATTGAATAAAGGCTTACAAAATTCGAAATCAACCCACTAGGAAAAAAGTAGTAATCATTTATCAGAGAACTAACGTGGTGAGATATTGAAGACTAAGAATACAGAGGTAAATATTCAATGGGTTCAAGCATATCAAGCGAACTAAAGATGCCAAGTGTGGTAAGGGATGAGAGATTACTCAGTGGTTCTCTTAAAAACTGCAGAACAGGTGTTGTAACTTTGTGCGCAGAGGTAGATGGAAATAAAATAAGCACCATATAATTCTATGATTTTCAAATTTCCATAAGTTAATGGTCAATCACACATATTCTATGTACAATCTATTCGTTGAGTAAATTATTCATGGCACTTGTATTTCAGTGTGAAGTGTTATCAATGAACTTGAATTGGCTAGTGAAATAGTACTTCATAGTGCGGAATGCGGTTATGTCACCAGGAGGCCTTCAATTGTCGGTAATTATTCGATTCCTCAATTCAAGTGGTTCTTCATTTCATTTTGATAGACTTTTTCCACCGAAACAAAAGTAGCGCACGCAAAGAAAATGCGAGAGATTTCCGCGACAGCAAAGTTTCACGGAGTCATAGGACATTTCTGCAATACAATGCAAACATTTCAGAGTGTAAAAGTAATTCAAAATTCCTGGTTAAGGCAAATGGTTTGGACACTCTGAATATGATGCATAATAAGTAACTCAGTTGACAGAGGGTGTTAATCATTGTCATACGCTACACAAAACATAAATGTGCATAGTCCTGATGCTCACTAATATTTACTTAGAACTCATATATCTTAATAATCGACGCTTTGGGAACACTGGCTGAATATGTTTACCTTTGTTACTCTGTCTGTGACAGGGCCGCCTTTTAATCCCTTTAAAGATCATTCAGTTGGGCGCTTACCCTGTATTTTGCTTACGTAAAACTGGAATGAATTAGGATTTTTCTCAAGGTATACTCAAGATGTTGTACTCAAGAGATTTTAGTTTTAAAGGAATGTTAAACTTTCGGCGCAATGCTTATTGTTTACCTCGGAATTATCGTAAAGTATCATTAAACGTATTGATAAAATCCACATCATTTCCCATTAAACTCTTTTTTAAATTAAAGTGACCCCTTTTTTACATTCTCAACTCTTCTCTTACTTTATGAGAGAATAACTGAGGGCGTATTTTCCTGAAATTGTCTGAAAGAGGACCATGATGGTTTTTGATTCTTTTTTTAACTTTCAGCTGAACTTCTGAATTCACTGCGCTTTCCGAAATGCCTCTTGACGTTCACTCTTGTAATTTTAATAATCTTAATTGATCGTATTATTATTGTCGCTAGAGATATCGTTCCTCATACTTTTCTTCGTGGCGTTAAATAGCTTTTCACTTCTTAATGGTTCAGGAACCTCAAGTCTTTGAAATCTTCACTATTTGTGTTTGTACACATGCTTTGGTTAACTAAGCAGTATAGTGGCCTTTATCCAGCACTCTGTACTTTTACTTAATACTCAGTACTAAATACTTTTGTACTTTAATCCGCTTGGTTCCGCCTTCCTCACCTCTCCTGTGTTTGTCCTATGTATATGTGCCCCTATCCATTTTCCTATGTCCTTATCCTTTTGAATGATTATTTGTTCACCATATGACGGTTTTTGTGTGGTTGAACGTGCATACATACATACTTAAACACATATAAAGCCATAAACCATAAACACAGAAATCAACCCGAAATTCGGTTTAGTAGGTGATGGTGGAGCTCACCCATGTACCAATCCCGACGGCGTGTGAATATTCACATATAAGAATTGGGGGGCCAGTTCCTTTCCCGGTTATGGTTTCCCAGGAAGATCTGGTACCCCAAAAATCAACTAGCTTGGGTGGAGCCGCAGGTGCCCAGAGTGCCTTGCCCGGGAATCGAACCCGGGAGGCACCATCGAGTATTCGCTCTCATTGCAAGCATTCTTAAGAAGCAGCGCTATTCCATGCCGAGCCCAGGAGGCCGCGCTATCAGCTCGTTATCTTTTGTTTTACGTGGCGATTCCCCTTCCCCCAAAGGCCCCTCCGGGCCTATTCCACGCGCTCCTCAGAGCAATTGACCTTGAGGCGGGTGGGGAACAGTCCTTGCAATACCCTGCAATGGCATGAAAAAGGAGCATTATGTGTATCTCTTAAAGAGTTTTATTGCTAACGTCCACCAAATGAAGAATTTGATTTGCATGAAAGTCCTGCATTCTAATTATATTCCCCCGAAAACCATGGAAATACTTCAGTGCTCATATTACTCTCAACTTATCGACCTCATTGCCGTAATTCGTTTGATGCTCACTGTCCATTTTTACTCTTATAAGAGTCAATTCAAACCCGAAATAAGATTATCAAGAGTTTCGGCATATTCAGATTATTCACATTCTTTTTCTTTTGCTCTTAAAAATGCTTTCACTCCATTTACTAAATATCTTATCCGGCCAGGCGTTTATTTTTCATTGGCCTCTCGCGCTAGCTGATGTGTGCATATTTCCATGCGTAACCTGCTTTAACACTTCATATCGCTGGAGTCCTTAAATGATAGGCATGGTGAAGCCTATGGACTAGGGTCAATTTTATGGGACATCGTGCTGAATTGTAATCAATAAAACGTTGCAATTTACGCCAATCTTGGAAAGTACGGATTGTTCACAATTAAATAAAAATGAATTTATGCTCTCTCATATATTGATTTAAGTGTTCAATAAATTTAATTAATTAATCTTGGACGTGGGGATCCGTTTTTTGGGCGAATGGTTCAACGGCGAACAAAGTTTCATTTACCTAGGTATTCACTAACGGGGTGAGTGGGAGGATCAAACATGAATAAAAAAGTTAGCTAAAATAAGTTACCATACCTCAAGGTAGCACTTTTCGCAGTAATCTCATGGCAACCTGGAAACCTGCGAGGGCCAATCCGGCTTGAAGAGGCCCAATTATGCAGTTGATTGAGACCCCTTTATAGAGGCCTCTCCGGTTCCCTTCCTTACTGCAGGCTGAAGAAAAAGAAAAGTTAACATGGAATTACTGTATTCATTCAGTCGCCAATTGTTCTATATAAATTATGGGCGATTACTTTCAAAAGCGTGTGATGTCATGAGGTCTAACCAAAGACTCGAAAAATGGTAACTCTTTGTGCCTAGAGCGTTGTATACGTCTTTGCTAGGACATACATATGTCGAGGTTCGTTAGACTAATTCGTAGGATAAATACTTAAATTGTAACACCTACATGTAAATGGCTTTGGTTGTATTCACGTTTACCTTTCGAACTTTAATGCATACATTTTATTGCCTAAAGAATGTCCAATCACCGTATTTCGGAGGAGAAAATTTGGTTTCTTCGAGAGATGTCTCAATGTTTTTGATTTGAAACTCATTTGATTTACTAACTATTTTTTTTACCAACCATTTACTGGTTGAAGTAGTGCAGAAATGTGATGCTCCAAGGCAGAGGCGCTTGAAGCAGCTTTCGTAAAAGTAGTTAAATCAATCAGTATTCACTTGAGTTAACTTAACATTAGATTAGAAAGCTGGCAAGTGATAATTCATGCCTGGAAGTTTATCTTGGACAATTCTAAAGGCGCCACCGCCGTTTTGGCGACGGCGGACGATATTCCTCCGGCCAGGACTGGCGATAAAGCACTAGGTTTCATCTGTATATTAAATGAATATTATTGATAATTAAGACTATCCATAATATTACTTTTTGTAGCATGTATGACAGTCGCATAATTACCAAGAAGTAAAAGCCTTTTAGATAGATCACCACATATCTCACTATAAAGTACTATTTAACGATCCAAATCAAGTTCATTGATAACCCTCAACTCTGAAATACGATGGCGTATTAGTAGAAATTCGTACCATGAATAATTGTTCAAGTGATTTATGGTGAAAGGAATATTTGTGATTAACCATCAAATTATGAATATCCTAAAATTGTCCAATTATCTCCAAATTTAATTGACAGTGTCAGGAACATGAGTCCTCGCTCAAGTCCGAATTAATAAAATGATAAATTCATATTAATTTTTCCTTCCTTTCCGCAATACTGTCAAGATTAATTAAGTAGATTCACATGGCAATGTATTTCAATTGGAACTAAGTAGAGGGTAAGCAAATAAAACAAAAACCTTTCACAAACAAATTGATATTAATCTTCCTCCATCGTTCTTTCATGGCCCCAGTACTAGATAAGGTTTCAGTGTACACACACAATAGGTGTGAATTATATATAAACTCACGTAAATCTTGGCGTTAAATAGTGGTTTTATCTATTATTTCCTGCAGAAAATGATTAATGGAAATTACAAACTTACCTTGTTGTCTGATGTTTTGTCCATGTTTTCTCGGAAATGCGAAAAAGACGTACCACGCAGAAATGTTATACGCTTTTCCAAATAATCTTTTTCGCAGTGAACAGATATAACATCCACAATCGTTGAATGAGAGGAAATATTCTAAAATCGTTGCTTGGCCGCATAACAGTGGGTTTGTCCGTCTAACAGATTTGGCGCAGGCAATATGAGAATTTCAAATTATAATTCAAAGACTTTAGTGCATTCATTGTTTGACGAAAAACAAGCAATCCTTATTCAATGTTAAAATGACAAATCATCAATATATCTTGAAGATCTTATCACGTAAAATAGTTACGGTCATCCCAATAAACCGTAAACGTGCGTTAGTATGCACCCCTGATGAGTGAATCTCTTATTTTTTCTCATTGTTTTTAACATTACCATAAGATTAGCTCCATTATCAACTCTTTTTATTTTTCCAACTTGGATGATAATATTTTTTACGCTCGACATTGGCCAGTGGCGGCTGGACTCTTGGATGTTGAAAACTTCAAATTTGGTGGCGAGGGATGTTTATTTTTTCGTGTCGCTAAGTGCTACACATTTTTTGATGCCAAATTCCTGAGGGATGACATTTTTATATTAAATAAATGATGTGTACTGCTTGAATTGTCTTCTAAGGTGAAGTAAACAACGCGTATGGGGAATATTGAAAAGGTTCAATGTCTCAAAATGTTGCCTATTTTTTGTTTAATTTACTAGGAGGAATATTGATTAGAAAGGTCACCATTCCGGATTTTGAAGTGAGTTGACATTCCTTCTTATTCACAATGGTCAATATCATAGGTATATTTTATTATATAGGCATATTATAATTATAGTATAGTTATGCCATGTAACAAGGTGAAATCGAACGATATCATTTTTTTCAATGAAGGTTGTCTATCATAGTAAGCATATCCATCACGTTACATAGAATAATGCTTGACTGTGTTAAAAATATTAATACTTATGAATATAAATTTGATAAAAGGCAAAAAATATTCATTATTAATACTTCGATTATAGATTATTGACTTCCTGCTGTCAATAATGCTTATAATATTATTAACAATAACTAGTTCAAATACTTATCATGAAATCAATGTCAAAAATATTGACAGTAAATGATTCTGGTCATCTCTACCTTCATGCATGGGATGTTTGCGAGCTTGTAGTCGCAAGGTGCTGAGCCGTCTTCTATTGACTCAGGAAAACATCTTTTTAATTTCGGGGCATTGTCTTCAGCTACTTCCTTAATTCATTCAGCAGGCCTATATTTATTGGTCCTTTTTCTCTGTCGGCTTTGATTCTACGGAGGAGTTGTTCCATTCCTTTTTTAGGAAGTGCCATATTACTCATATTATCTCCGAGTGGTTTAGGAAGCTCGTTTGTCGCTATAATGCATGAACAATCCACGCTTTGAAAAAACTATTTGATATTATATTCCTTTTGCATTCTGTGCCGGACAGTTTTGATAATATCTTCCTTTAAAGAATGTAAGGTTGGAAGCATTTAAATAACGTTGGACCAAAATGACTTTTAATTTTTCCATAGATATTCTGATGACGTTTTAGTTTTGAAGGAGTGTAAAGCTTTGCGCATGATGCTTTTTCATCTCGATATTCTTTCAGTTTCTCTGAGGATGTATTCACAAAAGCTCCGTCATTATATTTTAAACTCTTTTTCAATTTTGACAGGACGCTTCATAGCCTTCTTAACTCCGCTCTGACATCTCCGTTGTAACATCTCGGTCCCTTGCTGCCGCATCTAGGTTTAAAAGAACGTATGATTCGTCTCCCTTCCCCAACGCAAAATGCTTAAGGAATATGTATGTACTTCCAATTTCTCTGTTTATCGGTCGGCATCGTTTTTATCTTGTAATTTGTTATTTGAACGTGTTTAATTTTTTATTTGCGTCATTTTATAAATACGCTCATAACGGTATTCCTTGAGACCTTTAGCGAACATACTTTGAATTCCAAGAATATCCTAAAGGTCTTCGCGATACCATCCATAATGTCAGTTTGAGATAATTTCGGGCGTAGTCGTCGCAAAGATATCGAATATACGGTGTCCACTTTTTCTTAATTTATACACTTATTCTACCTTGTGTTACACGTGGGTGGTCTGAAAAGCTTCCGACCTAAAAAATTGCAGAAAAAATACCTTGTAACGTTGAAGGACGGAAACCTTTTAGACCACCCTTTTTCGACTTTAGGAATTCTTCGCGGTTCTTTGAGAATTGGCGAACATTAAAATATTTGTGGCAGACATGTTAGGTTAGAACCTAGATCAGCTGATGGGCAATTTAAAGATGATGGTGGAGATTATAATGTTAGACCATTAACTTCTCAACCATTGCGAAATCAAAAGACACGCACGCACACTTCGAGGACACCCACTTTCAGTACGGCTAGCGCAGTTAAATTCATTGCTAATCAAAAACGACAAGTGGAAAAATGAACACGTACTGGACATTTGGCACGTACTTTTCCAAAAACATACCACATTTCCACCAGGCATATTAACTGATGTCATTCAAAATAAAAGGAATCTACATATCGTTGCATTAAGCATCAAAGGGCAAAAAAAGGAGAAGAGCGGACCTCAAGCATATTATTAGTAGCTATTGTGCAGATATTGTAACAGGCATGGAGAGTGTGCTATCTGGTGTTAAACACGACCGCTAAATTTCCCTGGAAATATGTTTTACACATTTATTTAATGCATAGAATATTTCATCTCGTTGGGTGTTCCAGGTGTTCCATGACAAATAACTCGTCTTGACTACTCTGGACGGACTGTGAGATTTTTTATAGTTAAGCTAATGTATTTTTTAATTTTGATAAATTTTTTTATCAGAACGATTACATCTGACGCAGCAGATGATAATTTTGTAGCCAGTTTCAACAGTTTTAGTCTACTGGTTAGGTTGTTCTATAATAATTATCCCATTTAGCTTTTCCTTGAATTACAAAGAAATCTGAAGGATGATCACATACTAGGAATGTCCCCTGTGCATGGAACACAATGTAAACCCTGAGTGCGTGTGTGTTTGCGACTCACAAACGGTCAATTTGCTCTGCAAATACCGGAGTGAGGGAGTGCGTGCCGTTCCTTTACCTTTTTTTTACGTCTGTCTGAGCGAAGGGTCCCTGCCGTTGGGTTAAACCCTCGTAAACCCTGAGTGCGTGTGTGTTTGCAACTTGCTACGGTCAATTTGCACTGCAAATACCGAAGTGAGGGAGTGCGTGCCGTTCCTTTACTATTTCTATTTTTACGTCTGTCTGAGTGAAGGGTCCCTGCCGTTGGGTTAAATTCCCCGTAAACCCTGAGGGCGTGTGTGTTTGCGACTTGCGACGGTCAATTTGTAATGCATATACCGGAGTGAAGGAGTGCGTGTGGTTTTGTTTGCCTTGTCTGAGTGTGTGGTCCCTGGCGAGGGGTTTTTCCCCCGTAAACCCTGAGTGCGTGTGTGTTTGTGACTTGCAACGGTCAATTTGCACTGCAAATACCGGAGTGAGAGAGTGTGTGCAGTTTTGTTATCCTTATTCTTTGCACCCTCCCCCGTGACCCTAACTAGTGCCCCTAAGAGTACGGCTTTGGGTAATTTTTATTTATTCCATCAACTTTCCTGCTTGAAAATGACAGCTGAATGTTAAACATAGACTTTAAAAGTATTATTACAGAAGTTACTGGGATAAATGATTACCTTAGAATGAAATTAAATACTTCAAAACTATTGCAGTTCCGCAAGGTATTACATGCAATGATATTCCATAACTTATTTGGGCTGTGAATTGGATAGAAATTCAAGTAGGCGATGCTGTCCGTTGGATGGAACATTAGTCTTTCGACCCCTAGACACCTTTTTTTAATATCTGTCTGGTTTCTCTCATCCACCTAACTTGATTTCCCTCAGATCTTGGTCACATCTACATTATTGTTCGTATAATATATTCATGCATGGTTGCATTTTAATTGGACCTTTTTTAAAATAGCCACATCACTATCACATAATATATATGTGTAAAATCCTGGTTTTATATATTCTATGGATGATGTTATTCACCAATTCGCCTATGTATTTTAGGAACTAAATAAAAGGGATTATATCTGCTAGCCAGCAGTAGCATTGTATTCTGAGCTACTATGGTTTATTCTATTGAAGTTAAAGAAATAACTTTGTAATTCCACAAGAAATTGATTAAAATATGACCTAGGGTTTGACGTTGGTTGCCATCATCAGGTAGTTTCTGCAGAAGATCGACATTTCTTTTCTCAGAGTGAAATTTCCATGCTAGGAAAAGACCTAAAATACGTTTTGAATAACCCTGTTTCTGTTGAAGACAAACCTAGCATTTAGACTTCAATGTAGCCCTTTAGAAATAAATTAGTGCAATTAAGCTTGGTATTTCCCAGGGGCTCATTAAAATATTACCACCTTAAGATTAAAAAACAATTTTCTAGAATTCGAAGCTTTGAAGTCCATTAAACATACAGTTAGTAACTTCTAAAAACCTGATCAACCAGAAACCAGAAGAAGCAGAAAAGCGGCAGTTTGTTGTATTAGAGAAAAATAATTACACCACTAAATGCCAAGACTTTATCAGATCAATAGCATAGAAGTATCAATTCATCAGTATTCAATCAGACCAAACCTCCATGATTCAACTAGAAATTAGAAACATTTTCAAATTAGTGAGATGGTATTTAAAATCTGTGAAATGAGTAAGCTAGTACAAATAAATCATTAGAACCTGTAGTATGCACTGTAAGCCATTGTATTCCCCTTCTTAAAAGAAGTAAATTTTCTTTTGGGCTTTTTATTTTGGAGCCCATTTTGGGAACTTAGCATTTATTGCTCTTGGTTCACTAATTCTTTCTATTGTTTCGACACTGAAGACTTTCAAGTATGTTTGTTGCTAACAAATTAGGAGTATTTATAACCCCTATTTGTGAGGTAACAATTTGATGCATGGTGCCCAACTTGAATGAAAGTGAAAGCAATTTACAGGTATCATTGTCTTTACCCCTATTCTAAAATGAAATGTGTCAATCAATAGAAGGAGCATTGATATCTCCATCCATTATTATTATATATTGTTCATTGGTTTTGGATGAGAACCTTTCAATTGGCTACATCTAATTTTTAATTGACCCTTATATAGTGACGTGTGAAGTGCCCATTCATAGGTTCTTTTGTGTTGAGGACTCTCAATTGAACACTAAATAATTTCAAAAGTACTATCTGGAATTTCTGTGCAGTTGACACAAGAGTTCATAACTGCATTGAAAACACTGCCCCCAATTCTAGATAATCATTCATTTCTCTCAACTGAAAAGGAATTAGGGGCATTTTCAGTGTTTGTAATTATAGTCGAAAACCAGTTGTCAGTTCCAATAATTATATTAATCGCTACTGTATATATTAAATAATATTGCCACTCATTCCTTGTCAATTCATACAATTTTTGCCTAAGGGATAACTCCTTATATCTCTGATCTACTGAAAATTAATCCTAATATTACTATTTCAATGTAAAAAGTGTAGCTATATAAATATTTTTACCTCTTTCATTCTCATAGCTACTCAATTATGAAATATAATATTAACTCATCTCAAATTCTTCTGGCCAAAATCCTTTGCCAACCTGCAAGAAACAAACAAAAATGTCTTTCGGTGCACTCTTCCTCAGCAATTAGGTTGCATTGAATTATAAATTATCTATTCCAATGACATAGGACTCTTTCAATGTAAGTAATTATTATTATATCTTGCTAAATGTTATTGCTAACCCTTAAGTATCTTTTCCTCATCGTACTCAGATGGAGAATTAGCCATTTTAAACTGGTAAGGACTTTGTTAATATTAATGGGTTTGAGGAAATAAATAGGGAATGAGCAGAAGTCTCAGTTTCACAAATCTTTTATTAATCTGAAGATTTTACAATTTTAAGTTGGTACAATAATACTCTTAAACTATCATATGCTGTTACCTAAAAACAAACTATAAATTATGTCATAATCTATACCATCAATGAAAAATGTAAAGCCACAAACATCTCCTTCTTCCATTTACATTGTCACTAATAACAAAACCAGATCTTTTTGACAGTTTGTTCATTCCTGTCAAAGTGATCTGGATAACTGAACTGCAGCATATCACTTTCCTTCTCCACCACCAGGTGAAATACCCCATGGGGCTATGGACATCGGGGGCAATCAGCACCCCTGCCCTATGATTCAGGAGCAAGAAGGAGGGTGCAGGAAGGGCTGCAGATGGCACTTGGGAAGGGCAGCTGACTCCTCCCCGCCATTAGCAGTCGCATTCAGGAGATCCTGCCATGCCCATTGGCTGTGTTTGGAAGAGAGCCTGGAATATGGAGGACATTGAATTCAAAAGACAACATTTCTCTATGTGCCGTTTGTAGAAGACCCTCACTCTTCCTGTTTTGGCATTTGGAGAGATAAGTTTTGTGTTAAAAATTTTCAGTTGAATCAAAGTGAATTGACTGTAATGAATCATGATGAGCATTTTAATTAATGCTTGAAATTTATTTGAATTGTTGCCAAAGATGTAATAAATGAGCAATAACTGTTCAGTTATACCTTTCTCTTTCAGGTTACATATTTTGGGTAAATGTATTCAAAAGTAAAATAAATTAATTGAGTTCTAATGCAATGTAGAATTTATTTGTAGCAATACCATCACTTGCTGGAGTGCTTCCAAGAAGTTGGTAGGGTGTCTTGGAAGTTGCCCACAATTCAAGGATGAGGGTTTCGGCTTCACTCAAATCACTCATCCTTGAGACAAAGGCAACCTTCGAGACAGCCTACCATATTCATGGAAGCACTCCAGCAAGCGTGTCTGTGTTAATCCCATGAATCATGTAGCAGATATGGACTTTGAGCGACCTTGAAACATTCAAGAAAAAATTTGGCATAGGTTCCCCCAAATTAAGACAGTTGGGGAGACCTTCGGGGCCCCATTTACCTCGGGCACACCGCAGAGTAGGTTACCACGCCCACCCACCACCCTTAGACCCCAGGCCAAGTGCTTGATTCTTGACTTGGAACTACTACAAAGTGAGAATTATTTTTAAATCTTCTCTTTATGAATTTATTAACAAATAAACTAAATGAAAACTCACACTATTGGGTAGGAAGTTATTTTCCCCAATAAACTATCATCTCAAATTTTATAAATGCTTTAATGGAATGCAAAAATACTGATTATTCTCCACCTCTCTATGCTGACTACAAGGCCATTCTGGACTTGGAATATTTTGGCATTTCTGACCACCATCAATTCCCTGGACTCCAGTCTTTTCTTCCTTCAGCCCACTATCAACCTATAAACATTACTACAATGCTCTCTTTGGAATTTGAATATATATTCTTACCCCTGGACCCATAATTATTTTGCTGTCTCCGTCTTAGGACTTTAATTCTCCTCTTCACACACTCCTCCCATTAAAAATCTATGGATATATTCAGGACTTACATTTTTCCCTTTGTTTCTCCAACTTTCCCCTTGCTAAATTTTACCTTCCCTCTATTCTAAAACATGGACTTGTAATTTTACCGTTTTCCAGTCTTTATTTATTTTTCCCTTTTTTAGCTGCTACTCTCTTCTTTTTAAAATATTATTGCTCTATTGAAATTAGAATTTCTTCAAAAGCACCTTCAATTTAAAAAATCGAAACCAACATCCTTTTTACATATATTTGTTGATCTTCACACTGGGACTAGCCATTTTCGTCACCCTTCCATTCATACAGGCTAAACTATTACTATTGTTTTTCTTTATATTATTTCAACTTCCCTTTTCACTTGAATGGACAAAATATTACCTTCACTGCTGTTGCAGTTTCCACTTTTTGAAGCATATGCTTGCTCCTTCTATTAAAGCTAGACTATCTTTTGAAGTTAATATTTCAATACAATCGAATCTGTCTCCTTGCTATTTCTTATTCACCTACCCTTAATTGACTGCACTTTAATGCACTCTACATGGTATTATCACTCGTTTCATATGACTTTAAAACTAATTTTTTGGATGATTACATGTTCCTTTGATTAGCCAGTACTTCATTTTTCCATTAATTTTAAAAATCTTTATTATCTTGCTCTACTGGACTTCAACTTCCGTTATTTCAACGGCTAGTTATTTTCCTCCATTAATGCCATGATTAAAATTTTTTGAATGATAGCAACTATATAGTCCCTGATTTATGAACAAAATTTATATTTAAAAAAAATTCACTACGTACCCACCTTTTTTAACCTTTTCTTTTTCCCTGGAAATAAATTTCTTAACTTGCCAAAAGCAAAGTGTTTCTCATTTATACTGTATAAAAACTTTATTTCATAAGTTCAGGTAAGATTTACTTAGCGCAAATAGATTAGAAGGACAAAATAAATATGCTCCAATCCTCAAATACATTGCAATAAACACCTCTGGCTGGATTCTTTTGGAATCAAGATCAGCAATTTAAACGTAAGTGATAAAAATCAGATGGACTTATCAACTATATGGTGGTTATGAACAAAAAGGGTCTAATTGTTAATGTTCTGATGAGCAGGTCAATGCAATTGAGTGTAGCCAAATACGAGGTTTGTTAAAAAAATAATGGGAATTTATTCATCTCGTGGGCTTAGAGAGTCAGATTGTCAAATATTTTTTATTATGTTGGTATACATGCCCCTGAAGTATGATGAAACTTTCAGCTGTTTTCATTGTGGACTTTGTCTGTGACACCCACTAAGGTTAGAAGTGTTTTATGAGCTCGGCGATTTTCGTTTCAAATCGTTAGAAATGGATTACAGCATTTTTATCAAATTTTGCATACAAAAAAGAAATAAATTGTGTGAAATGTTTAAGGCCTAATGTGAGTCTGCTATGAGTAAAACAAGATTTACGAGTGGCATTAGTTTCTCCAAGAAGGCCGTGAAGACCTTGAAGACACCCTGGACACCCCAGCATAACAACAATCAATGACAATGTGGAATAAGTGAAAGAAACGGTTATGAACAATCGCCAGATCACTATAGAGAGGTCGCTGATGATGTTGGCATATCGATTGGATCATGTCATGACATTTTTCTAATTATTTAGGTATGAAACACATTGGCAGCAAAATTCGTTCCATAATGGCTTTTGCACCACAATAATGCACCGCTGAAAGAACTAAAGGCTATCTCAAATATTGAGTTTGAGAAGTGTTTTGGGGATTGGAAGAAACACTAGCACAAGTGTATCATCTCCAATGGGGACTACTTTGAAGGTGACAACACCAATCGGTAAGAATAAATATTTTTGTCTGAAAAATTAAAATTCCTGCTTAACTTTGAACATACCTCTCATGCTTGGTGCCCTAATAAAAATCAATATTTTGCTTACATTTGAGGGAATAACTAATTTAAAACTACTTTTGTGACCTTAATGCAATTAGCAGGTGATTTTTGTTTCTTTTTAAAGTAAATTTTAATAAAATTAAATAAGAACTTTCATACCGATGATAATAAATATTGTCAATAGAAAAGAATTATTTTGGCAAACTGCTGACACCACTAATATAGTCACTTTTGACAGAAATTGCAATGACAGGATCATGAAATGATATTGGTATTGTTTTTAATTTAGAATATGTATCAGTGAAGAAGGTATGAGCATGGACAGGTACTGAAAATGGAATGGGCCATCATGTACTCTGAACATATAGGATCCTTTGGATCTCCCAGCAATAGAGAGCACATGTAAATGAGATTAAAACCCAAGGAACTACAAGAAAAAAAAGATTTAGATGTGTTTTAATTCTTTAGGGTTACTTAGACAGCAGACTAAGAAGAAAAATCATATTCAGAAAACTAGGTGATGTTTGGGAAAGTGTTCAGGCTGTCCCTAAATCTGTGATAATATAATAATAATAATATGAAACTTTCTAGGTACCTAGCATTTCCCATGTACACCTAAACATTTTGTGGTGTCTTAACTAAGTGTTTACTTATGTAAAATGCTGCCGACTGCAAGAGAGATCTTCACATTGAACAATGTCTTAAATCAGGCTTGTCCTTGACTATAACATCTGAAAGTTCTCGAATCAACACTAATCCCTGGAGTTACAACTTTCCACCATGGGTCCCTACTTTTTCTGTTTATATATACCTCTATTATCATGGTTTTTCCCTTATTAAAAGATTGATGTGAGTCTAGTATATTATGGAAAATACTTATTTTTTTAAATATGCCATTTGGCTATTAAGGCAAAATACAGGATGCAGCAGCATAACTACCAATTTGAAAGAAATTTGAAATCATATCAGCAAAGTATGCTATGACAACCTTCTTTAAAAGAAGGTGGGAAAAACAGTAGGGCAATCAACAGAAAATGATAATTAGTCAACAATGCTTCAACAAAGAAGTTTTTGGCAGGCATCAGAAATAAAGATGTTAAGGAAAGGCTGGTGAAATGATGGTGAAGGGTAGTTTATATTGGCTTTGACACAGTTATTTAGGCAATGGAATGGCAAGGAAGTTTTTGAGAGAGATGAGTGAGGAAAATGAAAAATTAAATCGATGGAAATTAAGTGCAAAAAGTTCCAGCTATGGAAAGAAGCTTGGGAGACATTTGAAGAAGGCATCACATGTTGATGTAAGAGATGGTGAGAGGCAGTAGGATGCTGGAGACCGTAACAGAGAGAATGTAGGAAAAGCAAGGTAAGTGGAGGAAAATTGACATTCTGAATGGAATTGGAGGTAGAAGGATGTTGGACTAAGTTCTTAGACCTATGTTACTATAATTTATCCCTTAGGGTGTACATATATCCTATTAGTCAGGTATAGTGAATGCAGGAGTAATTAGTACCTGGGGTGATCTAAATTATACCCTTACCCATCAGATTTTGTTAAAAAATGATAGCTGATTTAAATGAACTTCTGATAGTACAGAATGCTCTCTGAATGCTCTGTCCTGTTATAGATGAACAAACCAAGTTTGGGCTAAAAGGTGACCAAAAAATCAATGCTTATATCTGGAGCACACCAAAACTTAATCCTAATACTTTTGCAAACCTGCTAAAAGAGTAACACAAATTACACTAACACTTTTGCATGAGAGTGAAACCATGCTATGTCACAGGGATAATTTCGCATTAAATGAAGCATATTTAGATAATCAATGAAATGGTAACAAGGGAGCTTCAGACTAGCACCATTTACCAAAAACATTAATGTGAAAAATTCTCATTAAAAATCTTATTATTTTTCAGGATGAAAGCACTTGCACATAATCATCCTTTTCCCAACTTTATCATATTTATTCTAATAAAGTTGACAGTTCAGGTTTAACTCTGAAATTCCTTCATGATGAGGGTAAAAAATAAGAGAAACTTGACACTTCCACACACTTTTAATGTTCTACGACCATGGTTTTGTTGTTGGTTATCATCATCAGGTACAATATAACGAAATTTCTCAACATATAATCAGGTGCAAAGAGAAGAGTAAGGTAGGGAAAGTAAGGGAGATGGGGGGGGGGGTCGTGTAGGTGCAGCAATCCTTAGTGGGAGAAGGTAAGGTGATGTATGTATTTGACGGTTTCTGTGGGAGTGCTGGAAATTATATTAGCGCAGGCGGTGCTAGGAAATACTAATAAAGCACATAAAGCCTTTGAATGAACAGCAGATTTATTCTGAGTGCTGTGGATAACAGACCAAAGTCCACACGGAAAGATATATTGCCATGGGCGCAACGTGCACAAGAGGGATTAACGCTCAGCGGGAGTTGAGGCGTGACTGGTCCCTCGTGAGTCAAAATACCTCCTCGTGGGTCGTGCCTAGGGTGACACCTCGCGGCACACCCCTGAATCGCACAAACAAATGAACTGCTACATCAACAGATGAACCGCCACATCACCCCCGGGCGCAACGTGCACAAGAGGGATGAACGCTTGGCGGGAGTTGAGGCGTGACTGGTCCCTCGTGGGTCAAAATGCCTCCTCGTGGGTCGTGCCTAGGGTGACACCTTGCAGCACACCCCTGAATTGCACAAACAAATGAACTGCTACATCAACAAATGAACCGCCACATCACTCACCAATTTGTGGGAGTGCTGGAAATTATATTAGCGCAGGCGGTGCTAGGAAATACTAATAAAGCACATATAAAGCGTTTGAATGAACAGCAGATTTATTCTGAGTGCTGTGGATAACAGACCAAAGTCCACACGGAAAGATATATTGCCATGGGCGCAACGTGCACAAGAGGGATGAACGCTCGGCGGGAGTTGAGGCGTGACTGGTCCCTCGTGGGTCAAAATGCCTCCCCGTGGGTCGTGCCTAGGGTGACACCTCGCGGCACACCCCTGAATCGCACAAACAAATGAACTGCTACATCAACAAATGAACCGCCACAGTTTCTGCCTCAGACAGTACAAAGGGGGGTGTTTTTACTAACAAAGGTTGACCCTCGTTAACGGATGGACGGTGAATCACTGCCTTGGTGGGGAGTGGGATTGGTGTGGAAAGGTGTTTAAGAATTTAAGGAGAGGGGAATGGGGGAGGTTCTAGATATCATTGACCACCTCAAGATCATTGGACTGAAGTGATTCCCATATTTCTTACTCCTCGAAAGCGTTCAGCCTGCGACCTTTCATTTCCCTGTATAGAAAGTCTGCTGTCAAGTTACAGGAATGATTGTTATCTAAGTTGTATTTGGCAAATTGTGAACTGTTGTCTTTTTTCTGAAGCATGAACGGTGCTCCTTAATCCTAATGTCAAAAGTCCTCACTGTATGTCCAATAGAGATGGCGTGGCAGTCTGTAGAATTCAGTTTATTAACGCAACTTCGTTCCATTTCATCAATTTTAGCTTTGGATGAACCTATTAAGTTTCTCAAAGTATGTGAGTTGTAAAAATCTGACTTGATAGTTTTTGAAGAGTATTTGTATATTCTAAGTGAGATGTAGCCAAGGAATTTAATTCTTTGCCATTGGTGCTTGTCCTGTTTGGGTGTGTGATGTATGGATTTCAGGGCTTGCTGTGTTTGTTTTCTGTTGCACATGTTTTTGATCATTATTACACAGTAACCATTGTTGAGTGCAATTTGTACAATATTTTGTCAAAAAATCAGTCCTTAGTTGAGCTTAAATCTGTTAAATCCATTTGACCATCCTCCATAAACTGTTGCAGGCTCATCATTCACTTCAATTTACTCAACTGGAACCAATAAAATTTGAAAAAATGGCCAGTTGAAGCAGATGCCACCAGATGATTCCAGAGGACTTCTGTGTACCTTGAATGAAAAGAATTTACACATTAGATATGCATAAACCTACATTTATTTCTCTTCATACCAAAATGCATGGCAGAAGTAAACTGTTTAATGCCAGTAAATATTTATGATAATATCAATTTCAATTAGATACTTCGATTTCATAACATACACCTTCAGTTAAAGTAATTGCTTTATTGAAAGTACACTAAATACCACAGTAATCAACCTGAAGGTTGTTTTGAAAGGACAGGATAGGGCTCACCTAGTACTAAGCCCAATGGTGTGTGCAATTCCTGTATGGGTGGATGGGGCCAATTCCTTTCCCTGTGCCCTCTATGGTTTCCCAGGAAGATCTTGTACCTGAAACCAATCCAAATGAATCTGGTTTGCATGACACATTCAGAAGTGACTGTAATTGATCCTGAACTGGAGGCTTTAGACTGAGTGACAAACTTCTCACTTTCCAATCTACAGTTTGTTACATCTTAAAATCCTTTTCAGATTTCGTGGAATTTTCTAATTTCCATACACGAATCTGTTTCTCTTCCCCTTGCGGTAACGAGAGAAGACAATGCTTATTCCTCCATGAATTGGTAAACGTGCACTATCAATGGTCATGTATTATCTCTAGTGGTGCTACCTTATTTCTGATATCCTCCCAAGTGTTCGTGTATACATAAGTCTCACTTTTCAATGAGGCAAAGAAGGATGAGTTTGGATAGGAGGCGGAGGATCCATGCAGATGGATGAGAAAAGTAATCGATAAGTGAAGTAGGGATTGGCCAGAATAACAATTTCCTGACAAATACAAGTGAGTAAATGAGGTAGCTGGAGGAAGGGTGGTTAAAAAAGTTAAGGAGGTTAGTTAATGTGAGCCCAGTGTCAAGGGGTCATACAATCGAGCAAGAAAGGAAATGGCAACCATAAATGAAAATAATGAACATGGTTTTTTAAAATTAGTATCATCTTTCATTATTATAATTAAAACCAATTTAATATCTTTACATTTCAACTACAAAACTGAGTTTAAATTCACTCCCATATCTCCAGTGTAAAAGCTGTTTGACAAAATTTTAGGAAATCTCCTTTTTCCCAAAAACAAGAGTTACATCTACCATTTTCATTTGCTTACCATTCCACAAATGATGACTAATTGGTAGATGAACACACGTTTATGAATTTTATTTCTCATTGCCGTTCCCAAATCTGAGTAAAATATATAGTCATCCTACTGGGATCACAACTCCTTACTCCAACACTTCCTATTTCTAAACACATTTCTCCACATAACCCAATCATCCCTCCTTTACCTGCTAAATGATCATTCCTGAGCCCTCCTCCCACCTCATCCCATATTTTCCTCTGTCTTTCACCCTGTCCCTTCAATTTTCCACTGACAAGTCAGACTTACACAAAAGTGAGCATATCAATCTTTTTGTACCTTAATGACGATCAACAATTTAAACTGGTCAGTACTTTAAAGAGTGGACAAATACCAAGTGTTTTGCTTCTTTAACATGGAATGATTCCAAAAATTAAAGCTTGGCTACATTTTTTATACAAAGGGATGGTGAATTTATGACGAGGTATGTGCCTGAGATGGTTCACAGAAAAAAGAACTCCAGTCACGTGATGCTTGACAGTACAGCCTAGGTTACCATTCAAGTGTAAATGGAAAAGTTAAACCCCTTATAATTAGTGCCTCCCAGATTTGTAAGGAATAACTAACTATCTTTGGCATTCGGCATCTAGAAATGTTAAACAGAAGGGTTAAATTAAGCTTCTTATGCCCTCTTTTTAAACATTATAATAAATATTTCCTTAAGCCTTTTAAGGTTTTTTACATTACTGTGAAACTAGGTATGGTGATTTTGAGAAAGTTAACTTCTAGCCAGTGATCAAACATTCAAAATCTTAGAATGATCACATTACACAGAGGTTTATAAGTATATAGGTTTATAAGAACCATAATAGGTTTATAAGAAAATTGATCCTGTTGTCAGGAACAATTAATAACAGTTCAAGGAAATATTATTTAATAATATCAGTCTATGAAGAAATATCACAACTTTAACACAGCCTCCATGGTGACAAGCATACAGGACTGTAGAAGCCAATTTTGAAGATTCTTTTAACTTAAGATTGTTACCAGTGTACTATTGTCAAATGTGACTGCCCTTTATGGTTGGGAATTTATCAAGGATTAACAGATTTCTGTAACATTTAAGACCATCAGTGATCACATTCTGTGAAGTTGCAGGCCTTTCTAGTTCAAACTTGCTTTCTCAATTGATATTCATTTGCCATAGTGTCAAGTAAGAATTTTGCAATAAATATTAACTTACTAAGAGTAGCAAGAAAATTTGCTTCCTACATAATGGAAGATAATTGTCAACACCCTTATTACAGCATCAGAAGAGGGTATTTTGGGGATAAAAAAAATTAAGGATCTTCAAATCTTGGCTCTACGAGCATATTACATATTCAAGAATGTTATAAATTAATCATTCAATGAAAGTTATATACAGTGCACCATAACCGAGTAGCAAATTGATGGAATTTTTTAAAAATTATTTTTTTGTGAAGAGCTTGTGAGAGAAATGAGACAACAGACTTCAGTTCACCTATGCAATATTCTAGACTTTTTGTCTTTTCTTTACTATATCCTAAGCAATACTTTATCAACTATGCACTATTAAGTACTAAGTTCAATGCTAGTTTCATTGGACTTTTCCTTTGTGGGTATTAGTTACATAGCTAGGGTTATAAGTTAGGTAAGGCAAGTCAAACATTATGCAGGCTTCAGCAAACAGTGATCCTGTTATTGGGGAAATGCTGATCTAATTCCTTAACAGCTTTAGCATTTGGGATAGTTTGCATGAGTCATATGCCACCCTTACTACCCAATAAAATCAGGCATTTTTTAAAGGTCGGTTCTATTGAAATTAAAAACCTGACAATACATCATAGTTTAAATGAAAAATCCTAAGGTTTCAAAGATCAATTTTCCATGATGTCCTAAATGAAATTTAATGAACATGATAAAGTTTTTAGCAGCAAAGACATGTTAAGGAGTATTTATTAGAATGTATTTGAAGATGCATGAAAATTTTCTATTGCCAGTACATAAAATCTAATTAAAACAGTATTAAATAGTATTTTGTGTAGTCAGAATCATTGATTCGTACACCAAACCCACTGGCAAGCAAAATGATGCCGCATCTAGAAAATTCAGTAAGCTTAAATATAACCCTGCATAAACATATATTTTTGAGGTCTAATGGATTCTACATTTTCCCATCTTGCATTTTTCCTTTTGTACTTCATCTTTGTGTTATAACCTTTGCACCTTGAGTTAAAACAAAGCTAAAATGATATCATAGTCGTCGTCCACACTGACTAGACTAAGAAATATATTGCCTAACCAAAAATTAAAATTGGAATTCATCAGTGCTTGTTAATATACATGGGGCTGCTTTATATAGGATAGATGAAACTGCACTCCACTGCCATTGGTGACTGCAATTACTCTACATTATAAAAATATTATTACTCTCGCTATTCACCCAGAAAAATGACAAAACTTA
Source organism: Hetaerina titia (assembly GCA_037158775.1). NCBI lineage: Eukaryota > Metazoa > Arthropoda > Insecta > Odonata > Calopterygidae > Hetaerina > Hetaerina titia. Next base: position 14,956,344 of record CM073779.1, read on the forward strand.
AACCAAAAGTGCCTTATGCTAAATGAATATCACCACAATTCATAACTGATTACTTAAGAACAAGCTGCGATAAACATACTGACAGACATTGCCCTACACGTTTGCCATTATCTTTCAAAGTCTGAAACAAAAATGTGTCACCTCTGTGCATAGTTGGCCCAAAATAATCACAATAAGTATTTTAAGAGCCCAAATGGATCATGTATAAGGTAAAGATGGGGCAATTAATGGCCAAGAGGGTGATGGCATCCAAGCCAGCACATACACAGAGTACTATGAAAGAGATGCGCATGATTTTATTGTACCCAAAATTCCATGACAGCATGGTAAAATCTGTCAGGAAATTGGTGGGGGGGTGTGCCCTTCCAAAGCAGCCAGTCGGAAGTTTGCTCAGAGCAGTTGGAGCGGAATAACATTCCTCCACGTTACGTATGTTTTTCGACTTTCTAACAAGGTCCCCAACCATGCATCTTTAGTCGTTACCCACTTCTTGACCCCGAGCATTTCCCCCCAGGGTGGTCCCCCAGCCCCCTTCCAGACCCAACTTGGCTCCGTGCAGCTTTTATTTGTTTCCCTGACTGTCGAGAGAGCTTCAATGTAAGCTTTGAGAGACCGTGGAAAACATCAAAAAACAAGTTAACGTTCCTGAGAGACATTCCCGTAGGAGTTTAAGCGCCTTGCAGGCATGGTAGACATCTCCGCAAGTGTATGAATGCAGGGTGAGAGTATTTTGAAGAATTTAAAGTATTTTTAAAAGTACGAACAATGAATATTTTTATCTCTTAGAATGCGCATTATTTGTATAATGGTCCCTGTAGGTGCTCATGCTCTGCGCCACAGAGGAACTAAAAATGGTTGGATGCATAATTTATAGTTTTGACTCAACAAACAACTTTTCATCAATTATTACAACTACGTTTAATAATGGTATATTTTCGAGGCATATGCATTAAAAAATTGAATGCAATAAAGGTGGAAGACAATATTTTCCCGACATGGTATTAAAAATGTATGAAAATATTTAGACCAATTACCAAATGAAATTTTTTATCTAATGCTTTAAATGGTCAAAGATACCCTACTTCATGAATTATTATAAATTATTAACAAAGCCTCCCTAGGGACTACCTTAGAAATAGTAAAAAGGTTCACGTATTCTGAAGATCCATAGGGCTGAGAAAATTTTGAGAATAAAAGAGGAAGTCTAAAAATAGGGTTGTACTGCATTAAGAAAGAGTAACTGTAAGAGTAATATACTCGAGAGCAGGTTTAGGGCAGATACCTATTACTAATTATTTAGGCTTAGAAGTTTATAATTTGATAGGTAGTGGGTTAATCCGCCTCGACCAGAGGACTACTACTTTAATAACATACCTCATTCATGATGAAAGAAGTGCGGGCGGCAAAAGAGAAACTTCACAGCATCAGCAGTACTGCGAAACGTCAACCTTCTCCCCGAATTCAGAAGAAGGCGGGTTCTATTTTCTTTCGATTCCAAGCTCTCCAATAACGGTCAACATCAAGGGACAATGATGATTTCTCGATCATCGACTCAAACTATATCTCGGTGAAGATTTCGTTTCAATGACCCAAGACCCCTGGGAAAAATAAAAGTGACAATTTAATATCATCAACAAAGTTTTAATTTAGTGGATACAAAATAAGCATTTAATTTAAATTTCTCATCTTAGAAAATTAAATCTTAAAAATATAACGTCCTTACCAGAAAACAGCTGTTCGTAAAGTCCACGAGAAGACTGCATAGGACAGCATATTTTTCGATGGGTGAGGAGCGTACTTAAAAGAATTTAAGGAGCATACTATTCGTGTGAACATCGATTCCTGCACATTTTCTGATTCTCGCCACAGTTGAGAGTTTCGCTAGCAATTCTCCTAGGATAATTTAGCCGAGGGTATGCACTACTATAACCATTAGACTCTCAATGGATTGCTAACAAACTTAATTGATTCCAAACCGAGAACCCGGAAAATGGCATAGGTCAAGTGAGGAGAATGTGTTAATTTTAACAGTGTCACGCCTATCATATTTTCAAAAGATTCAAATGAATCGGAATGAATGCGATAAAGACTTTCTTCAATTTGACCCCGCCGCGAATAAGAGTAGCCCAGTTGTCCACCTTTCCTTCCTCGACAATCTTTTCAAGGCATAATTGATGCATCACACACAAACCACGAAAAAAACTAGTTTTCACGTAATAATTGATACAACTTTACTGTTTCTCGAATTTTGAATACATATTCCAATATGTAGCTCCTAAGACAACATTTTAAGCGATTGCTTCCCGAAGCTATAATAAATGTAAAATACAAGACCCCGCCGCGAATAAGAGTGGCCCAGTTGTCCACCTTTTCTTCCTCGACAATCTTTCCCAGGCTTAATTGGTTCACCACAAACAAACGACGAAAAAAGCTAGAGTTTTCACGTAATAATTGATACAACTTTACTGTTTCACGAATTATGAATACACATTCCCATATGTAGCTCCTAAGACAACATTATTGCTTCCCGAAACTATATAAAATGTAAAATAATTAATTTTCATGAATGCAATCAAGTTCTTAGTACTGCATTCATCACCCTCGAGCGTTCGTATAAAAATATCTTACTATGCACTGAAGTCAAATAGGAATTTCAAACTCGAGAACAAGATAAAATTATCTAAAAACTTTGCTAACTGTAAATAAAAAGAAGTACATCACCTGTGCTTCTTCGATGAAGCGGGTCATCATCTCTGCTGGTGCAATCCACGCCGCAAAAAATTTCTGTAGTTCATCACACGGAATACATTTCATGCAAATAGCCCACCCGACCGATCACGCTGACGGCTAAACGAACAATGAATCCGAGGGTCGTCAGCCAAAGATCGAGAGGGGGCGCTCACGCGTCGGAGGGGAGTTGATGAGATGAATGGAGGGGTCGAGAAATTGAGAAGGAGGGGAATGAGGGAGGAGTTTTTGCGGAAGAGTGCTTCGAATGGGAGGGGCGACGGTTGGAGCATAAAAATTCAGCGACGGTCGGGTGGTTCAAGCAGGCAGGTTGAATAGGATTCCAGGGAGGTACCTATTCGCAAAATAATTAAATTGGTGCATGCGTGACCTTGTAATGGATCGGCGACAGCTACACTTAGTTTTCTTTGAAGTTGAGAGTGATGCCATACAGGATTATCTCACTGAGCTGTCAGCTTTTATGCCCTTCTGTCTTTCGTATTTTCTCTCCCTTGATTTTTAATGCCTGATAACCACCATATAGTTATCATCTGAGTTGGTCATACAACCTATGCATACTGTACCATGTTGCAGAATTTACCTGAATCATCATTGAGTCTCATTATGCAAATGTCTGTTATTGTTGAGTCTCATGAAATCATTGATACAAGAGGCAGTTCTGAAGTTCCACATGATACAGTGGGTCACTTTGGTCACAGTCCTTGACCATGTCACTTACATCACTTACATGTCATTTACATGGTCACATATCCTTGACCGTGTTATCAAAGTTACCAACTGTCCAATAAATAAGGCCGGCTACAAAATCATTGGCCATTAGCTCCAAAAGGCGTTACTTTGCCCATTAAGAGGCTAGCAAGGCGGTACAATAAGTCCTTAGATAATCCAAGAGATGGCCCTCGTAATATAGAAATTACATCTTTTCCATTAAATAACACTCCTAACTTACTAGTCAGCTTTTATAGTTTTGCCTGTATCCGTCATACAGTTTCATTTTTGTCATCTATTGAAGTAAACAACTTTAATTTGTCTATAAAAATGGACAAAAATGAGTTTCGAGCAGTGATTAATCATTGGTATTTGAAAGGGTTTACGGCGAAAGAAATCAAAGCTGAGTTGGATGAAGATCATGGCACATCTGGTCCAGTGTTTGCAACTGTTTACAACTGGGAGAATGAGTTTAAACGTGGTCGCACATTCACAATAGATGAATGCAGATCCGGACGCCTTGTGGATGTGTCTACCCCCGAAATGATTGACAAAATCCATGATTCTAAGTGATCGACGAATCAAAGCGCGCAAAATAGTAGAAGCCATAGGCCTATCGCGAGGTATGGTAGCTTCAATTTTGCAGGAAAAATTGGGCGTAAAAAAAATCTCTGCAAGATGGGTACCGCGTTTACTAACAGCGGAGATTAAATGCTATCGTTTGGCCGACTCTGAGATTGTTTTGGAGCTTTTTCGTCGCAATTCTGATGAGTTTATATGCCAATATATAGCTGTTGAAGAAGCATGGGTACACCACTTCACTCCAGAGACAAAGCAAATGTCAAAACAGTGGATTTTTGAAGCCGGTTGAGCAAAGAAATCAAGGAAAAGCGTCCTCATCTGAAACAGAAAAAGATTCTCTTTCATCAAGACAATGCACGGGTGCACACCTGCGCAGTTGCGATGGCTAAAATTATGGAATTAAAGTTCCAATTATTACAATATCCACCGTATTCACCAGATTTGGCCCCCAGTGACTATTTAATATTTCCAGACTCTTAGAAATAGCTTGGCGGACGAAAGTTTACGTCTAAAGAGGAAGTAATCGCACAAACAAATGCCTATTTTGATGAGCTTCCCAAAAAAGTGGTTTTTTCTACTTTTTCTACGGAATTTTTTTACCACCCTCGTACGATCATTTAGAAGACAATCGCACGTGCTCCTGCTGGGAAATATTTGGCAGGTTTGAAGGATTGGAATGCGATGGTAGGCGAAGGAAGAGATGGTGATGAAGTGGTTGACTACGGTTTAGGTACGAGAAATGATCGTGATGAAAAACGAATGAATTCTGTAGGAGGGTGTGGTTCGTCATCACCAACACTTGGTTTAAAGCTGTTGATGTGAACGGACGTGTATGAGCGAGCTCTGGCTTCAATCTTCCCGACCCACATGCCCTTTACCCACGATCCGGTTGTGTGGTGGCTGTCACCGAGTACTAGCTGTTCTGTAACTGTAGCGATGAGTGTTTTATATTTTATTGTATCTTTCTTTTACAGAGTAAAGTGCATAAAAGTCGTTTATTATTCGTGTGTTTGCCAAGTATTAACTGGTTAGCAGCGAGGGGAGTTTACTTGGTCTGTTATTTTGTTTTTATGCGTATCGATCGCGTAAGTCTCGCCGCGCCGATCGTCGCCAGCGCTTCACTGTAATCGCTCTCAATCACGCGCCGTCTACATACGTACATACATTGAAATCGATTTCAAATTTTGTGTTTTCATCCATTCTCCTGAATAGCTAGTGGCTTTTTTGTCAATTAAAGAGGTCAGTGACATCAATTTACACGATGAAGTAGCCTTAGTTGAGCCCAAGGAAATTTTTTATTTCTCAAATTTCTATCTTTCATTGTTTCAACTTAGGTATTTTTATAAATTTGGCATATTCGATAGAATCACGATGGTTTTAACTGGATCTTCTGTCGTGATGCACGCCTGCGCCGGTGAGTGCGTGGCTCTTAGCTCGCTGTATCGCTGCGTTGGAGAGTATCGTGGCTGAGCTTCGGTCTGAGGTTGACGGGATGACCTGACTCGGGGCGGAGTTGCGAAAATTCACCGGGCCAATGGGATCGCACGGATTCTTACCAATGTATCACGCGGCGGGGTGATCGAGAGCCCGCCCGGAGTCCGATCCTTTGATGGGGTAAAGGAGCCGTTCCGGAAGCCGGAAAGTTGTCTCGCGCTGTAGCGGGGGAAAGTTGACTATGCGGAGAAGGATAGGAGATGCGATGGCAAACTCCATCCACGTCGCCAACAGTCACCAGGTGCTATCGGTGGATGGCCCAACGATATCTGCAGCCGCTTCCTCCGCCCCTGTGAGAGCACCACGCACATGGACCCGTCAGAGTGGGGAGGGGGGATTCTGATGATAGGCAGCAGTAACTTCAGACGTGTGATGGCCCCATTGCGCGTGAGGGCAAACCCTGAGGGTGTAAGCCAGCGCCTGGTGGCATGTGACGAAGTGACGAAGGTGGTTGAAGCGGCGGCTGCGGATACGAAGTGTTCCAGGCAGCGGGTCGTGGCTCATGTTGGCGTAACGAATGTCGTCGACTGTGGATCTGAAGAGATTCTGAATTCCTTCAGGGAATTGAACTCGGAAGTGAAGCGGGTGGTTTCGAGGGGGTTGATGTGACGCTCTCGATCTACAGCCTTGTCCCGAGGATTGATCGTGGGCCTCTGGTTAGAAGCCAATGGAAGGCATTCATCAGAGGTTGCGTGGCTTCTTTAGAGATATCGGGGCGTCTTTGTCGACCTTCATCCGATGATTCACTCATGTAGGAACCCAATGAACCGATCTGATGTTCACTTAAACGTCTGGGGTAGCCAGGTGAGTAGAGGGTAGGTTTTTCGAGGACTAAAGGGCTTTTTAAAAATTAAGTTCTAGGTGAAAAAGTGGGTCTCTAAAGTTTCTTTGCCAAATTATGTAGCTTCAAATGAAGTGAGGTTCATTAGTTCATTTAACAGCAATCAGATAGCATTGGACGGAAAACTTTATAAGGGATTCAATATTAATAAGAAGGCGATCCTCGTTAAAAATTTTAAATACCGTATTTTCCGGGGAACATTATCTGTGTTGGTAGTAAATTGTCAAAGTTTGAAAAACAAAGTCACAGAATGTCACCACCTTATTCAAAGCACTGGTGCAGATAAAACTAGTGGGACAGAAAGCTGGTTATTCACTGATAATGTCCACCATAATTACATCACTAAATGCCAAGACTTCATAAAAAACAATGACATAAAAGTACTTCAATCATACCCCACTCCCATGTTTCAACTAGTAATTAGAAAAACGTTCAAATCCAGTGAGACGGTATTTAAAAGCTGTGAAATGAGTAGGCTAGTACAAATTGACGAAAATGGGATTCCAATCAGGCTAGTGGTCATGGCGCTTTCCAGGAGGTGTACGAGGCTAGGAACACCCTATAGCAGCAGTGTGTCAACGCATATGGCTGCTACTTCGAAGAATTTCGAGGGATTTAATCAGTTTCTGCAAAACATCATTTTAAATCCACTCAATATTTTTGAGATAGAGATTTAAAAATGTAAAAAAGGAATGGGTAAGGTCGCTGAACAAGAAGTTGGACATTTGTTCAGTAATCAGCTCTTCTGTATATGGTACCGTCGTATACCTTGACGCCCTATGCGGGACCTTAAAACAATTGTAAAAGACTTAGTTTTAATGGTGACGTATTACGGTCCACCGTTATATCGAAGAAGGCCCAATACCAGTATCCACCTCTCTCTATAGGGAGGGTTATTTTATTGGTGTTTGCCTTTCCCAGCTCTATCATGCATTTGTTTCCCATGGTACCTCATATGTCTGTCCCAAAAATAGTAGCACTGACTCCATTAGAATGATTTGTTGCATAAACTGATAGCGACTAGTGGAGTGACAGAAGTAATTAGATCACTGAAGATTATTACATAAAAATATTCCGCCTGCCGAAAATATTTCAGCAGTCAATGGAAGCAATCAATATTTCCACCCGCGGAATAGAATTACTCATTAAAAATATAGACCCCAACAAATCTCCGGGACCAGATGAGATACCGGCGCGTGTGTATAAAGAACTGTCGGCTGAAATTGCCCCATATCTAGATATAATATTTAAGAATTCAATCGCAGAAAAAGCGTGCCAAACGGCTGGAAGGAAGCTTTGGTAACACCCATATTTAAAAACGGAGACAGGGAGGACCCCAGTATTTATAGGCCAATATCGCTGACTTCCATTTCCTGTAAGATTCTTCAACACATGTTAGTTCCATGAAGAGGCACCTCGATAACCAGGATTTATTAATTAATAACCAACACGGCTTCCGTAAGGGTAGATCCTGCGAAACTCACCTCGCACTTTTTGTACATGATGTATTGAACTCCGGTGAAAGTAATATTCCAGTTGATGCGATATTCATAGATTTTAAGAAAGCATTCGATAAAGTCCCTCGTTGCAAATTACTGGCGAAATTGGAAACCTATGGAATACACGAAAGTATTATTAACTGGATAAAACAATTTTTAAGTGATCGTGTCCAAACAGTCGTCCTGGACGGTGTATCATCCGATACTGTCAAGGTCACGTTGGGTGTACCACAAGGAAGTGTCATAGGTCCCCTCCTTTTCCTTATTTACATAAATGACCTCAGTACCGTAGTTAATAGCAAGCTCCGTCTTTTCGTCGATGATGCAGTAATTTATGGGGACATCCGAAGTCACGAAGACAGAGTCGTGTTAGCCAACGAACTTGATGCAATTCAAAATTGGTGCGATACATGGCAATTGGAATTAAATTTTTAAAAATGCGTAGTAATTCATTTTTGGGAAAAGAGTAATTCCCTCCCTTATAGTTACACAGTGAAACAAACCAATATCGCGAGGGTAGATTCCTTTAAATACTTGGGTGTAACAATTACTCACGATCTGTCCTGGGGAAAACACATAGGAGAAATATGTGGTCGTGCTAATAAAAAATTGGGATTTGTGAAAAGAGTGCTAGGTAAATGCGATGAAAAAGTGAAAGAACGATGTTTCCTTGCCTTGGTCAGGCCCCACCTAGAGTATGCTGCCAGTATATGGGATACTCATAACATAAATTTGGTTTCGGAATTAGATCGAGTTCAGCGGAGGGGGGCTAGATTTGTCTATCATTGTTATGACCAACTTAGCAGCGTATCCACTTTGCTAGACAATTTAGGTTGGGATTCTCTCACACAGCGGCGTTTCCAGTATAGATTAAACTTATTAAAAACATTTAAAGATGGGCCCTTTTCCGATGACATCAAGGATATAATACGAATCCCAACGTATTACGGTCGAAGGGATCACGAATATAAGACTAGAGAGATAGACTGAAAGACTGACAGGTTTAAAATGTCATTTTTTCCAAGAACGATAAGGGACCAGAATGCTTGTAGCCGAAATTCCCCAGGACTTAGTTCATTACAATAAGTATTAACGTACAGGTTAGGGACTTCGCGAGGATGTGTATACATGTGTGAATGTGTGTATATATATATATATATATATATATATATATATATATATATATATATATATATATATATATATATATATATACATATATATATACACACACACACATACACACACACAAACGCACACACACACACACATATATATATGTGTGTGTGTTTGTGTGCGTGTGTGTATGTGTGTGTGTATATATGTGTATATATATGTATATATATATATATTTTTTTTTCTTACAGGTTCTCCCCACCTTTCCTCCCCTAACCCCCAACCCCCTCAACCCTTACCAACCCCCAACCCCCTCATTGTGCTACACCCCCTGCCACACACCTTTTTGGTGGCTCGCAGGGTATTTATGTAGATGTAGATGTATGAAAATAACCAGAGTGAACGTCAAGAAGAATTTCGGAAAGCGAGGTGAGTTTAAAAATTCAGCTAAAATTCAAAAACGAGAATCAAAAATCAAAATGATCCTCTTTCAGACAACTTCATAAAATTATGCCTACAGATAATTTATTTCTCTCATAAATCAGAGAGGTGTTGAGAATATGAAAAAGGTTGCAGTCCGATTTGAAATAGAAAAGGCAATGACGTGGTTTTTATGAATTCATTTAAAGAAACATAAAACAATGTCGAGGTAAAACAATAAGCATTGTTCACAAAGACAAAAACTCCATAAAAACTAAAATATCTTGAGGATACCTCGAGAAAAATCCAAAGTCATTCCAGTCTTACGTATGGAAAATACAGGGTAAACGGCCAACTGAATATTTTTGAAGTGATAAAAAGGCGAACCCATAACAGACAGAATAAGAAAGGTAAACACTTTTGGCTAGATTTCCCAAAGCGTCGAATTTTTAGCTATATTACAGCAGCCAAATTTTTTATAAACCACTCGATGAACATGAGAATCATTTACAGCCCAAATCATGAACATTGATTTCGTTGAGATACAGTTTCGATAAAAGTAATTATTAAAATAAGGTTAGTTTAATTTACGGTTACATTACTTTTGAATATATCTGAATTTAGTAACAAATGAATTTGCGAGCGCGTGAAACATCTTTTGGTACATTTGATGTACCTAGTTTTGTAGATGTTTATTTATTTCATTTTCGTTGGCACATTCAAGTGTAAACATCCGATCAACATCAATGGAATATTGTGTCGTGATCTTACAAATAAAATTGTATTCTGAATTTGAAAAACCTGGAATTTTTGAAATATTATAATAGAACGGCACGATGAAGTGGACCACTTGGTAGACGTGAAATGGCTGTAGAGATAGCTATCCCAACGATATATTCTCAGAAATATTGAAGGAAATGGTGGCATGCCTTGGAACAAAGGCATGTTGTGGGAAAGTTCCAAGCGGCACGGGTCATCCCTATGCTCCACACCACGGAGATTTGGGCAATACGGGACGAACGACCCTTCTTAGAAACGGAAGCACTTGCAGGCTTGATGTCAGCTCACCATGCGGTCAGCATTGCGGACGCCGATTTGGCAACTCATATCCACTCGGATAACCAAGCGGTTATTGCCTCCCTGTCTAAAGGGAAGGGCGTAATATTTTTATGCATTGATATTGTTGTACTTTATTTGGCATTAATAAAAGAACTGTCACGTAATGTGACCTGGGAGTACAATCCTTCGGAATCGAATCCAGCCGACCGTCTATCACGGACCGTCCTGCCTCCCTTTACCAGCTGGGCCTCGGATTCGGAGACTGGACTGGTATATAGGTGGGACGAGGCCTGAGATGGGTTACTCGGTTGAAAGATTCAAAGCAAGGTGCTTCCAGATTTCAATATCTCTCTGGAGATCTCCGACCGATCTCAATATCTCTCTGGAGAGATTTTGAGATCGGTCCGTGATGAACGGTCGGCTGGATTTGATTCCGAAGGAATGTACTCCCAGGACACATCATGAGACAGTTCCTTTATTAATGGCATAAAAAGTTTTTATTGATTTACTCTTTTAAATATTTAAAATATGTATTTCGAAAGCACGGAGGGTGTTAAAAATCTGCATTGACTACACATGTGGTGATCTTTGATCCTAATTATCCTCGAACGTAATCCAATCCGGAAACCATATTAAAGTTTTTTGACCCCGCAGATTGTATTTTGCGTCAAAAGTAGTCTCTGGTGCGTGATCGTGCACTGCCACACGCTCCAGCGGTGGCTTGCAGGGTACCATGGATCTAAACGACATCACCCCCAACCGCGCCTCTAACGGGGAGGTTTCTTAGACCCCGTCCTCATCTCCCAAAACACCCTTGCCCCCTTCTCCGCTATGGACAATCGTCATGGTGTCACGACGACCCTGTTTCAACTTGGAAGACCCCAAATCCCCCCCACCTTCCTTCACTCCTTCCTCAACTTCCCAGCTCCTGCCTTCATTCCCCCTTCTCCAATAAACCTGCTTTTTCCATTTAACCATTATTCTATATCAATATACTACAATCAGAAACAAAACGTAGTGTGACCCAACCAAATGAAACTGCGAGAATCACTGCGTTTCCGATCACTACGGCACACACATATTCCTAATGATAAAAAAATAAATAAAAATAAAGAACATGTGAAATAAATTACTTGAAAATTAATGATTGAAAATCCAAAAGTACTATTTCTTCTGTGGATTTGAAAAATCAAAATTTTAATGTTATAATTCTGAGGTCCGAAGAGCGGTAATTAATTTATTTTATTAGGTAATCTACCTGTTAAGGTAGGTTTTTGGATGGACACAACTATCAAATAAACATTTTGTAACTCCAAACAAAACCCAATCTAGCAATCTAATCTACATCAGGTCTTCATCTTCGTGTATTTCCTTCCTCCCTTCATCCCGCCCAACATCCCTATCCAGTTCCTGCCCTTTCCTCGTTTGCCTAACATTCTCCCCTGTATTACCTTTTTCAACATCCCACTGCCGCTCGATACGCCTTTCTTCCATTTTTCTTGCTTCCATATGCTTTCTCTCAACAAACCCCTCTCGTCACCAACCATCTCCAGTACTTCCTCATTTGTTTTCATTTTGGTCCATTTCACCTTCTCCATTCTTCTCCACTCCCACCTTTCCATAGCCTCCAATCTACGTCTGTCCTCCTGCTTCAGCGACCACGTTTCTGCGCCATACATAGTATACTTTGTATTCTACGCTCCATATCACAGTTTTTACGAGTCTTTTCTTAACATTCCAACTAACGTCCCCGTCATCAACTCCCTTCTCCTTGAGAAAGCCTCCTTGCCTAGCGCAATTCTTCCACTCACGTATCTACTACTTTAACGTATTGGTCCAAAACACTTCCAAGAAGACTGCTCTATCTGCTCTATTTTCCCCCCCTATTTTAATGTTTAGCTTAGCCTTTTTCTTTCTGGAAAATCGCATAACCCGGTAATTATTATATTATGAAATTCTGTCGGTTTTCACGTCACTGAAATTGTACGAAAACAGCATATTTGAAAACGTATTTATTAATTTGTGCACCGACAAATGTTATTATTTAATCTGGGAGAGTCATTTGTTCCATGTGTTCGCGCCTATTTCCAAAAACTCAGTGAAATATGTTGCGGTGTGCACATAGATGTTCCAGGATATTGGAATCCATCTACTATTGTATAATACGATGAGTGGCGGACGAAAATAATATAAAATGCAAATTTTTATGAATATTAACGGTGATATATGGTTAAATAGCAGACCGCAGTACCTGAAACAAAAGTGAAATTAATAATTTGCATTCCATTTTGATTGTTTTGACTTTTTCTGTAGTCCACCATCTTGTTATTCGGGTTTTTTGCCATAAAGGTCTTTTGTTTAGGTTTTTGGATTTTCTTAATCCCTAACTTACCATTCATTTGTACATTTATTTCATTATGAAAAAAATGATGTATTTCAAGTTTCCATTTCATTGCAATTCTTTTTCTTTTTAATATTTGCAATGTAGTGAGTTATATATTACAAGAGTTATAAAAAGTGGATATATTACATTATTTTCCTACGGGAATGGAGTCTGAACCCAAACCTGTGATTCCTAAAAGCATATACATTTTTAAAAATGTCAGTAATTACGAGGTTACATAAAAAAATTAATTATTAGTATCTAAATATGTAGTTTTAGTTCAGACTGAGTGCTTCATTAAAACATGGCATGTGGCAACAATGGTCCAAGTATCAGTAGCTTCCATGGAAACCATTACGATAGACACTTCAGAGAGCTCAGCTCTTGAATTTCACCATGGGCGGACTTTTGTGTGAGTACTTAATTAAAAATTCATAAGACATTATTCCCAATATATGTCAGCCTAGCTTCAAAATAATTACTACTAGTAATTGCGCAGTGAATGCGGTCTAATTACTGCTGCGATGGAAACTAATTAAAAGTATTGAAAGCTCAGAGCGGCAAGGGGCGGGTGGGGGTGGAAAGAGGTGCAGAGGATGGAAGGCTAAGACGATGGAAGGATGAGCAAGGGGGAATTATGGTGGGCGCCATGCCTAATTCCAGATGAGGACTGAGACCGAGGAGAGGAGGAGCATGTTGCATGTGTTGAGAAGGGGAACGAAGGAAAACACTGGAATGTAAAGGGAAGGATTGGACCCCTGCAGACTTCTTCAGGGAGTTTTGGCAGGCGGTGGAAGGGGAGCACCCAGAGCACCAGGTGCCTCAGATGCCTAGATTTGCCTACAAGGCCTAAATCCTTCTAATAAACGTGAGCCCCCTTGCCTATTCTTCCCACTTCTTTAAATATTTAACGGACAAATTTGACTGTCCAGATTACGTGGAACTAAGAGTATCTTAAAAAGAGGTCATGTCCAGAGACAATAGTGGCATTGTTTCACACTATTAACGAAAATAATCATTTAGAAATTGTAATATGGAAAATTTCTAAGGCAAAATCAAAAAGAGACATGGATTGTCATTGCTATTGCAGTCAATATTTCCAGTAGTTCATTTGTCACATCATTAGGCAAATCCAGCTGTATTGATTATCGAAATTAGAAAACAGATAGTACTTTTACGTTGATAATGCATAACATACACATCTTTATGTTCTCTTATATGTTATATACATCTCATTACTTCTCATCTATTATGATCTGTGCAAGCTGATTAAAAATCAACATATTATTCCTATAATTTTGTTTAAAACCCTTGAATAGCAAATGCCAGCAAAAATCCATGACTTTTATTACACCCTAGAATTAAATTCAAAGGTCTTGCAATAATGTTGATATTTTGCAATATAAATCTCTCCTACATTTTGAAGCACAATGTCGTTCGGGCAATTGAAACTGACAAAGTCGTTCTTTTTTCCTTTTAGGCCAGACCCCTAGACTATTCTGCTAAATACCTCAAACCACAGCATCCAGTATCTTTCTATAAACACTGGATGCTATACATTTCTATTCTGGATGGTTTGTAGCCACCGATCAGGAAATCAATATGGTTTAATCAAGCATACAACATGAGCTCTTATTTATTTTGAATGGGCATATTTGTGTAAAATAAATTCAAATGGAATGCAGGAATGAAACTTATGTATTGCATTCACCCATTAGGTAAAACATAACTACATTTATTTTTCTATGAAAGTATGTTGCAACTAATTCTCCAATAAAAAATTTGTAGTTACAGCCAACTCCTGAGTGATGTGAAATTTTACTGCAATTCAAAGTGTTAGTTGAGCAATACTTAATTGTTTTAGTGACTGGTTAACTTCTGTTACATAGACACGTTTTGTGTGTGTGTGTGCCTTGTTAGTTGAAACTACTGTTATGATTTGAGAAGTTTATTGGCTGCTCAAATCCCTTCCAGTCATATATGTACATACATCCCAACTTATTGATGTTAACCAATAAAATTGAAAACACAAGTCAACAAAGATGACTCGTCTGTATGCAAATATTTAATTGAGCATACCCTTGTGCAGACCTCACTTTCGAAGCATTTAAAATATAGAAAACGTTGTAATCTTGTGAATATATCCAGCTGCAACCCAATCTTATTCCCCCATCCCTCTCTTCTTCCCTCTCCTTCTAGTATCGCCCGTCCCTCTCTGTCCTACTCCCCCCTTCCGAATCCTTCCCCTTCCCCGCTGATTTCCAACTAGCTCGCTTTTCAACTCCCGAGCTACCCGGTGGGGATCAAGGGAGTTCGATAGTCGTCCGACTTGATCTGTTGGCGAGTGGAATTAGTATATCGGATTTCCTGTAATGACGTGTCCCGAGTATATCTAAAGTTCGAGAAATTCCTCATCTTTTATTCAAAATCCATCCTTATGAGTTACAAGGAATGTTCTTAAATGTAAAAAAGATTTTTGGAAACATTGGCCGCATCGAAAAAGTGACCCGCGGGGGTGTAAGGGGGGTGTTAACGGAAATTCATGCCCGACGAGTTCGGAGTCACCGCAAGCCGTGCCCTCGTGGGGTGACTTGGAGGTCGTTATCTGTCCTATAAGATGGGCCAGAGGGAGTGCACGAGGGGTCGTTCTCTTCTTCCGCGGGGCCCATTCGACCGCCGTGACTGCCATTTCGGAGAAATCACCAGTCATCGCCTTCTTCCCCCTCCCTTCCCCCTCCTGGTCTTCGCTACACTCACCGCGACCGGCCGACTCGCCTCTAACTTAGGTGCTTTCGGCTGACCCTCCCTCATCCTCACTTCACCTCCTCCCCTCTTTGCCTTCGGTTACCCACCCTTCTCCTCCCAAGTGTGGCCTTCTCCCGATCCCAGTTGGCCTCCTCCTCCCCCAACTGTTCTCCCCTCTCCCTTATTTACTCACCTTTTCTTTTTCCCTCCCTTCTCCTTCAACCCCTCCCGCCCACCCTCTTTTCCTAGCTCTTCCCTATTTAAAGGCGAGCGGCACACTATCTCGATCTTTTGCCTTTTATTTTGGGTCGGTGCAGGAAGTATTCCGTGTCGGTTCGCAATATTTGAAATCTTGGGTCGTCGTGTACATCCTCGCATCCGGGTACGACGGGCCGCCTTCATCCGTCAGCCAAGTTGTAAGTCATTCATTTGCCGGTATTTTATTCACAAATCATGACTATTACTATAATTAAAGCAACGAGACGGTCGTACGTGTTCATGACATAGTACGCTTCACGGCGGTATATACGTTTTAAGTTTTTTTAAGAAAACGAAGCATTCCTACATTCCACGCCTCTTGACTCCAATGGAATGCCTCTTTCGAATAAACTTATGTAATTACATGCCGCATTAAACGATACTCCTCGCAAGACGTCTTCAAGAAGTTTCGTTGTCTGATGTTACTAATGTTATAAAAATTTCACTTGGCCATTTTTAATTGCTAGACATTCAATTACTAAACGTTTTTCGTTTTTGAAAGTGCAATTTTTTCTGTTTCAGGTGTCGGAATTCACTAGCACACTACTACCCTATTATTACATTCGTCACAACCTAGGGTATCTTTCTTTCCGAAATGCGAAATTCATTCTATTGTTGCGCGAAGTTTAGCACTCTTCTAAATGTTTCCATCCCGTATAGCAAGTGGCTTGGATGACTTCTGTTTTAATTACAAAGTGTCAGTTTAAATTTTACGTAACTCCTATGGATTCCGCCAGAAATGGCCTAATTGATATGACATCGCTTACGCTTACTAAATTGCGTTCAGCGTTCAGAATAACCAGATTTCCACTAATAAATTTTGTGCCAGAGCGTTTGTTGCTGGTACTTGGGTAATTGAAGGATTCCTAATCAGAGGCGTCAGTTCGTCTCCGCACGAGCCCTGTGTGCCGAATACTTCCGCATTTGACCCATTTGCATAGTAGGTTACACCCTCAGACACTCGCCCCGAATCAAGTCAGCCTATTCATTGGGCTTTACACTGTGGTCCCTCCGAACAGATTCTGAATTGTTTCCGTCTTAATTCTTCCCAATGGTAATCATATACTTCCATTCTTCTTTCGCTCATTTAATTCCCCAAATTCATAATTCAATCCTTTATCTCGGAATAGCATTATGACGGGGCATGACGTGTGCCATTTCCCATAGTCCCTCCGGAAAATTCTTACTTACACCCTAAAGCCGAAAAATCTATTCGCCCAAGGATTTTTAAATTGGTTTACCCTATTGCTCTAGCACATATCCTCATCTGAAATGCATTCCCTCTGCAAAATTACAAAGCTTTTCAATAATGGCATATCTGCTGTTCTGTCCTTGGACATCTGTTCACATTTGGCCTTGGAGGTGTGGTTTAAACCTCGAATTTCGCTCCTGACGAATGATTTTCCTTCAATCGTCCTCCTTTATTTCCATGTTCTCAAGTGCTTCTCCTTCTCTGCACGCTGTGGCCACCAATTGGCGTTGGTGCGAACATACAGAAATGCATTATATAGGATGGCCTGAACCACCAAAATATGTAATAATTCCAATAAATAGAAATGAGAGGGTATAAATTCTTCCATCCTCAGCGGATATCCTAAGACGAACTAATATTCGTCTGTTGTCAACTGTGCTTCTTCGATAATCTTAAATCTTTCATGTACATATTGCGATAAATATATATACTCGAAACATACATCACCCTAACCTCTCTAAATGCAAGGTATTAAATGACACAATACACAGAACATGCAATCACCTCATCTATTTCCACGGAGCCCACCAGTTCCACTGAAGAGGAAGGTGCCTGCCACGGTGACCGCAGCAATTGTTGGTGAGAGGCAATGGTGTTCGTTTTGATGCGAGTGATGCGTGGTGCATGGTCATTATGGTGCTTTTTTTTAGTGAATAGTGCTAGTGTTTGTGATATGTGCGTGTGCACCGAGGGATCGTCGATGGAGAAGGATCTGCCGCCGTTGGACCTTGCAGATTTAACCTAGGTAGGGATTCGTCTCCTCTCCTTCCCCCCCTCCCCGCGATACAGGTGCAGTGTGTAGGGCCCCCTTAGTACGAGACAAGGCCTCCTTCGCGGTAGGGCCCCCGATGGGGCTTAAGGGACGCAAGCAGTGCACTTAGAGAAATGGGGGGTGAATTAAAGTGACTCTTAGGCGATCAAATTAGGCAGGACATTTAAAGTGACTGGGGTATGACATTAACTTAGAGATAGCATACACTGTGTCAGGTACACTTATCCTTGCGTAACATATCAATATGCAGGTGTTTTAATAACTATGTTATATATTTATGTAAGAAAGTATTAATTACATGTGGATTGTGCTTAATATTTTCTTACATGGCATCATCTCATCGCTCTCTTTACTTCTGTTCCATCATCAATCATTCTTCTTCACGTTCCTTCCACTGATCTTTTCCGAAGGCAGCGGATTCCTGTTTTAATGGACCGCTGTAACATGGTATCAGTAGGACGTACCTCTCTGTAGTTTCTGCAGGAGGGACGTGATGGACCGGCCATCGGCCTTCGTTCTCACCGTTTGACGAATGCCGGAAAATGGGTTCCAACGAGCTGTGCGCGATACCTCTTTGGGTCAGCAAAAGGAAACTCGTGCAGTCTTTCTCTCTCCTTCTCTTCATTTCTTCCTTCCCTCTCGTTCCCTTTGACTTGTTCATAGGAATTACGGTCATTTCCGAAAAATTTCGAATTGATGTGGGTGTAAGTAAATTTAACCATTTTGTTTCCTTTCTCATGAAAGGTCACTTAACTAGTCTCCTATTTAAGTTGTTATATTCCCCATTTACATGTATTGATTCCGAAATTCTTCACAGACTGAATGTGGCTATCGCAGTTTATGTAATTTAAATTATTACGCAAAAAGCAATCCTCACGTTCAAAGCCGTTACATACAAAGCTTAATGTTCGATGTATGAAAGCAACGGCTTTCTTTTGCATTATTCCATGTCCATAGAGTTTTGGTGGAGGAAACAGTGTAAATATTCTGGCCATGATATTTTTTCCAATTAATACGCTCGATGACTACCGCATCTTTCTTGCAGTAATGGGGCCTTTTAATGCTACTTTATGGTCCCTTTTTCATGGATACTTTTCTACTCTCATTTCGCTCTCCCTACCAGCAAAAATCCGGATAATTATCTTCCCAGGATTTCCCCTTGACCTTTTCCTTAATTGGACACTGCTGGTTTTTCAATTCCTTCTACATCTTCGCCAGTATTGCCTTTTTCAATGGCAGTATACGGTATGCATATAATGAAGACCTTGGCATTCTGAATAATTTTATCAATGTCTATAAACTCTCTTGACATCCGTGGAGAGCAATCGGCAATAATATTGTCCCGAATAGCTATTGCCATTCCAAGAGATTTAATGGCAATTTAATACTTGAGGAATTTGTCGCAGGTAGCGGACAGATAATAGTTTATTAATAAGAGGTCCTCCGTCTTTAATACTTTCTCGCGAGACGTTTTCCCGATGGGAAGGTTTCATTTCAGGAGTAGGTACTTTTCATTACCAGAAATAATGATTTACCAAAAAGAATAGTTTGAGGCGTCTCTTTGTGGAAGCGATTCATCACGGAAAAAGAAAATACTTAGTTCTTCCACACACATGTAATTACACACGACCTAGGTTTCGGCTTAAAAAGTCATCATCAGGTAAAGAAACAGAAGACACCGCTTTACATGGTGGACAGAGATGAGGAGAGGGGAGGTGATAATGAAGGTCGGAGGGGTAACTAGTGAGTGAGACGGTAGGAAAGGGAAGGGGAGGTGGGAATGGCATCAGGGTGGATGAGGGGGGGAGAGGGCGGTTGGGTATGGTTTTAGGGTGGGAGAGGGGATTTGGAACAGAGGGAAGTCAAGTAGGGGGGAACGGGAGGTATAGGTCAGGTCATCAACTAATATACCCTTCTGATGGCTGCTTTTGGAAATTTCCAACTGTTCCAATGTATCTTATCGTAAACCTTTCTCTAAGTGAAGAATTTCGGGAACAGTCACTGGTGTGGTTATTGTCCATGGGGTGCTTGGCAAATTGAGAGGAGGGGTTTGTTTTTCCTACCCTCTCACTTACCAGTTACCCCTCCGACCTTCAATTACACTTCCCCTCTCCTCTTCTCTGTCCACTCTATAAAGCGGTGTCTCTTCTGTTTCTTTACCTGATGATGGCTTTTTAAGTCGAAACCTAGATCGTGTGTGATTAAATTTGTGTGGAAGAACTAAGTATTTTCTTTGTCCGTAATGATTTGCCTGAAATGACATCTTAATCTGTTTTATTTACAAACGACACCGCTTCTGTGCGAAAAGTAAACATCTAGAAGATGCAAAAGCACGATTTAGCGCAACCCCAACACAAGCCGGGGCTATTTTCATTTTAATCGTTCGTGTACAATTTAAATTCTAAATAAATTCAGCATGCTGAATGCAGCCTTGAATAAAAAATTACTAACATTTACACAGCTAAATTTCAAGGAATTTGTTAATACACATCTTAACTGGCTGATCCACATCAGGGAAATCGGTAAAAAACCGAGAAAGGGTATCAACATGTTAACTCAGTTGAGTGAACATGTTGATATATAATTATTGTGACAGTTGTCTCATAATAAATGAGCAACTTTTAACACTCAACCATACCTTATATCCATATCATAAGAGGTCGAGGTGTTGAGTTATGGGTTCATTCCACCAGACATGTTAAACAAATTTTGCCACTACAGAAACCTGTTCGCTCTCTTGCTAGTTTACCATCACATGATTCCTGCAAACCTGCTTCATTTAGTTAACATATTTTCAAGGCTCCGATTCACCTGAAAGCCAATCTAGAAACTTACCAATGGATAAAAAGAGACGTTTCAGGCGTGATATGGTGGAATATCATGATTTAAAAAAAATGGCAATTTTCCACATATTAAAAGTATTAACATTTTATTATTTGAAAATTGCCAATTTTCATTTACCAATGGATGTCACACCAAAAATACACCACAGAAGAATCCAAATACTACTTGTTGTAGATTTACATAGACTTAGAACACGTCCCATTATGTTAACTTAAGACTATCGGCGTATTCGGTTGACTTTGTACTCTAAATAGAGATTCAAGAATAGGTTTGCCTGGTTGCTTGCTCTCTTACTTCACTCATTTGAGGAGAAAATGTGTGTCCATATTCGTCACATCTCGCACTCCCTTTCTCAATTTCTAATGTGAGTGGGTGTAGTGAGCCACGGGTTAATGTGCATTGAGTGCCGAAAAAGATCAACTTAACTTGGGCACTTCTGCTGTGACCCAAATGCACCAATCTGCGTTATATTAAACACAGTATACCTGTTGAAGTTCTAATTCTTAATAGAGGACACATTACCTCTCTTGTTCCTGTCAAATATTGACATTATACACCCGCGACTGGTTTAGTTCACCGTTTAAAATAATCGTATGCCATTTAAGGCAACGAACAGAGAGTAGTTACTACACTACTGCTGTGGCCCAAATGCACCACTTGGCGTTTTCTGCTACGCAGTATACCTATTGAAGTTGCTGATTCTTAATTGAGGACACATTACCTCTCTTGCTACTGTCAGATACTGACATAAAACACCTATGACTGGTTTTGTATTCACCGGTTAAAACAATCTTATGCTAATTTAGGCATTAAATAGTGAGTAGTTATGGTATTATTTGGTAATATCTCCTCGAAAACTATAATAAATCGTGTTGGTATCATTCTATATTGAAAAAGATAAATGCAATGTAATCCGTTTTGTGGAATAAAATGTTTTTCTATATTTCCATAAGAGCTGTATCATATAAAGTTTTATACAAAATTTATATTTGTACCTTGTTTTCTTGCATTGCATATTTAATGTTAAGCTGCTATTCCAGTGATTAAGGGTCTATACTACTTTTTTGCAAGTGATAATCTTGACGTCAGAATATGTTGGGTAGTTTTTAAATATTAAACTGTGTTGATAGTGCTGATTAGTTGAATCAGGCCCTGCTAAATGTCATCAGATTTGAAACAGATACTTGAAAGTAAAGAGAACGGAATACTATACTATATATCCTCAGTTAGTTTCCCGACAAAATAAGTTGGCAAATCAAATGACAAACCGCATAATTCGTACAACTGTAGCTTCAAACGTTTCAATATTGTTGCATGTTACATCCCGTCAGCTTGCATAGGAAAATAAAGTGTAATAATCATTCATTTTGGAAAATTAGTCTTCTGCCAAGGCATTTCACTTACGCACGTAGCAATAGCATGTGTCAGCGTGCGAACTGATGACTGCTGATATTGTTAGAAAAAATTTTTTATCCGTATCATCGTAGGAGTGTAACCGGTGGCAAAAAGTTAAAGCAAAAGCTATTGTAAGGTGTACTTTCAGCTTCATAAAAAAAATTGGACGGTAGCACTGAAGTGTTGTGCATTATGAAAACTTTTTAGTCAATTCCCATATTATTTTTTATTGCTTGAAAAATTTTTTACAAACGTGCCTGTCACAAGCTATCGTGGGAGGGACCGTTCATGAAGATAATCACTATTCTACAGCTGCGCAGTAACGCACTTATATGCGACAATTAAAACGAGGAAATGTTTCACACGCGGTGAGATGACGAGACTAAAATGGAATATTCTGGCCACGCATGTGCAATGTTTTTCTCTCACTCGTGTAGCTATCGAACAGCGGTACAGGGCCATTCGCGAAGGTTGTCTATCATTTGGTAGAGCCAGCAATAGGTACTTTAAACCCGACACTGAACTAAGGAGTGGGAGGGAGAGAGTTTATATTGGAACGTTCTAAGGAGTGGGTGGGAGAGAGTTTTGTGTGGAACGTTCTTGTGGTGGTGGTGTTTCGCCTGGCTACTTGCTATAAACTAGCTTGCACGTTCGTGATAAATTTCTTGCTGCATCCTAGGGTAAAATTATTTGTTGTAGTTAAGCGTATGTACTTGCATGCTTGTGGAGTGAAGGGAGGTAGATGTGTGTTTGCATGCGCGTGGAATGATGGGATGTTACGATGAATGTGTGCACTGCTGTGGATTGGGGTTTGCATGTGTGTGTTGGTTTGAATGCGGTATTTCTTTTTTCCTTTTTTGGGTGGTGACCTTACACCCCCCGCCACACGACCTTGCGGCGGCTTGCGGGGTATTATGTTGATGTAGAAGTAGTCGGAAATTTATAATTTTGCAGCGGATATTTAAAATTTCTGAACTTGTCTTAAATTTTTGGCCAATGTGATTTTGATATTCAAAGCCTCATTTTTTTAGAGAAATATAGTTTACCACGAAAAAACGCTGCATTTAAAAAAATAGAACAGTGGCACTCCTGTCGTTCAAATCTACCACGGTTGTTTTAAATCTGTACAGAATAATCAGGCATGATTTCATTCAACGTGATGCTCAATGCGTTAACACTTCATGCTTAAACGAAACGGAAACGGAGCGAAATTAGGCCCTTCGTGACACATTAAGTAAAGCCCCTTAAAAAGATGGATAGTAGGCAACCCTTGAAGCCATATTTCTTGAAGAAATGAACTGATATTTTAAGAACGTAAATAGCACAGTAGATATATAAATAATTGTAAGTAGAATATTTGCATAGCTACGAAATGTCCTAACTCTGAATTATGTAATGTTGAGAACTTTCCTCTAGAATAACGAGACTTACCTCTCCCATCTAGTTCCATAAATTGAGTTTAATTGTTCAAATCCAATTACCCAATTATTTTCAGTGAAGGTTCGGATGATGTTTGGCGAATTGGAATGCTGGAGCTTGTCTTAGAAGAACGAGGGAACCAAATCTAGTGTTGCAGACCGGAGATGAAGAAAGAACAGCGCAGGAATAAAATGGTAAGGGTGCGGGGTATAAGCACCATGCTGAATTAGGAACAAATAAAGAAGGAATCCAAGGTATTTTAACTAAGTTAGAGAACATTAGGTAGACATTTAAAGGCTATAAACAAGATTTAAACCGATAAAACTCGTTTTCGAATGCTTGGATGGCGTCTATTTGGCTTCAATTTATATTCTCATTTGTTGTAAATTATTTTAACAAAGTTTCCATTATTTCAAACCGACCCGCAAAGCAATTGTGTAATGATCCATTTTTATTGTAAAAATCGGAATGAAACTACTTGTCAAAGGACTACCAAATTATCAAGGATTATTAGTTAAAGCCTACTAAATTTTGGAGGATTCAGAAGATTAGGTGGCGTATTGAAAAAATGGATCATATAATTCCACATATTACCTGGAGACAGCACCTGATCATTCTGTCTAGACCTACGACATACTGATATCCTCGTCGTAAGGCGGCGGCGCTGGGTATAGACTTTCCTAGAGAACCTTGTGTTAGATACTAAGAAACATTCTCTGCCCCGCCAACGCGTTTCTTTTCACTTCGAGGTCTACTGTAACTAATTACCAATAAAAAACTGCTCTAATATTGACATTTTCCGCATTGCCTACGTAGTGCCTTTCTGCATAATGACCTAAATTTAGTTTTCTTCCTACAGTCAATTTACTCGTCCATGACTTAAGATTTATAAGTGACGAATTAATTCCTGTCATTGACATCTATTTCACCAGAAACATACTTAATCTTGAACTATTTTCCAAGCACATGCCAAACTTAATTGAGAAATAATAGAATGCAAATAACCAAGGAAAATAAAGAATACATTTTCCCGTCATTTTTTCTTCAATAGCACCAACTATTAGGATGGCATTAGAATAGAGTTCATTACTTTATATCTGAAAACTATTGCCTTTCCTACCTACCGCCTCTTGTTAAACCAAGAATTCCAAAATGTTCAATATTTTGTCAATAATTAATGGTCAAGCTTTTAAAATAGGATTAGGTTAACGTCAAACTAAGCAACGCTACGTTCATGAAATTTTCGAGAGTAACGTTTAACCAGTTGTCCATCCAAAAACCTACCTTCAACGGTAGATTACCTAATAATGTTTAACCGTCTCAAAACGTCTAACTGCATGACGATTCTTAAATGTACCTTAACTGGTAAATCAATCGGCCGAACATCAAGGGATCCGGGTTCGTATCAGAGTATCGTTTCTAAGTGAATGAGCTGGAACATTTTGATAATGTTGCATTACCGTAACTGTATCGTTGCATTTCATTGCCTCGCCTAACAAGACATTGCTTGACACATCAAGGCAGACGTCACTGTTCCTTGGCATTTCGGCACAATTCCATCCTCCTCCTATACCTAATCTATTTCTGCCCCTACTCGCTTAAAGGTCTCCCCACAAATGCGTCTTGAATATTGCAACGTAAATCGAAATGCTCTGAATCTGCCATTTTAGTCCCCTATTCAATTCTCCCGACTAGTCTTCCTCCTCCCTCACCATATCTCAAAAGACAAGATACTGTTCCCCCTTTCGTCGTTTGTTTAATTATCAAATATTGAATTAGTCGTCGTGCTTTTAACACGCTCCACCGCTAGAGTTTTGACGGCATTTAAATTGAAATTTCAACACGGAAGATTACCTCTGTTTTTTATATTTAAACAAGAACAAATACTAGAACGAGCACTTTTCTTCGTGCAATTATTTCTTCGTTCATTAACCGCTGTTTAAGACATGAAAATAAAATGCAAATGTACAAAGGTTTTATTCGTATGAGTTTGTAAAGAGTATTTAATACATTTCTCAGGGTGGAAGGATTACAGGATCATTTCTTGACCCAAATAATGAACCAAAGGCGTACAAGGGAAGCATAATCATCGGAAGCTTCCAGTTCTTAACTATAAGGCCCTGGGAGAGAGGAAGGACTTTATTACTTTTCCATGCTCTCGTAGAATGATATGTGTAATTCAGGAAGTTGTCCCTAATTAAATTGGCAGAGGAATAGATCTATTATCTTAGAGAAACTAATCTTGAAAGCAACTCTACCAAATATGCAATATTGAAATGTGGCACATGCCATAATTTGCACTGGAAATATTTTTAGATAACTTCAAAAGATTCAACCAAGTCAATAAGTCATAGGCAAGTCCACTCGCAAAACTATTCATCTTAATTTCCCTGAAACGAGAAAACAAGTAGTCCACGACGATTGTCTGACAAGATGTGTCCATCATCAAACAAAATTTACAAATTTAATTCTTGCTCCAAGGCATACATCTTCCACACGTATTTACAGCATTAATAAGGCTGCCCGATTCATGAGTCAGGGTTTGCTGATATTGCTAGAAGAAATTTGACTCGCGTGATCGTAGGTTCAAAACTTTACTGGTAGAAGCAATTTAAAGAAAAAGCTATCATAAGATGTACATAGGCTATCATAAGCTATCATAAGATATGTAAACATACACCATCATTATTACACATCTACTCCATTAAATACTTGGATGAGGTAATTTATATGAAATAAATGACTTGTAAGTGATATGACGCCGATCGATCGTTACTACCCACAAATTCACCCGTTTACTCTTAACTTGCAAAATACATTAATTTAAAAAAATGTGAAAGTAGTAGTAGAGTATAAATTGGCGATATGGTTTGGCCCAGGACGCTTACTCAATGCATCAAGATTTATTGCTACTCACAAACCTGGGGAGAAGTCACAACCTGTACTGTATGGCGACCTTAAGAAGATGGATGGACAATGACTGTCTCAACTCAAAAATATAACAAAATAAACTGGCTTTTTAAGAAGCTAAAAGCACCGAAAAATTAAGTGGAACGGTAAGCAAGAATTTTACATTTCGTAGGCATTGAACTTCGCCTATGTACTCACCCTAAATTATATTGCTTCCTATCACAACCAACAACCAAACCAGGATCATAACAACTATTCACAAGAACAACACCTGGATGCAACAATTTGAGTGTAAAAATCATTCACATTGACCGGGATGATGTGATGCGAAAGATTTCTACTATCCACTTTTATAATACCATGTCAAATACAACCCGTTGATGGCTAGGACTAGGCGCTCTGCCATATGCTTCCAGTAATGAATTTAAAAGTACGCAAATTCTATTTCCCTTTTATCTTCAGTGAAGATTTAGCTAATGGATAATACATTATTATGGTGTTTTACATCCTAGATGAACGAGGGAATAAGATCTAGTGCTGAGAATGTAATGAAGAAAGAAGTGCAGAGGAATAAAAAAGTAAGGGTACGGGGTATAAGCGCCATGCTGAATTGGCAAGATAAATCAAAAAAGGTATCAAAATAGTTAAGACCGTACCGCCGCCGCTCCGCTGCGGTTCGGCGGAGCGGCGTCCCGAATGTTTGGTTCCGGTGTGGGGGGTATTTTGAAGGACGAATAATATATTCATGTGGAGGAAACAAACTTTCCACCACCCAAGAGATCCCGTCCGGACACGAGCGGCGGAGATCGGAGTTACGCCGCATGTAAGCCGTATTTAGTTATATCCTGTGCGGAGGGAGGCGAGACCTTCAAAAAGGTTTCTCCTTCCTTTATACAAAGAGTACATTCGCAGATCGTGCCTGGGGACCCTAAGAGCGTCAAGACACTAAGGGATGGCACATTGATCATTGAGACCTTTAACGATAAGAAAAGCGAAAAAAATTTAACACTGGTAATAACTCCTTGGAATTCCAATAAAGGAGGCGTGTAGGTGCACCGCACTCTCAACACTTTTCGGGGAGTCATTAGCCACTATGACCTTCTATACGTGGAAATCGACGAGATCAAGAGAGTAATGCTCCCTCAAGGAGTGATTGGTTTATCATCGACTTACCACAAGCATTATTTACTCAGTCAGCCAAGGGGTTTCAAGCATTGCTGAGTGAATTGGAGGTTCAGGGCGATGGATGTGGGATAAGAATCAATATTAATAAAACAAAGGTTATGTGATTTTTCAGAAAGAAAAAGGCTAAGCTAAACATGAAAATAGGAGGGGAAAAAATAGAGCAGGTAGAAAAGTTTACATACCTCGGATGTGTTTTAGACCAACACACTCAAAGTAGTAGTGACGTAAGGAGAAGAATTGCGATAGGCAAGGAGGCTTTCTCAAGAAGGAGGGAGTTGTTGCCCCTGCTACCTCACGAAAATCAATCAATCCTTCTTCCTTGACAGTTCCTTTTTTTGTATCCATCAACTCCCTATCCTCCGACCTTAATCTAAGAACCTTAATCTAAGAACTCTCTTGAATCTAAGAACCTTTTTGAATTAAATTGGCTAATTGATAATGAAGCCGGCTGAGGTATATCAGCAGTTAACCGTGACGATTTGCTTAATTTTTTCATTAAATAACTCCGAATAATTTTTCCACCTCTTACCTTCCGTTTAACAATCCTAATTCTGTTCCGACTTCCACCTCAACTTTCCATTACTCTCTTTATAAAACAGTCCCAGCCCAGCTCAGGCCCAGCGACCTAGTGTAAAGAGGTGGACCTCTAACGAAGAAGGGCTCTATTCAACTTGCAAAGTGAGCGTATTTACATCATTTATGACCCTTTTGAAAAGTGAACAAATTGAGCACGCCTGCGCGGAAGAAAGGAGTGCGGGTCAGAAGGACAACCCCTCCAATGAGAGATTAAATAAACAATCACTCGTGTACACTCCCTTCCGCTACTCTCACCCGGCGGTAGCAAAACAAAAAGGAGGATAAGCTAGCTGTTAAGGTCAGTCATGAACCAGTAAACAAAACGAAGGCACGGTCTTCCCGGTGGAAGAAAGTCGAGAGTCAAACTTCACCCTTCAGGAGGAACTAGGCGGTCAACCGCCGCTCGAAACAAAACACGATCGGAACCTCGATTTCCGACAGAGTTCGGCAGTCCCGCTGTCCAAATCCCGACGAACGACGCCTCGGTCGCCGGCGAAATCAGACACTCGGTAAAAAGAGGCACGTCCAGCTGTCGAGAAAACCTAATTTACATTAAGATCTGCGATCTTACAAAGCGCCCAATTGCTCCGGTTATTTTTGCCAAGAGATGGCGTTAGGGAGCTGTTTCACCCACATCAGGAAAAATAGACGACACACAAGAAGGGGGAGGGATAGTAGAAAAGCATTCATATCGTATCAGAAAGGATAGGAACGGTGCGTTTCATGGAACGCATAGCCAGAAGAAGAGACGAGCCACATTGGCCAAATACATATTCAAACACAAAATCCCGCCATACGGCGAACAAATGTTCATTCACATAGAAATAGAGGTAAGGAAAGGGGAAAGGAACACACATAAAGGTAGTACACAGTGCTCGACGGCGAGTGAAATTCACACATCAGGGTAGAGAGGCCACTTTTTTTCCCAGTTGTTCCCGGTTATGGTTTCCAGGAAGATCTCTCACCCAAAAAGTGACATACGTTATGTTGTGCTGCAGGTTCCCCGGAGTGCCTTGCCCCAGAATCGAATCCCGGACCCTCCGTTCAGTAGCCCAAGGCTCTACCCTCTGGACTACCGCGACCCACGAAAATATATAAATACATATATTTTTTATTTGTAACACTTTTGTTAAAGTCTCACGTACTTGAATAATGTTGTAAATGAATTAGCACTAGTAGACAAAAACACATGTAATAGAAACTCTCTGGGTTTGATACTCAGTTTATTTTATATTTTTTCTTTGTTTTGCTCTGGTCTACAAGTGACCAGACCAGAACCCCTTATTGGCTAGGCGTTAACTCTACTTTTTATGTCGCTGCTTCGGTGCGGCATTGTCCACCCCTTCAGCGTTACTTATTGTGCAAACAGCAATTGTGGGAACAATGGCGATCGCATGTGTATTTGGCGAACGTGCAAGTGAACGATAAATTGAAAGAAAGACCACTCCAATGAGAGAGAAAATAAACAATCACCTGCAATTCCGACAGAGTTCGGCAGTGCCGCTCTCCAAATCCCGACGAACGACGCCTCGGTCGCCGGCGAAATAAGATACTCTTAAACAGAAGCACTTGCAGCTAACGCGGGGACCTCTTAAACTCTAAAATTCTTCTTTTTTGCTTTAAAAAAAACAAGATGGAAGTAGATGCAAGTACATGAAGATGTTGTGACGAAATAGCGCACCTACAAGGTCAGAGGCATTCGTAGTCGTGCGCAACTCGTTACAGCCCGCATCGGACATGGAGGGATCCGGGTTCGAGTCCCAGTGAAAGAGAATGATTTTTACATCTCAAATTGTTGCATTAAAAAAATACGGTGTTGCCCTTTGAGCATTGTGTTTTAGTGGGGATGAACAAATGATGGACAACGAGCGTTGTCGGTTTTCGCTCGCTGCGAGAGTTGGGAGACGGAGAACTTCCTGCATGGATAACCCCTTCGACCTGAATGGCTATACTGGAAAAAAGGATAAAAAAACTAATGCGATTCGACCCTAATTTATTAAACCAAACCTCAAGATGATAACTGTGGTGTTAAACAAACTATATGAGGCTTTTTGGTGGATTTAGTTATTAGCTTGTTTCTATGAGTGACCCCCCCCCCCTAAAACTTTGCCATGGATTTTCAGGTGAGGCCATATAAGGGAATCTTCAAAAGTCTTTTTACATCAGAACTCTCTGTAGACTAGTCGAACGCCCTATCCATTGGGCTACCACGTCACCAGTGCCAGCGTTAGAAGGAGTGAAATCCAGATGTCGGCCTCCCCTTTTCCGCATTCCTCTAACTCCTTATGGTTACGGCTCCTTACTTGTTAGTCTTGCACATTATTTGATAAATATCTCACTGCATTCTAATGTGCCATTATTTGTTAGTTGATAGTATTTGTATTTGCCTGCGTGTAGAATGAAAGGATTTTCGCATGAATCTCTCCGCCACTGAGGGCATAGGTTTACATGTATTTGTTGATTTTGCATCAGGTTTTATTTCTTTTACAGGTGGTGACCCAACACCCCCCGCCCCCCCCGGCTTTCGGGGTTTTATGTAGATGTTCATGAATCGAAATTACGCTTCTCAGACCATCCGCAAGTATACAGAGAAATCTTTCTCACCTTTTCAGGATAAGGCCTGCTTAATTATCAAATAAAAAATATGTTTAATACATTTTTCATAAAAATCGCTATATTTACCCTTGATTTCCATAAATAAACGCATAACGCATTATCCTTGTCGTCATCGAGAAGATCTTTAGCCTCCGTCTTGTCCCTGAAGCCATTTATCTCTACTATCAGTCAGAATTAGCACCTCTTCATAGAAGACGTAGCCCATTTAACCAGCAATTGGTTCTTTTTAGAACAATGGTCTCGTTATTTCTATTTTCTTTATTACGTGGACTTTTTTTCTTCCAAATGGTGATAAAACAGATGTTTGTAATTTTACGGTTATGCAATTTTATCTTCTTATTTTCTTTTAAGTTTAATCGGATAGCTCTTCTCGTATATTTCCTTCAGCACATCATTTGTTTCGACTATGAACAAATTTATTCTGTTAACTTCGCTTCAGATTTATATTTCTGCGAATGTGAAACTCCTTATTTTTTTCCCTCACCTCAATCCCACGCTTCCACAACGTGCATTTGTAGGTTTTAAAAATAGGTATCCACAAACCTCGTCCGTATGTCCATTATTATGGGTTTGTTGGACTAAAGGATCCTGTTTTTTGTTTCTAACAGGATCGAGTCTACACCATTTTGGATCCTATCGAACCTATGCCGAAATCGACCATACGCCAGGATTTGATCCTACGTCAGTGTTTGATCCCTACATCAGTGTTTGGTCCTATACGTCTAGATCCTATGCCGGTTAGATCATACGTTTAGGTTCGATCCTACACATGGAACCCACCCACGCCCTCGTCAGGTAGTAGGCGACCGACCGCCTTGGGAGTACGACCGCCGACGAAGATCGCGAGAGTGTAGGTTGTCTTAATTACCATCCATCGCTCCTCCGAGCCGCCCTTCGCCCTAATTCGGGCGACGGCGGCGCGGTGAGTCCCCCGGTCTCGTCCACCAAGTCACCGTTCAAAGTTAGTCTTCATAATATCTCGGTGACATGTCTCTACATTTACGACGATGTTTTTGGAATCTTTTGAGCTTTCGAACTTCTCATAGTCCTTCTTCAGGTCATCATCTGAAATGAAAAACGCCTAAAAGAAGCCCAAAAGATCAAACTGTTTTAAATGTGTATTTACGTGTATTCTATTTAAATTTGTGTCTTTTGTTCCATCTAAGGGGTATTTTGCTCTCGTGAGTGTTTCTAAATCATCGATATATATATATATATATATATATATATATATATATATATATATATATATATATATATATATATATATATTCAAACTTGAAAATCCCGCCATACGGCGCACAAATTTTCATTCAAACAAAAATAGGTATAAGGAAAGGGGATAGGAAAACACATAAAAGGCGAAGACAGGACATGTGGGGAAGGCGGTTTTTGAGCAGATCACGAAAGTAAAAATATTTCCCTATCCGGGATATATATATATATATATATATATATATATATATATATATATATATATATATATATTATTATTAGGTAATCTACCGGTTAAGGTAGGTTTTTGGATGGACACAACTATCAAATAAACATTTTGTGACTCCCCACCTAGCAAACTAATCTATATCAGGTCCCTCTTCATCTCGGTGTACTTCTTTCCTCCCTTCATCCCGTACAACATCCCTATCCTGTTCCTACCCTTACCTCGCTTGCCCAACATTCTCCCCTCTATTGTCTTCTTCAATATTCCACTACCGCTCAATACGCCTTTCATCCATTTTTCCTGCCTCCATAGGATTTCTCTCAACAAACCCCTCTCCTCCCCCACCATTTCTAGTACTTCCTCATTTGTTTTCCTTTCGGTCCATTTCCCCTTCTCCATTTTTCTCCACACCCACATTTCAAAAGCCTCCAATCTACGTCTATCTTCCTGCTTCAGCGACCACGTTTCCGCGCCGTACATAGCTACGCTCCATATCAGAGTTTTTACGAGTCTTGTCTTAACATCCCTACTCAACGTCCCCGTCATCAACTCCCTCCTCCTTGAGAAAGCCTCCTTGCCTAGCGCAATTCTTCTTCTTACGTCCCTACCACTTTGACCGTGTTGGTCCAAAACACTTCCGAGATATGTAAACTGTTCTACCTGCTCTATTTTTTCCCCGCCTATTTTAATATTTAGCTTAGCCTTTTTCTTTCTGGAAAATCGCATAAGCTTTGTTTTATTAATATTGATTCTCATCCCATATTTATTGCACTGAACCTCCAATTCACTCAGCAATGCTGGCAACCCCTTGGCTGACTGAGCAACTAATTCTTGGTCATCAGCAAACCTAACCGATTTTACGAATTCCCCTCCGACTTTCATTCCTACCTCCAGTTCTTCCCATGCCTCTTTAATCATTTCCTCTACATATACGTTGAACAGTACCGGTGACAATGGGCAACCCTGCCTTAGACCTCTTCCTAACACTGCCCATCCGGACTCTCCGTTCCCCACTCGCACCTGAGCAGTCTGAGACATGTACAGGTTGCGGATCAGTCTCCTGTCCCTCCAATCCATTCCTATTTTCTGCAATACACGCATTAATTTTTCCCAATTCACTCTATTAAACGCTTTTTCGAAATCTACAAAACAGGCAAAAAGTCCTGATTGTATTCTATATTCCTCTTGATTAGTGATCTCATTACTGCAATGGCATCACGCGTACCTCTTCCTTTCCTGAACCCAAACTGATCATCCCCTAAGTAATCATTTGCCTTACTCTCTATCCTTTTGTTGATGATCATGAGAATAACTTTAGCTGCGTGGGATATCAAACTTATTGTTCTGTAATCCTCACATGACGAAGCCTTTGCCTTTTTTGGAATAGGAACTAACACCGATCTCACAAAATCTTCCGGCCAGATTCCTTCCTCATAGATACTACGAATCAGTCCATATATGGCCTTCTTCCCACCTTTCCCTAACCATTTCAACATTTCTACAGGAATATTGTCCACCCCCACAGCCTTATTTGCTTTCATCTCCTTTAATGCCCTTTCTATTTCATCGTCGAGTATGCCTGGACCTAAGCTATCTTCTTCTACGTCATGTTCCTTTTCTATGTCTAACCTTGTCGGCCTAAGTCCTTTACCATACAGTGTTTCTATATATTCCTTCCATCTCTCTTGGATTTTTCCTGGTTCAACTATCATCTTACCCCATTTATCTTTAACTGTTAGCACAGATCTTGCCTTCTTACTTCCCGATAATAACTTAACCTTGCAGTATAGAGCACCAATTTCACCCTTATTCTGTAAACTTTCCATATCCTCGCATTGCGTTCTCCACCATTCTTCTTTTTCTTGATTTGTGGCCCTTCTCAATTTATTGTTTAACTCTTTGTACTTCATTTTGCCTAACTCTGTGTTTACATTTTTCCATCTTCTTCTCTCATCCATCTTTGCAATCATCTCATCCGTTACCCATGGTTTCCTTATCCTTTTCCCGTTAACGGTTCCTATAGTGTCTTTAGCGGCTTCCAATATCCCTTTCTTGAAAGGAAAACAAACGAGGAAGTACTAGAGATAGTGGGTGAGGAGAGGGGTTTGTTGAGAGAAATCGTATGGAGGCAGGAAAAATGGATGAAAGGCGTAATGAGCGGTAGTGGAATGTTGAAGAAGGTAATAGAGGGGAGAATGTTGGGCAAGCGAGGTAAGGGCAGGAACAGGATAGGGATGTTGTACGGGATGAAGGGAGGAAAGAAGTACACCGAGATGAAGAGGGACCTGATATAGATTAGTTTGCTAGGTGGGGAGTCACAAAATGTTTATTTGTTAGTTGTGTCCATCCAAAAACCTACCTTAAACGGTAGATTACCTGATAATAATAATAGATACACACACACATATGTATATATGCCCATCATTTGGTCTTATAGATGGACGAAGGGAATGTTGGTCGGCAGTGGGACGTTGAAGACTGCAATTGAGGGAAGGATGTTAGGCAAACGTGGAAAGGACAGGCTAAGGATGTTTAACGAGATGAAGGGAGGAAAGAAGTACCCAGAGATAAAGAGGGATCAGGGACCCATACTTACTAACGATAATATATTTTCAACCAACTTGCATATAATGAAAATTCAAAAAGTTATGAAAATAAAATATGCTAAGTATTTCAATATTTCGATCATCTTATCTGATGTTCTTTAAATCCAAAAGGCGAATAAAGTATGCTCCAAAATCTTACGTATCATCTGCACGGCTCTTCAATTTGAGGATTGTTGTGTGGCAGCTCTTCAAACTGTTTTATTTCCTGTCAATTCGTGAATTCCCTCATTAACTCCGTGCAACAACATTTTCCATTACTTGGTTCCAGTAGTTTTTTTTGCTTGACCATCCTTCGTAATCTGTTATCTCCGTGTTTCACCCAATCTTCCAATCCAATCAATGATCTTCTATGAGCCATCGTGCTTCAGAATATGTGCGACAATCACCATCAGTCAATGGGGAAATCAATTGAATATCCTCAATCAAAGAGGGCAATTAATTACCCTGTTCTTCTTGTGAGTGTCCTACATACTATATACCTCTCTTTTCATCCACTCTTCGAGGTGCTTATTCAGTTATTTCCCTATCCGTTTCAAATCCATCAATCTGTTACAATACACCGCATTCCTTTCGTATTTGGACTTTTTTTCACTTCTATTCATATCTACCAAGTTTCACATTCGTAAAAAAGAGAACTCCATACATAAATTCTGATGAATTACTACGTTTTGTACGCCTTAGTAACATATTCATTGAGTAGTTGTTCTTTCGAACAGAATACCTCTTTTTATGTTTCTTTCCGCCAAAGGCAATAAAAATTAAACTTTAAGAAGTGCGCAGTCATAATTTTTGGAAAAAGAGCAATTCCTTCCTGAACGCCTTCTGCATTGGGAACACCGAAAAGAAATGTGTAGACTAAATTACATACCTAGGTGTTACCATCACTCACGACATCTCCTGGGTGAACATATAAGGGGAATATTTTGACAAGCTAAAAAAAAATAGGATTTATTAGAAGAGTACTGGGTAAATGTGATGAAAAGGTCAAAGGGAAATGTTATCTGTCGTTGGGTAGGCCTCATTTAGAATATGGTACTAGTGTATGGGATCCTCACAAAGTAGGATTGATTACCAAATTGGATCGTTTGCCGATTAGAGAAGCTAGATTTGTTTAACGTTGTCATGATAAACTTATTAGCGTACACAAAATATTAGAGCAGCTAAGCTGGGAATTACTAATGAAGCGAAGGTAATGTATTTAGATGTGAAAGGTTAAATTACAGATTGAAGGTCTAGAATAAATTGGTAGGAGATCTCTTTAGCAGTGATTTTGCAAATGTATCATTACCCCCGTCGCACTACGGTAGGAGAGATCATGGCAATAAAATTTGAGAGATTAAGTGTACAAAAGATAGTTTTAAGATATCATTTTCTCCATTAACAATAGGTGATCATAAGAACATGTTCGATCGCGTTAGGGTCATGCTTGGGTAACATTGTTCAGGTGTATATTCACCACCTGCCACACACCTTTATGGTGGGTTGGAAAGTATATTTATATAAATAAAATAAAAAAGTAAAACCGCTCTACTTTTCCCGTTTCTTTTCCTAGTCTTACTTGGAGATAATCTTTCCTAACACTACTGAAGATCAGTACTTACGTCTTAAGATTTTTAATCTCAAGTTTTTACTTTTTAATCTCCTGCAACCCCTTTTTTATTATTCTTGTTAGTTCCTATTGTGGTACTCCAGTGGCAAGTTTTTTTTAAATATTGTCACCCTGTGAATAGTAGGAATTAACCAAATATCGTCCCTTCACGAAGTCAGTAAACTGTAAGTTCATTCCCAATGGGAATATAAATATATTAATTTCATAACTTTTTGGGGATTAATTATATCAAAATATTTTATGGCAAATGTCCTGGCCTTAAGTACAATCTACGCGAATAAATTTCAAATTGTAGGCTTGGGCATTTGGGTTGGTACAGTTTTGAGTTAGTGACTGGCACTTCATTATTGTATATGTATATAGGTAACTATAACACGTTATCATCTCCTTTTTTTCGGCGTGCCTACTATCTCGATAAAGTGATGAATTATAAAAGTAGATATACATGTAGGTTGTTAACTGGACTGTCTAAAAACTTTTTCAAAAAGATCACATATTAAGATTATAAATAATATGATCTTATCCTCCTGCAATGCAATATTATGAATCATAAATCAATGATTCTTGCACGATCCAAAAAAAAAACAATTTGGCCTCAAGTCATAATCAATAGAGGACACCGTTGCATCAAATTTATTAGATTGTCGAACATAAGTATATAATGATGAAGTAAGAGAGAAGTGTCTCGTAGTAATCCCACGTTTGGAAGACTCGGCAAGTATATGAGATTAATGGGAGTAAATGTAAATTGATGAGTTGGCTAAGGCTCCGAAGAAAACCGCCATGTTTGTTAAAAATTGCTACGATAAGCGAGAAAGCCCGACGGATGCGATGGAGGGATTAGTTATGGAGTCCCTTGATTCACGAAGAGTCCAGGCATCAATTAGACTCCAAAAGGTTCACTGGATGACCTGGTTTCGATGTATTACAACACTTTCAGGGAACAAAATGAAGTTAATACCGTCTTAAATACATTTTTACAATAAAATATATGGCAAAAATAAAATATATTAAATCTAATATTTCAATATTATAAGGTACATACGTACAATAAAACTTATCCAGTGGAAAATCGCTTCTATCCGTTTTTTATTATGGCCGAATTCCACCACATCACGCCTGAAATTATTCAATATTATCAATTGGAATTTTTGAATAAGTACTGTGCACCAGAGTATTCGGCGACACAGAAGGAATTACATGGTAACAAAGTGCATTAGCAGATTCGAACACCGTGATAGAATCATAGCAAAATAGACGCCGTCAAAACCAGATTCAAGTACTCGTTCTTTCCTCACACGATAGGTAATCGAAACAAAATAGAACCCAAGACTATAAGTATATTCACTTAAAGATAACAAATGCAATACTTTCCTAACACAAATTATTGAGACACGAACATAGGCCTGAATGTGAGAGAATGATGTGTGAGTGTGTGCAAACTTATCCAAATGCGTGTATGAACTAACATTTCTTCATGTATGGCGGGTGCCTTAACACCCTCCGCCACACGTCCTTGGGGGAACTAGCATTTAAAAAATGTTGTGTAGATGAGCTTGCTGTTGGGAAATGATGAGTTAAGTAGGGACTGAGGGATGGAGGGTTGAGTGCGTTTCCCGTTCGACGCATTGTCGCCCCTGGAAGGGGAGGGGGAGTGAGGGTGCGGCTGTAAAGGGGAGAAGGACCTCCAGTCATCGACGGGGTGGAAAATATCGTCTGTCACGACACATCGTGTTTATGCGCAGAGTGTTTTCCTAAGCAGCAATCCTACACCGGACGAAGAACGCGAGGGGAACGCTGGGGGTTTCTTAACTCATTAAATTAGCCAGGCGTGTGATTAGATTAACTATATTTTCTGAGGAGTGGCGGACGTAATATTAACCCCTTGGATAGCAACAAAATAATTATAAGGATAGGTGGTGAAGAAGTTTCCCCAATCACACCTTTCCTTTTTTATTGCAGAAGCAAATACAAAAAGAAATAGCATATAAAGAAAATATATAGCATGGTATGTTGAGAGGGTTCCTGCTCACGCTTAATCCACCTTTAGTATTCTGATATATTTAACATCAATTATAAAACATGAGAAAGAAATATCAAATAAGTTGACATAATAGCATTAAATTACAAAAGTGATGCTGGACTCGAATTTAGCACAATTAGATGTAATAATTTGTATAAGGAATAAATATATTATTTTATGATAACACTTCATTTTACCAAGTCATGCAAGAGTTTTCGATCGCACACTAGGAAAAAAATAGTACAGGTTAACTTAAAATAGCAATTATATACAATTTACTTATACAGTAAAACAAACAACACAATTACAAATTCTATCAAACCTTATTGTACCATTATCAAATTTTATTGTACCATTTTAAATAATTGGTTGCAGTTATGCTTAAGGCAAAATAGCACATTCTCACGCATCTCGCTTTTCTCATAAGTCATGTTATGCCAAATTTCATGTCTGGGTTTTTCATACTGTAGGCACTCCTCTATTCTATGCCTAGCTGTGTCTTCTTTTAGGCAGTTACTACAAAGATTAGTCTTTGATTTTCCTTTTTTACTGAGGTAATGTTCAAAATTTCCGTGGCCCGATAGGAGTTGTGTCGCTTTTTTAGTTAGCTTAAATTTTATGTTTAGCCTTTCAGTGACGCCTGGGAAAATTACTCTAGTGTGAATTCCTTT
Source organism: Hetaerina titia (assembly GCA_037158775.1). NCBI lineage: Eukaryota > Metazoa > Arthropoda > Insecta > Odonata > Calopterygidae > Hetaerina > Hetaerina titia. Next base: position 14,995,516 of record CM073779.1, read on the forward strand.
TCGGACAACCCAACAAAATTGCTATACCAAAAAAAGCAATAGCAACAAAAGTGAGAACATTTTCATTTCTTCTCTTGACATCTTAGCTATGCAAATGAAGTTATCGTCCGCCTAAACCAATTAAGTTTGGCCTCTGATGTGCTGTGGGAGACATATGAATGTCGTATAAAAAAAAGAAAAATAACTTGTAAAGAAAGTTATTTTTTTAATTTGCCAATGAATTTAAACATATTTGAAACACGTGTATTTAGAATTTTTTAAGTTTGGTTTTCTGGCGTCTCGGTCGAAAATAAGTTTTAGATATTCAGTATTTTTATTTCACCCGCTACAGCATTGATTTACTCATATGGTTTACAGACTCTATTCCTATATGAATTAAGGAATGGCCTAAAATCAATAAAGATTATGGAAATCATTAGACGCATCCATAAGGGGAAGGCCGGATGGTTACGTGGCGGAGATTCGAACGCGCGGCGAGTTCGGAGTCACTGCAGGTCGTGCCCTCAAGTGAAGACATTCCTTTGTACTGACCTGCACGAGGAGGAGGTCAACGCGAGTGATAGCTCCGCCTCTCAACTACGCTAATTCGACACTCGGCAGTGCCATTTAGAAGGGGTCTTCGGGGTAAGCTTTGATTCCATCCCCACTTCCGTCCCAACCACACTTGCCCCTCGAGCCTCGCCTTGAAACGTTTCTGCTTCCCGATTGTTTAGCCGTCCCCCTTCCTCGTCCTTAGCGCTTCCCTCCCCTTCTGACAGCCCTCTTTCACCACTCAATCATAACAGTGTCACGGGTCGACGAGCCTCTGGGAAATCAATGTACGGGGGAGAACTGGGAGTCTATACGGCACAATGCAAAGTCTAGTAAATTCAACCATTTTCAGAGAGTAAAAATCATTCGCCTTAACTTAGCTTAAGTGGTTAAAGCACTCGGCCGGATATCGAGGGATCCGGGTTCGAATCCCGGTCAAGGCCAATGATTTTTACTCTCTGAAAATGGTTGCATTATAATGCACACATAGCGGGTGACTCCGTTAAAGTTACTACTATATTACAGTTTCTTGAAATTTGTCTAGTAAATTCGGTTTTGACTTCGAAGATTATTTCTCGTGAAAATGAAAAAAAAAATAATCGATAGGTAGGAGATTTTGGTGAGCAGGTAAATATTTGACTTTGGCGACGACATGATGTACAAGGGGCGAAGGATTGGAGAAAAAGGGCTTAACTAGTGCTAACAAGTGCCTTGCATAACGAGAAAGGGTAACGTTTGTTGGGACTGGGTAGATCTCCAATGATGATGTCATTAATATTATTTATATCTTCATTCGCCTAACCAACTCATTGATAGATACATTCTGTTCTTCTTATTCTTCGTTTCTTGCTCCATGGAGAAGCACTCTCTCCTGCTGGCCCTGTCTGATCCTACTATCCAAAGCCATTTTGAACGTGAATATTCCTTTTGAATTTGTAAAGCAAAATTACAGAACCAAGAAAATACCCTACGGACGACGCTTCTCGTCAGGTGATGACAGACTGCGGAAGGGGGTTGGAGGGAGGACGGAGGAAGGGAGGGTTGAGACGGCAGAAGGGCAGCAGCTCGTGCCAATGCGATGGGGGTGCTATGAGTCAACTCTGTTCCATCCGACGGACTAGCACTGCAACTGGGATTGTCCTCAGCCGATATTCAAACCCTCGTCCGCCGTCACTCTCACATTACTCATCCCTTGAGTTTCTTCGCAATCCACCTCTGCTCTTACTATTCCCAACTCACTTCGTGCGCTCAACTTTTTAACGCCACTCCGCCGCACCTTCCCCCCGCTCCCTTTCGCCTGGTGTTGGAATCTTCTCCCGCTTTGCAGATTGAGAAGTTCGATTTCTATTTACAAAGAGTAGATATACTTCGCTTCAGTTTCCTGATAATAGAATTTTTTACGCATAGGGTATAAAATTTTAAGTTCGTGAATTAGAGATAAATGTTTTTAATTTTCGAGATATTTTTATAATTTCAGAAAATAGTCATCCTCAAGAGAATTATATAAGGTAATCCATCATTAGAGTAATTTGTATTAGTAATCTTAAATCGTTTTGTAACATCCTTCCTGAATTCTTGTGATTGTTTTTATCGTGCCGAGATCTACGGAGCGACTTACTTCGATTTACATCATAAAGATCTACGGCTACACCCCAGTGGTCTGTACCCAAGTCAACTCGGCTGGACGACTATTGTCTACCGACTCTTAATACGATCATAGAAACTGTCCCAAAAGTAAGTATCATGACTTTTGGGCACCAATTCGTGTGTTCGTACGGACAGTTCAATTCCCTTCAGGAGTTAAATTCCGAATCCCGTAAAACGTGGAACCACTTCCTTGACAGCACGCGCTCAGCAGTCGACAAGTTCAATCCCAGTAAATTTATAAAAAATAACACGGAACCTAGGTAGTAAAACGTGGATATTAGAAAGGTATTACGACGTTAAAGGCTTTATCACGCCAAGAGGAAAAATATTAGGGATCCTTTGAGGGTAGGCTGAAAGGTAATGCACACATGCTTGAAGAGCGCGAACAAAAACAAATAGCAAGCCCGGGAAAAAACCACTTTACAGTACAATTATTAATGTATTCGATTATTTCAGGTTCAACTTTGTGGAAGTTCATGTTCATCAAATGAAGAACACAATGTATACATCCATCGTTGTTTATTCTCGAACGTCTACTTTCAACGCTTAGGCGTCTTCATCAGGTACCCTTTTAACAAGTTGCGGTCCATTTATACAGCATTTATTAGGAAGAGTTGAGCGATTGAGGGAGGGCGGGAAGGAGAGTTACTGCTTTTTTCACTGCTTGCTGACTTGGACATGGACGAGTTTGAAAGAAAAATATTCAGCAGCTCCTCAGTTTTTACAAGGAATATTCACTGTTGGTTTCGATACGTAGACGATATATTTGATATATGAACAGGCACTGAAAGACAAAAAAATTTATGGATACCCTAAATTCCCAATGCAATAAGATCAGTTTCACTTGTGAGAAAGGGATTTGGCGATTCTTCTTTCCAAAAATAATTTAACCCATGAAGTTAAAACGATTAAAGGTTTAGCAATTAAAATGGCTACAGGTAAAATATAATTGAAAAAACTCTATAAAGAAAACTTTTCTTTCAAGGAAACAATATTTTGTGGAATCCAATAATGTGGTTGAAAAGGAGTTCCAATGGTGTAAAATCCTATATTATGGTTTGATTTCACAAAAGATAGCCAACATTTTTCCTAGGGAAAAATTTCGAATAGACTTTTACAATAAGAATAACTTTAAATCATTTTTGAACTCTACGAAAGAGAAAGAAGGAAAACAGAAAAAAGTGGCATTCATAGGTTAATTTGAAAGGAATGTAGGGCTATACACATTTGCCAAACGGGGAGGGCATGAAAAACACGGGCGAAAGAGTATAAAAGCTGTTTTAGGAATTGTGACCTTAAGCAATCTCACTTCTCCAAGCATCCGTGAGTAGAAAATCATGGGAGCTAATTAAACCTGGAATTGATACATCAACAGGACATTGGAAGGAGGATGGACAAGTGGGAAGAGCTGGAATGCAGAAAGAATTTGAAATAGAATCATTTGGTTAAAGTTTTTTTGATTGAATACCTCTCCCTAATCCTGGAAGTATCACTTTCGTTCACCGAAAGACACAAAAACCCCTTCCCAACCCCACTGTGAACTGATCAATCACTGACGCTTAACACCCTACTCCTCCTTCCCATCTACACCGATCGCAACCCGAATTTTCCCCTTGTCTTACCCCCTCCCCTCTCACCAACCCCACTCTCCCTCACAAATGCTATACAAATATAAGAAAATTCCGGCACCGCAAGACCCCTACTCCAACAACGAAATACGCCTTGACAGAGGCGAATGTGTTTAGTCTCAATAAATAACACCGATGTGCACGATACACAATTGCGACCTTGAAAGTGTTTGACTCAATTAAATGAAGGACTGAGAGGTGATTTTCTTTCGCAAAATGACACTAGCCTATTGTCGACAGAGTGTAACCCTTATAAGGGAGCATGGAAAAGGATGAGAATGTGTGGAACACAACTTCACAAAACATAGAGGAACATGGTGAATGCATGCTACTTACAGCCACTCCCGTACTTGTATTCTGGAAAGGCATAACCACTTCAAATCCTCTTTCCCGCACCGCACTTTCGGTGATGTTCCTTCTTATAAGTCAAAGGAGCAATCTTAGCTTGAACCTACATCAATAATATAATTCTACTCGCATCACACAGGCAACTTAAATAGTTAAAAATACAAGTGAGAAGAACATCCAAACACGAAATGAAGGGCCTTCTAAGGTCTTATTTCCTTCGAAGATAATACAAGATCTTTAAAATAATAAGATTTCAGGTTTTGCTGGGACCAACTCAGCTTTGTGGTCTAAGAAATTGGCGTCATAGATTTATTCCCTCCCTAAAAACACCCAAAGGACTTCTCACGTTGAAAAAATGGGGCACACTAGGGACGCTCAAACGAGCACACATTTGGAGGCACGAGAAAATAGGCGAAAAACACCAGAAAAACAATGACTCTGTATTTTTGCAGTCACTACAAGGGTTTCTTCAGTGGCACACATTTCAGGCTGGCAAAGGAAAATTTAACCAAAAAGGATTTCCTACTGCGCCCCAGGTTACCATTTAATCACGAGAATATACTGCCGAAAATCGGCCGTTAAATTCTCAAGGTATGTGCTGAGATGAAAAGAGTTTCGTCTTGCCTGTTTCAAGTGAAGTGTCCGTTCCTATTAAGAGTCAAGTCCACGAATAGTAGCTGGAGGGTCTCTGGGATCGTCCTTTTGTTTTTCGAAAGAAGGTCTGTCAAGCAGTGCGAATCGTGGATGGGCAGTGCTTGAAAGCTGATATGGGATGCAATCACATTATTACTTGGTGAAGATTGGTTTAATCCCGGGATAGGTTTATGTCTTCGATTTCATTCCGGATACTCCTCGTTTCCCTGGGATCGTATTGGTGCACCTCCTCCGACTGCACACGACACCTATGCCCGGGGTACGGTTCTTATTTCTCCTGTGAATATTTATTAAGTAATCTCAAACCTATCAGTTTATGGTCCATCAAAATGCTTTAGGGTATCAAGAGAACGAAGACTCGTGCCGCCAAGGATTACTGCCTAATTTTGTGTGATGGGTGATTATGTTGTTAACGGATGTAGATCATCTCAGTGAGCGTGTATCTACTCAGTCAATGATTAAGTAACCGAGATATATTCAAGAGGGTAGCATTATTCTTCTTACCAGGAGAGGAAACATTGGGATTTCTTTCTGGTACGAGCGAGGGATGCACCGAGTGACCAAGATTCGATCCAATATTTCTCAGGTACGTGCCATTACGCGCATTCATTTACGCGCATTAATGTCAGTGCCCACGCATTTGACCTGCACTGAGAAGGTTGACTCTATTTTGTTATTTTCATCTTGTTCGCCTATCTTTTATTCCAATTTACTAAGAAGATGGACCATAAATTACAGTTATATGAAATACAGGTAATGAGAACATTGTACTTCCTTAGAACAAAATAGGCAAACTCATTTTTCCACGTAGCCTAGACACTTCAATTAATCTGATCCCTTATCATTCGCGGGAAAAATGACATCTAATACCTTTCCATTCTAACAATTTATCTTTCTAATTTTGTTGGCATAATCTCTCCTACCGTAGAACGATGGGGCTACTAATACATTTTACCATCATAGTTACGGAGACATCCTTCCAATTTATGTAAGAGATTTATTCTGTTATTTAACCTTCGCCCATTGAGGGATTGCAAACTTAGCTCCTATAATGGTTTGGTAGACTTCTCAATTAGCCATAATAAACTATTACAAATGTAGCTCTTCTACGCTGCACGCGATCCAATTCGGTAATCAATCCAATTTCGTGAGGATTCCGTGTACCAGCAGTATATCTTAAATGAGGTTTAAATAGCGGAAGCTAACAATGATTTTAACCTTTTAGTCACATTTTCCCAATACTCTTAAAAAAAATCTTTATTTATTTTTCCCTTGTCCACTTATTTCCCGGAAATGTTTCACTCAGGCGGGAACCTGAATGAGGGTTTTTTAAAGGTAATCTACCAGTTAAGGTAGGGTTTTGGATGGACACAACTACCAAATAAATATTTTGTCACTCATAATAAAACTTAATCCAGCAACCTCCTCTACATCAAGGTCTTCTTCATCTCTGTGTAATACCTTCCTCCCTTCATCCCGTCCAAAATCCCTATCCTGTTCCTACCCTTTCCTCGTTTGCCTAACATTCTCCCCTCTATTACCTTCTTCAACATTCCATTACTGCTCAATACGCCTGTCATCCATTTTTCCTGCCTCCATAGGATTTCTCTCAACAAACCCCTCTCCTCACCCACCCTCTCCAGTATTCCTCATTTGTTTTCCTTTCGGTCCATTTCACCTTCTCCATTCTTCTCCACACCCACATTTCAAAAGCCTCCAATCTACGTCTATCCTCCTGCTTCAGTGACCACGTTTCCGCGCCGTACATAGCTACGCTCCATATACGCTCCAAGTCGCCGTCATCAACTCCCTTCTCCTTGAGAAAGCCTCCTTGCCTAGCGCAATTCTTCTCCTTAAGTCCCTACCACTTTGACCGTGTTGGTCCAGAACACTTCCGAGATATGTAAACTGTTCCACCTGCTCTATTTCCCCCCCCCCTATTTTAATATTGGCTTAGCCATTTCCATTCTGGAAAATCGCGTAACCTTTGTTTTATTAATATTGATTCTCATCCCATATTTATCGCACTGAACCTCCAATTCACTCAGCAATGCTTGCAACCCCTTGGCTGGCTGAGCAACTAATGCTTGGTCATTAGCAAACCTAACCGATTTTATGGATTCCCCTCCGACTTTCATTCCTACCTCCAGTTCTTCCAGTATATATGTGTGTGTGTATATATATATATATGTGTGAGTAAATATGTACATATATACACATGTATATAATAGAATATTATTTACGTTATTGAATACACACACAGACACCTATGCATAATATTTTCGTCACTTGTATTCCGCTTGGTTAGTAGGGTTCCAGGAACCTTTCAACGGAGGTCACAAGCATGCCTTAAAGAAGTAGAGAAGTTGTTCTTCTGTGTAGGCGCTGTAGTTGACGTGAAATGTGATTTCTCTTCCTGAAACAAGACGGCCTCACCTCATTAGTCTACATAATTTTGTCGACAGACATCACCTAATATTCATCACAACTGTACAATTTTAATGCCATAGAAACGAAAATTATTTCAACTTATTTTTTCTATTGTTTAATTCATATTTTTAACGGGAATGACATTTGGCCTGTCATTTGCCCGGGGTGAAGGGAAACCTGCAAAACCTTCACAGGCCGCCTTAAAATCCAATTCACATGCCATCAAAACAGGTCCATTCAATTTAAATAAAAATACAGAGTATATACATGGAAAATGAACAATTTCAGATAATTGCAAAAATTATACACAAAGTACACGGGTGACATATTTGTAAATTCAATGTGTGTTGATAGTGACTCACACGCACCAAGCACCACAATCAAACGATACAAATGCACACAGGTTAGTTATTACATGTGAAAATGCAAGTTTAATAGACTAACATTAGGCCTACCACAACCCATATTAATCTATCCGTATTTTAGTTACCAATTCATTTAGAAAAACAACTAAACACCAAGCAAACAATGTTAATTCTACTAGTGTCCTAAAATGTGCGTGTCTGAGTCATTACAGCTTTTACAGTGTTCATATTTACATCCACAATACATTGAACCCTTTATATTTGAAACATGTACAACATTAAGTTTACAACATGCAAAAGTGATTATCTTCTGAGGCTCCTCTTTGCAGTATCCATGGAAGGCTCTCTGCGTATCGTCGGGGCGGCCGGCCTATAATGATGTCTTACCTACAATCACTTCAGAGTCATACTGTATATAATTCCTTTTTGTACGCGGGAGGACTCAAATGAGTATATAACATACCACTTTTAGGCTACAAGAATTTTGTTCGAATTCTATATCGCAATTGTTATAATTTCATCATTTAACAGTATGTTCTAGAACTTATTTTTGAACATTGTTCCGTTTGATTTACGAACAAAAATATTTTAGATAAAATTGCAATATCTCCAAATCATGTCTTATTAAAGCAATATAAACACCAACAAAATTAAATAACCCAAACGATACAAATGCTCTATATTTTTCACAAAATGTAATTTCATTTCATTATATTCAACCTAGTCATCCTGCCATAAGGTTATAACATATTAATTCTAATGAAAAATGAAATTCTGGTACAAATACTGATTATGACATTCTTTGACAATTATCAGTTTCTCCAACATAGTCAGTGAATTAGAGAAAATGTTGTTTCATTGGTTGTTATTGAAAAGATTCTTTGGGTGATATAACTATGATGTAGTACGACAAAACAAATGAAGGCCTTAATAAAGGGATAGCGTGAACATACCTTCATGACCAACAAAATTCTTTTTCACGAAAGAAGATTCACTCGTGTATGGTAAAATATTAATGGTAAAAGAATTTTTTTGTAAAAGTCTTCAAATAAAAAGGAAAAAGATAACACAAAGACTTAAAACCCTAAAACGGGAATGCTAGGTGAAAAAACACCCTAGACCGATTTAAATCTCGCGGCAAAAAGAAATTGCTTGCGTTTACGACCCCCTTCTCAATCGATTTCCCCGGACCTTTCAACATTTTAGCCGAAACTATTTAACTCCGCTAATTTTGTATGAAAATACAAAAAAATGAGCCCTCATGTAACCCTCAAAATCATACTGGGCCCGAGATGCAAGCCCTTGAAAATTTGGGTGTTTTTCACCCTGCAATCCCGGAATAGGCAAAAAATAGCGATACCTTTCTAGCGTTCAAATTCTTTGAGTCATTATTTTTGTTCTATATTGTAAATATCGTAGGAAACTGAGTTTTTTCGTAACTTAAAAAACTTAAAGAGTAAGATGTATTTCTGTTTTCATAAATTTTTATATATCCCTTAAAAGTTGCACACAATAGGACCAGGGGAAACTAAAATGGTGGCACCTTTCTTCAGATGATTCTAATGGCTCAACATTCAAATCAACCACAAAAGATTCTAAACTGGCCAGTACCGTTGTCGGACGACGATCGCACGCCATTTTGTGAACCTGAGTGCCGGATATAAATGATGGCGTTTCGAATTCCTCAGACAAAAGCAACGTAATTTTAACTGAGAAGGAACTCCAACGTATGTTGTAAAATATTATTCATATTTTGCAGATTCAGGAATATGTTCCGGAAAACTACTATGCGTTGATTTCTGAAAATTATACTAAGCATAGTATATTATTTATGCTACGATTTTTTAAATATAGTAACCGAAAAATATGTTAAAAATTTTTCTTATGGGATACCTTAACAACGGAATGAATTTATTCAACCAGTTGTAACCTGCATTTAGTATAAAAACGGTAATTAGGGGAACCAAACATCGTCCAAATACATACTGCACCTAGATGGAAGTGATTCCTTTAAATCTTCTTATTTTACTCCAAGTCATCTGTGGTGCAATCCTTGCTGGCCTTCGGCTTCCGGCCCTAAGGGTCTAAATCCAAACACGTCGCCCCTGTGCTTCTTTCCTAATATCCATTCCACATTAGCGTATTTACATGGCTTCTTCAATCTTCAGATGACGTCTTGGGTTGTCCATATCTTTGTGACTGTAATAGAGCGGAAGAGTGCCCACAATTAATGCGGTGAATGTGAGCGGGTCCAAATATCTAAACACCCTCACCCATCAAAGCATTAGGTGAACGAGAGCATGCCGGTTACAAATCGACGCAATTTCGGAGCAAAAGACTATCACTCAGAGCCAAACAACAAAACGTTATATCTGAACTATGATTATGCCTATCCATCATTAAAATAAATTTAAACCTAATGGTAAATGTTCATGACCCATAGTCGGATCCAAACCAATTTTTAAACGGCGTTTCAATACCTTCGGCTCAAAGTAACGTGATTTTGACTTAAATTATTTAAGATTAATACGTTCATATTAATTCATATTTTTAGATGTAGAATAATATATCACAAAAATTTATTATCTGATATTATTATGCTAAGTAATATTTGTGAATATATTACTTAGCATAGAAAATTATTTAATCTAAGACTGTAGAATATAACTACACGTATGAATTAATTGCTAAAGAAGGATATTTTACAGCAAAATAAAGTGACAGAATGCAATTACTAAAAAATATTTAACCCAGATTCAGTAGTTATACAGTAAAGAGGAAAAACACAACATTGGAAGAATACCCACATTCCATGGCGTGATGAAAGAGGGTCCTTTCATTCTTTTTTCATCATTCGATGTTTTGGTCGGCCCATGCTGAGCTGATTATAAAAGAGCAGATTAATACAGAAATACAAGCACTAGATGTGTGCAGTTCCAGAGGTCCAAACTCCCTCAACTATAACTGGATTGGCAGAACGACTGCCTGTCGGACACCAATTCACGCGATAGACGAGGAAGAGTGAATCACCCAGAGCCACGCACATCAAAATATTAAAAATAATCGCGGGAATACACCTAACTTAATCGAAATGTATTCCTACCCTATGGGTCCAAATCTAGCCCTATCCGCACGCTCTCCCTCGCCGTAGGTCTATTCTTCATATGTTTGGGTCCATTCTGCATGAAAGTCTCTTCTTTTCTTCCCTCTTCACTTTACGTCTTCTTGGAGTCCATGTTCTTGGACCTGAAATAGAGCGGGTTAATTCATACAATACAAGCACTAAATGTGAGAGATTCAAGAGATTCAAAGTCCCTGATCTATCACTGGATTGGCCTAACGATAGCTTGTCGAACACCAATCCTCGCAATTGAGCAGGAAGAGTCAATCACTTATTGCCACGCACACCAAAATATTAAAACTAATCGCGTGAATACGCCTAACCTTAATCGAAATGCATTACGACCCTAAGGGTCCAAATCTATAAACCTCGCTGCCGCGCCTATTCGTTCGCAGATCTGCCTTTCTTCTTTCTTCATGAGAATTCTGATGACCTATAAGAGAACGGTTAGTACACACAATTATATTAGCATCAAATACAAAACAATTCATGAAAATATTACCCATTTTTACTCTCAAATTTAAACCCTAAATGGCCACTCTATCATCGATCGATGTTTTTGGTACCTTATAACCATGTGGCAATTTTTTACAGAGCTCACTCTTTAGTTAAGCTCTTTATTCGTATGTACCTATTTTGGTATACCATTTTTACACGTTATCCAAAGGTACCGTGGATTTTTTGCATAAAAGTCCCTTGCTATTTAGCAGAATCGAACTGTGTCGTACACAGTTCACCTTTTTACACCGTTTACCATGGCATAGAGTATTATGCTTTTGTACCTTGTTTGCTCTTCTTCCGAGCATTTTCACCAAACCAATTGCAATGGAATGGTTATATTACAATCCTATTGAAATGGAATATTTGATTCTTTTATGCATTCAATTCTTATCCATTCAATGCATCGGATTGAGATCCTTTGACTCCATTTCCATTTCTCAAGTTTTCCTAGCTTCTGTATTTGCTTCTTTCTTGCTAGGTTTTCTTTTCTTCTTGGTACCCTTAATAAAAAATAAGGAATAACTTAGTTAATAATTTCATTGATTCAAAAGATATCTTATCTAATTCAATGTTGCAATTTTTTACATGAACATTTTTTCTCAATTTCGGAAAAGTTTTCTTTTTTTCGGATAGTGTGTACAGTAAATATTTTTGAAAACATTTTATGATTAGCCAAATCAATTCGGCTGTGTTGAATTTTGGTCGCTTTAATATTTTATTATTTTAACATACTCGTGTATGTGGCTAACACGTGAGAAAATTTAAGTCATATCATATCATTTCATATCATCATGGAATTAGCGCTGATCAGTTTTCTGGAAATTAGGTGAGGAGGTGGTACTGAGTTGTGCGGGAGCACACTGCTTCGTAAGTTTTTGCTCAGGAGAGAAATGTAAGTTCCGTCATAGTTCCACTAAAAATGAGCCTTCAGAATTGCCACGCCATGTATTCCATCCCGCAATGTTGGTGGTAGTTGCGTAAATATTATGAACCGTTTGCATTACTTTTATTTGATCTTAAGTGACTTTTTGTAAGCAATGATGTTATAATTGACTGCATGCACTATTCCTATTGCATCAGATATTGATTCTTGTCCAAATGTCTTATAGAGCTGTAGTATTCCTGCGGTGATCTCACGAGAGTCGCAAAAACTAAAAAGAGAGTAATGTGAAGAAATCGAAATGATTCTTTTTGAAATTTCATCTAAAAAATTAATATGAAGGACATTGTATTTCTAATTTGAGATTTACCAAAAAATATGCACATTAAAAGTCACCTTTAATAGTTAAATGAGCAATTATCGACGATCGATTACCATACGATTCGATTGGGTGCGTTGTTTGCCCATATGCCCCAATTAATCATTTTGCTCTATCGCAAGTGACTTAATGGATAGTAATGGATGTGACACCTTAACTATCAATCACTCCTAATTGTAGATAATTAACTGAAATTTTAGGTTTTTTTTGAAACGTATGGTGCATTCTGGGTGCGAAAATAGAAATCTTTGTATCTATTGAATCTATTCCTACGAAGCAGTGACTGAATGAAGTATCTTCACTCCTCAGGGAAAAACAGCCTAATCAGGTGATCATTATCCTCTACATGCTGCTCGGACACTTGGCATTGAGAGATAAACTTGAAAAGGTACGTGGTGATAAACGTTAGGAATAGGAGTAGTTCCCTTCGAATGTCTACTGCATGGGTTATAACGAAAAAGGAAGTGTAGTCTCGAGTATGTACTTAGGCATTAACCTCACTGATAACCTCTCCTGTGTGAATCGCATACGAGGAGTAGATGGACAAGATAACAAGCAATTAAATTTATGAGAAGCCTATTGACGTAATCTGACGAGGCGGTTGATTAACAATGTTAGCTCGAATAAATAGAGCTCATTTAGAACACGACGTCAGCGTACGAGATTGCAAAATACTCATAAGTGTGGTTGTTCGTGTTGATTGTGTTGACATGCTGTTGTAATTTTAAAAAAATAATTTGACTGTCGAAGGACATTATAGTACAAAATAAAATTGCAAACTTATTTTCAAAGACTCCTAATTAGAATTAATCACATTAGCAACTCCCACACCTACAAACTCTCAAAGTCTTTAGACGCACAAATTACTTGAATCCACCGATACATTTGGCATCAAAAACACAAACATCTTCCTTGATTACATTCGACAGGCTAACCTTCTCCATTATGAGATTACGATACCATTAGCAAAAAATAGAATTTTTTTAGAGTTTAATAATCAAGTATAAAAATCCAAAGTATAAAAATCCAAAGTATAAAAATCAGGCATAGACTTCAGCGATGGGCAATCCCTGTGTCCGGAATATTTTCCTCCAAAAATTTAAAAACGAATGTAGGAACTATTTCAATTATTTCCTCAAAACCTACGCCTTTCAGGTAGGTAGACAGGCGGTTTACGACACAAGTAAAGGTGACATCCATTAATTTATCGAGATCCTTAATAACACACCCAATGCGATTTAACTAACCAACGATACCACAATGTATTTCCAATTATACACGCAGTTTTCATTATAAATATCGAGGAAGTCGAACTTGAATCCTTTAGAAAATAAGGCATTCCGAAAACCACGTTTAGGCTGAGTCACTCTACATTTTTCCACCAAACGTCGCAGCCTTAAATCATCAATAAACCACATGCTTACTGTTTCTCTTATAAAACCACGATAAGACAAAGAATTTAACCACACAGTCGTAGTAAATATATACGATCCACCATTGATACACCAACCGTAAGAAAAAAACCTTTTACTAAATACACCACACCCTCACCATTGAGCGGAACAGTAACAGTTCTTTTCCCTTTACTTTGAACCCTAAAATACAAAAGGCCTCAAAATTATATTCATAAGTTAGCATTAACATCAGCTTCCGACATTTAGTCGCAAAACGAAATTTAACAGGTATTCCCAAGGACGAAACGGCCTCAAAACAAGAATCGTGAATCTCTGAGGTCAATTGCAGCACATGATACACATCATATTTTGGACAGACAACACGCAATGTGAATACTAGGCCTATGGGACACTTGGTTGAATATAAGATCGGTCGTTTTGACAAACCATACGTCGCTATACACATTTGCGAAACTTCCCATCAAATTACTCTTATTATATAAGATTAATCGCAGAATAGGCACACGTAACACTTCCAACTAGACGCAACCGACAGCTTATAACGCAAATGGAACCAAATGGTATATCTCGACGAATAGAAATTTTTATACCAGCAAAGACTTTACTAAAGCCTGTAGTAATGTTGATCAACCAATAATTGGCTCGACCAATGTAGTCACTTTTTCAGAATATCACGTGCCTCGACGCACGCTGTCACACGTAACTACGGCATTGCTTACCTTCTTAGCAACAAAGATTCTCCCGCGTCAAAAAATTGGAAAACGATAATTTCAATGAAATCTTGTATGGAAGAAATATTTTTGTGATAATTATTCAAGAGGGGGAGAGCAGGGAAGAGATGGAAACTTAAATCCCTCTCCAAGTGTTTCACGAAAGAGGTCAATGCGACCTCGACTTCTTTGAGATTGATCAATGATCTATTCACAAAAATATTAGAAGACCATGTTTGAATGCCTATACATACAATTATTCCCATTCGCAGGAATTCCCGAAGTACCATTCCATAGGAATGCTTATTTCAGTCCTGCACTTCCATACATTTTCCTCTCTCATAACACTCTGACATTCCTCCTTTTTCAAGGAATCCATAGTCACACACACACGCAGCGATCGATCGCATCACTGAAAAACATTAAAAACCAAATTAGCTTAAAGTCATATACACTCCAGTGTGTGCATGAAAAATGTTTCCATTTTCAATATCTCACACACATTCAAAATAATGCCCAAACCCTTTACAATTACAACATTGAACGTTATAAACCATTTTTTGTTGCAATAAGAAGTCCAATCAGTTAAGTTTTCAATTAAAATTCTTGCAAGTAATTGAGCATCGGAAGGTGAAAATATGCGATGCATCTTTTAACCCTACAGCGGTCATATAAAATGAAGCTTTAAGTTTTCGGAACACGGAATTCATTGTCACTGCAAAAGAAATGTCCCCCCAGCCTGAGTCAGAGAGGGCCTCCTGATAAAATAGGGCGAAATGCACTTGAGGACTCTCCGCACTTATTGACCTTGACCCCTTTTACTCGGATCTCGTTGACTCCAGCATTTTAAATGGCCTTCGCCCTCTTGCGACAAACGTTCTGACGCCTTGGACTCCGGTTCGTCAAAGTTAAATTTTTATATAAGATTATCATTTGAACAAGTATGGAAGCAAGATACAAAACGTAAATCAGTGGACCGACTGCTGCTGGCGAAATCACTTAACATATTTGGTTTATCTGCATTTGGAGTAGAAAATTGGTTTAGATTTTGGTTCCCTGGCATATAAAGAGTAAATTAGCAATCTTAGCGAAGAAAATTTCCAGATACTTATATCGTCGCCTATCAATATCTCTCCATCTTCACAGCATTAATTATATTTGAAACATATCGAAATAACAAAAATTCCCGTTTAATTATGTATGTTGAGGTAATTCAACTTTTCCCTAGCAAACGTCCAACATATAAGTCACTAGCAATCGCACGAAAAATCAGTCGACACTGGTGTCCTATAATAACATGGGAACTGACATATCCATTGCTTTCGCAATAATAATTACAATATTTCCTCGCACCAAAAGAATTACATCCTTTTTCACAATTACATTTGCCTAGAACATAACGCGACCAATATGATTCATAGAACGCGCGAAAATTTGACTAGAAAATATGGACTCACCTCCTTCCACCACGACGACCCACGACCATCTGAACGGATTTGTTAATCGAAGGAATAGCAGGTGGTCGAAACCGTTGGATGACGTCATTTTTTAAATTTGAAAATGTGCCGTTAAGTTAGATTAAAAAAGTTAATGGCAGAAATATAAACATATTTCATTAAGATTTTGGTAATGTAATTTTTTTAAAAGTTCTCATTATTAATATTAATATTTTTCCTTCAATATTAACTTTGTATTGCATTTTCACTTCCCGCCTTTATCTGTTCTTCAGCAACTAGGTGGCGCCAGGGGAAAGAGTTGACCACTTTCGCAAGCATACTCAGAACGCTGACGATACGGCGAAGGCGCGTAATGGCACGTACCTGAGAAATATTGGATCGAATCTTGGTCACTCGGTGCATCCCTCGCTCGTACCAGAAAGAAATCCCACTGTTTCCTCTCCTGGTAAGAAGAATAATACTATCCTCTTGAATATATCTCGGTTACTTAATCATTGACAGAGTAGATACACGCTCACTGAGATGATCCGCATCCGTTAACAACATAATCACCCATCACACAATATTAGGCAGTAATCCTTGGCGGCACGAGTCTTCGTTCTCTTGATACCCTAAAGCATTTTGATGGACCATAAACTGATAGGTTTGAGATTACTTAATAAATATTCACAGGAGAAATAAGAACCGTACCCCGGGCATAGGTGTCGTGTGCAGTCGGAGGAGGTGCACCAATACGATCCCAGGGAAACGAGGAGTATCCGGAATGAAATCGAAGATAAAAACCTTTCCCGGGATTAAACCAATCTTCACCAAGTAATAATGTGATTGATCCCATATCAGCTTTCAAGCACTGCACATCCACGATTCGCACTGCTTGACAGACGTTCTTTCGAAAAACAAAAGGACGATCCCAGAGACCCTCCAGCTACTATTCGTGGACTTGACTCTTAACAGGAACGGACACTTCACTTGAAACAGGCAGGACGAAACTCTTTTCATCTCAGGACATACCTTGAGAATTTAACGGCCGATTTTCGACAGTATATTCTCGTGATTAAATGGTAACCTCGGGTAAAATAATATCAAATATATCGTCTACGTATCGAAACCAACAGTGAATATTCCTTGTAAACATTGAGGGGCTTCTGAATATATTTCTTTCAAACTCGTCCATGTCCAAGTCAGCAAGCAGTGAAAAAAGCAGTACCTCTCCTTCCCCCCTCCCTCAATCGCTAAACTCTTCCTAATAAATGCTGTATAAATGGACCGCAAATTGTTTAAAGGGTACCTGATGAAGACGCCTAAGCGTTGAAAGTAGACGATCGAGAATAAACAACGATGGATGTATACATTGTGTTCTTCATTTGATGAACATGAACTTCCACAAAGTTATTATTTTTTATAAATTTACTGGGATTGAACTTGTCGACTGCTGAGCGCGTGCTGTCAAGGAAGTGGTTCCACGTTTTACGGGATTCGGAATTTAACTCGTGAAGGGAATTGAACTGTCCGTACGAACACACGAATTGGTGCCCAAAAGTCATGATACTTACTTTTGGGACAGTTTGAATGATCGTATTAAGAGTCGGTAGACAATAGTCGTCCAGCCGAGTTGACTTGGGTACAGACCACTGGGGTGAAGCCGTAGATCTTTATGATGTAAATCGAAGGAAGTCGCTCCGTAGATCTCGGCACGATAAAAGCAATCACAAGAATTCAGGAAGGATGTTACAAAACGATTTAAGATTACTAATACAAATTACTCTAATGATGGATTATCTTATATAATTCTCTTGAGGATGACTATTTTTTGAAATTATAAAATATCTCGAAAATTCAAAACATTTTTCTCTAATTCACGAACTTAAAATTTTATTCCCTATGCGTAAAAAATTCTATTATCAGGAAACTGAAGCGAAGTATATCTACTCTTTGCAAATAAAGTCGAACTTCTCAATCTGTAAAGCGGGTGGAGATTCCAACACCAGGCGAAAGGGAGCGGAGGGAAGGTGCGGCGGAGTGGCGTTAAAAAGGTGAGCGCACGAAGTGAGTTAGGAATAGTAAGAGCAGAGGTGGATTGCGAAGAAACCCAAGGGATGAGTAATGTGAGAGTGACGGCGGACGAGGGTTTGAATACCGGCTGAGGACATCCCAGTTGCAGTGCTAGTCCGTCGGACGGGACAGAGTTGACTCATAGCACCCCCATCGCATTGACACGAGCTGCTGCACCTCCTGCCGCCTCAACTCTCCCTTCCTCCGTCCTCCCTCCAACCCCCTGACGCAGTCTGTCATCACCTGACGAGAAGCGTCGTCCGTAGGGTATTTTCTTGGTTCTGTGATTTTGCTTTACAAATTCACAAGGAATATTCACGTTCATAATGGCTCTGCATAGTAGTATCAGACAGGGCCAGCAGGAGAGAGTGCTTCTCCATGGAGCAAGAAACGAAGAATAAGAAGAACAGAATGTATCTATCAATGAGTTGGTTAGGCGAATGAAGATATAAATAATATTAATGACATCATCATTGGAGAAATACCCAGTCCCAACAAACGTTACCCTTTCTCGTTATGCAAGGCACTTGTTAGCCCTAGTTAAGCCCTTTTTCTCCAATCCTTCGCCCCTTGTACATCATGTCGTCGCCAAAGTCAAATATTTACCTGCTCACCAAACTCTCCTACCACTCGATTATTATTTTATCATTTTCACGAGAAATAATCTTCGAAGTCAAAACCGAATTTACTAGACTTTGCATTGTGCCGTATAGACTCCCAGTTCTCACCCGCACATTGATTTCACAGAGACTTGTCGACCCGTGACATGGTCATGATTGAGTGGAAAGAGAGGGCTGTCAGAAGGGGAGGGAAGCGCTAAGGACGAGGAAGGGGGACGGCTAAACAATCGGGAAGCAGAAACGTTTCAAGGCGAGGCTCGAGGGGCAAGTGTGGTTGGGACGGAAGTGGGGATGGAATCAAAGCTTACCCCGAAGACCCCTTCTAAATGGCACTGCCGAGTGTCGAATTAGCGTAGCTGAGAGGCGGAGCTATCACTCGCGTTGACCTCCTCCTCGTGCAGGTCAGTACAAAGGAATCTGTCTTCAATTGAGGGCACGAAATGCAGTGACTTCGAACTCGCCGCGCGTTCGAATCTCCGCCACGTAACCATCCGGCCTTCCCTTTATGGATGCGTCTAATGATTTCCATAATCTTTATTGATTTAAGACCATTCCTTGATTCATATAGGAATAGAATCTGTAAACCGTATGAGTAATTCAATGATGTAGCGGGTGAACTAAAAATACTGAATATCTAAAACTTATTTTCGACCGAGACGCCAGAAAAGCAAATTTTGTTGATTCCCTAGAGAATTGCCTGGAGAAGGAAATTGACACCACCATAATACGACTATTCCCTTTGGTGATATTAAAAAAAAATTCTAAATATACGTATTCCAAATATGTTTAGATTCATTGGCAAATTAAAAAAAATATCTTTCTTCACAAGTTATTTTTCTTTTTTTAATACGGCATTCACGTGTTTCCCACAGCACAGCAGAGGCCAAACTTAATTGGTTTAGGCGGACGATAACTTCATTTACATAGTGGAGATTTCTCGAGAAGAAATGAAAACTTTCTCACTTTTGTTGGTATTGCTTTTGTTGGTATTGGCATTTTGTTGGGGTTTCCCATAAAGGAATTCACACTAGAGTAATTTTCCCAGGCGTCACTGAAAGGCTAAACATAAAATTTTAGCTAACTAAAAAAGCGACACAACTCCTATCAGGCCACGGAAATTTTGAACCAGTAAAAAAGGAAAATCAAAGACTAATCTTTGTAGTAACTGTTTAAAAGAAGACGCAGCTAAGCATAGAATAGAGGAGTGCTTACAGTATGAAAAACCCAGACATGAAATTTGGCATAACATGACTTATGAGAAAAGCGAGATTCGTGAGAATGTGCTATTTTGCCTTAAGCGTAACTTCAACCAATTATTTAAAATGGTAAAATAAGGTTTGATAGAATTTGTAATTGTGTCGTTTGTTTTATTGTATAAGTAAATTGTATATGATTGCTATTTTAAGTTAACCTGTACTATTTTTTTCCTAGTGTGCGATCAAAAACTCTTGCATGACTTGGTAAACTGAAGTGTTATCATAAAATAATATATTTATTCCTTATACAAATTATTATCTCTAATTGTAATAAATTCGAGTCCAGCATCACTTTTGTAATTTAATGCTATTATGTCATCTTATTTGATATTTCTTTTTCATGTTTTATAATTGATGTTAAATATATCAGAATACTAAAGGTGGATTAAGCGTGAGCAGGAACCCTCTCAACATACCATGTATATATTTTCCTTATATGCTATTTCTTTTTGTATTTGTTTCTGCAATAAAAAAAGGAAATGTGTGATTGGGGAAACTTCTTCACCACCTATCCTTAAAATTATTTTGTTGCTATCCAAGGGGTTAATATTACGTCCGCCACTCCTCAGAAAATATAGTTAATCTAATCACACGCCTGGCTAATTTAATGAGTTAAGAAACCCCCGGCGTTCCCTTCGTCGGGTGTAGGATTGCACCTTAGGAAAACACTCTGCGCATAAACACGATGTGTCGTGTCAAACGATATTTTCCACCCCGTCGATGACTGGAGGTCCTTCTCCCCTTTACAGCCGCACCCTCACTCCCCCTCCCCTTCCAGGGGCGACAAAGCGTCGAACGGGAAACGCACTCAACCCTCCAACCCTCAGTCCCTACTTAACTCATCATTTCCCAACAGCAAGCTCATCTACACAACATTATTTAAATGCTAGTTACCCCAAGGACGTGTGGCGGAGGGTGTTAAGGCAGCCGCCATACATGAAGAAATATTACTTCATACACGCATTTGAATAAATTTGCTCACAATATATTATTCTCTCACATACAGGCCTATGTTCGTGTCTCAATAATTTGTGTGTTTGGCGAAGTATTACATTTGTTATATTTAAGTAAATATACTTGGGTTCTATTTTGTTTCGATTACCTATCGTGTGAGGGAAGAACGAGTACTTGAATCTGGTTTTGACGGCGTCTATTTTGCTATGACTCTATCACGGTGTTCGAATCTGCTAATGCACTTTGTTACCATGTAATTCCTTCTGTGTCGCCGAATACTCTGGTGCACTGTACTTATTCAAAAATTCCAATTGATAATATTGAATAATTTCAGGCGTGATGTGGTGGAATTCGGCCATAATAAAAAACGGATAGAAGCGATTTTCCACTGGATAAGTTTTATTGTACGTATGTACCTTATAATATTTAAATATTAGATTAAATATATTTTATTTTTGCCATATATTTTATTGTAAAAATGTATTTAAGACCGTATTAACTTCATTTTGTTCCCTGAAAGTGTTGTAATACATCGAAACCAGGTCATCCAGTGAACCTTTTGGAGTCTAATTGATGCCTGGACTCTTCGTGAATCAAGGGACTCCAAAACTAATCCCTCCATCGCATCCGACGGGCTTTCTCGCTTATCGTAGCAATTTTTAACAAATATGGCGGTTTTCTTCGGAGCTTAAGTCTACTCATCAATTTACATTTACCCCCATTAATCTCATATACTTGCCGAGTCTTCCAAACGTGGGATTACTACGAGACACTTCTCTCTTACTTCATCATTATATACTTATGTTCGACAATCTAATAAATTTGATGCAACGGTGTCCTCTATTGATTATGACTTGAGGCCAAATTGTTTTTTTTTTGGATCGTGCAAGAATCATTGATTTATGTTTCATAAAATTACATTGCAGGAGGATAAGATCATATTATTTATAATCTTAATATGTGATCTTTTTGAAAAAGTTTTTAGACAGTCCAGTTAACAACCTAAACGTATATCTACTTTTATAATTCATCACTTTATCGAGATAGTAGGCACGCCGAAAAAAAGGAGATGTTAACGTGTTATAGTTACTTATATACATCTCCGAAAAAGTTTTGAAATAAATATATATATTTTCCCATTGGGAATGAGCTTACAGTTTACTGACTTCGTGAAAAGACGGTATTTGGTTAATTCCTACTATTTTCAGGGTGAAAATATTTAAAAAAACTTGCTATTGGAGTACCACAATAGGAACTAACAAGAATAATATCCAAAAAACGGGTTGCAGGGGATTAAAAAGTAAAAACTTGAGATTAAAAATCTTAAGACGTAAGTACTGATTTTCAGTAGTGTTAGGAAAGATAATCTCCAAATAAGACTAGGAAAAGAAACGGGAAAATTAGAGGGGTTTTACTTTTTTATTTTATTTATATAAATATACTTTCCAACCCACCATAAAGGTGTGTGGCAGGTGGTGAATATACACCTGAACAATGTTACCCAAGCATGACCCTAACGCGATCGAACATGTTCTTATGATCACCTATTATTAATGGAGAAAATGAGATCTTCAAACTATCTTTTGTACACTTAATCTCTCAAATTTTATTGCCATGATCTCTCCTACCGTAGTGCGACGGGGGTAATGATACATTTGCAAAATAACGGCTAAAGAGATCTCCTACCAATTTATTCTAGACCTTCAATCTGTAATTTAACCTTTCACATCTAAATACATTACCTTCGCTTCATTAGTAATTCCCAGCTTAGCTGCTCTAATATTTTGTGTACGCTAATAAGTTTATCATGACAACGTTAAACAAATCTAGCTTCTCTAATCGGCAAACGATCCAATTTGGTAATCAATCCTACTTTGTGAGGATCCCATACACTAGTACCATATTCTAAATGAGGCCTACCCAACGACAGATAACATTTCCCTTTGATCTTTTCATCACATTTACCCAGTACTCTTATAATAAATCCTATTTTTTTAGCTTGTCGAAATATTTCCCTTATATGTTCACCCAGGAGATGTCGTGAGTGATGGTAACACCTAGGTATGTAATTTAGTCTACACATTCCTTTTCGGTGTTCCCAATGCAGAAGGCGTTCAGGAAGGAATTGCTCTTTTTCCAAAAATTATGACTGCGCACTTCTTAAAGTTTAATTTTTATTGCCTTTGGCGGAAAGAAACATAAAAAGAGGTATTCTTTTCGAAGGAACAACTACCCCATGAATATGTTACTGAGGCGTTCATAACGTAGTAATTCATCTGCATTTTTGTATGGAGTTCTCTTTTTTACGAATGTGAAACTTGGTAGATATGAATAGAAGAGAAAAAAAGTCCGAATACGAAAGGAATGCGGTGTATTGTAACAGATTAATGGATTTGAAACGGATAGGGAAACAAATGAATAAGCACCTCGAAGAGTGGATGAAAAGAGAGGTATATGTAGGACACTCACAAGAAGAACAGGGTAATTAATTGCCCTCTTTGATTGAGGATATTCAATTGATTTCCCCATTGACTGATGGTGATTGTTGCACATATTCTGAAGCACGATGGCTCATAGAAGATCATTGATTGGATTGGAAGATTGGGTGAAACACGGAGATAACAGATTACGAAGGATGGTCAAGCAAAAAATATTACTGGAAACATGTAATGGAAAATGTTAGTGCACGGAGTTATTGAGGGAATTCACGAATTGACAGGAAATAAAACAGTTTGAAGAGCTGCCACACAACAATCCTCAAGTTGAAGAGACGTGCAGATGATACGTAAGATTTTGGAGCATACTTTATTCGCCTTTTGGATTTAAAGAACATCAGATAAGATGATCGAAATATTGAAATACTTAGCATATTTTATTTTCATAACTTTTTGAATGTTCATTATATGCAAGTTGGTAGAAAATATATTATCGTTAGTAAGTATGGGTCCCTGATCCCTCTTTATCTCTTGGTACTTCTTTCCTCCCTTCATCCCGTTCAACATCCTTATCCTGTCCCTTCCACGTTTGCTTAACATCCTCCCCTCTATTCCAGTCATCAACGTCCCACTGCCGACCAATACGCCCTTCGTCCATCTATAAGACCAAATGATGGACTTATATACATATGTGTATGTGTGTCTGTGTATATATTTATATATATATCGATGATGTAGAAACACTCACGAGAGCAAAATACCCCTTAGACGGAACAATAAACACAGAAATTTACGTAGAAAACACGTAAATACACATTTAGAACAGTTTGATCTTTTGGGCTTCCCTTAGGCGTTTTTCATAACAGATTCTGACCTGAAGAAGGACTATAAAAAGTTCGAAAGCTCAAAAGATTCCAAAAATATAGTCGTAAATGTAGAGACATGTCACCGAGATATCATGAAGACTAACTTTGAACGATGACTTGGTGGACGAGACCGGGGGACTCACCGAAATGATTTATCCCCATCCAGTAAATCACTACGCCTCCTTTCATTTCCGACCCCTTCCAATGCGACTACGAATGCACGTATTAAGGCTTTCCTCAGGGGTGGTTCTTTGGGTCTCTCTCGTGAATGGACGTCTGCCAGTGTGGGGGGAGGGGTTGGCAGAGGCAATTTGGAGAGAGTAATAGAGGTGAACTCGAACGCCCGCTCCCACACGTCCCACCCTTGGCGGAGACGGGGCGCCGCCGTCGCCCGAATTAGGGCGAAGGGCGGCTCGGAGGAGCGATGGATGGTAATTAAGACCACCTACACTCTCGCGATCTTCGTCGGCGGCCGTATTCCCGAGGCGGTCGGTCGCCTACTACCTGACGAGGGCGTGGGAGGGTTCCTTGTGTAGGATCGAACTTAAACGTATGATCTAACCGGCATTGGATCTAGGCGTATAGGACAGATGCTATATGCTGGCGTATGTGCTGATGTTTCTATGTATATATGTTTTCTTACAGGTTCCCCACACCTTTCCTCACCTAACCCCCAACCCCCTCGACCCTTACCCTTCCCCTCATGGTGCTACATCCCCTGCCACACACCTTGTTGGTGGCTCGCAGGGTATTTATGTAGATGTAGATGCAGGCGTATGCACTGATGTAGGGATCAAACACTGACGTAGGATCAAATCCTGGCGTATGGTCGATTTCGGCATAGGTTCGATAGGATCCAAGATGGTGTAGACTCAACCCTGTTAGAAACAAAAAACAGGATCCTTTAGTCCAACAAACCCTTAATAATGGACATACGGACGAGGTTTGTGGATACCTATTTTTAAAACCTACAAATGCACGTTTTGGAAGCGTGGGATTGAGGTGAGGGAAAAAAATTGAGGAGTTTCACATTCGCAGAAATATATATCTGAAGCGAAGTTAACAGAATAAATTTGTTCATAGTCGAAACAAATGATGTGCTGAAGGAAATATACGAGAAGAGCTATACGATTAAACTTAAAAAAAAATAAGAAGATAAAATATCATAACCGTAAAATTACAAACATCTGTTTTATCACCATTTGGAAGAAAAAAAGTCCACGTAATAAAGAAAATAGAAATAACGAGACCATTGTTCTAAAAAGAACCAATTGCTGGTTAAATGGGCTACGTCTTCTATGAAGAGGTGCTAATTCTGACTGATAGTAGAGATAAATGGCTTCAGGGACAAGACGGAGGCTAAAGATCTTCTCGATTACGACCAGGATAATGCGTTATGCGTTTATTTATGGAAATCAAGGGTAAATATAGCGATTTTCATGAAAAATGTATTAAACATATTTTTTATTTGATAATTAAGCATGCCTTATCCTGAAAAGATGAGAATGATTTCTCTGTATACTTGCGGGTGGTCTGAGAAGCGTAATTTTGATTCATGAACGTCTGCATAATACCCCAAAAGCCGGGGGGGCAGGGGGTGTTGGGCCACCACCTGTAAAAGAAATAAATCCTGATGCAAAATCAACAAATACATGTAAACCTATGCCCTCAGTGGCGGATGGATTCATGCAAAAATCCTTTCATTCTTCACGCAGGCAAATACAAATACTGTCAACTAACAAACAATTGCTCCTTAGAATGCAGTGAGATATTTATCAAATAATGTGCAAGACTAACAGGTAAGGAGCTGTAACCATAAGGAGTTAAAGGAATGTGGAAAGGGGGATGCCGACAGCTGGATTTCACCCCTAACGCTGGCACTGGTGACGTTGTAGCCCAGTGAATAGGGCGTTCGACTAGTCTACAGAGAGTTCTGATGTAAAAAGACTTTTGAAGATTCCCTTATATGGTCTCACCTGAAAATCCATGGCAAAGTTTTAGCGGGGATCACTCATAGAAACAAACTAATACCTAAATCCACCAAAAAGCCTCATATAGTTTTTTTAACACCACAGTTATCATCTTGAGGTTTGGTTTAATAAATTAGGGTCGAATCGCATTAGTTTTTTCATCCTTTGTTCCCGTGTAGCCATTCAGGTCGAACAGGTTATCAATGCAAGTAGTTCTCCGTCTGCCAACTCTCGCAGCGAGCGAAAACCGACAACGCTCGTTGTCCATCATTTGTTCATCCCCACTAAAACACAATGCTCAAAGGGCAACACCGTATTTTTTTAATGCAACAATTTGTAATCTAAAAATCATTCTCTTTTACTGGGACTCGAACCCGGATCCCTCCATGTCCGATGCGGGCTGTAACGAGTTGCGCACGACTACGAATGCCTCTGACCTTGTATGTGCACTATTTCGTCACAACATCTTCATCTACTTGTATCTACTTCCATCTTGTTTTTTTTAAAGCAAAAAAGAAGAATTTTAGAGTTTAAGAGGTCCCCGCGTTAGCTGCAAGTGCTTCTGTTTAAGAGTATCTTATTTCGCCGGCGACCGAGGCGTCGTTCGTCGGGATTTGGAGAGCGGCACTGCCGAACTCTGTCGGAATTGCAGGTGATTGTTTATTTTCTCCCTAATTGGAGTGGTTGTCCTTTTGACCCGCATTCCTTTCTTCCGCGCAGGCGTGCTCAATTTGATCATTTTTCAAAATGGTCATACGTGACGTAAACACGCTCGCTTTGCAAGTTGAAGAGAAGGCGAAGCCCCCTTCTTCGTTGGAGGTCCACCTCTTTACCCTAGGTCGCTGGGCCTGAGCTGGCCTGGGACTCTTTTAAAAAGAGAGTTACGGATAGTTGAGGTGGAAGTCGGAACAGAATTAGGATTGTTAAACGGAAGGTAAGAGGTGGAAAAATTATTCGGAGTTATTTAATGAAAAAATTAAGCAAATCGTCACGGTTAACTGCTGATATACCTCAGCCGGCTTCATTATCAATTAGCCAATTTAAATAAAAAGGTGTTTATTTATCAAATTAATTGTACAATAACAGTAACAAAAAACGAATAATATTTATTTAATAAGTCGATAAAAGTTACAAGGAAAAACAACTAACAAGGAAGTTCTGAAATAGGCATATGCCTCTTCAGGGACTAAGGACCGCTGTAAAAACGTATCTTTTCAGCGGTAGCACTAAGAAATTCAAAAAACCTAGAGCTCTTTTCAGTTAATCAATTTGTCTAAAATTGTAAAGACATAATTATTAGTAAAGTGCTGAGCATTACGATGTTTTTTTAATTCATCATTATGTCTGTATTCTTTCAATTTAATTCCCCCACTGGTAATTTTATTCAAAGGATTTGCAATCTAATAATTGGTTCATTTTAGAATAGCGTCTTATTGTGCTTGGTGAAGTCATGGCGGGGGATAGTAAACGAAGCAGCGATTTATTTCCTAGATCTATGAAAACCGTACCTTGACCGCTAAACTACAGTTAGCAATGTATTACCTTTAAGGTAGCAGCATTTACGCTGGTCAAGAAATCTACACATTACACTTAGAGCAGAGCATGGAAAACTAAGGCTATTTATTGGAAAAATATTGGGGGACACTTCTGATTTCACTTTAATGGTCGATCGAACATGAAGGTTTCTCATTTTATCGACATACTGAACCATTCGGATAAGATAAGGGAGATTAGTCCGCTGAGTAACAAGTCGGATGCAGATACTCTTTTCTTTCATCGCATGATTAACGATTACAATAAATAAAGAGCTAAGAAATGAAACAGACACTACTGCTGATTAACCTAGTTCCGTACCAAAGCTTCGAAAATCTATTTATTTACTGAAGGCTGGTGACTTAATACCCTATGCCACATGCCTTCGTATGGGCGGCCTGCAGAGTTTGGAGTAAATATAGATGAGATAAAAAGGATATGGTTAGTCAGAAAACCAAGAGATTTAAGTTATGTTTGACACCTTTCCAGAAACAATGTGGGGTTTGTGGGGCGAAGGTTCTACACAATAAAAAAAAGTAATCACGCAATTGAGAAGTAAGAAAATCAAGTTAAATATTAAATTAGAAGGGAATAATTTAGAGCTGGAGGAGCTGTCCATCTATTTTCGAGGGAAAGAGATTTAGTCTATCTCGCAAATGACGCAGCTCACGGGCGTGGTGCGGTCTTTTTTTCACATTGGGTCGTTAAGTGTGATTTGGCAAACTTGACGCAACGGGGCCGTTGGTTAGAATATTTTTTGTATGCCCGAAACCCTGGCATTTGTGGCACTGTACCACACCCTTAGGTTTGGTGAATATGCTAATGTTCACCCTCATGATCAATAAAAATTAGACTAAAAAATCGCCTGGTTGCGGATCTTTTGTTAGAATGACATTGCATACTGGTATCTATCGTTTGGTACCTGTAGTTTTTCCATTTTCCATATATTTTGCAGTGGGTTTTGTTGTTGAAAATTGAACAACGGTTTTTGTTACGTATCCTAGACGATGTAGTTCAGTCTAGTTCATTCCCGTTTTCATCTCCCACCAGATTCTTTATGCAGTACTCATTGAGTCTATCAGCTGGTAATTGGTAGGAAGTGAATTCTAGATTTCTGGATTTTAAAATTTCCCTTGTTTTGACATAATCCTCTACGCTGGCACATGTTATTGCCAGAGTGTCCATTCCTAGAGTATTGGGGAAGCAAGCTACTTGTTCCGTATTTTTCCTTTTGATTAGAATATGAAGGAAGAACTGACAATGATCTAGCATTGTCTTCTGGTCCAATATCTCTTATCATTTCCTACGAATTAATCAATAAAAACTTTTTGCATTTTTCTAAACCCTTAGTAGTTTGGTTAAGATACTTATATCCTACTTTAAGTCCTTATTTGGTCGTTAATTCCCTAATGTCATACAAGTCATACACTCATTCCATGTCTAACCTTACATGCATAATGACTTCATTATACATTTCTTCTACATATTCCTTCTCTCTTGTTTTTTCCTTGTTCAACTAATATTTTTTCTGACTAATCTTTTAACGCTTGCAATGATTTTTTTTTACATCCTGAGAATCTTTTCTTTTTCCTATATAATGCAGCTATCTCACAGTTTCGCTATTAATTTGCCATTTTCTGGAACAAATTTTTCTTAATATCTGACACAAGGTACGCTAGGAAATGCTGTACCAAGCGCCGCCGCCTTAAGACGAGGATATCAGTATGTCGTGGGTCTAGACAGAATGATCAGGTGCTGTCTCCAGGTAAGGGAGGGGATTTTCATGATCCATTATTTCAATACGCCACCGAATCTTCTGAATCCTCAAAAATTTAGTAGGCTTTAACTAATAATCCTTGATAATTTTGTAGTCCTTTGACAAGTAGTTTCATTCCGATTTTTACAATAAAAATGGATCATTACACAATTGCTTTGCCGGTCTGTTTGAAATAATGGAAACTTTGTTAAAATAATTTACAACAAATGAGAATATAAATTGAAGCCACATAGACGCCATCCAAGCATTCGAAAACGAGTTTTATCGGTTCTAATCTTGTTTATTGCCTTTAAATGTCTACCTAATGTTCTCTAACTTAGTTAAAATACCTTAGATTCCTTCTTTATTTTTCCTAATTCAGCATGGTGCTTATACCCCGCACCCTTACCATTTTATTCCTGCGCTGTTCTTTCTTCATCTCCGGTCTGCAACACTAGATCTGGTTCCCTCATTCTTCTAATACAAGCTCCAGCATTCCAATTCGCCAAACATCATCCGAACCTTCACTGAAAATAATTGGGTAATTGGATTTGAACAATTAAACTCAATTTATGGAACTAGATGAGAGAGGTAAGTCTCGTTATTCTAGAGGAAAGTTCTCAACATTACATAATTCAGAGTTAGGACATATTTCGTAGCTATGCAAATATTCTACTTACAATTATTTATATATCTACTGTGCTATTTACGTTCTTAAAATATCAGTTCATTTCTTCAAGAACTATGGCTTCAAGGGTTGCCTACTATCCATCTTTTTAAGGGGGCTTTACTTAATGTGTCACGACGGGCCTAATTTCGTTCCGTTTCCGTTTCGTTTAAGCATGAAGTGTTAACGCATTGAGCATCACGTTGAATGAAATCATGCCTGATTATTCTGTACAGATTTAAAACAACCGTGGTAGATTTGAACGACAGGAGTGCCACTGTTCTATTTTTTTTAAATGCAGCGTTTTTTCGTGGTAAACTATATTTCTCTAAAAAAATGAGGCTTTGAATATCAAAATCACATTGACCAAAAATTTAAGACAAGTTCAGAAATTTTAAATATCCGCTGCAAAATTATAAATTTCCGACTCCTTAACTCAGTGTCTGGTTTAAAGTGCCTCCTGCTGGCTCTTCCAAATGATAGACGACCTTCGCGAATGGCCCTGTACCGCTGTTCGATAGTTACACGAGTGAGATAAAAACATTGCACATGCGTGGCCAGAATATTCCATTTTAGTCTCGTCATCTCACCGCGTGTGAAACATTTCCTCGTTTTAATTACCGCATATAAGTGCGTTACTGAGCAGCTGTAGAATAGTGATTATCTTCATTAACGGTCCCTCCCACGATACCTTGTGACAGGCACGTTTGTAAAAAGAATTTTTTCAAGGAATAAAAAATAATATGGGAATTGGCTAAAAAGTTTTCATAATGCACAACACTTCAGTGCTACCGTCCAATTTTTTTTCATAAATGAAGCACGAAGTACACCTTGCATAGCTTTTGCATTAATTTTTTGCCACCGGAAACATTCCTACGATGATACGGATAAAATGTTTTCTAACAATATCAGCAGTCATCAGTTCGCACGCTGACACATGCTATTGCTACGTGCGTAAGTGAAATGCCTTGGCAGAAGACTAATTTTCCAAAATGAATGATTATTACACTTTATTTTCCTATGCAAGCTGACGGGATGTAACATGCAACAATATTGAAACGTTTGAAGCTACAGTTGTACGAATTATGCGGTTTGTCATTTGATTTGCCAACTTATTTTGTCGGGAAACTAACTGAGGATATATAGTATAGTATTCCGTTCTCTTTACTTTCAAGTATCTGTTTCAAATCTGATGACATTTAGCAGGGCCTGATTCAACTAATCAGCACTATCAACACAGTTTAATATTTAAAAACTACCCAACATATTCTGACGTCAAGATTATCACTTGCAAAAAAGTAGTATAGACCCTTAATCACTGGAATAGCAGCTTAACATTAAATATGCAATGCAAGAAAACAAGGTACAAATATAAATTTTGTATAAAACTTTATATGATACAGCTCTTATGGAAATATAAAAAAACATTTTATTCCACAAAACGGATTACATTGCATTTATCTTTTTCAATATAGAATGATACCAACACGATTTATTATAGTTTTCGAGGAGATATTACCAAATAATACCATAACTACTCACTATTTAATGCCTAAATTAGCATAAGATTGTTTTAACCGGTGAATACAAAACCAGTCATAGGTGTTTTATGTCAGTATCTGACAGTAGCAAGAGAGGTAATGTGTCCTCAATTAAGAATCAGCAACTTCAATAGGTATACTGCGTAGCAGAAAACGCCAAGTGGTGCATTTGGGCCACAGCAGTAGTGTAGTAACTACTCTCTGTTCGTTGCCTTAAATGGCATACGATTATTTTAAACGGTGAACTAAACCAGTCGCGGGTGTATAATGTCAATATTTGACAGGAACAAGAGAGGTAATGTGTCCTCTATTAAGAATTAGAACTTCAACAGGTATACTGTGTTTAATATAACGCAGATTGGTGCATTTGGGTCACAGCAGAAGTGCCCAAGTTAAGTTGATCTTTTTCGGCACTCAATGCACATTAACCCGTGGCTCACTACACCCACTCACATTAGAAATTGAGAAAGGGAGTGCGAGATGTGACGAATATGGACACACATTTTCTCCTCAAATGAGTGAAGTAAGAGAGCAAGCAACCAGGCAAACCTATTCTTGAATCTATTTAGAGTACAAAGTCAACCGAATACGCCGATAGTCTTAAGTTAACATAATGGGACGTGTTTTAAGTCTATGTAAATCTACAACAAGTAGTATTTGGATTCTTCTGTGGTGTATTTTTGGTGTGACATCCATTGGTAAATGAAAATTGGCAATTTTCAAATAATAAAATGTTAATAATTTTAATATGTGGAAAATTGCCATTTTTTTTAAATCATGATATTCCACCATATCACGCCTGAAACGTCTCTTTTTATCCATTGGTAAGTTTCTAGATTGGCTTTCAGGTGAATTGGAGCCTTGAAAATATGTTAACTAAATGAAGCAGGTTTGCAGGAATCATGTGATGGTAAACTAGCAAGAGAGCGAACAGGTTTCTGTAGTGGCAAAATTTGTTTAACATGTCTGGTGGAATGAACCCATAACTCAACACCTCGACCTCTTATGATATGGATATAAGGTATGGTTGAGTGTTAAAAGTTGCTCATTTATTATGAGACAACTGTCACAATAATTATATATCAACATGTTCACTCAACTGAGTTAACATGTTGATATCCTTTCTCGGTTTTTTACCGATTTCCCTGATGTGGATCACCCAGTTAAGATGTGTATTAACAAATTCCTTGAAATTTAGCTGTGTAAATGTTAGTAATTTTTTATACAAGGCTGCATTCAGCATGCTGAATTTATTTAGAATTTAATTTGTACACGAACGATTAAAATGAAAATAGCCCCGGCTTGTGTTGGGGTTGCGCTAAATCGTGCTTTTGCAACTTCTAGATGTTGACTTTTCGCACGGTAGGGGTGTCGTTTGTAAATAAAACAGATTAAGATGTCATTTCAGGCAAATCATTACGGACAATGAAAATACTTAGTTCTTCCACACAAATTTAATCACACACGATCTAGGTTTCGACTTAGAAAGCCATCATTAGGTAAAGAAACAAAAGAGACACCGCTTTATAGAGTGGACAGAGAAGAGGAGAGGGGAGGTGTAATTGAAGTTCGGAGGGGTAACTGGTAAGTGAGAGGGTAGGAAAAACAAACCCCTCCTCACAATTTGCCAAGCACCTCATGGACAATAACCACACCAGTGACTGTTCCCGAAATTATTCACTTAGAGAAGAAAGGTTTAAGATAAGATATATTGGAACAGTTTGAAATTTCCAAAAGCAGCCATCAGAAGGGTATAATAGTTAATGACCTGACCTATACCTCCCGTTCCCCCCTACTTGACTTCCCTCTGTTCCAAATCCCCTCTCCCACCCTAACACCATACCCAACCGCCCTCTCCCCCCTCAACCACCGTGATGCCATTCCCACCTCCCCTTCCCTTTCCTACCGTCTCTCTCACTAGTTACCCCTCCGACCTTCATTATCACCTCCCCTATCCTCATCTCTGTCCACCATGTAAAGCGGTGTCTTCTGTTTCTTTACCTGATGATGACTTTTTAAGTCGAAACCTAGGTCGTGTGTAATTACATGTGTGTGGAAGAACGAAGTATTTTCTTTTTCTGTGATGAATCGCTTCCACAAAGAGACGCCTCAAACTATTCTTTTTGGTAAATCATTGGTTCTGGTAATGAAAAGTACCTACTCCTGAAATGAAACCTTCCCATCGGGAAAACGTCTCGCGAGAAAGTATTAAAGACGGAGGACCTCTTATTAATAAACTATTATCTGTCCGCTACCTGCGACAAATTCCTCAAGTATTAAATTGCCATTAAATCTCTTGGAATGGCAATAGCTATTCGGGACAATATTATTGCCGATTGCTCTCCACGGATGTCAAGAGAGTTTATAGACATTAATAAAATTATTCAGAATGCCAAGGTCTTCATTATATGCATACCGTATACTGCCATTGAAAAAGGCAATACTGGCGAAGATGTAGAAGGAATTGAAAAACCAGCAGTGTCCAATTAAGGAAAAGGTCAAGGGGAAATCCTGGGAAGATAATTATCCGGATTTTTGCTGGTAGGGAGAGCGAAATGAGAGTAGAAAAGTATCCATGAAAAAGGGACCAAAAAGTAGCATTAAAAGGCCCCATTACTGCAAGAAAGATGCGGTAGTCATCGAGCGTATTAATTGGAAAAAATATCATGGCCAGAATATTTACACTGTTTCCTCCACCAAAACTCTATGGACATGGAATAATGCAAAAGAAAGCCGTTGCTTTCATACATCGAACATTAAGCTTTGTATGTAACAGCTTTGAACGTGAGGATTGCTTTTTGCGTAATAATATAAATTACATAATCTGCGATAGCCACATTCAGTCTGAAGAATTTCGGAATCAATACATGTAAATGGGGAATATAACAACTTAAATAGGAGACTAATTAAGTGACCTTTCATGAGAAAGGAAACAAAATGGTTAAATTTACTTCAACCCACATCAATTCGAAATTTTTCGGAAATGACCGTAATTCCTATGAACAAGTCAAAGGGAACGAGAGGGAAGGAAGAAATGAAGAGAAGGAGAGAGAAAGACTGCACGAGTTTCCTTTTGCTGACCCAAAGAGGTATCGCGCACAGCTCGTTGGAACCCATTTACCGGCATTCGTCAAACGGTGAGAACGAAGGCCGATGGCCGGTCCATCACGTCCCTCCTGCAGAAACTACAGAGAGGTACGTCCTACTGATACCATGTTACAGCGGTCCATTAAAACAGGAATCCGCTGCCTTCGGAAAAGATCAGTGGAAGGAACGTGAAGAAGAATGAATGATGATGGAACAGAAGTAAAGAGAGCGATGAGATGATGCCATGTAAGAAAATATTAAGCACAATCCACATGTAATTAATACTTTCTTACATAAATATATAACATAGTTATTAAAACACCTGCATATTGATATGTTACGCAAGGATAAGTGTACCTGACAGTGTATGCTATCTCTAAGTTAATGTCATACCCCAGTCACTTTAAATGTCCTGCCTAATTTGATCGCCTAAGAGTCACTTTAATTCACCCCCCATTTCTCTAAGTGCACTGCTTGCGTCCCTTAAGCCCCATCGGGGGCCCTACCGCGAAGGAGGCCTTGTCTCGTACTAAGGGGGCCCTACACACTGAACCTGTATCGCGGGGAGGGGGGGAAGGAGAGGAGACGAATCCCTACCTAGGTTAAATCTGCAAGGTCCAACGGCGGCAGATCCTTCTCCATCGACGATCCCTCGGTGCACACGCACATATCACAAACACTGGCACTATTCACTAAAAAAAGCACCATAATGACCATGCACCACGCATCACTCGCATCAAAACGAACACTATTGCCTCTCACCAACAATTGCTGGGGTCACCGTGGCAGGCACCTTCCTCTTCACTGGAACTGGTGGGCTCCGTGGAAATAGATGAGGTGATTGCATGTTCTGTGTATTGTGTCATTTAATACCTTGCATTTAGAGGGGTTAGGGTGATGTATGTTTCGAGTATATATATTTATCGCAATATGTAGATGATAGATTTAAGATTATCGAAGAAGCACAGTTGACAACAACACGAATATTAGTTCGTCTTAGGATATCCGCTGAGGATGGAAGAATTTATACCCTCTCATTTCTATTTATTGGAATTATTACATATTTTGGTGGTTCAGGCCATCCTATATAATGCATTTCTGTATGTTCGCACCAACGCCAATTGGTGGCCACAGCGTGCAGAGAAGAAACACTTGAGAACATGGAAATAAAGGAGGACGATTGAAGGAAAATCATTCGTCAGGAGCGAAATTCGAGCTTTAAACCACACCTCCAAGGCCAAATGTGAATAGATGTCCAAGGACAGAACAGCAGATATGCCATTATTGAAAAGCTTTGTAATTTTGCAGCGGGAATGCATTTCAGATGAGAATATGTGCTGGAGCAATAGGGTAAACCAATTTAAAAATCCTTGGGGGAATCGATTCTTCGACTTTAGGGTGTAAGTAAGAATTTTCCGGAGGGATTATGGGAAATTGAACACGTCATATCCCGTCATAATGCTATTCCGAGATGAAGGACTGAATTATGAATTTGGGGAATTAAATGAGCGAACGAAGAATGGAAGTATATGATTACCATTGGGAAGAATTAAGACGGAAACAATTCAGAATCTGTTCGGAGGGACCAAAGTGTAAAGCCCAATGAATAGGCTGACTTGACTCGGGGCGAGTGTCTGAGGGTGTAACCTACTATGCATATGGGTCAAATGCGGAAGTATTCGGCACACAGGGCTCGTGGGGAGACGAACTGACGCCTCTGATTAGGAATCCTTCAATTACCCAAGTACCAGCAACAAACGCTCTGGCACAAAATTTATTAGTGGAAATCTGGTTATTCTGAACGCTGAACGCAATTTAGTAAGCGTAAGCGATGTCATATCAATTAAGCCATTTCTGGCGGAATCCATAGGAGTTACGTAAAATTTAAACTGACACTTTGTAATTAAAACAGAAGTCATCCAAGCCACTTGCTATACGGGATGGAAAAATTTAGAAGAGTGCTAAACTTCGCGGAAAAAAAGAATGAATTTCACGTTTCGGAAAGAAAGATACCCTAGGTTGTGACGAATGTAATAATAGGGTAGTAGTGTGCTAGTGAATTCCGACTCCTGAAACAGAAAAAATTGCACTTTCAAAAACGAAAAACTTATAGTAATTGAATGTCTAGCAATTAAAAATGGCCAAGTGAAATTTTTATAACATTAGTAACATCAGACAACGAAACTTTTCGAAGAGGTCTTGCGAGGAGTATCGTTTAATGTGGCATGTAATTACATAAGTTTATTCGAAAGAGGCATTCCATTGGAGTCAAGAGGCGTGGAATGTAGGAATGGTTCGTTTTCTTAAAAAAACTTAAAACGTATATACCGCCGTGAAGCGTACTATGTCATGAACACGTAAGACCGTGCCGTTGCTTTAATTATAGTAATAGTCATGATTTGTGAATAAAATACCGGCAAATGAATGACTTACAACTTGGCTGACGGATGAAGGCGGCCCGTCGTACCCGGATGCGAGGATGTACACGACGACCGAAGACTTCAAATATTGCGAACTGACACGGAATACTTCCTGCACCGACCCAAAATAAAAGGCAAAAGAGCGAGGTAGTGTGCCGCTCGCCTTTAAATAGGGAAGAGCTAGGAAAAGAGGGTGGGCGGGAGGGGTTGAAAGAGAAGGGAGGGAAAAAGAAAAGGTGAGTAAATAAGGGAGAGGGGAGAACAGTTGGGGGAGGAGGAGGCCAACTGGGATCGGGAGAAGGCCACACTTGGGAGGAGAAGGGTGGGTAACCGAAGGCAAAGAGGGGAGGAGGTGAAGTGAGGATGAGGGAGGGTCAGCCGAAAGCACCGAAGTTAGAGGCGAGTCGGCCGGTCGCGGTGAGTGTAGCGAAGACCAGGAGGGAGAAGGGAGGGGGGAGAACGCGATGACTGGTGATCTCTCCGAAATGGCAGTCACGGCGGTCGAATGGGCCCCGCGGAAGAAGAGAACGACCCCTCGTGCACTCCCTCTGGCCCATCTTATAGGGCAGATAACGACCTCCAAGTCACCCCACGAGGGCACGGCTTGCGGTGACTCCGAAATCGTCGGGCATGAATTTCCGTTAACACCCCCCCTTACACCCCCGCGGGTCACTTTTTCGATGCGGCCAATGTTTCCAAAAATCTCTTTTACATTTAAGAACATTCCTTGTAACTCATAAGGATGGATTTTGAATAAAATATGAGGAATTTCTCGAACTTAAGATATACTCGGGACACATAATTACTGGAAATCCGATATACTAATTCCACTCGCCAACAGATCAAGTCGGACGACTATCGAACTCCCTTGATCCCCACCGGGTTGCTCGGGAGTTGAAAAGCGAGCTAGTTGGAAATCAGCGGTGAAGGGGAAGGATTCGGAAGGGGGGAGTAGGACAGAGAGGGACGGGCGATACTAGAAGGAGAGGGAAGAAGAGAGGGATGGGGGAATAAGATTGGGTTGCAGCTGGATATATTCATAAGATTACAACTTTTTCTATATTTTAAATGCTTCGAAAGTGAGGTCTGCTCAAGGGTATGCTCAATTAAATATATTGCATACAGACGAGTCATTTTTGTTGACTTGTGTTTTCAATTTTATTGGTTAACATCAATAAGTTGGGATGTATGTACATATATGACTGGAAGGGATTTGAGCAGCCAATAAACTTCTCAAATCATAACAGTGGTTTCAACTAACAAGGCACACACACACACACAAAAAGTGTCTATGTGACAGAAGTTAACCAGTCACTAAAACAATTAAGTATTGCTCAACTAACACTTTGAATTGCAGTAAAATTTCACATCACTCAGGAGTTGGCTGTAACTACAAATTTTTTATTGGAGAATTAGTTGCAACATACTTTCATAGAAAAATAAATGTAGTTACGGTTTACCTAATGGGTGAATGCAATACATATTTTTCATTCCTGCATTCCATTTGAATTTATTTTACACAAATATGCCCATTCAAAATAAATAAGATCTCATGTTGTATGCTTGATTAAACCATATTGATTTCCTGATCGGTGGCTACAAACCATCCAGAATAGAAATGTATAGCATCCAGTGTTTAACGAATGCAACATGCTCCTCCTCTCCTCGGTCTCAGTCCTCATCTGGAATTAGGCATGGCGCCCACCTTAATTCCCCCTTGCTCATCCTTCCATCGTCTTAGCCTTCCATTCTCTGCACCTCTTTCCACCCCCACCCGCCCCTTGCCGCTCTGAGCTTTCAATACTTTTAATTAGTTTCCATCGCAGCAATAATTAGAACGCATTCACTGCGCAATTACTAGTAGTAATTATTTTGAAGCTAGGCTGACATATATTGGGAATAATGTCTTATGAATTTTTAATTAGGTACTCACACAAAAGTCCGCCCATGGTGAAATTCAAGAGCTGAGCTCTCTGAAGTGACTATCGTATTGGTTTCCATGGAAGCTACTGATACTTGGACCATTTTTGCCACATGCCATGTTTTAATGAAGCACTCAGTCTGAACTAAAGCTACATATTTAGATACTAATAATTAATTTTTTTATGTAACCTCGTAATTACTGACATTTTTAAAAATTTCTATGTATTTAAGAATCACAGGTTTGGGTTCAGACTCCATTCCCGTAGAAAAATAATGTAATATATCCACTTTTTATAACTCTTGTAATATATAACTCACTACATTGCAAATATTAAAAAGAAAAAAAATTGCAATGAAATGGATACTTGAAATATATCATTTTTTTCATAATGAAATAAATGTACAAATGAATGGTAAGTTAGGGATTAAGAAAATCCAAAAACCTAAACAAAAGATCTTTATGGCAAAAAACCCGAATAACAAGATGGTGGACTACAGAAAAAGTCAAAACAATCAAAATGGAATGCAAATTATTAATTTCACTTTTGTTTCAGGTACTGCGGTCTGCTATTTAACCATATATCACCGTTAATATTCATAAAAATTTGCATTTTATATTATTTTCGTCCGCCACCCATCGTATTATACAATAGTAGATGGATTCCAATATCCTGGAACATCTATGCGCACACCGCAACATATTTCACTGAGTTTTTGGAAATAGGCGCGAACACATGGAACAAATGACTCTCCCAGATTAAATAATAACATTTGTTGGTGCACAAATTAATAAATACGTTTTCAAATATGCTGTTTTCGTACAATTTCAGTGACGTGAAAACCGACAGAATTTCATAATATATTAATTACCGGGTTATGCGATTTTCCAGAAAGAAAAAGGCTAAGCTAAACATTAAAATAGGGGGGAAAATAGAGCAGATAGAGCAGTCTTCTTGGAAGTGTTTTGGACCAATACGTTAAAGTAGTAGATACGTGAGTGGAAGAATTGCGCTAGGCAAGGAGGCTTTCTCAAGGAGAAGGGAGTTGATGACGGGGACGTTAGTTGGAATGTTAAGAAAAGACTCGTAAAAACTGTGATATGGAGCGTAGAATACAAAGTATACTATGTATGGCGCAGAAACGTGGTCGCTGAAGCAGGAGGACAGACGTAGATTGGAGGCTTTTGAAATGTGGGAGTGGAGAAGAATGGAGAAGGTGAAATGGACCAAAATGAAAACAAATGAGGAAGTACTGGAGATGGTTGGTGACGAGAGGGGTTTGTTGAGAGAAATCATATGGAGGCAAGAAAAATGGAAGAAAGGCGTATCGAGCGGCAGTGGGATGTTGAAAAAGGTAATAGAGGGGAGAATGTTAGGCAAACGAGGAAAGGGCAGGAACTGGATGGGTATGTTGGACGGGATGAATGGAGGAAGGAAATACACGGAGATGAAGAGAGACCTGATGTAGATTTGGTTGCTAGATTGGGTTTTGTTTGGAGTTACAAAATGTTTATTTGATAGTTTTGTCCATCCAAAAACTTACCATAACAGGTAGATTACCTAATAAAATAAATTAATTACCGCTCTTCGGACCTCAGAATTATAACATTAAAGTTTTGATTTTTCAAATCCACAGAAGAAATAGTACTTTTGGATTTTCAATCATTAATTTTCAAGTAATTTATTTCACATGTACTTTATTTTTATTTATTTTTTTATCATTAGGAATATGTGTATGCCGTAGTGATCGGAAACGCAGTGATTCTCGCAGTTTCATTTGGTTGGGTCACACTACGTTTTGTGTCTGATTGTAGTATATTGATATAGAATAATGGTTAAATGGAAAAAGCAGGTTTATTGGAGAAGGGGGAATGAAGGCAGGAGCTGGGAAGTTGAGGAAGGAGGGAAGGAAGGTGAGGGGGATTTGGGGTCTTCCAAGCTGAAACATGGTCGTCGTGACACCATGACGATTTTCCATAGCGGAGAAGGGGGCAAGGGTGTTTTGGGAGATAAGGACGGGGTCTAAGAAACCCTCTCCCCGTTAGAGGCGCGGTTGTGGGTGATGTCTTTTAGATGCATGGTACCCTGCAAGCCACCGCTGGTGCGTGTGGCAGTGCACGATCACGCGCCAGAGACTACTTTTGACGCAAAATACAATCTGCGGGGTCAAAAAACTTTAATATGGTTTCCGGATTGGATTACGTTCGAGGATAATGAGGATCAAAGATCACCACATGTGTAGTCAATGCAGATTTTTAACACCCTCCGTGCTTTCGAAATATATATTTTAAATATTTAAAAGAGTAAATCAATAAAAACTTTTTATGCCATTAATAAAGGAACTGTCTCATGATGTGACCTGGGAGTACATTCCTTCGGAATCAAATCCAGCCGACCGTTCATCACGGACCGATCTCAAAATCTCTCCAGAGAGATATTGAGATCGGTCGGAGATCTCCAGAGAGATATTGAGATCTGGAAGCACCTTCCTTTGAATCTTTCAACCGAGTAACCCATCTCAGGCCTCGTCCCACCTATATACCAGTCCAGTCTCCGAATCCGAGGCCGAGCTGGTAAAGGGAGGAGGGACGGTCCGTGATAGACGGTCGGCTGGATTCGATTCCGAAGGATTGTACTCCCAGGTCACATTACGTGACAGTTCTTTTATTATGCCATATAAAGTACAACAATATCAATGCATAAAAATATTACGCCCTTCCCTTTAGACAGGGAGGCAATAACCGCTTGGTTATCCGAGTGGATATGAGTTGCCAAATCGGCGTCCGCAATGCTGACCGCATGGTGAACTGGCATCAAGCCTGCAAGTGCTTCCGTTTCTAAGAAGGGTCGTTCGTCCCGTTTTGCCCAAATCTCCGTGGTGTGGAGCATAGGGATGACCCGTGCCGCTTGGAACTTTCCCACAACATGCCTTTGTTCCAAGGCATGCCACCATTTCCTTCAATATTTCTGAGAATATATCGTTGGGATAGCTATCTCTACAGCCATTTCACGTCTACCAAGTGGTCCACTTCATCGTGCCGTTCTATTATAATATTTCAAAAATTCCAGGTTTTTCAAATTCAGAATACAATTTTATTTGTAAGATCACGACACAATATTCCATTGATGTTGATCGGATGTTTACACTTGAATGTGCCAACGAAAATGAAATAAATAAACATCTACAAAACTAGGTACATCAAATGTACCAAAAGATGTTTCACGCGCTCGCAAATTCATTTGTTACTAAATTCAGATATATTCAAAAGTAATGTAACCGTAAATTAAACTAACCTTATTTTAATAATTACTTTTATCGAAACTGTATCTCAACGAAATCAATGTTCATGATTTGGGCTGTAAATGATTCTCATGTTCATCGAGTGGTTTATAAAAAATTTGGCTGCTGTAATATAGCTAAAAATTCGACGCTTTGGGAAATCTAGCCAAAAGTGTTTACCTTTCTTATTCTGTCTGTTATGGGTTCGCCTTTTTATCACTTCAAAAATATTCAGTTGGCCGTTTACCCTGTATTTTCCATACGTAAGACTGGAATGACTTTGGATTTTTCTCGAGGTATCCTCAAGATATTTTAGTTTTTATGGAGTTTTTGTCTTTGTGAACAATGCTTATTGTTTTACCTCGACATTGTTTTATGTTTCTTTAAATGAATTCATAAAAACCACGCCATTGCCTTTTCTATTTCAAATCGGACTGCAACCTTTTTCATATTCTCAACACCTCTCTTATTTATGAGAGAAATAAATTATCTGTAGGCATAATTTTATGAAGTTGTCTGAAAGAGGATCATTTTGATTTTTGATTCTCGTTTTTGAATTTTAGCTGAATTTTTAAACTCACCTCGCTTTCCGAAATTCTTCTTGACGTTCACTCTGGTTATTTTCATACATCTACATCTACATAAATACCCTGCGAGCCACCAAAAAGGTGTGTGGCAGGGGGTGTAGCACAATGAGGGGGTTGGGGGTTGGTAAGGGTTGAGGGGGTTGGGGGTTAGGGGAGGAAAGGTGGGGAGAACCTGTAAGAAAAAAAATATATATATATATACATATATATACACATATATACACACACACATACACACACGCACACAAACACACACACATATATATGTGTGTGTGTGTGCGTTTGTGTGTGTGTATGTGTGTGTGTGTATATATATATGTATATATATATATATATATATATATATATATACACACATTCACACATGTATACACATCCTCGCGAAGTCCCTAACCTGTACGTTAATACTTATTGTAATGAACTAAGTCCTGGGGAATTTCGGCTACAAGCATTCTGGTCCCTTATCGTTCTTGGAAAAAATGACATTTTAAACCTGTCAGTCTTTCAGTCTATCTCTCTAGTCTTATATTCGTGATCCCTTCGACCGTAATACGTTGGGATTCGTATTATATCCTTGATGTCATCGGAAAAGGGCCCATCTTTAAATGTTTTTAATAAGTTTAATCTATACTGGAAACACCGCTGTGTGAGAGAATCCCAACCTAAATTGTCTAGCAAAGTGGATACGCTGCTAAGTTGGTCATAACAATGATAGACAAATCTAGCCCCCCTCCGCTGAACTCGATCTAATTCCGAAACCAAATTTATGTTATGAGTATCCCATATACTGGCAGCATACTCTAGGTGGGGCCTGACCAAGGCAAGGAAACATCGTTCTTTCACTTTTTCATCGCATTTACCTAGCACTCTTTTCACAAATCCCAATTTTTTATTAGCACGACCACATATTTCTCCTATGTGTTTTCCCCAGGACAGATCGTGAGTAATTGTTACACCCAAGTATTTAAAGGAATCTACCCTCGCGATATTGGTTTGTTTCACTGTGTAACTATAAGGGAGGGAATTACTCTTTTCCCAAAAATGAATTACTACGCATTTTTAAAAATTTAATTCCAATTGCCATGTATCGCACCAATTTTGAATTGCATCAAGTTCGTTGGCTAACACGACTCTGTCTTCGTGACTTCGGATGTCCCCATAAATTACTGCATCATCGACGAAAAGACGGAGCTTGCTATTAACTACGGTACTGAGGTCATTTATGTAAATAGGGAAAAGGAGGGGACCTATGACACTTCCTTGTGGTACACCCAACGTGACCTTGACAGTATCGGATGATACACCGTCCAGGACGACTGTTTGGACACGATCACTTAAAAATTGTTTTATCCAGTTAATAATACTTTCGTGTATTCCATAGGTTTCCAATTTCGCCAGTAATTTGCAACGAGGGACTTTATCGAATGCTTTCTTAAAATCTATGAATATCGCATCAACTGGAATATTACTTTCACCGGAGTTCAATACATCATGTACAAAAAGTGCGAGGTGAGTTTCGCAGGATCTACCCTTACGGAAGCCGTGTTGGTTATTAATTAATAAATCCTGGTTATCGAGGTGCCTCTTCATGGAACTAACATGTGTTGAAGAATCTTACAGGAAATGGAAGTCAGCGATATTGGCCTATAAATACTGGGGTCCTCCCTGTCTCCGTTTTTAAATATGGGTGTTACCAAAGCTTCCTTCCAGCCGTTTGGCACG
Source organism: Hetaerina titia (assembly GCA_037158775.1). Lineage (NCBI taxonomy): Eukaryota > Metazoa > Arthropoda > Insecta > Odonata > Calopterygidae > Hetaerina > Hetaerina titia. The sequence continues at coordinate 15,040,250 of CM073779.1, forward strand.
CTTTTTCTGCGATTGAATTCTTAAATATTATATCTAGATATGGGGCAATTTCAGCCGACAGTTCTTTATACACACGCGCCGGTATCTCATCTGGTCCCGGAGATTTGTTGGGGTCTATATTTTTAATGAGTAATTCTATTCCGCGGGTGGAAATATTGATTGCTTCCATTGACTGCTGAAATATTTTCGGCAGGCGGAATATTTTTATGTAATAATCTTCAGTGATCTAATTACTTCTGTCACTCCACTAGTCGCTATCAGTTTATGCAACAAATCATTCTAATGGAGTCAGTGCTACTATTTTTGGGACAGACATATGAGGTACCATGGGAAACAAATGCATGATAGAGCTGGGAAAGGCAAACACCAATAAAATAACCCTCCCTATAGAGAGAGGTGGATACTGGTATTGGGCCTTCTTCGATATAACGGTGGACCGTAATACGTCACCATTAAAACTAAGTCTTTTACAATTGTTTTAAGGTCCCGCATAGGGCGTCAAGGTATACGACGGTACCATATACAGAAGAGCTGATTACTGAACAAATGTCCAACTTCTTGTTCAGCGACCTTACCCATTCCTTTTTTACATTTTTAAATCTCTATCTCAAAAATATTGAGTGGATTTAAAATGATGTTTTGCAGAAACTGATTAAATCCCTCGAAATTCTTCGAAGTAGCAGCCATATGCGTTGACACACTGCTGCTATAGGGTGTTCCTAGCCTCGTACACCTCCTGGAAAGCGCCATGACCACTAGCCTGATTGGAATCCCATTTTCGTCAATTTGTACTAGCCTACTCATTTCACAGCTTTTAAATACCGTCTCACTGGATTTGAACGTTTTTCTAATTACTAGTTGAAACATGGGAGTGGGGTATGATTGAAGTACTTTTATGTCATTGTTTTTTATGAAGTCTTGGCATTTAGTGATGTAATTATGGTGGACATTATCAGTGAATAACCAGCTTTCTGTCCCACTAGTTTTATCTGCACCAGTGCTTTGAATAAGGTGGTGACATTCTGTGACTTTGTTTTTCAAACTTTGACAATTTACTACCAACACAGATAATGTTCCCCGGAAAATACGGTATTTAAAATTTTTAACGAGGATCGCCTTCTTATTAATATTGAATCCCTTATAAAGTTTTCCGTCCAATGCTATCTGATTGCTGTTAAATGAACTAATGAACCTCACTTCATTTGAAGCTACATAATTTGGCAAAGAAACTTTAGAGACCCACTTTTTCACCTAGAACTTAATTTTTAAAAAGCCCTTTAGTCCTCGAAAAACCTACCCTCTACTCACCTGGCTACCCCAGACGTTTAAGTGAACATCAGATCGGTTCATTGGGTTCCTACATGAGTGAATCATCGGATGAAGGTCGACAAAGACGCCCCGATATCTCTAAAGAAGCCACGCAACCTCTGATGAATGCCTTCCATTGGCTTCTAACCAGAGGCCCACGATCAATCCTCGGGACAAGGCTGTAGATCGAGAGCGTCACATCAACCCCCTCGAAACCACCCGCTTCACTTCCGAGTTCAATTCCCTGAAGGAATTCAGAATCTCTTCAGATCCACAGTCGACGACATTCGTTACGCCAACATGAGCCACGACCCGCTGCCTGGAACACTTGGTATCCGCAGCCGTCGCTTCAACCACCTTCGTCACTTCGTCACATGCCACCAGGCGCTGGCTTACACCCTCAGGGTTTGCCCTCACGCGCAATGGGGCCATCACACGTCTGAAGTTACTGCTGCCTATCATCAGAATCCCCCCTCCCCACTCTGACGGGTCCATGTGCGTGGTGCTCTCACAGGGGCGGAGGAAGCGGCTGCAGATATCGTTGGGCCATCCACCGATAGCACCTGGTGACTGTTGGCGACGTGGATGGAGTTTGCCATCGCATCTCCTATCCTTCTCCGCATAGTCAACTTTCCCCCGCTACAGCGCGAGACAACTTTCCGGCTTCCGGAACGGCTCCTTTACCCCATCAAAGGATCGGACTCCGGACGGGCTCTCGATCACCCCGCCGCGTGATACATTGGTAAGAATCCGTGCGATCCCATTGGCCCGGTGAATTTTCGCAACTCCGCCCCGAGTCAGGTCATCCCGTCAACCTCAGACCGAAGCTCAGCCACGATACTCTCCAACGCAGCGATACAGCGAGCTAAGAGCCACGCACTCACCGGCGCAGGCGTGCATCACGACAGAAGATCCAGTTAAAACCATCGTGATTCTATCGAATATGCCAAATTTATAAAAATACCTAAGTTGAAACAATGAAAGATAGAAATTTGAGAAATAAAAAATTTCCTTGGGCTCAACTAAGGCTACTTCATCGTGTAAATTGATGTCACTGACCTCTTTAATTGACAAAAAAGCCACTAGCTATTCAGGAGAATGGATGAAAACACAAAATTTGAAATCGATTTCAATGTATGTACGTATGTAGACGGCGCGTGATTGAGAGCGATTACAGTGAAGCGCTGGCGACGATCGGCGCGGCGAGACTTACGCGATCGATACGCATAAAAACAAAATAACAGACCAAGTAAACTCCCCTCGCTGCTAACCAGTTAATACTTGGCAAACACACGAATAATAAACGACTTTTATGCACTTTACTCTGTAAAAGAAAGATACAATAAAATATAAAACACTCATCGCTACAGTTACAGAACAGCTAGTACTCGGTGACAGCCACCACACAACCGGATCGTGGGTAAAGGGCATGTGGGTCGGGAAGATTGAAGCCAGAGCTCGCTCATACACGTCCGTTCACATCAACAGCTTTAAACCAAGTGTTGGTGATGACGAACCACACCCTCCTACAGAATTCATTCGTTTTTCATCACGATCATTTCTCGTACCTAAACCGTAGTCAACCACTTCATCACCATCTCTTCCTTCGCCTACCATCGCATTCCAATCCTTCAAACCTGCCAAATATTTCCCAGCAGGAGCACGTGCGATTGTCTTCTAAATGATCGTACGAGGGTGGTAAAAAAATTCCGTAGAAAAAGTAGAAAAAACCACTTTTTTGGGAAGCTCATCAAAATAGGCATTTGTTTGTGCGATTACTTCCTCTTTAGACGTAAACTTTCGTCCGCCAAGCTATTTCTAAGAGTCTGGAAATATTAAATAGTCACTGGGGGCCAAATCTGGTGAATACGGTGGATATTGTAATAATTGGAACTTTAATTCCATAATTTTAGCCATCGCAACTGCGCAGGTGTGCACCCGTGCATTGTCTTGATGAAAGAGAATCTTTTTCTGTTTCAGATGAGGACGCTTTTCCTTGATTTCTTTGCTCAACCGGCTTCAAAAATCCACTGTTTTGACATTTGCTTTGTCTCTGGAGTGAAGTGGTGTACCCATGCTTCTTCAACAGCTATATATTGGCATATAAACTCATCAGAATTGCGACGAAAAAGCTCCAAAACAATCTCAGAGTCGGCCAAACGATAGCATTTAATCTCCGCTGTTAGTAAACGCGGTACCCATCTTGCAGAGATTTTTTTTACGCCCAATTTTTCCTGCAAAATTGAAGCTACCATACCTCGCGATAGGCCTATGGCTTCTACTATTTTGCGCGCTTTGATTCGTCGATCACTTAGAATCATGGATTTTGTCAATCATTTCGGGGGTAGACACATCCACAAGGCGTCCGGATCTGCATTCATCTATTGTGAATGTGCGACCACGTTTAAACTCATTCTCCCAGTTGTAAACAGTTGCAAACACTGGACCAGATGTGCCATGATCTTCATCCAACTCAGCTTTGATTTCTTTCGCCGTAAACCCTTTCAAATACCAATGATTAATCACTGCTCGAAACTCATTTTTGTCCATTTTTATAGACAAATTAAAGTTGTTTACTTCAATAGATGACAAAAATGAAACTGTATGACGGATACAGGCAAAACTATAAAAGCTGACTAGTAAGTTAGGAGTGTTATTTAATGGAAAAGATGTAATTTCTATATTACGAGGGCCATCTCTTGGATTATCTAAGGACTTATTGTACCGCCTTGCTAGCCTCTTAATGGGCAAAGTAACGCCTTTTGGAGCTAATGGCCAATGATTTTGTAGCCGGCCTTATTTATTGGACAGTTGGTAACTTTGATAACACGGTCAAGGATATGTGACCATGTAAATGACATGTAAGTGATGTAAGTGACATGGTCAAGGACTGTGACCAAAGTGACCCACTGTATCATGTGGAACTTCAGAACTGCCTCTTGTATCAATGATTTCATGAGACTCAACAATAACAGACATTTGCATAATGAGACTCAATGATGATTCAGGTAAATTCTGCAACATGGTACAGTATGCATAGGTTGTATGACCAACTCAGATGATAACTATATGGTGGTTATCAGGCATTAAAAATCAAGGGAGAGAAAATACGAAAGACAGAAGGGCATAAAAGCTGACAGCTCAGTGAGATAATCCTGTATGGCATCACTCTCAACTTCAAAGAAAACTAAGTGTAGCTGTCGCCGATCCATTACAAGGTCACGCATGCACCAATTTAATTATTTTGCGAATAGGTACCTCCCTGGAATCCTATTCAACCTGCCTGCTTGAACCACCCGACCGTCGCTGAATTTTTATGCTCCAACCGTCGCCCCTCCCATTCGAAGCACTCTTCCGCAAAAACTCCTCCCTCATTCCCCTCCTTCTCAATTTCTCGACCCCTCCATTCATCTCATCAACTCCCCTCCGACGCGTGAGCGCCCCCTCTCGATCTTTGGCTGACGACCCTCGGATTCATTGTTCGTTTAGCCGTCAGCGTGATCGGTCGGGTGGGCTATTTGCATGAAATGTATTCCGTGTGATGAACTACAGAAATTTTTTGCGGCGTGGATTGCACCAGCAGAGATGATGACCCGCTTCATCGAAGAAGCACAGGTGATGTACTTCTTTTTATTTACAGTTAGCAAAGTTTTTAGATAATTTTATCTTGTTCTCGAGTTTGAAATTCCTATTTGACTTCAGTGCATAGTAAGATATTTTTATACGAACGCTCGAGGGTGATGAATGCAGTACTAAGAACTTGATTGCATTCATGAAAATTAATTATTTTACATTTTATATAGTTTCGGGAAGCAATAATGTTGTCTTAGGAGCTACATATGGGAATGTGTATTCATAATTCGTGAAACAGTAAAGTTGTATCAATTATTACGTGAAAACTCTAGCTTTTTTCGTCGTTTGTTTGTGGTGAACCAATTAAGCCTGGGAAAGATTGTCGAGGAAGAAAAGGTGGACAACTGGGCCACTCTTATTCGCGGCGGGGTCTTGTATTTTACATTTATTATAGCTTCGGGAAGCAATCGCTTAAAATGTTGTCTTAGGAGCTACATATTGGAATATGTATTCAAAATTCGAGAAACAGTAAAGTTGTATCAATTATTACGTGAAAACTAGTTTTTTTCGTGGTTTGTGTGTGATGCATCAATTATGCCTTGAAAAGATTGTCGAGGAAGGAAAGGTGGACAACTGGGCTACTCTTATTCGCGGCGGGGTCAAATTGAAGAAAGTCTTTATCGCATTCATTCCGATTCATTTGAATCTTTTGAAAATATGATAGGCGTGACACTGTTAAAATTAACACATTCTCCTCACTTGACCTATGCCATTTTCCGGGTTCTCGGTTTGGAATCAATTAAGTTTGTTAGCAATCCATTGAGAGTCTAATGGTTATAGTAGTGCATACCCTCGGCTAAATTATCCTAGGAGAATTGCTAGCGAAACTCTCAACTGTGACGAGAATCAGAAAATGTGCAGGAATCGATGTTCACACGAATAGTATGCTCCTTAAATTCTTTTAAGTACGCTCCTCACCCATCGAAAAATATGCTGTCCTATGCAGTCTTCTCGTGGACTTTACGAACAGCTGTTTTCTGGTAAGGACGTTATATTTTTAAGATTTAATTTTCTAAGATGAGAAATTTAAATTAAATGCTTATTTTGTATCCACTAAATTAAAACTTTGTTGATGATATTAAATTGTCACTTTTATTTTTCCCAGGGGTCTTGGGTCATTGAAACGAAATCTTCACCGAGATATAGTTTGAGTCGATGATCGAGAAATCATCATTGTCCCTTGATGTTGACCGTTATTGGAGAGCTTGGAATCGAAAGAAAATAGAACCCGCCTTCTTCTGAATTCGGGGAGAAGGTTGACGTTTCGCAGTACTGCTGATGCTGTGAAGTTTCTCTTTTGCCGCCCGCACTTCTTTCATCATGAATGAGGTATGTTATTAAAGTAGTAGTCCTCTGGTCGAGGCGGATTAACCCACTACCTATCAAATTATAAACTTCTAAGCCTAAATAATTAGTAATAGGTATCTGCCCTAAACCTGCTCTCGAGTATATTACTCTTACAGTTACTCTTTCTTAATGCAGTACAACCCTATTTTTAGACTTCCTCTTTTATTCTCAAAATTTTCTCAGCCCTATGGATCTTCAGAATACGTGAACCTTTTTACTATTTCTAAGGTAGTCCCTAGGGAGGCTTTGTTAATAATTTATAATAATTCATGAAGTAGGGTATCTTTGACCATTTAAAGCATTAGATAAAAAATTTCATTTGGTAATTGGTCTAAATATTTTCATACATTTTTAATACCATGTCGGGAAAATATTGTCTTCCACCTTTATTGCATTCAATTTTTTAATGCATATGCCTCGAAAATATACCATTATTAAACGTAGTTGTAATAATTGATGAAAAGTTGTTTGTTGAGTCAAAACTATGAATTATGCATCCAACCATTTTTAGTTCCTCTGTGGCGCAGAGCATGAGCACCTACAGGGACCATTATACAAATAATGCGCATTCTAAGAGATAAACATATTCATTGTTCGTACTTTTAAAAATACTTTAAATTCTTCAAAATACTCTCACCCTGCATTCATACACTTGCGGAGATGTCTACCATGCCTGCAAGGCGCTTAAACTCCTACGGGAATGTCTCTCAGGAACGTTAACTTGTTTTTTGATGTTTTCCACGGTCTCTCAAAGCTTACATTGAAGCTCTCTCGACAGTCAGGGAAACAAATAAAAGCTGCACGGAGCCAAGTTGGGTCTGGAAGGGGGCTGGGGGACCACCCTGGGGGGAAATGCTCGGGGTCAAGAAGTGGGTAACGACTAAAGATGCATGGTTGGGGACCTTGTTAGAAAGTCGAAAAACATACGTAACGTGGAGGAATGTTATTCCGCTCCAACTGCTCTGAGCAAACTTCCGACTGGCTGCTTTGGAAGGGCACACCCCCCCACCAATTTCCTGACAGATTTTACCATGCTGTCATGGAATTTTGGGTACAATAAAATCATGCGCATCTCTTTCATAGTACTCTGTGTATGTGCTGGCTTGGATGCCATCACCCTCTTGGCCATTAATTGCCCCATCTTTACCTTATACATGATCCATTTGGGCTCTTAAAATACTTATTGTGATTATTTTGGGCCAACTATGCACAGAGGTGACACATTTTTGTTTCAGACTTTGAAAGATAATGGCAAACGTGTAGGGCAATGTCTGTCAGTATGTTTATCGCAGCTTGTTCTTAAGTAATCAGTTATGAATTGTGGTGATATTCATTTAGCATAAGGCACTTTTGGTTTAAGTTTTGTCATTTTTCTGGGTGAATAGCGAAAGTAATAATATTTTTATAATGTAGAGTAATTGCAGTCACCAATGGCAGTGGAGTGCAGTTTCATCTATCCTATATAAAGCAGCCCCATGTATATTAACAAGCACTGCTGAATTCCAATTTTAATTTTTGGTTAGGCAATATATTTCTTAGTCTAGTCAGTGTGGACGACGACTATGATATCATTTTAGCTTTGTGTTTTAACTCAAGGTGCAAAGGTTATAACACAAAGATGAAGTACAAAAGGAAAAATGCAAGATGGGAAAATGTAGAATCCATTAGACCTCAAAAATATATGTTTATGCAGGGTTATATTTAAGCTTACTGAATTTTCTAGATGCGGCATCATTTTGCTTGCCAGTGGGTTTGGTGTACGAATCAATGATTCTGACTACACAAAATACTATTTAATACTGTTTTAATTAGATTTTATGTACTGGCAATAGAAAAATTTTATGCATCTTCAAATACATTCTAATAAATACTCCTTAACATGTCTTTGCTGCTAAAAACTTTATCATGTTCATTAAATTTCATTTAGGACATCATGGAAAATTGATCTTTGAAACCTTAGGATTTTTCATTTAAACTATGATGTATTGTCAGGTTTTTAATTTCAATAGAACCGACCTTTAAAAAATGCCTGATTTTATTGGGTAGTAAGGGTGGCATATGACTCATGCAAACTATCCCAAATGCTAAAGCTGTTAAGGAATTAGATCAGCATTTCCCCAATAACAGGATCACTGTTTGCTGAAGCCTGCATAATGTTTGACTTGCCTTACCTAACTTATAACCCTAGCTATGTAACTGATACCCACAAAGGAAAAGTCCAATGAAACTAGCATTGAACTTAGTACTTAATAGTGCATAGTTGATAAAGTATTGCTTAGGATATAGTAAAGAAAAGACAAAAAGTCTAGAATATTGCATAGGTGAACTGAAGTCTGTTGTCTCATTTCTCTCACAAGCTCTTCACAAAAAAATAATTTTTAAAAAATTCCATCAATTTGCTACTCGGTTATGGTGCACTGTATATAACTTTCATTGAATGATTAATTTATAACATTCTTGAATATGTAATATGCTCGTAGAGCCAAGATTTGAAGATCCTTAATTTTTTTTATCCCCAAAATACCCTCTTCTGATGCTGTAATAAGGGTGTTGACAATTATCTTTCATTATGTAGGAAGCCAATTTTCTTGCTACTCTTAGTAAGTTAATATTTATTGCAAAATTCTTACTTGACACTATGGCAAATGAATATCAATTGAGAAAGCAAGTTTGAACTAGAAAGGCCTGCAACTTCACAGAATGTGATCACTGATGGTCTTAAATGTTACAGAAATCTGTTAATCCTTGATAAATTCCCAACCATAAAGGGCAGTCACATTTGACAATAGTACACTGGTAACAATCTTAAGTTAAAAGAATCTTCAAAATTGGCTTCTACAGTCCTGTATGCTTGTCACCATGGAGGCTGTGTTAAAGTTGTGATATTTCTTCATAGACTGATATTATTAAATAATATTTCCTTGAACTGTTATTAATTGTTCCTGACAACAGGATCAATTTTCTTATAAACCTATTATGGTGATACCTCTGTGTAATGTGATCATTCTAAGATTTTGAATGTTTGATCACTGGCTAGAAGTTAACTTTCTCAAAATCACCATACCTAGTTTCACAGTAATGTAAAAAACCTTAAAAGGCTTAAGGAAATATTTATTATAATGTTTAAAAAGAGGGCATAAGAAGCTTAATTTAACCCTTCTGTTTAACATTTCTAGATGCCGAATGCCAAAGATAGTTAGTTATTCCTTACAAATCTGGGAGGCACTAATTATAAGGGGTTTAACTTTTCCATTTACACTTGAATGGTAACCTAGGCTGTACTGTCAAGCATCACGTGACTGGAGTTCTTTTTTCTGTGAACCATCTCAGGCACATACCTCGTCATAAATTCACCATCCCTTTGTATAAAAAATATAGCCAAGCTTTAATTTTTGGAATCATTCCATGTTAAAGAAGCAAAACACTTGGTATTTGTCCACTCTTTAAAGTACTGACCAGTTTAAATTGTTGATCGTCATTAAGGTACAAAAAGATTGATATGCTCACTTTTGTGTAAGTCTGACTTGTCAGTGGAAAATTGAAGGGACAGGGTGAAAGACAGAGGAAAATATGGGATGAGGTGGGAGGAGGGCTCAGGAATGATCATTTAGCAGGTAAAGGAGGGATGATTGGGTTATGTGGAGAAATGTGTTTAGAAATAGGAAGCGTTGGAGTAAGGAGTTGTGATCCCAGTAGGATGACTATATATTTTACTCAGATTTGGGAACGGCAATGAGAAATAAAATTCATAAACGTGTGTTCATCTACCAATTAGTCATCATTTGTGGAATGGTAAGCAAATGAAAATGGTAGATGTAACTCTTGTTTTTGGGAAAAAGGAGATTTCCTAAAATTTTGTCAAACAGCTTTTACACTGGAGATATGGGAGTGAATTTAAACTCAGTTTTGTAGTTGAAATGTAAAGATATTAAATTGGTTTTAATTATAATAATGAAAGATGATACTAATTTTAAAAAACCATGTTCATTATTTTCATTTATGGTTGCCATTTCCTTTCTTGCTCGATTGTATGACCCCTTGACACTGGGCTCACATTAACTAACCTCCTTAACTTTTTTAACCACCCTTCCTCCAGCTACCTCATTTACTCACTTGTATTTGTCAGGAAATTGTTATTCTGGCCAATCCCTACTTCACTTATCGATTACTTTTCTCATCCATCTGCATGGATCCTCCGCCTCCTATCCAAACTCATCCTTCTTTGCCTCATTGAAAAGTGAGACTTATGTATACACGAACACTTGGGAGGATATCAGAAATAAGGTAGCACCACTAGAGATAATACATGACCATTGATAGTGCACGTTTACCAATTCATGGAGGAATAAGCATTGTCTTCTCTCGTTACCGCAAGGGGAAGAGAAACAGATTCGTGTATGGAAATTAGAAAATTCCACGAAATCTGAAAAGGATTTTAAGATGTAACAAACTGTAGATTGGAAAGTGAGAAGTTTGTCACTCAGTCTAAAGCCTCCAGTTCAGGATCAATTACAGTCACTTCTGAATGTGTCATGCAAACCAGATTCATTTGGATTGGTTTCAGGTACAAGATCTTCCTGGGAAACCATAGAGGGCACAGGGAAAGGAATTGGCCCCATCCACCCATACAGGAATTGCACACACCATTGGGCTTAGTACTAGGTGAGCCCTATCCTGTCCTTTCAAAACAACCTTCAGGTTGATTACTGTGGTATTTAGTGTACTTTCAATAAAGCAATTACTTTAACTGAAGGTGTATGTTATGAAATCGAAGTATCTAATTGAAATTGATATTATCATAAATATTTACTGGCATTAAACAGTTTACTTCTGCCATGCATTTTGGTATGAAGAGAAATAAATGTAGGTTTATGCATATCTAATGTGTAAATTCTTTTCATTCAAGGTACACAGAAGTCCTCTGGAATCATCTGGTGGCATCTGCTTCAACTGGCCATTTTTTCAAATTTTATTGGTTCCAGTTGAGTAAATTGAAGTGAATGATGAGCCTGCAACAGTTTATGGAGGATGGTCAAATGGATTTAACAGATTTAAGCTCAACTAAGGACTGATTTTTTGACAAAATATTGTACAAATTGCACTCAACAATGGTTACTGTGTAATAATGATCAAAAACATGTGCAACAGAAAACAAACACAGCAAGCCCTGAAATCCATACATCACACACCCAAACAGGACAAGCACCAATGGCAAAGAATTAAATTCCTTGGCTACATCTCACTTAGAATATACAAATACTCTTCAAAAACTATCAAGTCAGATTTTTACAACTCACATACTTTGAGAAACTTAATAGGTTCATCCAAAGCTAAAATTGATGAAATGGAACGAAGTTGCGTTAATAAACTGAATTCTACAGACTGCCACGCCATCTCTATTGGACATACAGTGAGGACTTTTGACATTAGGATTAAGGAGCACCGTTCATGCTTCAGAAAAAAGACAACAGTTCACAATTTGCCAAATACAACTTAGATAACAATCATTCCTGTAACTTGACAGCAGACTTTCTATACAGGGAAATGAAAGGTCGCAGGCTGAACGCTTTCGAGGAGTAAGAAATATGGGAATCACTTCAGTCCAATGATCTTGAGGTGGTCAATGATATCTAGAACCTCTCCCATTCCCCTCTCCTTAAATTCTTAAACACCTTTCCACACCAATCCCACTCCCCACCAAGGCAGTGATTCACCGTCCATCCGTTAACGAGGGTCAACCTTTGTTAGTAAAAACACCCCCCTTTGTACTGTCTGAGGCAGAAACTGTGGCGGTTCATTTGTTGATGTAGCAGTTCATTTGTTTGTGCGATTCAGGGGTGTGCCGCGAGGTGTCACCCTAGGCACGACCCACGGGGAGGCATTTTGACCCACGAGGGACCAGTCACGCCTCAACTCCCGCCGAGCGTTCATCCCTCTTGTGCACGTTGCGCCCATGGCAATATATCTTTCCGTGTGGACTTTGGTCTGTTATCCACAGCACTCAGAATAAATCTGCTGTTCATTCAAACGCTTTATATGTGCTTTATTAGTATTTCCTAGCACCGCCTGCGCTAATATAATTTCCAGCACTCCCACAAATTGGTGAGTGATGTGGCGGTTCATTTGTTGATGTAGCAGTTCATTTGTTTGTGCAATTCAGGGGTGTGCCGCGAGGTGTCACCCTAGGCACGACCCATGAGGAGGCATTTTGACCCACGAGGAACCAGTCATGCCTCAACTCCCGTCGAGCGTTCATTCCCCTTGTGCACGTTGCGCCCATGACAATATATCTTTCCGTGTGGACTTTCGTCTGTTATCCACAGCACTCTGAATAAATCTGCTGTTCATTCAAAGGCTTTATGTGCTTTATTAGTATTTCCTAGCACCGCCTGCGCTAATATAATTTCCAGCACTCCCACAGAAACCGTCTAATACATACTTCACCTTACCTTCTCCCACTAAGGATTGCTGCACCTACACGACCCCCCCCCCCCCATCTTCCTTACTTTCCCTACCTTACTCTTCTCTTTGCACCTGATTATATGTTGAGAAATTTCGTTATATTGTACCTGATGATGATAACCAGCATCAAAACCATGGTCGTAGAACATTAAAAGTGTGTGGATGTGTAAAGTTTCTCTTATTTTTTACCCTCATCATGAAGAAATTTCAGAGTTAAACCTGAACTGTCAACTTTATTAGAATAAATATGATAAAGTTGGGAAAAGGATGATTATGTGCAAGTGCTTTCATCCTGAAAAATAATAAGATTTTTAATGAGAATTTTTCACATTAATGTTTTTGGTAAATGGTGCTAGTCTGAAGCTCCCTTGTTACCATTTCATTGATTATCTAAATATGCTTCATTTAATGCGAAATTATCCCTGTGACATAGCATGGTTTCACTCTCATGCAAAAGTGTTAGTGTAATTTGTGTTACTCTTTTAGCAGGTTTGCAAAAGTATTAGGATTAAGTTTTGGTGTGCTCCAGATATAAGCATTGATTTTTTGGTCACCTTTTAGCCCAAACTTGGTTTGTTCATCTATAACAGGACAGAGCATTCAGAGAGCATTCTGTACTATCAGAAGTTCATTTAAATCAGCTATCATATTTTATTAAAATCTGATGGGTAAGGATATAATTTAGATCAACCCAGGTACTAATTACTCCTGCATTCATTTTACCCGACAAATAGGATATATGTACACCCTAAGGGATAAATTATAGTAACATAGGTCTAAGAGCTTAGTCCAACATCCTTCTACCTCCAATTCCATTCAGAATGTCAATTTTCCTCCACTTACCTTGCTTTTTCACATTCTCTCTGTTACGGTCTCCAGCATCCTACTGCCTCTCACCATCTCTTACATCAACATGTGATGCCTTCTTCAAATGTCTCCCAAGCTTCTTTCCATAGCTGGAACTTTTTGCACTTAATTTCCATCGATGTAAGATTTGATTTTCCTCACTCATCTCTCTCAAAAACTTCCTTGCCATTCCATTGCCTAAATAACTGTGTCAAAGCCAATGTAAACTACCCTTTACCATCATTTCACCAGCCTTTCCTTAACATCTTTATTTCCGATGCCTGCCAAAAACTTCTCTTTGTTGAAGCATTGTTGACTAATTATCATTTTCTGTTGATTGCCCTACTGTTTTTCCCACCTTCTTTTAAAGAAGGTTGCCATAGCATACTTTGCTGATCTGATTTCAAATTTCTTTCAAATCAGTAGTTATGCTGCTTAATCCTTTATTTTGCCTTAATAGCCAAATGGCATATTTAAAAAAATAAGTATTTTCCATAATATACTAGACTCACATCAATCTTTTAATAAGGGAAAAACCATAATAATAGAGGTATATATAAACAGAAAAAGTAGGGACCCATGGTGGAAAGTTGTTACTCCAGGGATTAGTGTTGATTCGAGAAATTTCAGATGTTATAGTCAAGGACAAGCCTGATTTAAGACATTGTTCAATGTGAAGATCTCTCTTGCAGTCAGCAGCATTTTACATAAGTCAACACTTAGTTTAGACACCACAAAAGGTTTAGGTGTACATGGGAAATTCTTGGTACCTAGAAAGTTTGATATTATTATTATATTATCACAGATTTAGGGACAGCCTGAACACTTTCCCAAACATCACTTAGTTTTCCGAATATGATTTTCCTTCTTAGTGTGCTGTCTAAGTAACCCTAAATAACTATAGCACATCTAAATCTTTTTTTTTTCTTGTAGTTCCTTGGGTTTTAATCTCATTTACATGTGCTCTCTATTGTTGAGAGATCCAAAGGATTTTACATGCTCAGAGTTCATGATGGCCCGTTCCATTTTCAGTACCATTCCATGCTCATGCCTTCTTCACTGATACATATTCTAAATTAAAAACGATACCAATATCATTTCATGATCCTGTCATTGCAATTTATGCCAAAAGTGACTATATTAGTGGTTTCAGCAGTTTGCCAAAATAATTCTCTCTTCTATTGGCAATATTTATTATTATAGGTATGAGAGTTCTGTTAATTTTATTAAAATTTAATTAAAAAAAAAACAAAAATGACCTGCTAATTGCATTAAGGTCACAATAGTCATTTTAAATTAGTAATTCCCTCAAATGTAAGCAAAATATTGATTTTTATTTGGACACCTAGCATGAGAGGTGTGTTCAAAGTTTATTGGGAATTTTAATTTTTCAGACAAAAATATTTATTTATTCTTACACACTGGTGTTGTCATCTTCAAAGTAGTCCCCATTGGAGATTATACACTTGTCCCAGTGTTTCTTCCAATCCCCAAAACACTTCTCAAACTCAATATTTGAGATAGCCTTTAGTTCTTTCAGCGGTGCATTATTGTGGCGCAAAAGCCATTATGGAACGAATTTTGCTGCCAATGTGTTTCATACCAAAATAATTAGAAAAACGTCATGACATGATCCAATCGATATGCCAACATCATCAGCGACCTCTCTATAGTGATCTGGCGATTGTTCATAACCGTTTCTTTCACTTATTCCACATTGTCATTGATTGTTGTTATGCTGGGGTGTCCAGGGTGTTAGTCTTCTTCAAGGTCTTCACGGCCTTCTTGGAGAAACTAATGCCACTCGTAAATCTTGATTTACTCATAGCAGACTCACATTAGGCCTTTAACATTTCACACAATTTATTTCCTTTTTGTATGCAAAATTTGATAAAAATGCTGTGATCCATTTCTAACGATTTGAAACGAAAATCGCCGAGCTCATAAAACACTTCTAACCTTAGTGGCTGTCACAGACAAAGTCCACAATTAAAGCAGCTGAAAGTTTCATCATACTTCAGGGGCATGTATACCAACATAATAAAAAAAGTTTGATAATCTGACTTTCTAAGCCCACGAGATGAATAAATTCCCGTTATTTTTTTAACAAACCTCTTATTTTGCTACACTCAATTGCATTGACCTGCTCATCAGAACATTAACAATTAGACCCTTTCTGTTCATAACCACCATATAGTTGATAAGTCCATCTGATTTTTATCACTTATGTTTAATTTGCTGATCTTGATTCCAAAAGAATCCAGCCAGAGGTGTTTATTGCAATGTATTTGAGGATTGGAGCATATTTATTTTGTCCTTCTAATCTATTTGTGCTAAGTAAATCTTACCTGAACTTATGAAATAAAGTTTTTATACAGTATAAATGAGAAACACTTTGCTTTTGGAGAGTTAAGAAATTTATTTCCAGGGAAAAAGAAAAGGTTAAAAAAGATGGGTACGTAGTGAATTTTTTTCAATTATAAATTTTGTTCATAAATCAGGGACTATATGGTTGCTATCATACGAAAAATTTTAATCATGGCATTAATGGAGGAAAATAACTAGCTGTTGAAATAACGGAAGTTGAAGTCCAGTAGAGCAAGATAATAAAGATTTTAAAAATTAATGGAAAAATGAAGTACTGGCTAATCAAAGGAACATGTAATCATCCAAATAATTAGTTTTAAAGTCATATGCAAGGAGTGATAATACCATGTAGAGTGCATTAAAGTGCCGTCAATTAAGGGTAGGTGAATAAGAAATAGCAAGGAGACAGATTCGATTGTATTGAAATATTAACTTCAAAAGATAGTCTAACTTTAATAGAAGGAGCAAGCATATGCTTCAAAAAGTGGAAACTGCAACAGCAGTGAAGGTAATATTTTGTCCATTCAAGTGAAAAGGGAAGTTGAAATAATTTAAAGAAAAACAATAGTAATAGTTTAGCCTGAATGAATGGAAGGGTGACGAAAATGGCTAGTCCCAGTGTGAAGATCAACAAATATATGCAAAAAGGATGTTGGTTTCGATTTTTTAAATTGAAGGTGCTTTTGAAGAAATTCTAATTTCAATAGAGCAATAATATTTTAAAAATTAGAGAGTAGCAGCTAAAAAAGGGAAAAATAAATAAAGACTGGAAAACGGTAAAATTACAAGTCCATGTTTTAGAATAGAGGGAAGGTAAAATTTAGCAAGGGGAAAGTTGGAGAAACAAAGGGAAAAATGTAAGTCCTGAATATATCCATAGATTTTTAATGGGAGGAGTGTGTGAAGAGGAGAATTAAAGTCCTAAGACGGAGACAGCAAAATAATTATGGGTCCAGGGGTAAGAATATATATTCAAATTCCAAAGAGAGCATTGTAGTAATGTTTATAGGTTGATAGTGGGCTGAAGGAAGAAAAGACTGGAGTCCAGGGAATTGATGGTGGTCAGAAATGCCAAAATATTCCAAGTCCTGAATGGCCTTGTAGTCAGCATAGAGAGGTGGAGAATAATCAGTATTTTTGCATTCCATTAAAGCATTTATAAAATTTGAGATGATAGTTTATTGGGGAAAATAACTTCCTACCCAATAGTGTGAGTTTTCATTTAGTTTATTTGTTAATAAATTCATAAAGAGAAGATTTAAAAATAATTCTCACTTTGTAGTAGTTCCAAGTTAAGAATCAAGCACTTGGCCTGGGGTCTAAGGGCGGTGGGTGGGCGTGGTAACCTACTCTGCGGTGTGCCCGAGGTAAATGGGGCCCCGAAGGTCTCCCCAACTGTCTTAATTTGGGGGAACCTATGCCAAATTTTTTCTTGAATGTTTCAAGGTCGCTCAAAGTCCATTCTGCTCCATGATTCATGGGATTAACACAGACACGCTTGCTGGAGTGCTTCCATGAATATGGTAGGCTGTCTTGAAGGTTGCCTTTGTCTCAAGGATGAGTGATTTGAGTGAAGCCGAAACCCTCATCCTTGAACTGTGGGCAACTTCCAAGACACCCTACCAACTTCTTGGAAGCACTCCAGCAAGTGATGGTATTGCTACAAATAAATTCTACATTGCATTAGAACTCAATTAATTTATTTTACTTTTGAATACATTTACCCAAAATATGTAACCTGAAAGAGAAAGGTATAACTGAACAGTTATTGCTCATTTATTACATCTTTGGCAACAATTCAAATAAATTTCAAGCATTAATTAAAATGCTCATCATGATTCATTACAGTCAATTCACTTTGATTCAACTGAAAATTTTTAACACAAAACTTATCTCTCCAAATGCCAAAACAGGAAGAGTGAGGGTCTTCTACAAACGGCACATAGAGAAATGTTGTCTTTTGAATTCAATGTCCTCCATATTCCAGGCTCTCTTCCAAACACAGCCAATGGGCATGGCAGGATCTCCTGAATGCGACTGCTAATGGCGGGGAGGAGTCAGCTGCCCTTCCCAAGTGCCATCTGCAGCCCTTCCTGCACCCTCCTTCTTGCTCCTGAATCATAGGGCAGGGGTGCTGATTGCCCCCGATGTCCATAGCCCCATGGGGTATTTCACCTGGTGGTGGAGAAGGAAAGTGATATGCTGCAGTTCAGTTATCCAGATCACTTTGACAGGAATGAATAAACTGTCAAAAAGATCTGGTTTTGTTATTAGTGACAATGTAAATGGAAGAAGGAGATGTTCGTGGCTTTACATTTTTCATTGATGGTATAGATTATGACACAATTTATAGTTCGTTTTTAGGTAACAGCATATGATAGTTTAAGAGTATTATTGTACCAACTTAAAATTGTAAAATCTTCAGATTAATAAAAGATTTGTGAAACTGAGACTTCTGCTCATTCCCTATTTATTTCCTCAAACCCATTAATATTAACAAAGTCCTTACCAGTTTAAAATGGCTAATTCTCCATCTGAGTACGATGAGGAAAGGATACTTAAGGGTTAGCAATAACATTTAGCAAGATATAATAATAATTACTTACATTGAAAGAGTCCTCGAGGGGGTCGAAAGACTAATGTTCCATGCAATAGACAGCATTTCCTACTTGAAATTCTATCCAATTGACAACCCAAATAAGTTATGGAATATCATTGCATGTAATACCTTGCAGTACTGCAATAGTTTTAAAGTATTTAATTTCATTCTAAGGTAATTATTTATCCCAGCAACTTCTGTAATAATACTTTTAAAGTCTATGTTTAACATTCAGCTGTCACTTTCAACCAGGAAAGTTGATTTTGCATTCCATGCACAGGGGACATTCCTAGTATGCGATCATCCTTCAGATTTCTTTGTAATTCAAGGAAAAGCTAAATGGGATAATTAATTATAGAACAACCTAACCAGTAGACTAAAACTGTTGAAACTGGCTACAAAATTATCATCTGCTGCGTCAGATGTAATCGTTCTGATAAAATAAACTATCAAAATTAAAAAACATATGAGATTAACTATAAAAAAATCTCACAGTCGGTCTTGAGAAGTCAAGAAGAGTTATTTGTCATGGAACACCTGGAACACCCAATGAGATGAAATATTCTATGCATCAATTAAATGTGTAAAACATATTTCCAGGGAAATTTAGCGGTCGTGTTTAACACCAGATAGCACACTCTCCATGCCTGTAACAATGTCTGCACAATAGCTACTAATTATATGCTTGAGGTCCGCTCTTCTACTTTTTTTGCTCTTTATATCTTAATGCAACGATATGTAGATTCCTTTTATTTTGAATGACATCAGTGAATATGCCTGGTGGAAATGTGGTATGTGTTTTTGGAAAAGTACGTGCCAAATGTCCAGTACGTGTTCATTTTTCCGCTTGTCTTTTTTGATTAGCAATGAATTTAACTGCGCTAGTCGTACTGAAAGTGGGTGTCCTCGAAGTGTGCGTGCGTGTCTTTTGATTTCGCAATGGTTGAGAAGTTAATGGTCTAACATTATAATCTCCACCATCATCTTTAAATTGCCCATCAGCTGATCTAGGTTCTAACCTAACATGTCTGCCACAAATATTTTAATGTTCGCCAATTCTCAAAGAACCGCGAAGAATTCCTAAAGTCGAAAAAGGGTGGTCTAAAAGGTTTCCGACCTTCAACGTTACAAGGTATTTTTTCTGCAATTTTTTAGGTCGGAAGCTTTTCAGACCACCCACGTGTAATAGCAGAAGGTAGAATAAGTGTATAAATTAAGAAAAAGTGGACACCTTATATTCGATATCTTTGCGACGACTACGCCCGAAATTATCTCAAACTGACATTATGGATGGTATCGCGAAGACCTTTAGGATATTCTTGGAATTCAAAGTATGTTCGCTAAAGGTCTCAAGGAATACCGTAATGAGCGTATTTATAAAATGACGCAAATAAAAAATTAAATACGTTCAAATAACAAATTACAAGATAAAAACGATGCCGACCGATAAACAGAGAAATTGGAAGTACATACATATTCCTTAAGCATTTTGCGTTGGGGAAGGGAGACGAATCATACGTTCATTTAAACCTAGATGCGGCAGCAAGGTACCGAGATGTTACAACGGAGAAGTCAGAGCGGAGTTAAGAAGGCTATGATGCGTCCTGTCAAAATTGAAAAAGAGTTTAAACAATAATGACGGAGCTTTTGTGAATACATCCTCAGAGAAACTGAAAAAATATCGAGATGAAAAAGCATCATGCGCAAAACTTTACACTCCTTCAAAACTAAAATGTCATCAGAATATCTATGGAAAAATTAAAAGTCATTTTGGTCCAACGTTATTTTAAAGCTTCCAACCTTACATTCTTTAAAGGAAGATAATATCAAAACTGTCCGGCACAGAATGCAAAAGGAATATAATTTCAAATAGTTTTTTCAAAGCGTGGATTGTTCATGCATTAGAGCGACGAACGAGCTTCCAAACCACTCGGAGATAATATGAGTAATAAGGCACTTCCTAAAAAAGGAATGGAACAACTCCTCCGTAGAATCAAAGCCGACAGAGGAAAAGGACCAATAAATATAGGCCTGCTGAATGAATTAAGGAAGTAGCTGAAGACAATGCCCCAAAATTAAAAAGATGTTTTCCTGAGTCAATAGAAGACGGCTCAGCACCTTGCGACTAGAAGCTCGCAAACATCCCATGCATGAAGGTAGAGATGACCAGAATCATTTACTGTCAATATTTTTGACATTGATTTCATGATAAGTATTTGAACTAGTTATTGTTAGTAATGTTATGAGCATTATTGACAGCAGGAAGTCAATAATCTATAATCGAAATATTAATAATGAATATTTTTTGCCTTTTATCAAATTTATATTCATAAGTATTAATATTTTTAACACAGTCAAGCATTATTCTATGTAACGTGATGGATATGCTTACTATGATAGACAAGCTTCATTGAAAAAAATGATATCGTTCGATTTCACCTTGTTACATGGCATAACTATACTATAATTATAATATACCTATATAATAAAATATACCTATGATATTGACCATTGTGAATAAGAAGGAATGTCAACTCACTTCAAAATCCGGAATGGTGACCTTTCTAATCAATATTCCTCCTAGTAAATTAAACAAAAAATAGGCAACACTTTGAGACATTGAACCTTTTCAATATTCCCTATACGCGTTGTTTACTTCACCTTAGAAAACAATTCAAGCTGTATACATCATTTATTTAATATAAAAATGTCATCCCTCAGGAATTTTGCATCAAACAATGTGTAGCACTTAGCGACACGAAAAAATAAACATCCCTCGCCACCAAATTTGAAGTTTTCAACATCCAAGAGTCCAGCCGCCACTGGCCAATGTCGAGCGTAAAAAATATTATCATCCAAGTTGGAAAAATAAAAAGAGTTGATAATTGAGCTAATCTTATGGCAATGTTAAAAACAATGAGAAAAAATAAGAGATTCACTCATCAGGGGTGCATACTAATGCACGTTTACGGTTTATTGGGGTGACCGTAACTATTTTACGTGATAAGATCTTCAAGATATATTGACAATTTGTCATTTTAACATGGAATAAGGATTTCTTGTTTTTCGTCAAACAATGAATGCACTCTTTCATTCACTTTCATGAATTCACTCACTGAAAAGTCTTTGAATTATAATTTGAAATTCTCATATTGCCTGCGCCAAAGCTGTTAGACAGACAAACCCATTGTTGCGCTGCTAAGCAACGATTTTAGAATATTTCCTCTCATTCAATGATTATTATTATTAGGTAATCTACCGGTTAAGGTAGGTTTTTGGATGGACACAACTATCAAATAAACATTTTGTAACTCCAAACGAAACCCAATCCAGCAACCTAATCTATATCTGGTCCCTCTACATCTCCGTGTACCTCCTTCCTCCCTTCATCCCGTCCAATATCCCTATCCTATGCCTGCCCTTTCCTCGCTTGCCCAACATCCTCCCCTCTATTACCCTCTTCAACATTCCACTACCGCTCGATACGCCTTTCATCCATTTTTCCTGCCTCCATAGGATTTCTCTCAACAAACCCCTCTCCTCCCCCACCATTTCTAGTACTTCCTCATTTGTTTTCCTTTCGGTCCATTTCACCTTCTCCATTCTTCTCCACACCCACATTTCAAAAGCCTCCAATCTACGTCTATCCTCCTGCTTCAGCGACCACGTTTCCGCGCCGTACATAGCTACGCTCCATATCAGAGTTTTTACGAGTCTTGTCTTAACATCCCTACTCAACGTCCCCGTCATCAACTCCCTCCTCCTTGAGAAAGCCTCCTTGCCTAGCGCAATTCTTGTCCTTACGTCCCTACCACTTTGACCGTATTGGTCCAAAACACTTCCGAGATATGTAAACTGTTCTACCTGCTCTATTTTTTCCCCGCCTATTTTAATATTTAGCTTAGCCTTTTTCTTTCTGGAAAATCGCATAACCTTTGTTTTATTAATATTGATTCTCATCCCAAATTTATCGCACTGAACCTCCAATTCACTCAACAATGCTTGCAACCGCTTGGCTGACTGAGCAACTAATGCTTGGTCATCAGCAAACCTAACCGATTTTACGAATTCCCCTCCGACTTTCATTCCTACCTCCAGTTCTTTCCATGCCTCTTTAATCATTTCCTCTACATATACGTTGAACAGCACCGGTGACAATGGGCAACCCTGCCTTACCCCTCTTCTTAACACTGCCCATCCCGACTCTCCGTTCCCCACTCGCACCTGAGCAGTCTGAGACATGTACAGATTGCGGATCAGTCTCCTGTCCCTCCAATCCATTCCTATTTTCTGCAATACACGCATTAATTTTTCCCAATTCACTCTATCAAACGCTTTTTCGAAATCTACAAAACAGGCAAAAACGTTCTGATTCTATATTCCTCTCAATTAGTGATCTCATTACTGCAATGGCATCACGCGTACCTCTTCCTTTCCTAAACCCAAACTGATCATCCCCTAAGTAATCATTTGCCTTACTCTCTATCCTTTTGTTGATGATCCTGAGAATAACTTTAGCTGCGTGGGATATTAGGCTTATTGTTCTGTAATCCTCACATGACGAAGCCTTTGCATTTTTTGGAATAGGAACTAACACCGATCTCACAAAATCTTCCGGCCAGATTCCTTCCTCATAGATACTACGAATCAGTCCATATATGGCCTTCTTCCCACCTTTCCCTAACCATTTCAACATTTCTACAGGAATGTTGTCTACCCCAACGGCCTTATTTAGCTTCATCTCCTTTAATGCCCTTTCTATTTCATCGTCGAGTATGCCTGGACTTAAGCTATCTTCTTCTACGTCATGTTCCTTTTCTATGTCTAACCTTGTCGGCCTAAGTTCTTTACCATACAGTGTTTCTATATATTCCTTCCATCTCTCTTGGATTTTTCCCGGTTCAACTATTATCTTACCTTATTTATCTTTAACTGTTAGCACAGATCCTGCCTTCTTACTTCCCGACATTAACTTAACCTTGCTGTATAGAGCACCAATTTCACCCTTCTTCTGTAAGCTTTCCATATCCTCGCATTCAATGATTGTGGATGTTATATCTGTTCACTGCGAAAGAGATTATTTGGAAAAACGTGTAACATTTGTGTGTGGTACGTTTTTTTCGCATTTCCGAGAAAACATGGACAAAACATCAGACGATAAGTTAGTTTGTAATTTCCATTATTCCTTTTCTGCAGGGAATAATAGATAAAACCACTATTTAACGCCAAGGTTTACGTGAGTTTATATATAATTCACACCTATTGTGTGTGTACACTGAAACCTTTTCTAGTACTGGGGCCATGAAAGAACGATGGAGGAAGATTAATATCAATTTGTTTGTGAAAGGTTTTTGTTTTATTGGCTTACCCTCTACTTAGTTCCAATTGAAATACATTGCCATGTGTATCTACTTAATTAATCTTGACAGTATTGCGGAAAGGAAGGAAAAATTAATATGAATTTATCATTATATTAATTCGGACTTGAGCGAGGACTCATGTCCCTGACACTGTCAATTAAATTTGGAGACAATTGGACAATTTTAGGATATTCATAATTTGTGGTTGATCAAAAATATTCCTTTCACCATAAATCACTTTAACAATTATTCGTGGTTCGAATTTCTACAAATATGCTATCGTATTTCAGAGTTAAGGGTTATCAATGAACTTGATTTGGATCGTTAAATAGTACTTTATAGTGCGATATGTGGTGATCTCTCTAAAAGGCCTTTAATTCTAGGTAACTATGCGACTGCCATACATGCTACAAAAAGTAATCTTCCTCTTAATTATCAATAATATTCATTTAATATACAGATGAAACCTAGTGCTTTATCGCCAGTCCTGGCCGGAGGAATATCGTCCGCCGTCGCCAAAACGGCGGGGGCGCCTTTAGAATTGTCCAAGATAAACTTCCAGGCATGAATTATCACTTGCCAGCTTTCTAATCTAATGTTAAGTTAACTCAAGTGAATACTGATTGATTGAACTACCTTTACGAAAGCTGCTTCAAGCGCCTCTGCCTTGGAGCATCACAATTCTGCACTACTTCAACCAGTAAATGGTTGGTAAAAAAAATAGTTAGTAAATCAAATGAGTTTCAAATCAAAAACATTGAGACATCTTCCGAAGGAACCAAATTTTCTCCTCCGAAATACGGTGATTGGACATTCTTTAGGCAATAAAATGTATGCATTAAATTTCGAAGTTCAACGCGAATACAACCAAAGCCATTTACATGTAGGTGTTACAATTTAAGTATTTATCCTACGAATTAGTCTAACGAACCTCGACATATGTATGTCCTAGCAAAGACGTATACAACGCTCTAGGCACAAAGAGTTACCATTTTTCGAGTCTTTGGTTAGACATCATGGCATCACACGCTTTTCAAAGTAATCGCCCATAATTTATATAAAACAACTGGCGATTTGAATGAATACAGTAATTCCATTAACTTTTCTTTTTCTTCAGGCTGCAGTAAGGAAGGAAACCGGAGAGGCCTCTATAAAAGGGTCTCAATCAACTGCATAATTGGGCCTCTTCAACCCGGATTGGCCCTCGCCGGTTTCCAGGTTGCCTTGAAATTACTGCGAAAAGTGCTACCTTGAGGTATGGTAACTTAATTTACCTAACTTTTTTATTCATGTTTGATCCTCCCACTCACCACCTTAGTGAATACCTAGGTAAATGAAACTTTGTTCGCCGTTGAACCATTCGCCCAAAAAACGGATCCCCACGTCCAAGAATAATGAATTAAATTTAGTGAACACTTTAATCAATATATGAGAGAGCATAAATTCATTTTTATTTAATTGTGAACAATCCCTACTTTCCAAGCTTAGCGTAAATTGCAACGTTTTATTGATTACAATTCAGCACGATGTCCCATAAAATTGACCCTAGTCCATAGGCTTCACCATGCCTATCATTTTAGGACTCCAGCGATATGAAGTGTTAAAGCAGGTTACGCATGGAAATATGCACACATCAGCTAGAAAAATCCTAATTCATTCCAGTCTTACGTAAGCAAAGTACAGGGTAAACGCCCAACTGAATGATCTTTAAAGGGATTAAAAGGCGGCCCTGTCACAGACAGAGTAACAAAGGTAAACATATTCAGCCAGTGTTCCCAAAGCGTCGATTATTAAGATATATGAGTTGTAAGTAAATATTAGTGAGCATCAGGACTATGCACATTTATGTTTTGTGTAGCGTATGACAATGATTAACACCCTCTGTCAACTGAGTTACTTATTATGCATCATATTCAGAGTGTCCAAACCATTTGCCTTAACCAGGAATTTTGAATTACTTTTACACTCTTTGTACACTACATTGTAATGCAGAAATTTCCTATGACTCCGTGAAACTTTGCTGTCGCGGAAATCTCTCGCATTTTCTTTGCGTGTGCTACTTTTGTTTCGGTGGAAAAAGTCTATCAAAATGAAATGAAGAACCACTTGAATTGAGGAATCGAATAATTACCGACAATTGAAGGCCTCCTGGTGACATAACCGCATTCCGCACTATGAAGTACTATTTCACTGTCCAATTCAAGTTCATTGATAACACTTCACACTGAAATACAAGTGCCATGAATAATTTACTCAACGAATAGATTGTACATAGAATATGTGTGATTCACCATTAACTTATGGAAATTTGAAAATCATAGAATTATATGGTGCTTATTTTATTTCCACCTACCTCTGCGCACAAAGTTACAACACCTGTTCTGCAGTTTTTAAGAGAACCACTGAGTAATCTCTCATCCCTTACCACACTTGGCATCTTTAGTTCGCTTGATATGCTTGAACCCATTGAATATTTACCTCTGTATTCTTAGTCTTCAATATCTCACCACGTTAGTTCTCTGATAAATGATTTCTACTTTTTTCCTAGCGGGTTGATTTCGAATTTTGTAAGCCTTTATTCAATTTTTTATGTTACGCCCTGAAAATCCGAGCTGCATTACGATAAACAGTTTCCATCAAAGTTGTCACCTTGCGTTAAATGATTAAACTTAAAAAATAACATTCTCGAGAATAAATTTTATATTTAGATTATCCTTATTGAACAAATTTTCTGAATTCTCGCCAGTTACCCTAATCGAACATATGGTAACGCGGTATATCCGATCGGGAAATTTGGTGGGGGGCGTACCATTCCAACTCAACCTGTCACTTATTATTCCGAGGGGTCTGAGCGGAGGGACACACCTCCGCGTGAGGTGTGTTTTTCGACTTTGTAACACGGCGCGATTGAGCGTTCGCTTGTAAAGCGATACGCAACAAGGTTTTTCATGATGCTAAATCTTCAATCGACAGGTACGGCTCCGTCACGAAATTACTTCGTAACTAATCACGATGAAGAAAGTTGGAAGGAGATTGGGAGACGGTAAGTGGAGTTATTAGGAAAGGAAGGGATATCCGTGAGGATAATAGAAGTGGATGAAACAATGGGAAACGGGTCTTAATTTATACTATTTTTAGAGTTGCGGAAAAAAAGCATTCGTGGGTGTCAAGGAGCCTTTTAAGAAACGTTAGTGTCCGTGGAAATATAAAAATAATAAACGTTAGTCTCCGGGCTAGTGTCTATTATGTTTCGGGATGTTGGATTTTTACGGTCGATGGGTTTTTGAAGATGATTTTCGAATCTTTTGAGGAGTATGGTTCCCGAAGCATATTTCTGGTGCAAGATGTGGGGCATTTAACTTCAAACACACACGGGATTTATGAAGCGTTGGGTAAAATTTAACGTGGGAAAGAATCCTTTGAATTTGTTCGACAGACAAACTTATCTGTCAGGGCGTTCAAAAGTAGTGAAAAGGCCTTGGAATAAAAAAGGTTAACAAAGCAGTTTTAACGTGTTGTTATTAGCAATTGGAAAAAGAGTGGGACAATGGAATTGTGTAAGTAGCCTGCTGAATTTCGAAAATGCTTCGCCATTTCAAGGGGGGTCACTATCACCTGTAAATAACTTTTCGCAATTATTGATTGCATACTAATATTTCCAAGAGCGTACAAAAGCCAATCACAGTATATACTTTATACAATGAGCCTCGAGTGTCTAAACTCAAGGTAAAAGCAATTGCAATTACATGGAAATTAATTTGCGAGTAAAAGTCTCTGCAAAAATGGTTAAGCTTATCTTATGAGGCTAGAGACTAAAATACAAGCTACTTTCAAGCAAATCAGTGTCAAAAAACAATCATTTACAGGATTCGCACCATTTGCGAGACTTCAGCTACGAGACTTGAGCTTCAAGACTAAAGACCCGTTTCAAGTCGACAATTACGTACATACCGTTTTCGTGCTTCAATTACGCCGACATGTGCCGCTGGAGCAAGTTCATTCGCCGACACCCAATTTCATAACCGACAGCTCAAAATGCTGAACAACCACCACACTGGAAAATCGATGGAAGGTGCGCTATCCTTTTTCCGGTTTCGCGATGGCTCTTGGTCTCCTACTATGGAAGGGAATCCGAAATACACCATCACAGATACACAAGTGTATAAACAAGAGACGTGACATGTAACAGTCGCACGATAATGCAATCGTTTTGCACACGTCTTCGAAAGTGAACTCCTAACAAAGGTACTGTTTGTGAGCATAAGACCAACTGTGCGGGGCGAAGAACTATGAATAAATGCCCTTTCTCTCTCGGATCAAAATGAGTCTCATGCCAATTAGACTGTCGTAAGCTCACACTTGATCGTTGTCTACACCGAATAACTTCCCTTTGAATATTTGTACCCAGACTTAACCGTTTCCAAGAACCGCGGCCTCATGGTGCTATTCACTCTTATCACAGCGAAGAGGCATCGAACCGGTTGAACACATTCAAGACCAATTCTCAAATAAGAATATCGGAGATGCAGAAGGAGTGAGGTCTCTGTGACCTTGCAGGCCGGGCTGATTTCATACAACAAGAATAATATTATTCCTCCATTCCTCTTCCAGCTGACATGTTCTCAGACCCCCAGACTTTAAACCCTGGGAAGGTTTCCCCCTACTCACTCTAACCAACCACCTCCAGTATCCCTCTGAAGGGTGAGGAACTGGAAGTATAGCCATGTGAAATATATCATGGCAGCCTTGCACGCTGTCCTAGAAAGAAAGTGCATTGTTTGCATCGGGAACTTGAACGCCTGCTAAGAGTGCTTCGAGGAGCTCGATCGTTAAAAGCCATGAAACGATAAAATATTAAAAGTAAAGTGGTTATAATAATGAATAAGGATGAGAATTACTCGCGTGAAACCTTAATGAAGGGAGACATCTATTTGTAAACCTCATATTAAGAAATATTTGACACATTAAGGGAATAA
Source organism: Hetaerina titia (assembly GCA_037158775.1). Taxonomy (NCBI): domain Eukaryota; kingdom Metazoa; phylum Arthropoda; class Insecta; order Odonata; family Calopterygidae; genus Hetaerina; species Hetaerina titia. Next base: position 15,069,148 of record CM073779.1, read on the forward strand.
ATGCTAGTTTAATAAATATTTCAAAGTCAAATTCACAAGTATCGTAATTTTAAGCATATACAGGGTTCTTCCGGAAAATATGTGTACTGATTTTTTCCCGCCGCTCCAGGCTTGCCCAGCACCGCTGTGACGGCCTGCGATTGGAGGGGGGTATGTTGGCAAGCAACGCTGAAAAAGGAAGTCGGCTCTGAGCTGTGGTGTAGTGAGGAGCTCTGTTAACGCGAACCTCCACGCTCGACCCACGTCACGGAACGCGATGCCGAAGTTTTTGGAGCAGCGTTATTCCATCAAATTTGCGGTAATGCTTGGGAAATCGTCTGCCGAAACTGTCGGTATGATTAACCAGGCTTACGGGGAGTCAGCCATGCCCAGAAACATGGTCTTTCGGTGGCACAAGAAGTTCTTGGAGGGCAGAGAAGAGGTCGACGACGAACCACGGCCTGGACGCCCATCAACGACACTCACCAACCAAAATGTGCGAAAAGTTCGCGATGTACTGAACTCTGATCGTCGTCTTAGTGTTCGGATGATAGCAGAGCAGTGTAATGTGCCAAAAACAATAGTGCACGAGATTATTAGGGACCAAATACAGATGCGAAAAATTTGTGCAAAGTTGGTGCCGAAAGTGCTCAGTGATGATCAAAGACTCAATCGTTTGGAAATCGCGACACAACTTGCGGATCACTGCAAAAATGGTCCACATTTTTTAGAGAACGTTGTTTCGGGTGATGAGACGTGGGTTTTTGACTACGACCCGGAGTCGGAGAGACAAAGTGCGGAGTGGCACACCCCATCATCACCCCGTCAAAAGAAAGATCGTATGAGCAAATCTCGGATCAAGGCGATGCTCATTGTCTTTTTTGACCAAAGGGCGAGTCGTCCACTACGTATTTGTACCTGAGCGACAAACTGTAAACGCTACATTTTACGTCCAAGTGCTCGACATGCTTCGAAAACGAGTCGCCCGCGTCCGGCCAGCGATCAAAAACATCTGGCGGCTGCATCACGACAATGCGCCGTCTCACACCGCGCTTATCGTGTCGGACTTCTTGGCCAAGCACGGCGTGGCAACGCTGCCGCACCCGCCATACAGCCCGGAATTGGCACCACCGGGCTTATTTCTGTTCCCGAAGATAAAGAGGAGTTTGAAAGGAATGCGATACGGGACTTTGGACGCCGTCAAAGAGGCCGTGACGACGTGTCTTCGAGAGGTTCCCGATGATGCCTTGGCGGGAGGGTTCCAAGAATGGGAACGCCGCTGGAACAAATGTATCTACTCACAAGGGTCCTATTTTGAGGAATATTAGCTTAAGATATGTAAAAGTGTAATAATTTTTTTTCTTGAGCTCACTACACTTATTTTCCGGACGAACCCTGTATTTATTCTTCTGGTTACGTTATTCAATAAGAATTTATCCCATTTAGTTTTTCTTTGAATCTCAAAGAAATCTGAAGAATGAGCGCATGCTAGAATTGTGCCCTGTGCATGGAACACAAAATCAACTTTCCTGGTTGTTAATTTCTGCAGAAGAACGACATTCCTTTTCTCAGAGTGAAATTTTCTTGCTAGAAAAAGGGTTATAATACATTTCAAATAACCCCTTTTCTGACGAAGACAAACCTAGCAGTTCATAGCCTAGACCTCAGAGTGGCCCTTTATATAGGGATCATCGCGGTTAAGCTAGGTGTTCCTCAAGAGGTCCAGAAGAAAAAGTTTTCCAGAATTTGAAGCGTTGATGTTCATTAAACATGCATTTACAACTGAAAACCTGATATTCGAGAAACCAGAAGAAGCAGAAAAGCGGAAGTTTGTTGTGTTAGAAAAAAATAATTGCATCACTAAATGCCAAGACTTCATCAAAAACAATGACATAAAAGTTCTTCAATCAGACCCCACTCCCATGTTTCAACTAGTAATTAGAAAAGCGTTCAAATCCAGTGAGACGGTATTTAAAAACTTTGAAATGAGTAGGCTAGTACAAATATACGAAAATGGGATTCCAATCAGACTAGTGGTCTTGGCACTTTCCAGGAGGTGTACGTCGCTAGGAACACCCTATAAGATCGGTGTTTTAGCGCACGTGGGTGCTAATTCGGAGAATTTCGAGGGATTTTATCAGTTTCTAAAACATCATTTTAAATCCACTCAATATTTTTGAGACAGATATTTAAAAATGTAAAAAAGGAATGGGTAAGGTCGCTGAACAAGAAGTTGTACATTTGTTCAGTAAACAGCTCTTCTGTATATGGTACCGTCGTATACCTTGACGTCCAATGCGGGACCTTAAAACAATTGTAGAAGACTTAGTTTAAATGGTGACGTATTACGGTCCACCGTTAGATCGAAGAAGGCCCAATACCAGTATCCACCTCTCTCTATAGGGAGGGTTATTTTAATGGTGTTTGCCTTTCCCAGCTCCATCATGCATTTGTTTCCCATTGTACCTCATATGTCTGTCCCAAAAATAGTAGCACTGACTCCATTAAAATGATTTTTTACAAAGCTGATAGCGACTAGTGGAGTGACAGAAGTAATTAGATCACTTAAGATATTTTTATTATTATAAAATAATATAAAATAATTATATTATTTTAATAAATAACCAGAGTGAACGTCAAGAAGAATTTCGGAAAGCGAGGTGAGTTTAAAAATTCAGCTAAAAATTAAAAACGAGAATCAAAAATCAAAATGATCCTCTTTCAGACAACTTCATAAAATTATGCCTACAGATAATTTAATTCACTCATAAATCAGAGAGGTGTTGAGAATATAAAAAACGTTGCAGTCCGACTTGAAAAAGAAAAGGCAATGGCGCAGTTTTTATGAATGCATTTAAAGAAACATAAAACAATGTCGAGGTAACACAATAAGCATTGTGCACAAAGACAAAAACTCCTTTAAAACTAAAATATCTTGAGGATACCTCAAGAAAAATCCAAAGTCATTCCAGTCTTACGTATGGAAAATACAGGGTAAACGGCCAACTGAATATTTTTAAAGGAATAAAAAGACGAACCCATAACAGACAGAGTAAGAAAGGTAAACACTTTTGGCTAGATTTCCCAAAGCGTCGAATTTTTAGCTATAAGTATTCCAGCAGCCAAACAGGTTTTATAAACCACTCAAAGCAGGTTTTATAAACCACTCGATGAACATGAGAATCATTTACAGCCCAAATCATGGACATTGATTTCGTTGAGATATCCTTGAGAGATTACTCTCATACAGTTTCGATAAAAGTAATTATAAAAATAAGATTAGTTTAATTTACGGTTACATTACCTTTGAATATATCTGAACATAGTAACAAATGAAATTGCGAGCGCGTGGAATACCTTTTGGTACATTTTATGTACCTAGTTTTATAGATGTTCATTTATTTCATTTTCTTTGGCACATTCAAGTGTAAACATCCTATCAACATCAATGGAATATTGTGTCGTGACCTTACAAATCAAATTGTATTCTGGATTTGAAAAACCTATTTTTTTAAAAAATTATAATAGAACGGCACAATGAAGTCGACCACTTAGTAGCCGTAAAATGGCTGTAGAGCTAGCTATCCCAAAGATTTATTCTCAGAAATATTGAACGAAATGTTGGCATGCCTTGGAACAAAGGAAAATGGTGGCATGGGTCATCCCTATGCTCCACACCACGGAGATTTGGGCAATACGGGGTGAACGACCCTTTTTAGAAACGGAAGCACTTGCAGGCTTGATGTCAGCTCACCATACGGTCAGCATTGCGGACGCCGATATGGCAATTCATATCCACTCGGATAACCAAGCGGTTATTGCCTCCCTGTCTAAAGGGAAGGGCGTAATATTTTTATGTATTGGTATTGTTGTACTTTATATGGCATTAATAAAAGAACTGTTACGTAATGTGACCTGGGAGTACATTCCTTCGGAATCGAATCCAGCCGACCGTCCATCACGGACCGTCCTGCCTCCCTTTGCCATCTCGGCCTCGGATTCGGGGGCTGAACTGGTATATATAGGTGGGACGAGGTCTGAGATGGGTTACTCGGTTGAAAGATTCAAAAGAAGGTGCTTCCATATTTCAATATCTCTCTGGAGATATTGAGATCGATCCGTGATGGACGGTCGGATTCGACCATCTACAAAGGCATTTCGACGTGATTCTTCTTCAACGGAACCCGCCATCCCCAATCTTACAAAACACTTCTTCCTTTCCAATCCACTAGAACCCCGGCCGTCCGACTCGCCGCTACCTTCCTTACTTATTCCAGCTCTCTGTCCCCTTCCCATACCCTCGTCCACAGTCACCCCTCCCCCCAACCAACCCGCCATCCTGGATATATTTTCTTCTCCCCACCAAAAGTCCCTCTTTTTCATTCTCTCGCCAACTTTTCTCATTCACTCCCTCCCGCCCACCCTCTTCCGCTAGCGGTTAACTATTGAAAGACGAACTTCTTCCAATTTGGTGTGTAGTAGGTTGCAATTACCTTTTCGAATTCGGAAATATATATTATGCAAATTCCTCACCAAGGCCTTACAAGGATCGATCTGAAACTAATGAAGATTATTGGAAATGTTGGCCGCGTCGAAAATGGAACGGGCCGAGGGTATTCGAACTGGCGGCGAGTTCGCAGTTACCGCAAGCCGTTCCCTCGTGGGGTGGCTGGGAGACCTTGATCTGGCCTGTTGTATTGGCCGTAGGGAGTGCACGAGAGGTCGTTGTCTTCTTCCGTGGCGCCCATTCGACCCCCGTGACGGCCCTTTAGGAGCAATCATCAGTCATCGCCTTCACCCCCCTCCCGCCCCTCCCTCCCTCTTGGTCACATCCTCCTCACCGCGACCGGCCGTTCTGCCTCGTATTTCGCTGCATCCGGCTGACCCTCCTTCCTCCTCATGAGGGCCTCCCTCATCCTTACATCACTCCCTGCCCTCTTTGCATTCGGTTTCCCACCCTCCACTTCCTCCCATGTGTTGCTATCTTTTCAATCCTGGTTGGTCTCATCCTCCCCCAGATGTTCTCCCGCCCCCTAATCCACCAACCCCTTTAGTTTTTCACTCGCCTTCCCTACTCGTTCATCCCTTCCCGCCCACCCCCATCCAACTATTCCCAATTTAATGCCGAGCGGAACACGATATATGTCTTTCGCCCCTCAGTTTTGGTCGGTACAGGAAGTCGTACGTGTCAGTTCGCAAGATTTGGAGTCCGGGGTCGTCGTTTGCGTCCCACGAGCACGAGGAGGAGCCTTCATCCTCCGGGGTAGATGTGAGAATATTTAAGTATGTAGTGAGAGCGGAGTATTTTTATCCCAATTCCGGAAAAGAAAGTCCGATAAAAAAATTGAAAAAATCCCTAAATAAAAAAGTCCCAAAAAACTCAACCGCTTTTTTAAAACTAAATATTACAAAATATTTGAGCAATATACGTTAAAAACTTCGGGTGGAACAATAACTGATTCCAACCTTTTACCTATATTTCAGCCCAAGTTATATGAGCTTCCAACAAGGTGACTAGAGATGTTTGGAAATTACGGCAAGTCAGAAATTTTATCCTCCTCTGCCTTAAAATTTGTCCGAAGCAGAACACTCATTAATTAAAATTATAGTATTTCAATGGTATCGCGTGCAGGCTTGTGAACTTTCATCTTAAGTAATAAGACAAACAGCAATTATCACTCAAAAGTATTTACACGGTGGTGAGGATAGTAGGGTAAGGTGGGTGGGGGAGTGTGGGATTTTGGTTTGAGCGCTGCGTAAGCAGTGGGGTTACGCATATAGGGAAAGGAATTCCGAATCGGGAGGGCGGGAAAATTTAGGTATAAGGGTCGCTAATGCGTTGATTTTAGGGAGATATCGACGAGTGGGCGGGGAAGGAAAATGGTGTTCGTTGACCGCCATATCCATTGTGTGGATCGCTTAAAATCGATGAATTTTTAAATATATTTTTAATTATTTTCTGATATTTTTTATTATTTTTAGATTTATTGGATAAAATTTTGTAGGAAGATTATTTCGCCCGAAAGCACGTACTCCATACAGGAAACCAACATAACAAACCCCGAATCGAGTTTTACGACAGCTAGAGCCATGTTACGGGGAAACCACATTCGTGAAATTTGCGGAATAGCAAACCTCCTTCCTCGCAATATGATAATACTTACAATAATTCTCTTTCATCAAAATGCTCCTCCCTTGTTTTTTAAGGTGATCTTTTATGCTACCCATCTTTTTTACTCTCGCTAATATATATAACTTATGGATGGCGTAACAGAACACAGAATAAAGAATAAAACAGATAACACGTAAAAGGACACTCACACTGTAGATGATTTGAGCTTTCCGCCTACTCCGAGGCCTTCTTCAGGTCAGACTGAGAGGTTTTGAGGGAAGAGTGCCTGGGGAGGGGAGGGGGGCGGAAGGTTTAGGGACTGTTGGGAAGGAAATTAAAGATGGCGGTTAAGGGTAGGAATTTTAAAGGATCGGAAAATAGAGGATGTATGCGGATTCGCGAGTTCTCACCTCTATGTTGGTGGCTGTATCGGGTAGGGATTCTAGAAGTGTTAGGGAAAAGCATTCGTCGAATGACAGGTTGTGTGAGCTTGCATTATATATACGATATATATATATATATCGCAAGGGTATATGGGTATATATATATGGGTTACCCTACCAGGAGCAATTATTATTACTCCCGCCAGCACAGCTCTAGGGGTCATCGGAACACACAAGCCCTTCCACCACGACAAGGTTGTAGTCCATGGGAGGGATATATATATATATATATATATATATATATATATATATATATATATATATATCCCATGGACATGGACTACAACCTTGTCGTGGTGGAAGGGCTTGTGTGTTCCGATGACCCCTAGAGCTGTGCTGGCGGGAGTAATAATAATTGCTCCTGGTAGGGTAACCCATGCCAGATAGGTCGAAGGTTAGGGGCCAGACGAAAGGTGGTCCAAGCAGCGTCTGTTCCTCAGTGAGGCGGCTGCAAAGGCGTCTGACCCTAGTGGGGCGGCCATTAAGTGATGGTGTCACGTTAAAAACACTATTGAGGAAGGCAACGGGAAACCACCTCAATTATCATTCCCAAGAAAATAATGATGGACGCAAAACAAAAATTGAGTCCTGGCAACTGCGGGACTCGGCCCAAGGGGCCGTGTGTCTTGCCTGGCAGCGGGGGAGGCAAGGCTTCCACGGTAGTCATCCCACGCAGAAGGTATTTTATGTTAATAAAGCGAATATTTCAATATTTTGGCTCTATTTTATGGATAAATGGATACAAAATATGATAAATGAGATGAATCACGTTGGCAAAGTGAAGAATAAATCGAGAGATGGGACACCAGGATAAAGGACAAGGATTTACTGATGGGAAATGTAGTCTGATTATCATGATGACTATCGTATACTAGAGGATGTAGGTTTTCCGGTGATCGGAGAAAATGAGCTGGACAAAGATATAGGCAAGCTACGATAATTATTTCATTGTTGGACGAAGGAAAGATGGTTCAAGTTGTGATGTCAAAGGTCGTGACAGAAGCGGTGTCGAGGTAAGGGAGGAGATTTAAAGTATTCAATATTTCAATGCACCACAAACTCCTCTTAATCCTAGATAATTCAGTAGTCTTTAACTAATAATCATTTTTAATTTAGTATTCCTTAGACAGTAGGAATTTGGTGAAAAAATAATCAACAACATAACGAATGAGAATATACTATACATTAAAGCCGATATGGATCCAAACGAAGACTACTTTAAGAAGAATTTTTTCGATTTAATCCCGTTAATACTACCTGTAAGAAACGACGAGTTGCTCAAAGGTGCTCTAAAGGATAATATGAAACCTTTGATTATTACTTCTGCTAATTCAGAATGGTGATTATTCCCCGCACCCTTAACTTTTGATTCCTCCGCGGTTTTTTTCTTTTTCAGTCGCCGATCCTCAACACTAGATCTCGTTCCTTCGTTCTTCAAGGCGAACAACCGCATTACATTTCGTCATCCACCACCGGAATCTGCACTGAAAACAATTAGCTAATTGAGTTGGAACGCTTCAGCTCAATCGTTGGGACATATGGGAATGAAACGAGTCCAACCATTACCATTACATTTGATATGGTAAAATAAGCGTTTCGTCTGGCGAAAGGGCTTCCTGTTGTATTACATGTCGCCAATTTATTCTCTAGTGATTAAAAAAAATCACCGTGGTGGAATTATTTACATGAGAAGAGTGTCACTATTAAAACTTAAAATATAAAACATTTTATCCAGGCAAACTATATTTCTCTCTAAAAGAAACTATGCTGCAAATATTAAACCCTTGTTGGCAATAAATTCAAAACAAATTCAGAATTTTGAATTTTTCTTTACGAAATTCGATACTTACGACTCTGAAGTACAGTGTTTGATCTAGAGCGCCTCTTGCTGATTATGCCATATGATAAGTATTCGCCAAAAGTGTTAAACCGCAGGTGAATGGGTACACGAGTGAAGGTAAAAATTCAATCCAAGAAAGTGGCCCGAATATTCCATTTTTCGTTTCGTAACCTCGCCGAAAGTAATTAATTTATCTTCCTTCGTAGGTAGATTAAGGTCTTTATTCGGGCGAACTTGAGACCATAAGGTCCCTTCTTCCATGTAAACCTTCTTTAAACACGTTAAAATAATAATAGGGAGTCCAGGCAAGAAGAACCCAGGAAAAAATTTCGCAAGAAAACACCCACAAAAGAAAAGGAGGGCGTGTGTATGTTGGTTGGTAGTATGTGTGTTTGCATGTTTCTGGGTTGAAAGGGTTTTTCAATGAATGTGTATCACGTTTTGTTTCAGGATTGTATAAATTTGTGGCATTTGCATGCGTTTTTATCTTAATTAAGGGTGGTGCCCGAACACCCAGGAGGCAGGGGGAAGCGAATCGGGAATGTTATGGTGAGTATGTACAGCTCTGCCGGCTAATTCATTTTGAGCAAGTCTTTTTTACTTCGTTAAATGTTGCCACGTAACCTCAGGGAGGAAATTTTGTCATCCCTGACCGAAAAAACGGATGCTTATGAGATGAATTCGGAGAGAGAAAGTCTCGCAGGCAGGAAGATGTGATGCAGCCGTCCACCACCACGGACACAGTGGCCTCTCGAAAAAAACCCCCAAGATCGCGGTTGTCACTCAGGAATTAGGTATATAATTTATGGATTGATACGATGGTAGGTTGAAAACTAATGCACACTCGCTTGTAGACCACAACCAAAATGACCTTAAGAAGAACTCCTGGTGACATGTGGAAGTTCATTCCCCTCAACTCGCATGCGCAGATTTGAGGTATATACGTTCATCCAATGTATTTTGAGGAGTGGAAGTATGGAGACATGTTCTATTGCTATGTCAAAGCGACTTTTCTCGAATCCAGGACTTGAAAGCTGCCTTCACCTCATCCCCAGTACTAAAACACGTCTCTATATTTCCGCTTCTCAAAATACCCTGAAAGTATGGAGACGCGTTCTAGTGCTATGTCAATGCGAGACAAACAACGTGCTTTTGTCGAATTTAAACTGTTGAAAAAGTGACTTCTACTCAGATTCATCGTCATTTTTGGTAGCGATGCTATTGAGAGGTATAATTTGAAATTTGACTACCCATCGATTTACAGCAGACCTATCAATGAATGAACCCTATTTTGAATGAGTGGTCTCTTAGTCCACATTTATTTCCTTACGCTTATCCACTGACGGGAAACAAGACCGATAATTCTGCAACCACGAGAGGAAATAGACTTATTTTTAAAATTTTATCTATTTTACTCTCAGTGGTCTTTTATCTTTAGCAGCCGCACTTTATTATGGTTAATCAGACCACAAAGATAAGATAAGGGTGAAACATTCCAATACAGACACATGCGAATATATTCCCTCTCTCTCTTTTCAAAACTCGTTATTTCCACGAAAAATCAGGAATCACAATATTGAGAAGCCCAAGATATTTTTAAAAAATATCAAAGGCATTTCAACTGCTAGCGAGGGCAAGATTCAATGCTGCGTAGACATGAGGTATATTCGTAAGTGCATGTGCAACCCCATTGAGAGCATGTGTATTTCCATGCGTGTAAGATAGAATGATTTTTGCATGAATAAATATATGCGCCTCCGTGAGTTTCTGACCAAAGGAACGCGGAAGAAGCGGCGGTGCCAAGGGCGAAAGGCCTCCTCTTCCAGGCGAGGGAAGACGCCGTCCTCTTTGGGGAGTCTACAAGTACTTAATACCCCTTAAGCCGCCGCAAGGGCGTGTGGTGGGGGGTGTTACGGAACCACCCGTAATTAGGAAAACAAACCGCAAAAAAAATCTACAAATTTATACAGTCCACACACAAAACAATGTATGCACTCATGGAAAAACCCTTACAACCCACACACATGCAAACACACAAACTACCAACTAACATACAAATGCACCTACAAGTATACCTTTTATAGTTCAATATTTAATTTTGCTCTGACTTGTATACTAAATGTTTCTGATATTCTTTAAGTGTCTACGGTTTCGAAACATTTTAATTCCTGAATGTCCGGGAAGAGAAGGAGTATTTGCATCCACCTGTACTGGTGTCGATCGTGTAGTTAATATCCTACAGGAGTCAACGCCTTTCATTGAAATCCACAAATGACAATCATCGAAAAAACCAGCGTTGAATATTACCTCCATTTATTATTATTTATGGCGATAGGAAAGAAAGATCAACCAGTCTGCAAATAGATTGCAATAATAGCTCGGTGCGCCGCAGATCAACTAGCACGGACTTATGGATGCGAAATTATCGTAAGAAAACGAATATATCTTGTTTATCATCTAATCTGATGTCTAATGTAAACAGCAATAAATTTTGGAGGGAATCGAGAATGTGGATCAATTCAACTAATTCCAATTTTGTAAGACCAAGCTGGGAAAATTACTACTAAAGTCGCACGAATAACTGCACCTAGAAGAGAAACCTATGTAACATTGGACGAGTGTGAGGACGTGGACCTAAGGTGACGATGTAAAAAAATGATTTGAGAAAATTTGAGCATGGTGATGAAATTTCCAATGTCTCCTCTTTTGTTGAGGAAATTATTTTATATGTTGGAGATTTTTCAATGTTAAGATCAAATGAGATAGAACCATGTTGGACGGAGCGAAAATTCCTAACCATGGTAGAGAAGGAGAGAATAAATAGAAATTCGAAGAAGGCTGAGTTATGGACATGTTGAGTTGAAGGCATTAGGATGCTATGTAGAGTAATAGAGAGTAGGGAATGTAACGCACGAGAGATAGCGAGAGGTCATGATTAGGAATTCTAAACGCAATGGAGGGAGGGATATATTAAGCGGAATTGAAGAAAGGATACATCTTCGTCAACATAAATACACAACAAGCCACTAAAAAAAGGCGTATGGCAGGGGGTGCAGCACCAGGAGGAAAGGCTAAGGGATGAGGGTGTCGGGTTTTTCAAATGGGTCAGGGAAAGTCAGTGGAAAATATCAATATATATACATATATATATATCCATATATCTATATATATTGTCGTGGTGGAAGGGTTTTTGCGTTCCAATGACCCCCTAGAACTGTGCTGGCGGGAGTAATAATAATTGCTCCTAGTAATGAGGGCGCTGGACTGTTCCGGGAGAAGGTAAGGTAAAGGAGGGGGGGAAGATACCGTGCTACCGGCGGCGACTGGAGACGGAGGCGTGGAGTCCGTCGGCTTCCCTCTCGCAAACAGCCCACTCTTCGGGTTTTTCCCCGATATATATACCCGGGGGCCTTTTTGATTTGTCGATTGGGGCCCTCTTCAATTGGCCTTCTCAACCGGGGGAATCGGTTAGGGGGAGAAGCCGTGGAAACGGCTCAGTAAAGTCTCCTATGCCAGAGAGGTCGAAGGTTAGGAGCCAGCGAAAGCTAGTCCACGCAGCGTCTGTTCCTCAGTGAGGCGGCCGCAAAGGCGTCTGACACCAGTGGGGCGGCCATTAAGTGATGGTGTCACGTTAAAAACACTATTGGGGAAGGCAACAGGAAGCCACCTCAATTATTATTCCCACGAAAATGATGGACACAAGACAGAAATTTAGTCCTGGTAACTGCGGGACTCGAGCCTAGCGGCCGTGTGTCGTACTTGGCAGCAGGGAGTCAAGGCTTCCGCGGTCATCCCACGAAACCCTTGCGGGGGAGAAATACAGCAGCTGGACACAAGACGCAAAAGAAGGCGAAAGTAGTTAAAATAAGAACCTGGAACGTCAGGGGTAATGTTGAGGACAGGCAAATTGAAGAATATTAAGCGAGAGATGGAAAGAGGTAATATGGATGTTTTAGGTCTGTGCGAGGTGAGATGGAAGGATAGCGGGGATTAATAGAGTGATAATTATAGACTAATATACACCGGCGGGGTCGAGAGCCAACGAGGGGTTGACTCAATATTAAATAAAGGGGTAAGGAAGAAGCGTAGTCAATATAGAGCAAGCAAATAATAGATTTTTTCTCGTAGAGATAAAAGCAGAGCTGACGAACTCGGTCATTGTTCAGGTATACATGCCACCGAGCAACCACAAGGAGAAAGAAGTCGATAGGATGTACGATGAGTTAGAAGATACAATCGCGTGTGTTCCTGCAGGAAAACATTTGATAGTGATGGGGAATTGGAATGCGACGGTAGGCGAAGGAAGAGATGGTGGTGCGGTGGCGGATTATGGGTTAGGCACGAGAAGTGAACGTGGGGAGAAAGCAATTGAATTCTGCAGTAGACCAACACAAACATCGTAGGTATACATGGAAAATGCCAGGTGACTCAAGAATGTATCATTTAGATTATATTATGTTTAGGAACAGGTTTAGGAACATTTTGATAAATTCGCACAGTTTCCCATGAGCGGATACGGACTCTGACCACAATTTAGTTGTAATGAAATGTAGCGTCCGTTTCAAAAAGATAAGGCAGGGGCGGCTGGTTAGGAAATGGAATGTAGAAGTGTTAAATGAATTAACGAGGAAGGAGTACCAGCAGGATATAGAGAAAAGATGAATGACGATAAAGACCTGAGTACTATCGAAGAAAATTGGGAATGTATCAAGCAAGGGATATCGGAAGCCGCAAAAGACACTATAGGAACCGTTAACGGGAAAAAGATAAAGAAACCATGGGTAACGGATGATTTGATTGCAGAGATGGATGAGAGAAGAAGATGGAGGAATGTAAGCACAGAGTTAGGCAAAATAAAGAACAAAGAGTTTCACAATAAATTGACAAGGGGCACAAATTAAGCAAAAGAAGATTGGTGGAAAACGCAATGCGAGGATATGGAAAGTTTACGGAGGAATGGGGAAATTGGTGCGTGTACAATAAGGATAAGTCATTATCGGGAAGTAAGAAGGCAACATATGTGCTATTAAAAGATAAGTGGAGTAACATAATAGTTGAATCAAATAAATCCAAGAGAGATGGAAGGAATATATATTAGTATCCTGGGTTATATACTTCACCCCATTTATGTGGAGCCGTGTTGGGTGCATCTTTTAAGCAACATGCCCGGACCGGTGGATCCATAAAAAAAGATACGGTGGCGCCTTAGATGAGTAAAGGACGAACTAAACGAATTACTGGGTTTTTGACTTGCGGTTTTGATGTCGCTTCTTTTTAGATCTCTAGACCCAACCTGCTTGCACTCAATGTGTGAGCGTTATCATTAACTGGTTAATTAAACGTAAAACCGGGACGAACGCATAATTAAGAAATAAAATACTCAAAAATATGCATGTTTCATTCCAAAATATATAAATTTATCCAAACGGTCGCCTTCTGCTTGGATGTGCAATGCACATCATGAATAGACTTCTGTTCCTGCTATCTCGCATGATTTTTTGTCCATACTTTTTGTAAGGCATGATCAAGGTTAAAGTAATTATGAGTTGCTGTGGTTTCTCTTGCTCAAATGTTTAATGTCAGTGCTATACACAAACGTGAAACGAATTGACGTAGTGGATGGGCCTGCGCGTTCCGTTTATCCCATAGAATTATGCTGGCGGGAGCAATGGTAATTGCTCCTGGTAGGGTCACTAAATTCAGATAGGTCGAAGGTTAGGAGCCAGAGGAAAGCTATTCCACGCAGGATCTGTTCCTCAGCGAGTCGGCTGCATGATAATATGACCCCATTGGAATTGGAGAAAACAACGGGAAACCATCTTACTTATTTTTCCAGAGTTTGATGATCAACAGTATAGAGAATATCAGTCCTGGGAAACGCGGGCCTATTCGACTGTGTTTCATACCCATCATCGTCGTCATCCCACGAAACCCTTGCAAATCAGAACCGACAACATCAGAACAGAGTATGTAGACGAATAAGCCCGAATTAGTTACAATGGAACTTGGAATGGTAAGACAATGTTGAGGACAGGAGAATTAGAGAATACATAGCGAGACATGGAAAGATGAAATGTAGATTGAGACAGAGACATGAGATGGAAGGAAAACTGGTATTACTGAAGAGATAGTTAAAAAAAATACAGCGGAGAGGAATAGAGCCAACGCGAGGGGTCCTTTATATTGAATAAAAGGTAGCAACGCGTAGTCAACATAGAGCAAGAATGGGTAGAATATTTACTAGTAGAGATAAAAGAAGAACCGACAAACTTGGCCATCGTTCAAGTATTAATGCCAAGAAGCAATCATAAGGAGGAAAATGAAAAAAGGATATGATCAGTTAGAGGACATCATTGCGTGTTCCTGCAGGAAAAAATTTGATAGTGATGGGGGATTAGAATGCGACGGTTAGCGAAGGGGGAGGCGGTGACGCGGTTGGGGGTAGTCCCCAAGGTTTAAGTACAAGGAATTACCGCTGGGAGAAAGCAATTGAATTCTGCAGGAGACAGGGGCTAGTCATCACCAACACTTGGTTTAGGCACCACAAAAGGAGTAGGTACACATGGAAAATATCAGGTGAATCAGAAAGTTATCAGTTAGATTATATTACGGTTAGGAAAAGATTTGGAAAGTGTGAGCAATTCTTACAGATTCCCGGGAACGGATGCGTACTCTGATCTCAATTTAGTTTTCAGTAAGTGTAGCACACCTTTCCAGAAGATAAGGCAGGAAAGGCGGACGCCTAAATGAAATGTGGAAGCATTAGGTGTATTGACAAGGATAGTGTCTAAGCAGGCTGTAGAGAAAATCATCAATGAGGGAAAACATCTTATTACTATCGAGGAAAAATGAAATATATCAAAAAAGGGATATCAAAACTCGCAAAAGAACTGGGAACTGGTAATGGAAAGAGCACAAAGATCACGGATGAGAAAATTAGAAAGATAATGGGAGACGAAAATGGAAGATTGTAAACGCAGAATTAAGCAAAAGGAATTACAAAGAGTTGAATTATAAATTGAGCTGGGTAACAAAGATAAAGTAGCATGGTGGAAGATGCTGTGCGAGGATACGGTAAGTTTGCAGAGGAAGGGTGAAATTGGCGTGCTCTACAAGGTCAAAACACTATCGGGAAGTAAGAAGGGAAGATCGGTGTTAGCAGTTAGAGATAAGTAGGGTAAGATAATTGTTGAAATAGAAAAGATCCTAGATAAATGGAAGGAATATATAAAAGAACTGTATGGTAAAGAACTTAAGCCAGCAAGCTTAGATACGGGGAGAGAAAATTACGTCGAGGAAGATAGTTTAGGTCCAGGCATACTCTACGATGAGAGAGAAAAGGCATTAAGGGAGATGAAATCAAAAAAGGCCGTGGGGCACAACATTCCTGCGAAAGTACTTAAGACTTCGGAATATGTAAGAGGAAGAGTGTACACGTATATGGACTGATTCGTAACATCTATAAGGAAGGAATCTGGCCAGAAGAATATCGTAATCAGTTTTAGTTCCTATTCCGCAAATGATAAAGTGTACACCATGTGAGGACTCTTAAGTTTGTTTTCCATTCGCAGTTAAAGTGGTTCTCAGGATCATCAACAAAAGGATAGAGAGTAAGGCAAATGATTACTTAGGGTTTGGGTTTAGGAAGGGGAGAGGTACGCGAGATGCCATTGCAGTAATGAGATCACTAATCAAGAGGAATATAGAATACAATCAGGACGTATTTGCCTGTTTCGTAGATTTCGAAAAAGCATTTGATAGAAATAATTGGGAAAAAGTAATTCGTGTATTGTAGAAAAAAGGAATGGATTGGAGGGACAGGAGACTGATCCGCAACCTGTACATATCTCAGACTGCTCAGGTGGGAGTGGGGAACGAAGATGTCGGATGGGCAAGTGTTAGGAAGAGGTGTAAGGCAGGGTTGCCCATTATCACTGGTGTTCTTCTACGTATTGTGGATGCAATGATGAAAGAAGCATGGGAAGAACTGGAGGTAGGAATGAAAGTCAGCGGGGAATTCGTAAAATCAGTTATGTTTGTTTGAAGATTTTGTTGTCTAATTTGAAGTAATAATTAATTATCACTTCTAAACTAAATTATTACTAATTAATTTTTAATAATATACATAATAATTGCATCCTCTATATCCGTGCCTTCATTTTCTTCTTAATTTGATTTGAGAGAGTACGAAAGATTAATCGACTCCTTTCCTTACTCCCTAACTCCTTTTTCCTTACTGCCAGAGAACGTAGTCATGGGCAATGCAGTATCTGCTTTTCTACCTTCTATGGAAGTTCATTTTTCCCTTTTTTCGCATTCACTCCTTTTATCTGTTCGCCAGCCTAAAGTGGGGTGTATATTCGAAGCACACCTAGTCTTTTTCATTTCACTATCTTTCTTAAAATCCTACATCAATGGAGGATATCTAGATTTCTCGGACTCCCTGAACAAAATCGATATATCATACATTGGAACAAACATTTGCTGAAAAGTTTAACTCTAGCAACAACTCCGGCCCCGATAAAATACCATCTGGTAATACTTAAGGAACAGTCGCCCGATATTGCACTGTAGTCATGAAACATTTTTAGAAATCGTTACTAGATCAAACGGTTCCAGTAATTGGAAAACTATTAATATGGCACCTATACGAGGGACAATGTAGAATCGAGAAATTACATAAATATTTTTCTCACATCTGTACCACAAAAGATCATAGAACATATTATTGCTATTTCGATGGTGAATTACCTCGATATTCGAGAGCTATTGTTGAAAAATTAGCACTGTTTCTGAAAGGACAGATCCTGCGAGAGAGAACTTGTACTTTTTGTTCTGGATTTCTTTCGCTATAATTAGATGAATGTTCCAGTAAACGAGATTACCCTAGGATTAAAAAAAACTTTCGACAGAATACCTCATTGTAAATAACTCACAAAACTATAAGCCTATAGCATAGATACAATTTTCCTGGACTGGATTAAAGATGATAATGCGGTGGATGTCATTTAAGGTGTTCCCCTTGACAAAATTATCGGACATTTTAATCCTTCTTCACGCTAACGATTTTAACTCCGTGGTTAAAAGTAAGATACATTTATATTCCGACGATGCATCGATTTACAGAGATATAACTAGTCATGAGGAGTCGCTTCTGTAGTATTCACAAGGAATCACTTCAGCAGATGACCCAAATGATATATGACTTTAGTGCGACACTAAAAAATTGGAATTAAACTTAAGACAGTGCATAGTAATGACTTTTAGGAATAATCTGTATATAGTATTCATTCCGCGAAAATATAAAATAATAAGTAGAAAGAAATTACAGTGTGCACACCTTATCCTAAGTATCAAAGTACGATGGCTGTTCCCCTTGGAAAATGCCACGATTTGATCAAAGACGAATAACAAATTTCGTATTTGTATGATTCGTCGACATTGTCGGCAAAGAGTAATTTTCAATTGCAAAATTTCCACCGTATTGCACCCCAAATGGACTCTCCCATTAGATACCCTTCTTATCCGTCTTCTACTACCGACTTTCGCTTCCCTTACACCTCTTCCTCATCCCAGGGAAATCGCAGCTACCTTCCTTGGCGTCCCCCCTACCACCAGGCGAAATACCGGCCGCTTCGCACTCGATGGGGAGTCGATTAAGCCGATTGTCGACGGCTCTACGCCCCTTTCTGTCGCAACGAGCCCCCTCAACTGTTGATTAATTTAATATATATTAAAAAATGGCATGAAATCTTCAAGTTAAATTAATGATGGAGCATGCAAATATCTAAGTTTCTTCGGTTTTATTTCCCAGTGAATTAAGTTCCCCATCAAAGCTCCAAAATGGCATAAGTATGTAAAAGGAACTATTTTAAAACGTCAACAACGTTCTTAAGTACCTAAAGAAAATGATTGAGTGCTTTTAAAATGTAATTATTCAACAGAATCACTTTTATTTGCTGGGTTTTAAACAAAGAAGACTTTAAATGCAAGGTAAGCCTACACTTAAAAAATTCTTTTACTCCAATTTCAAACTAAACAATGTTTTATATTTTCCACTCGCTTACAAGCAAACCAATGGAAAAAAAATGTGAAATGACTTTAAAACAAAACACCAATTATTTTCTTTATTTTTTAATACCGGAAAAGACAAAAGTTACTTTTAATATCGGTAGATTTAGTACAGCTTTGGAAGTATTTAAATTTCATTTTAAATTACTTTCAACCCCGAGAAAAAACTAAACTTTACTTTCATTTTATGAAATATCCCTTATGTCGAAAGTTATTGCACTTACGAGAAAATTTTCTCATAAAATCGTTCAAAGATTGACAAGTGAAAGCCTAACTACGACTTAGTTTAACAAGGGGTTACAATTCTATATACACGATATGAACACTTTAAACGTGTGAAATTGATAGAATATATTTATATTCCGATTGTTGTAGGCGACTATTCGCACCAACGGATTGCCAGGGCGTCACTGGCGTACCGTTGACCAGCGCGGGGTTTTCCCATTGCCGGGCCGTCCTTTGAGTAGGCAGGGGATTTCCCCAGGGTCGCACCCCCGCAAAACAAGGCACCTGTGGGGAAGTATTACAGGTCACTGCACCCCTGCCCAAGGCCATAACGTCAAGAGCTCACGGGCAGTTCTGGTGAAAGACGTTGTGACGTCGTTAGGAACTGAGAAAAGGGTTAGCGCTCGGTTCCCGCGGTCCCGCGAGCAGAATGCTGGGGATAGCAGACGAGGTTGGCTGGCTGAGAGGTGACCGCGGACGGATCTAAGGGCTGTGTCACGAATCGCGACACCACCATTCCCCCTCCTGGCTCTGGACTTCCCTTCCCTTCCCGTACCGATCTCCGTCGTCAGAGTAAGTGTGATTCCCAATAAACAACCTATCGGCCAATACTGTGTTCTTTCTTACCCCGTCGCGTCACGGCGACATTTGGTGTCAGGTGATTGCGAGGAACGATGCCGAGGATACAATACGTACTCGAATATATTTGCCGGGAGGACTGTACTGTTTCCCTTATTTATTTATATAGCACTTTGTGAAATATTTAAGCGCTTGTTCGTTTGTTTTTGAAACGTTCCTTTAAAGTCCCCAAAATTTCAGAGTGTAAGAGGACGTCTCGGTAGCTTAAGTGGTTAAAGCACTCGGCCGGATATTGAGGGATCCGGGTTCGAATCCCGGTCAAGGCGAATGATTTTTACTCTCTGAAATGGTTGCGTTATTTATTTAAGTATTGCTCATCATGGCTTTTCACTCTCATTCCGCATTCCACTCTTCCGCGTCTCCCCTCTTCCCGTCGTACATGGCGCAGCCCAACATACCCTCACGGCTTATGGAGTTTACTCCGTGTGGGAACACCTTGTCCGAAGTGAACGGCGATACTCATTCTATTTCACATCACACGAGTGCACCACCGCAGTCGCATACGCCCTCCCCGATAGCGAGCCAAGCATACTTAATACCGACTTTCGGTGGAGAGGACGAGCCGCCCGTTGACCATTTCCTTGAGTCGTTGAAGATTGTGAGCCATCTGAATGCTTGGACCGAAAGTCAAACATATTGCATCGCGCGATTGCGACTAAGTGCCTCCGCCGCGGACTATGTGGCCACAAATCCACATGTTTTGGACAGTTATGAAAGTTTCTCTATCAATCTTAAACGCAGGTTTCCGGTTAGAAATTCTCCGCTTGCTCTCGCGCAAATGTTTACAACCTGCGTACAGCAACCCCTCGAGTCAGTTCATGAGTTGTCGACACGCCTTCGTAAAATCGCTCGCCAACTAAGAGCAACGTTCCCTGACCCCGAAGCCGCAAAACCAACTGTCGAGCAAAGGCTCCTCTTACAATTTTTATTAGGCTTACGAGAGGAAATAGGTCGTTTTGTCCAAGTTCGTAGCCCGAAAAGTATTATCGAGGCGGAAGAATTCGCACTAACTGAAGAAGCAAACGTGAGAGCCTATGCCAACAAATTCTTGGAGATAAATGCATTTCATTCCTTGTACTCACAGCATCCCCCTCAAATGAACTCGATCCACCCGCTACCTCCTACGCTGCACACTTCTACCCAAATTCATACTTTCACCGATAGATCACCCGTGGAACGGAACCGAAATTCACATGCCCCGCGAACTACGAACTGCTCAAATACGGAATCAAGAAATGTTAGCATTCGCAAATGTTACCACTATGGACGACCAGGACACATTTCCCGATTCTGTCGATCGTCGCGTTCTTGTTTTCAATGTGGAGATGCAAGCCCCCAATCCAAAAATTGTCCCCTACTCATTTGTGGGTACTGTAAGAAGTCAGGTCACCGCCCAATTCAGTGCCCTTTAAAATTCAACTCTACAAATCCGGGAAACTTCACGACCGCAACTGCGGAGTCGGGGAGGATTTAATTTTGACAGTAACCCCAGAAAACGGTGTCGTTGTCCAAGGAACCATACAGGGGAGGAATTACAAGTTCCTAGTGGACACAGGTGCGGCAGTCACTATTGTGAATAAAAAGAAGTTTCCTTGGAATAATCTGATTACTCGGCCATACGATACTCCTATCAAAAGCGCTTCAGGCCACATTCTTTCTGTTCACGGCCAATGTCTCGTTCCATTGACTATATCCGGCGAGTTATATCCCCAGGATATGCTAATAGTGGATCTCGGTAATACTAATTACGACGGAATCATTGGTCTCGAGTTCATGAAAAAACACGGCTGCACTTAAAATCTTCCCCAATCAAAAATATCGATTAACGGCTGCCACGATGTTCTACTAGAGCGGAACATCCCCCAAAATGTAGACATTAATTTCATTTCCTTTGAGAACCCAGCACTACAGGACGATGCGAGAAACGAACGTGGAAATGCCGTCCTCTTCACGGGAGATTTAATTTCCTTTGAAAACCCTTCACCTACCCAACTAATGCTCGATGTTTGGCGTGAGCCTGCACGAGTCACAATTTTGTGTGAAGAAAGAGAGAACGGTAATTGTAAGGATAGCTCAGAATCCGAGATTCAAGCGACAATGGAGGACCAATTTTGCGAGGATGCCACGACTATAAAGGATAATGGGAAAAGCAAGGATGAGACAGGCGATGATAAGGCCGGTGAGTCAGGGGCCCCTGGGTCAATTTCGTGTGCGATTGCTCCTGATGTTATGCGGCGGACCGTAGTCTTTCAATCGATAGTGTTTCCCGAAGTTGAAAGTGGCTGTGAAGTAAAGAATGTGCTGTGTGCAGAAGAAACGTTGAGGGTTCCTCCATTCTCAATTATAATGTGTCGAGCAACCAATAAACAATTAGCGGGGAAAGAGGTCGCGTTCGGAGGGGAAAGTCGAAACATCACAGTCCTTCCAACGGTAGTAAGGGTAGATGAGGATGGATCGGCCCCAATTTTGTTTTACAATTTCAATCGCAATGAGGCGAAGGTAAAAAAGGGATCGGGAACAGAAGCCAGAATTAACTTCGCTGATGAGCTTCAATACCGTTTGCAAATGGCCCACGCGCAAGCAAAAGAGTGGAATAGGGAATTAACAGAGAGAGAACGCAATCGATGCAGCAAAGATCGAACACTACCGCCAATTGGAGTGGGACAGTTGGTTCTCCTGCGTAATATGGCTCCGAGTGCAGGCCAATCCAAAAAGCTCGCATCTCGATGGATTGGACCGTACAAAATTATTAAAGTTAGGAGTGCAGTAACGATGGACATAGAAAACATAAGAGCTGGTCGTGTTTCCACTGGTCATTTGAGAAACCTTCTTCCCTTACCTCCTGATCCGGAACCTATTCCTCCACCTAAAGCTCTGACAGAGGATTTCTCGGAAGACCCTCCTCATCCGCAAAAATCCAAATCATTCCTCCCCGACGCTCCTCTCGAGGAGCCTGTTGCACCCAGTCCTACCCCCCAGAGCCACAACGAACCTTCATCATCAGTGTGCCCTTCCCCCGCCGAAGAACAATTAACTTCTCCCAGCGATCCGTACAACCTGCGACCCCTTCCCGACCGTCTTAGCCGGCAATAATGGTCCCAAATCCCATAAAGACGCCGCCAAGAAGAAATGCAATAACTACAGATCGACATAAGGTACAACAAGAACGCTGATGGACCGAGATTGACCGGTCCCATCCTTCTGAGAGCCGCCTACCGGGGGACTCGGACGCCATCGCGGCAGCAGATCGGTCTACTTGCGCGGGAAGGAACGCTGACGATTGGGGCTGCTCCGGGACGAAAAGGAAATCCGCCTCATTCTGTGAACAATGTCTTCGGATGAAGATTAGTGGTCAAATTGTAATGAAGTATGTTGCATTTGGAAAGCATTCCAAATTAAATAAACCTACGGAACCCCTGTGCCATGAGAAAAGTGTGGGGAAAGATTGTGAATGTGGAAACATGTTACAGAAGTGAGATTAACATTGGTTGAAAATTTTAACTGCACCATGACATTATGAAATAGTATAACTTAGCGATAAGGAAAATATGTTTTCAATCAATATTGTATATTTTACAAGTGTTCACTATTACTTTCCCTTTTTTATCATTTTAGTCTTTTTAATGGCAACAAAAGATGCATCCGAGGTTTTGCAGGCATGACTAGAAAATTCCAGTATGTTTTCAACCTTCGGTGGCCGTAATGCTAAATGTATATATTATGTCGTATTGGGTATTAATCTCCATGTTTTTCTAAATGTACATTTACGTATGCTCTTGTAATTATTATATGCTTGACAGTAGGGAGTCGGTATCCACCATCCTACCCCCCCCCCAATACCTAACTGCTGCCGGGGTGTTGTAGGCGACTATTCGCACCAACGGATGGCCAGGGCGTCACTGGCGTACCGTTGACCAGCGCGGGGTTTTCCCATTGCCGGGCCGTCCTTTGAGTAGGCAGGGGATTTCCCCAGGGTCGCACCCCCGCAAAACAATGCACCTGTGGGGAAGGATTACAGGTCACTGCACTCCTCCTGCCCAAGGCCATGACGTCAAGAGCTCACGGGCAGTTCTGGTGAAAGACGTTGTGACGTCGTTAGGAACTGAGAAAAGGGTTAGCGCCTGGTCCCGCGAGCAGAATGCTGGGGATAGCAGACGAGGTCGGCTGGCTGAGAGGAGACCGCGGACGGATCTAAGGGCTGTGTGGCGAATCGCGACACCACCATTCCCTAATCCTGGCTCTGGACTTCCCTTCCCGTACCGGTTTCCGTCGTCAGAGTAAGTGTGATTCCCAATAAACAACCTATCGGCCAATTCTGTGTTCCTTCTTACCCTGTCGCGTCACGGCGACACAATTAATGCGAATTGCTTAACGGTTTGCATATACACGGTGGCAGAAACATTCGTTTGTGCCATCCAGAATTAAGCTCCTTCTTCAGCACACCTGCAGCCAGTAGTGCTTGAAAAACCATTGAATGTTATTTTATAAGTAAGTTCTAGGCCAGGACAAGAGAGGTTCGGCACACACGGGATTGTAGGGCGAAGATAAAAGAAGGAGCCGGAGGGGGATAATGGAGTGCCCGGTAAGAGGTACGGTAAGAGTGAGGACGGTGAATACTAGCATCATGATGAGGGAAATTAGGTGGGTTAATAGAAAGTAGAATAAGGGATGACTCAGAAGTGAGAACATGCAAAACCTAAGCGGACCCACGCTGAAGGAGGAAATCACATCCGTGCGGGAAGCGACCCTGGGCTAACAGGCCGTCGCCTCCCCTCCTCCAACTCCTCGCCGTCCCCGGGTCGGGCCTACCTACGAACACCTTGACCTTCCTCACTCTTCGTTCTAGCGACCAAGCAAGCACCAAGGTAAACAGGCGGGCTATTGCATGTACTAGCAAATGGGATTGTGAGAAGAAAGGACAATCGCAGACTCACTGGAAGCTCCTTCGGTCGTCCAGTCGGACAGCCAGAGGCGCGAGTCGAATCGCTTGGCAACCTGCCAGGGCCGCAACACCGACGGTTAGTTGAAAATCCCTGGTTGGATGATGAGCTGAGACTTACGCTGAGCCGTCAGAACAGGAGAGGACGGAGGAATGAGACGAGGAGCTAACCCTAATGCCCCCGGCTGAGGCGACCGGGCTGCTTTAAGCGGGGTAGGGTGGGAGTCAGAAAGGGGCGCAGAGAGTTCGACAATCAGCTTAATAGATTGATTCCCTTCTTCTTGAGTGCGAAGCGGCCGGCATTTCGCCTGGCGGGAAGGGGGACCACCAAGGAAGATAGCCTCATGGTAACTGTATTTGCCGCAACTCTGAAAATATTTCTCCTATAATATAAATTTAATATTTTATACCCAAAAGGAGACACAGAAAAGACCGATTTAGTTACAATAGGAACTTGAAATATTAGGGCAATATTGAGGACAGAATAATTAGACAATATAAAACAAGACATTTGAAGAGGAAATATAGATGTATAATAATACTACTGCAACTGATTTACTACTTAAGTCCTTCCACTTTAGGTACTCAACAAATATTAATTTCTTAATGGCTAGTGTCAAGAAAGTGAGGCCCGAGTCGTTGCTTGTCTCAGCTGAAAGTACACGTATGCCTTTCACTGTCTGTACGCGAAGCTCAAGTGCCTTTTAGCTGTCCATAAACTATAAACTTAGAAAGAATAGAGACTGGTTGGAGATACGTTCACTGCCCTTCAAATATTTTACTTATTGAACAATAGTCCGTGATTAATTATGGCTATGCGAACCAGGATTTTCAGTACGAATCAATAGCATGGGATTTCTGTAGACTTCATCACAAAATCGTATAATCCATTCCAATCCAATATTCATTTCAATTTTCATGATTTAATTATCATCATGACCGACCTTTTTTTAAGCCCCTTATTATTGTTGAAAGAAGTGAGAGTATTTTATTCCAATGGATCTCAGTCATCAAGGAAAATAGGCTTAATTTTTCAAAGTGGCTCAAATTGTGTTACCCAAAAATTGATTTGGAAAAATTTAATAACTTATTTAGTGTCAATTGTTATCAAAAAAGGTTTTCGGAAAGTCAACGTTCTCTAAAATTTCAATGGATGCCAAGGTTGTCGAAAAGTTTTATAATTTTTGCCTGTGCACCACAATAGGACCAATATATAGAGAATCTCAATGAAGACTCAAGAAATAAAAAATTATCACACTTTTTAGCGCTCCCTGTTTATTTGTTGCGTTTTTATGATTTTCGCATGGTTGAAAGTGGAAGATATAAATATATGCGATGTTTACTCCTGGTTCAAAGCGACCGAGACCTTGTAGTTTGTTTTACAGGGAAACGACATACCCTTTAGAATATAGCTCCCTATTTCTTTCATTACCAATATGGCAATTAATAGATCCTATGTCAGTGGGTGAAAATCACTTTCCTAATTTATCTCAACAAAATACCGATTAAATACTTCGGTATTATTAACGAAGTGACTAAATACAGGGTCGCACCCAAAAGTGGTAAAACTGATTTTCTCTGGCGCGAACGGAGCGGTGGAGGGGGTCTGCCTGGCAGCTGAACACAGACCGACGCTTAACCAGTGAAGAAATTGCAGACCAGTTGGGTCTGTCTGCATCCAACGTCCAACGCATTATTTCACAGGATTTGGCCATGCGCAAGGTGTGCGCCAAGATGGTGCCGAAAATTCGTGCCATGGCGCGCTCGTCGTCAGACAGCTCCTGGCCAAATACGGCGTTACCACGTTGGCGCACCCGCCCTATTCTCCCGATCTGGCACCACCGGTTCTTCTTCTTCCCTCTGATGGAAAGACAGCTCAAGGGACGACGTTTTGACTCAATAAAGGCCGTTCAAGAGGCTTCGACGAGGGTCATCAACGGCATCCCCAAAGAAAATTTCCAGCGGGCGTACGGGGAATGGGAGCAACGTTATACTAAGTGTGTAGAAGCTCAAGGAGCGTACTTTGAAGATTATTAAGTCGATGTAAGTATATCGTCAATAAAATTCTTGTAAAAAAAATCAGTCCTACCAGTTTTGGGTGCGACCCTTTATATGATGATCAAGCCGGAATGCCGTGACCCTGAAATAATTTGACGCTTATGTGAGATGTGACGGCGTGTCCAGAAGAGTATCCTGTATTTTTCTACGACCTTTGGCGACAAAAAATTGTCTCAAATGCGCGTATGTTTACGGATACCTCTTTATGCGCTACGAAATACATTTTAGGGACTGATCAGGTCCACGGGCCGAGGAATCGGGAACTTTAACTAAAGGATTGGGGTGAAAGGAATGAGTTAATAATATAGTATTTCGCATGAATATTGTATTCGCACGAATATTGTATAATTCTTTTGTCAATGTTCAATCCGAGAAAACGTTCAGCACTTAAAATAAAATTTTAAACAACTTCACCGCATTTCTTTCTAGATTCTTCTTTGATCCAGGTCACTGAGAAATATACTTATATTTGATGAAATTTCCTCGCAAGCGCAGAGATTGTTCAATATTTCTTTGAAAACTTCGCAAAAGCTGCATGAAGTAAGTTTAAAATGAAGTAAAATTTTTAAGCTGGAGGGAAGATAAAAGCGATATGGATATGAGAGGTAACGGCACCTTCAAAAAAGGATATATAAAGTATAAAAGCCCCATTGATAAAAAGAAACAAATTTAGCGGATACATTGATAGAAGTAGTAAAATAGACGTCAAATTTATTAAATATTTTTTCCTAAAATTTTACTCGCTTTTATTATTCCCGCTTGTTTTTCCTCGAATTCTCTACTTCCAGTTTAGTTTTATCCACTTGCCTTTAAATATGCAAATCTTCGAACTAGGTATATCGAACGCGGACTAGAGTTAAAATACAACGATTTCGATATGTCACTAAACGTCGACAGTGATACGCGGTTATTATTATTAAGTAATATACCGGTTAAGGTAGGTTTTTGGATGGACACAACTATCAAATAAACATTTTCGTAATTCCAAACAAAACCCAATCCAGCAACCTACTCTACATCAGGTCTCTCTTCATCTCTGTGTACTTCTTTCCTCCCTTCATCCCGTCCAACATCCTTATCCAGTTCCTGCCCTTTCCTCGCTTGCCTAACATTCTCCCCTCTATTACCTTCAACATTCCACCGCCGCTCAATACGCCTTTCATCGATTTGTCCTGCCTCCCTATGATATCTCTCAACAAACCCCTCTCGTCACCCACCATCCCTAGTACTTCCTCATTTGTATTCATTTCGGTCGATTTCATCTTCTCCATTTTTCTCCACACCCACATTTTAAAAGCTTCCAATCTACGTCTATCCTCCTGCTTCAGCGATCAGGTTTCCGCGCCGTACATAGAGATAGAGCTATGCTCCATATCAAAGTTTGTATGAGTGATACGCGGTTACTAGTAATTAATTAAAGAAATTATATAATGTTTATTTTCGAATAATTAGATTAGTTAAGTAACCTAGAAATACGAATGTTGTTTGGCATTAAACTGTTTCAAAGATATTTCCATCCAAATATGTCGCGGCTTGGAGAACGTTTTAACAACGTTCATTTCTAGCTACTTATGCGTATGTAGTTCAATGATCATTCGAAAATGTCTGGTGTAACAGCAGATAACTTTTAATTGCGCTTTTAATGACCGGCAAAGGTAATTCAAGTTTTCCAAAATTGAACGTAGGAATTTGTTCTATCTGGAGGTGGAAGCGAAAATTCAAAGGATATTATCCATATTTCCTTTGGACTGCGGTAACTATTTAAATTAAATGGGCTCCCCAGAAAAGTTACTCGAGTTTACAAAAGTCTACCTTTGTATTCGTAATATTTGGGTGATTCTATCGATATGGAATCGATAGGGAATTGAACGCATTCATAGATTCTTATCAATTGTCTACCCAACTGAGGACTTACGAGAAACTCCTATTTCGTAGGAGAAAATGATAAACGTAAAATAATATTTTGTATTTTTCTGAAGCCTTTCGAACCGTTCAGTTCAAACTTTCCAAAAAGTTCTTCGGTCCAAACACCACCTAATATAAAACCCCTAAAATTAAAATCTCTACCAAAGTAATCAACGGAATAAAAAGTTTAACCCCAATTAATGAAGTTTACTAAACTTTGCATTTAGCATTTTTAGAGTAAATCAAAATGTCATAAAAACTGAACACTATACATGAAAAATTTAACTTGTAGATCATCATCATTCTTTAATTTTCCACAATTTTTTAAAAATCTTTGGAAAAGTACAAGTCTTCCTTTTTATTAAAAATATAAAAGTATTGAAATAAAAATATTGGAGCAAACATTGTAAAATGAAAATTTAAAAAAATGTCAACAAAACACTATCAAAAGATAAATGATAAAACAAATTAATACTTTAAATATAAAAGTAAATAAAATGAAGTATAAAAGTTAAATAGTGACAGTAAAAATCAAAGTACGAACTGGTTAATGAAAATCAAGGAGCATAAATGTGATGTTGCAGCTACCTTTCCGAATAGCCAGGGTCCAGCTGGGACAGCTTAGGGATTCGGAGATGATGCCTCGCCGACCAACTAATTTCCTGAGCATGATAACCTTGTTTTTGTCCCTCGTCCGAAGTCTTCGCTCTCGCCCGATCTGAGTATATCCAGCGAGTTCGAGAATTCTCCCGATGAAAGGGCGAAATTGGCAAAAGAACCATGCGAGCGAAAAAGCGGGCGAAAAATGTAAAACTTTTTGTCGTTTGAAATTGGAGTGAAAAATTCTTTAAATGTAGGCACATCTTGCATTTTTCTTTCTTTTCGTCTTCTTTCTTTAAAACCCAGTATTTTTAAGTGATTCTGTTGAATAATTAAATTTTAAGATTACTAAACCATTTTCCTAAGGTACATAAGAAAGTTATAGTACATGTTTTAAAATAATTCGTTTTACATACTTGTGTCATTTTGTATCACTGATCGAGAACCTGATTAACTGGGAAATGAAACTAAAAAAAGCTTAGATATTTACATGTTCTATCATTTAAACTAGAAGATACCATATCATTGAGAAACTATTTCTGAATAAGTCAACATTTGAGAGGGTTTTGTGGCGTTGAAGGCCTTTTATTCAAGCATTAATAAGCATTTACCGGGACTTTCATCTCTGTTATATTTCTGTAAGTTATCTACATCTACATCTACATAAGTACCCTGCGAGCCACCAAAAAGGTGTGTGGCAGGGGGTGTAGCACCATGAGGGAAGGGTAAGGGTTGAGGGGGTTGGGAGTTAGGTGAGGAAAGGTGGGGGGAACCTGTAGGAAAAAAAATATATACATATATATATATATACACACATACATATATATACATACATACATACACACATGTATACACATCCTCGCGAAGTCCCTAACCTGTACGTTAATACTTATTGTAATGAACTAAGTCCTGGGGAATTTCGACTACGAGCATTCTGTTCCCTTATCGTTCTTGGAAAAAATGACATTTTAAACCTGTCAGTCTTGCAGTCTATCTCTCTAGTCTTATATTCGTGATCCCTTCGACCGTAATACGTTGGGGTTCGTATTATATCCTTGATGTCATCGGAAAAGGGCCCATCTTTAAATGTTTTTAATAAGTTTAATCTATACTGGAAACGCCGCTGTGTAAGAGAATCCCAACCTAAATTGTCTAGCAAAGTGGATACGCTGCTGAGTTGGTCATAACAATGTTTGACAAATCTAGCCCCCCTCCGCTGAACTCGATCTAATTCCGAAATCAAATTTATGTTATGAGGATCCCATATACTGGCAGCATACTCTAGGTGGGGCCTGACCAAGGCAAGGAAACATCGTTCTTTCACCTTTTCGTCGCATTTACCTAGCACTCTTTTCACAAATCCCAATTTTTTATTAGCACGACCGCATATTTCTCGTATGTGTTTTCCCCAGGACAGATCGTGAGTAATTGTTACACCCAAGTATTTAAAGGAATCTACCCTCTCGATATTGGTTATAGTTTCCTATGATGAATAATGTAACTATGGCATGATAAAGAATCTCTTTACCGTCTTGGGACGATTATGGAATAAGGGCTTTGCTTCCGGGCGCCATTCGCGCTCCCGATTCTGCCCTCCTACTATAATTCCGAGTAGCTCTACTACTTGAGATCCTAATGCGATTCCTTCGACTTATGGGTCCTCAACAGCGTCTCTTGAGATCACACAGTGTGATTTGGTGCTACAGCATCAAATCACGGCACTTACTCAGTACGAGAAATCCCAGGATCTTCATCCACACCAAACACCACCTGTTTCGCCACCATCTGCCTCGCCTACCTCTCTGTGTATACGCAGGGAAGCCTGGCAGGGATCCCGGGCCCATTGCGTCGCCGGCCCAAATTCCCGCGCAACAACCACGTTTCCCGGAGCATCTCAGGCAACGTCCGTCTGAGGTGCTTCCCTTGCTGGGCGACCGAATGCTGGAAGGTGTTTTGCCTATTCAAGATCAGCTCTCCGGCTCCCGGTGAACCTTCCACGAAGCGCAGAATCTCCTCTCCATGGCGGGCGATTGGGCAGCGCTGTCGCCACGAGTCAAGCGCCGTGTGTACAACAGGGACCGCATCCTTGCGGTGGCGATGATTCACGGTTGGCAGACAACCGCCAAGGCCTCTACGCCCTCCGATGTGCTCCGTCTTCCGGCAAACGTCAGCCTAGGGACGTGGTCGTTAGCCACGTCCCTCAGGTCAGCTTCAAATCAACCCGACAGACCCCGCGTGCCCCAGCGCGGCGTCGCGTAACCTCCGGGACGCCCTTGTCTCCCGCTAGTCCTGCCTTATATTACACCTGCCGGGCCCTCCATCTCCAGGCCCACCGAAACTACTGATCAGGGAGGACTCCCTCATTTTTGACCAACTCGACTAGCACGACTCTGGCGGCCCCGAGGACCCAGTCCATCCCCCGGGGGAAACCGACTCCAACGGCACGGCTTCTGATTGCTATTCAGGCCTCAGTTTCGACGCCGAGGGTGCCCAGCTTGATTCCGCCGGTCGCGGCATCGTGATCATTCCCCCACCGGAAGTACCGCTCTTTCCTCCACCGGAGGAATAGCTCCTAAAGGTACCCCTGGATATCAGAGCCCCGGTGCTGGCAGCGAGTTCCTTGCCTGCGTTACGCGAGTACCATTACCATGTCATTAGCCTCGCACATCTCTGTATTAATCCAAGTTTGTGGCGGCAACCGACAGGACCTCCATGACTCTGGATCTCCAGACCCTGGTTCGGCCTGGTATTCTTGCCCAGCGCAAACCAGTGTACGCATTTCGGGAAGTTCTTATCACGGAGGCCTCAGGTAGCCAACGTTTGATTCACGACTTTTCCCATTGGAGGAATAATTTCAATAAACCTGTTTCAATTGCAGGATCCAGCCAAAGCTCTCACGCTGATTCCTCTGGGGTCATACCTAGCTAAATATGACTTCTTGAATGCGTTATTCTAATTGAAATGGACAAAGCTCATTCTAAATTTTATGGCAATTATGCCAATAGATTATATTAATTTTTTGACTTGGTTACCTATGGGGCACTGTATGGTTCTAGCCTTTGTACAATGGTGGGGAACTTTGTACATTCAGTGGGGAATAGTATTTTCTTTTTTCAATCTTAAACTGCCCTACTTGGATGACGAGCTTGTAATACTCTCACATTATGATCCGGATACCATTCACGAAATCATTTTATTTCTAATTGAAGATGTAGGAATTTGCTTGAATCCTGGAAAGTGTCTTTCCTCTCTAACTTACATTATTTTTCAATCCTGGCCATGTTTTATTTGTTCTGGACTTGTCCTATTTAATCAATAAAAACAGTTTCTATTCAGCATTGAGACTATGGCAATAAATATTTGGTTAATGTTTGGCAAAAAACTTTATTTGACCGGGTATTATCAATGTTCAGTTTACAGAGTTGATGCAAACAAAACTTGATTATCTCCCCTCTAATGGCAGCTGTTAACTATAAACAGGACACATAAAAAACTAATAAAATAATTGTTGAATTAGGTCATATTCCAGGAGCAGTTTACTTTCCCAAAGGGATGGAGGGGTGTATATCAGTCGTATTAAACAGTAATCAAAGAAGTCCTGTTTAAGCCACTAGATAGCAAACGACCTTCTGCTTAAGTCAACTGTTCCTGAAATATGACCTGCATTCAACAATTTTGTAAATTGTTTCCATGCTTTGTTTATTGTTGACAGCCATTCCTGAAGCTGCATTTCTGGAAGGACTCAAACACATTACAGTACAAGTCTCTCCACTGACATCTAATTAGATCAGGGTTGACTTACATGCTCCAGCCATTGAAACCAGTAATGAAAGGAAGAAAAGAGAAATTTTGTGTATAAGACAACTACTATGCTTCATTCCTTTTTAGGCATTTCATAGTGAAGTTTAATGTATGACCATAGTGAATACAACTATATTTGAATAGTAATCTTTGCATAGAGTTATGGCAAGAAATCTATGAAAAAGTAAATTAAACTGAGATAAAAACTTTCTTCCACTCATACTCATTAATCATCATGCAAGACAAACACTTTTGTAGCATGATTTGGGTGAAAGGACAGCTTTAGAGGAAAGTACCACCACCTTTAAATTGTATGCGATGTTCTGTGATTGGTAGGGGATTATTACAAGTCTTGTACCTGAAGATGGTTCAATGAACTGAAATGCATTGCACATAGTAGTAGCTTTTATGGTAGGCATTTGAGAGAGGGCAGGGAAATAAATTGGTATTATCTGCATCTCTCATGCTTGGTGGAGAGTATTTAACTAAACATTAATTTACAAAAGAATATTTCAGAATAATTCTAGTGCTTACACAGAATTTTATACCAAAATAGGCATCAGCATTTAGAGTTAAGAACATTAGCAGAAGAATTCCTTTGTTGAAATTAGTGTTCCAAAGAAGGGAATCAATGACAGATATGTTGAATGTTTTTTTAAATCTCCAAATATGTACCTAATATAATCAAAATCCATTCATGTCAGTTGGGACCTTTAAAAACAAGTTTCCTTATGTAAAGGGACTTCTTCAACAAAACTCAGTTCATAAAAAACCAAAATTGCATTGCACATACACTTAATTTGAGAAATTAGCAACATAAAAGATGTCTGTGTCACAAGAAGTGAATGAAAAAATGAAATGAATAAGCTAAAATAAGAATAAAGAGAAAGTCCAATGGCAAATGGTAAGGTTGGAGCAAACAAGTTATAATAAAGTATTTGCACAGTCCTTTCAGCAGATGACACATGGTTGTCAAATGATCCCATTAAAATTAGGGCTAATTACAAGAAGTTAAGGAGGAAATAAAAAAATGTAGGTAGTGCACCAATTGGCAAACAAAACCTTCAGAATAACATTCTTTCATCCAATTGTAGATTAACAATTCAATACTATGGTGTTCAAATGTTTTTCATAAATATAATAAAGAGTGCATATATACATAAAACATTTTGTGAATTTTTTTAGTCCCTCTTCATCTCAGAATATTTCCTTCCCCCTTTCATCCCATCCAACATCTCTATCTTATTCTTGCTCCTTCCTCCTTTGCTTAACATTCTCCCCTATATCACAGTCTCCAACATCCCACTGCCAATCAATACTCTTTTCATCCATTTTTTCAGCCTCATGATTTCTCCCAACAATTCCCTCTCCTCGCCCATCCCCATTTGTTCTCCTTATGGTCCATTTCACCACCTCCATCCTTCTCCACACCAACATTTCAAAAGCCTCCAATCTACATCTATCCTCCCTCAGTGACCAAGTTTCCACACTGTGCATAACATCACTCTATATCAAAGTTTTGATGAGCCTTTTGGTGAAATAAATAAGTGAAAGAGAGTCCCTCGGTTAATCCATATTTGATATTAGTCTCATTCATGTACACCTGCATGGCTAATGTTCATTTATGTACAACTGTAGGGAAAACAAACTTAAGGTCGAGGTATTAGCTTTGCAACTTCTTCAATAGTTGTGAGAAACAATGAACAACCCAATGAAGAGGAATTGCATGTGAAACCATTTGGAAACTTATGTGAAAATTTTAAACTTTTTTATCATCGACTTGATTCCATTAATTCCCAATGAATCCCCCTCATTCCCTTTCTCCTTGCCTCTTGCCTCACACCCAAAACAAACACACCACAAAATGCAAATCAATTTATCATCCTTTCCATTGTCTCCACAACTTGCTCATTAGCCTTCATCTTCCTCACATCCTACCACATCTCTCTATACCCCATTAGCATCCCTCATTTTTGAACTTATGGATATTTCCAACCAATTGCATCTCCTTCCATAGCTTATGAAGTCCAGTTTTCAAAGTGCATATATGTAATTTTAAAA
This sequence comes from Hetaerina titia, assembly GCA_037158775.1. Lineage (NCBI taxonomy): Eukaryota > Metazoa > Arthropoda > Insecta > Odonata > Calopterygidae > Hetaerina > Hetaerina titia. The sequence continues at coordinate 15,103,821 of CM073779.1, forward strand.
TTAGTCAAAAACTATCAAAATTAATCCCTCATGTTCCCAGTAGTTTTGGATGCTTTTCAAAAATTTCAAATTATGTGTTTAATGCATGGTATTCAATGCATTAGTAATAAAAGACAATTTCTTTACCAACAATTCCTTTCAATGTTCTCATATTTCCAATTCCTGTCAAATCACAAAATGCCAAACTAAAAAGGAAGCCAATCAATTTACATTGAGCTATACTCTCAATCTCCAATAAATGAGTCCTTATTCTTGCTCCAAAGGAAACTCAGCTTAATTAGATCACTAAATATGGCCATTAAGGTAAGTTAGGAAAAGAATATTGCGAATCAGAACACACACTTTTTGGAGATACAATCTCAAGTAGCAGTGCCTGCAAATATTTAAGTCATATGAGGGAACTTGGGTGGGGAGTTCAAGTGAATAATGTGACAAATAAGGCAATGAAAGTACTTTGTTGGGCAGTGAGAATATTAAAAGGAAGTAGGGTAGCCATGAAAGAAAGAGCGTATAAGGTTAGCCTCTTCTCAAGTTTGGTATGAGGGGCAATATCATATTAAAAAGATAGAAAAAGTGCAACACAAGTCAGTTAGATATGTTCTCAGTAAGCATAAAAGTTCAGATAGCACAATGGAGATGTTCGGTATTCTGAAATGGGGGAGTTGGGGGGGGGAGAATGGGAGGGGAAAGTATAAAGGAATGAATAGGTTAACGGCGATAGGTGGAATAGTTATAAATGACGAAGCTTTGGAACATTCAAGCAAGGAAATAGAAAAACTAAGTTTTTAGGGTATAAAATAAACTCAGTTTCAAAATAAAAATAAAAATGCAAAAATGAATCAGTTATTGTTTTTTAATAGGACTATTGTTGAATGAAAACAGTTATCTGGAGGTTTGATTGAGCACATTCCATCAAATATTTGGAGACTTAAGAATAGGAGTAAGGGGGCCACTGGACAAAGGATTGGGGGAACTTTACAATCACTTTGAGAAATAATAGTTTGAAATTCATGTGGACAAAACAAAGTTGGACCGAGTGTGTGTGATGTTCAACGGTTTGTAATTTTGGATGCTGTGTGATGCTGGAAATGCATTAATGATAAGGTGTAATGCTAAGACATGAGTGAAAGTATTGGTTTCATATTTGGTTTGATTCTATTAGTAAGTAGCAGCTTAGTTTTGATTTATTTTATTGATATTCATACTATTGCTTCAAGTTTGATTGTGATGCTATGGATTTGTATGCCACCTGACACTGCCTGCAAATATATTTTTATTATTAATAATAATTAATGGTTTAAGAATAAGCAAGGTTTGCAACTTTATTTGCAAATATCAATGAAATCCATGATAGCTTGAACTATTAATGCAACATGCAATCCATATTATCTGAAAACCCCAAATACAATACTTGTATAAGGAATCTACTCTCCCAAATGAAATATTTATTTACTAAGAAATGTCCAGTTGTGATACTCTAGAAATAGTGTTCTATGAGTGTTAACTACCAAATTTTTGACAGGCACAAGAGTTTCAAATTTCCCAAAAAATGAAAACACTAAAAAAATCAAATCCTTTTTCAAAGTGGGAGAAAATGCATGTGAACAGCAAACAGTGTATTATGGGCTTGCCCTTAAATCATGCAAGACTGTTTTGGGGAGATTGTTAATGATATTAATTTTTTTTCCTTATATCGGGGTGGGGGGATCTAGGAGCAATTTCAGATAAGCTTTATTCTTGTATTTTTCCACTGTTTTTGCAGTGAACTTTTCATCTTTTATCACGAAGAGAGTCTAATATGCGAAGGTCTACAGTACAGTGTCTATAGCTTCAGAATAATTGCAAGCACTGAAAATACCTTAACAGTAATTTTATACCATTTGCTAGACAATAATTATCTGTCATCAAAGTTACAAAAAGTTTGTATCATTTCACTATGTTATGAATTATGATATGATTAAAATAAAAAAACTTCATCGTCATTCATGCTAGTTTACCTCTTCCAATACAAACGTGTGATTGAGTGAGCTGCATAAAATGACAGTGAGAAAAATATACCACAATTCTATGTAAGATTCTTTCTTTTTTTAGAAAAAGGGCCCTGCTTGATAGATAGTATTAATGATATTACAGAATCACATCACAGAAAATTATGTTAGATATGGGGAGGAGGGAATTCTTGTCTTATTGACACTCACCTAAGAGAAGGGGAAGTATAAAAGGAAGTTAAAATTGGCTTTTTGTTATTTAAGGATGACTCATATCTTGATCCCTACTTGAGGTGCTTTATGGGGAGCACTTTGAGTGAGTATGACGTCCGTTGGATGGAACATTAAACTGCGGACTACTTGACACCTTTTGATGGACCCCTTGGCACCGATGCCAGGTTTCTCTCCATCCTTCCTTTCCCATCCATCCCTAACGGCGCAAATGACTTCAGCTGTCGGTCGCCTCTCCAACAAAACCAAACAAGAATGACTCATGTGAGGTGTGGATTAAAAGAAAATCAAGTTACCAAAAGAAATACAGAGAAATATGTCAAAAAATATGAAAATGGAGAAAAGTTTATTTCAGAAATTAAGTAAAAACAAATGAAAAGCAAAAATGTCAAGATTTTCTGCTCTTAAAATTAGAAAGCACAAGATATTAATTGCGGGGTATGATGCAATCATTCCAGTCAGGAATTTTGATTAAATGCCCATTGAAGTCATCTGCATTAGACATATGCAAATTGACAAGTAAATTAATTTGCCTGTGCTCTGCTTGAAATTGCAACAGAGGAAGAATTACAAATATTTGAGATACTTTCCAAATTATTAAATATTTTCTCTCAACTTCCATTATTGGTTATTGTTGATCATGCAAGAACACAAAATGTGTCTGTCTAGCATGAGGTATGTGAAAGTAATTTTCTCAGTATATCTCTTGTGTAATGCTTTCGAGTAACTTCAACTAACTAATTCACAGTAACATATATTGGGGTGATCTTGTATAAATGGCTTGACAATATTAGTGCAGGGTGTTTGTTTCATTAACCTATTTCTATAAGGGAGTATTTCTGGGGTTTCAAATGATTTGAGTGCATTACTCTATACATATTTGACTCAAAAGTTATTGAAAAAGGTGAAAGTATTATTACCACGAGGCTATTTTTATTTTAATATGAAGACTTACAACTGCGAATCCAAACCTATATCACTGGTAGATACCCTCCTCTCATAATATTTAGCTCTTTGCAGTGTTTATTGATTGCGTATTATTATAACCAATTATATAATAACTCAAGAAATAGTGTCATGCATCTAGTGTTCCTCCTGGAGATGAACAACAATGGTAAAATATCCAGCTCACCATGGAGTTTTTTATTTCAGTGAAACTGTCTGGCACATTGAAGGTAGCAGAGGCAAGGTTGTGCAGGGCCTTTTAATGAGTGAGGTTAAAAGTTTCAAGGAAGGAAAACTCAAAGAGTTCTCCCTACTGCTTTGAACTCAATTGTCAAGAGTGCTGAAGTGATGGATTTGAGCTTGTTATCTAAGTTGATGCCTAATAATCAATTCGTAAGACTTCTGCTCTCTATTATATCCTATTGCATTTTAACTTTTTCTTTAATGTCCAAAATTAATTATCATTAAGGATTCATTTTTTGCTATTACTGTTTCTTTGTGAAGCTCTATTATAAGTATACAGCTATGTATAGAGGTACTTAAATTGGATGAAGAATATTTCATGGGCTGAGAGCTTTGTACGCTGCCACCACATGATATCATTCTTTTATTCATTCATCAAAACAGGGAACAATTCTCAAATATCCTCTTTCAATTTATTTCACAAATAAAGAAAGACGCAGAAGTATATTGATTTCACACACAGGGAAATAGAGAATTACTTCAATACATTAGAATCATAAGCAATCAAAATATTTAAGTAGAGTTGCATTTTTGTTTTTATTTCATCATTAATTATAAATTTTGCTACACTTATCAGCATGCCTATACAACAATGACATTAACATTTTTGAATATCTTAGCTAATCAAATTTTGAAGTACCTTGAAGTGGTTTTACAACCACTGCTCTGTTTTCAAGGAAAAATTGAAAATAATTTTTCGTGTAAAGAATATCTTATTTTCAACAAGTTACTTTTTCCTTTTGTTCTATTAAAATAAGTCTTTTTATATCTAGTTCAAAACTAACTATTTGGAATCTTTTCAACTCCATTAAAACTTGTTAACTTCATGTTGTGTTTATTCGCCAAATTGGGAGTAAAATAGAAACTTTGGACTTTTGCTAATGTTATGATAAATTATTAATGCTGGAAAGTCGAATTTAACATGTGGATCAAGCATAAATCGAATTTAAGTTTTCTTTCCAGGGATAAACGATGGCATTTTGTTAAAATGAAGGTCTAAAAATAACTTTCTGACACTGTGAGGAAAATCTCTGTATACGACAATGACACTTCCTGGGGAAAAGATAAGATTAAACAGTTATAGAACAAATGTCGCTGGGCATATTACTCACATATTTCTCTACACATGAATATGGAATACAAGTCTGATAAAACCTAGCGATATATTTGGAAAATATTAAGGATGCAAATTTCACCCAGTAACTGAATCACTTGCAACAAATATATTTTTTAAATCATTACGTAGCTTTTGGATGGTCACAACCACAAAACAAATATTTTGTCCCTCCTAACCAAACACAAACCAACATTCTTTTCTACAACATGCCCCTTTTCATCCCTGTATACTTTCTCCCTTCATCCCAATCCTATCCCTTCCTCGTTTGCCTAACATTATCCCCTATAAAACATCCCCCTGCCAATCAATACGCCATTCATTTTTCTTCCCAACAATCCCCTCTTCTGCCCCACCATACCTAGCACTTCCTCATTTGTTTTCCTTTTTATCCACATCAACTTCTACATCCTTCCTCACAGTCACATTTCAAAAGTGTACAATCTTCGTCTATCCTCCTGCTTCAGTGACCATGTTTCCGCGCCGTACATAACTACGCTCCATGTCGAAGTTAAAACGAGCCTATTCTTAATATTCTTATCCAACGTCCCTGTCATCGATTCCCTCATCCTTGTGAAAGCCTCTTTGCCTAGTGCAATTCTTTTCCTTACGCCCTTGGTCTATTTTGGTTCAAAAAACTTCCGAGATATGTAAACTGCTCCACCTGCTCTAGTTTTTGCCCTCCTATTTCAATGTTTAGCTTAGATTTTCTCCTTCGGGTATATCGCATTTATGCTTTCATTTAAATTGATTCTCATCCCATATCTATTGCACTGAATTGTCAATGCTTGCAACCCTTTGGCTAACTGACAAACTAGAACTTGATCATCAGCAAACACAACTGATTTTACGAATTGCCCACGAATTTCATTTCTACCTCCAGTTCTTCCCGTGCCCCTTTGATTGTTTTCTCTACAGTATTTCGAACAGAATCGGTGCTAATGCACAATCCTGCCTTCACACATTTTCCTAACACTGCCTATTCGGACTCCCCGTTCCCCACTCAGGCCTTGGCAATCTGAGGTATGTACAGGTTGCGGATTAGCCTCCTATCTCTCCAATCTATTCCTATTTTCTGCAATATTCTCATTAGTTTTTTCCTAATTCACTCTACAACACGCCTTTTTGAATTCTACGAAATAGGCAAATACGTCCTGATTGTATTCTATAATTCCGAAAAAGTCTACGTCATGTGAGGACTACAGGACAATAAGTTTGATATCACACACAGCTAAAGTTATTCTCAGGATCATCAACAAAAGGATAGAGAGTAAGGCAAATGATTACTTAGGGGATGATCAGTTAGGGTTAGATTTGTCAAACATTTTTATGACCAACTCAGCAGCGTATCTACTTTGCTAGAAAATTTAGGCTGGGATTCTCTTACACAGCGGCGTTTACAATATAAATTAAGCTTATTAAAAAAAACAGTTTCTGGCGTAACTTGGTGGAAAATCTTCATACTGACTTTTAATAATCAAACCACTTTACTTTTCCACATAAACTTTTCCACATAACTTTCCACATAACTTTCCACATAAAACGAAACCTGGGTTGTATAAATTAAAAAGTTTATGTGGAAAAGTAAAGTGGTTTGATTATTAAAAGTCATTATTAAAAACATTTAAAGATGGGCCCTTTTCCGATGGCATCAAGAATATAGGACGAACCCCACGTATTACGGTCGGAGGGATCACGAATATAAGATTAGAGAGTGCAAGACTGAGATGTTTAAAATGTAATTTTTTCCATGAACGATAAGAAACCAGAATGCTTGTATTTGATATCCCCAGGAGTCAGTTCAACACAAGTATTAACGTACATGTTAGGGACTGCGCGTGGATATATATATATATATATATATATATATATATATATATATATATATATATATATATATAAACATAAACACAGTAATCAACCCGAAGGTCGGTTTAGTAGGTGATGGTAGAGCTCACCCATGTACTAAGCCCGACGGCGTGTGAATATTCACACATCAGGGTAGGGGGGCCAGTTCCTTTCCCTGTGCCGGTTATGGTTTCCCAGGATGATCTGGTACCCGAAAAATCAACTAGCTTGGGTGGAGCTGCAGGTGCCCAAAGTGCCTTGCCCGGGAATCGAACCCGGGACCCTCCGGTCAGTAGTCCAACGCTCTACCCACTAGACCACCGCCACCCGCATATATATATATACACACATATATATATATATATATATATTTGTTACAAGTTCCCTCCACCTATTTGAAAAACCCCAACCCCCTCATCCCTTACACTTTCCTCCTGGTGCAACACCCCTTGCCACACCCCCTGCCACACCCATTTTTGGTGGCTCGAAGGTATTTATGTAGATGTAGATGTAATAGGGGATGAAATACTTCAAATACCATATGAAACATGACATATACTTTCAACTTTTGATTTTTTTAAACCTCACAAATTTCTGAACGTGATGGTAACATTTACAAAATCCAAAACAGAGGAAAGATTCCCTAGTGCGAATGTTGCATTTTTATTATTTGCGAATGCCTAGAACATCCGAGTGACACCTAGCGTCTAGGATCCATTGACTCGTCCAAGTGTATCAGTGTTTAGGCTACTGGATCTCGTTGACCAGGGCTGCCTCACTGGCGTAGCAGCTGACCCGACTCCAGTCGCGTCTGCGCCTACTACGGTATATAGTATATCACAGAAAAACCGTCAGTGAAGTACTTCGTTGCGAGATTCCACTAGGCATTAACTGGAATTGGTAATATGAAAACGCGACGATAGGAAATAACGCTTTTGAGTTCATTTAACAAATATTTAGCGTTCCGTATTGTGGCTTTGTAAGTGTATGAAAATATTGGAAATTTGTGGATTCATGCTCTAGAAATAAATAGAACACTAAAATATTACATAAGAAGACGTTCACGCTTGGAGCAAAATTGTATACAGTCGCTTTAAGGCATCACTAAAACACTCCTTACCCCCGAGATCAAATATTGCACGATCAATTTCATTGATTATTCCAACATCCCTTTCCTTTTTCGCACAAAAGAATATTTTCCCCAAACAGATCTGATAATGCCTAGTAGGTGACAACCATTACCAAGCGCCCCCCTCTTTCCCATCTCGCAGCTACGCGTACGATATCGTATGGCTCGTATATCGGATGCACCGGGATGCATCTAATTCCGAAGGCTATTGTTTGTACACAAGCCAGTCTGATACAGCACTCGAGGTCGAGAGTCTCAGAGGTTGAGCCTCAATTGGGTATTATCGAGTGTTTAGGCAGACCCGTTGGACTGGGGTTTGAGTCCCTTGTCGGAAGCCGTTGCCATTCCCTTCCCTCCTCGGCATTTTGGGAATGGGTCGGTGGCGTGTTTTGACCAAACGTCTAGACCTCGAGCAAGGCTGCCGAACAGTTTTCAGGACTTAAAGCACGTTTAAAATATGGGTTTCGTCCAAATCAGCCACCGCAGCCGTAGAATGAATGGAGTTCGCTCATGGCCGACTGCTGTGGGCTTCACACGGGGTTAGGTAAACTCGGGTGGAAGGGTGCCGTCTCAATTTGACCTCAGTTAATCCGTACTTGGACTTAAACCTCTTGGAAAAATGGTAGTTTGAACAGATGTTAAAAAAAAGCGGATTAAGACGGGGTCTGAGCAAGCTAGGGACGCGAGGGAACCGAAAAGCAGGCCCCGTCGCTTATTGTAAGGAGTCGTGAGTCGGCGTTGTAACGCATGCGGGATCACCTGCCCCCTCTTCGCTCCAAATTTCTTCTGCCTAGCCCTAACTGGACGGCGAAGGGAAGAAGAGAGCATTGCGAGCGAAACTACTTCCATCTATTTACCCTTTGTTAAACTATGATCTGCCGTCCTTTGAACCTCCGAGAGTATCATCGAACAATAATTTACCTATTCTAATTTATGCCATTTACAACAAAAAAAAAGATTACGGCGAGCCGAACGCGATTATACAGAGGTCATTCGCGATCATGTTCTTCAATGACAGAAACCCTCGGTTATGGAAAGAAGATCCGGTCAATAGAGAGCGGTCATTTCCGGAAAAACTGCTTGAAGACAAAATCCCACCCAAAACTACTTCAATACCGAGAGTCCAAATATAGCACCTTCAAAACATGGGGTGGAACTGGCATACCAATCTTACGATTGAACGACCAATGATGATGGACGTTCATCAAATGAACACAATGTATTTTTCCACTGTTATTTTCGTTTAACTTGTTTCAACGCTTAGGCGTCATCATCAGGTATAAATTAAACAAGTTGCGGTATATTTATATACCATTTATGAGGGATAGGGGGGTGGGTGGGAGAGGAGGGAAGGAGGGGGAAAAATGGAGTTGCGATCGGATGGGAAGGAGGAGAGGGGTGTTAAGCGTCAGGGTGGTTGTCTTCCCGTAAAGGAAAGGGATACTTCCAGGATTGGGGAGAGGTGTTCAAACAATAAATCGTTAAACCAAATGACCCGCTTTTACATTATTTCACTGTGTTCTTCATTTAATGAACATGAGGTTCCACAAAGTTGAGCCTGAAACAATTGAATACATGATGGACATTATTGAAGTTTTGCCCATACCACATTCATAAAATAATTAGAATTTTTAAATGAAAATATTGCTTTTGCTAACCATCTTGGATTGCTTGGATCGTGGAATAAATTTCTCTCGAGGAATAAATCTACTACCACAGTAGATCTATTTGGAAACAAGTGACCGAGATTGATTAGCGAGACAAAGGGGGAATAGAGGAATCGACGACGTGAAAACGTTAGGTTGAATACTTGGGAAATGTAATTGCATTTAAGGCGGAACTGCCTCTATTCGGATTCACGGGAAAAATTTTGGATAGCAACTTATGATTCAGTAATACAATTAGCAGATAGTGCAATTTACTCACCCATGCCCCTGGGAGAGTCATCTCCGAATCAAGTTCTCCGAACTAATCATTCAAATCACTTGTGAAGTTATGTTCGGCCCATTCGAGGAAAAGCTGCTAAAAGGAAGAAAAAATATAGTAGATCGAATGGGAATTATCTCTCCTACATATCACTAAAATCCTTTCTCCAAACATTCAGAATTACAATTTCCAGTTCTTGAATTGTTTAAGACATCTGATATGCACCTACCTTTCAATTTCTTCGCGAAATGAATCCAGCCCTTCTTGCTCTCACCGTCTAGCTGGAAGCGCATTCACCGGTTGAGTGAGTGTTTCACTCGTCATGAGAGAGGTGAAAATGCGGGCATACGTCTCTCCACAATTCTTCCTCTCGGGTAAGGCTACAATGCGGTGGAAGTATTTATTCTCGAGAGGTGGGTTGGATTTGACCATACTCGTATTTGTGTTCCAAGGGATCCACGAGTGACGAATGCATGCCTTTCGCAAATTTCGACCCACGTCGGCAACCGAGGTCAGGTGATGGCCCACAATGCAGCGTGCTTGGAGGAAGTGCAGGAAGGGGCAAAGAATTTGAGGAAGAAGTTGAGACGGAGAAAGATCATGAAACGGTGGGAATGGTATATAGTAAAAGTGGGAAATTGCCACGTATGACGCAGGGATTCAGCGGGTTAGGTGGAATTCATAGCCATTAAGATTAAAGTCCAATAAATAATGGAATGATTAATTTTTCTTTACGCATAATTAGCTTTAACAGTTTCCCATATAAAACGAAAGAGTTGCCATAGAGATGTCTCAACCATTATTTAAATGTCTCGCTTTTGAATAATCGTCAATGTTTTCATGATATAAGTTGAGGTTTAATTCAGGGATAGATGTTGACAGTGTGCGGCTTGTGTGGATGTCTATTCATGATTAAACAGAACTTTAGACCATCTTCTTGCTTATTGAACGCTACTCATTAGTGTTTAAACCTTAATAACCACTCCTCATATCCATGAGAACCTTTAATTAGCAGTGACAAACTTTTTTTCCCATCCTTATTGAGCAAGAATGTGCTAGATTTACTTGAAGGTCTTTAACAATTTGAATCACACTGTGAATGGAGGCCTTAAAGTTGAATGTGATGCTGGAGACAAAGCAGGTGCACTTCATGAAAGGAAAAATATTTCATTCCCATGCATACATTTCAAAATATACATTTCTGGAATTAATTTTCAAAGGAGCCAACTTTAATATCTTATGGCCCTTGCTGCTTCCAAAATGCGATACGACGGAAGGGATCTCCAAATCAACATTAACGCCACTGATTCACAGAGAAATTTCTCCGTGAACTCTAAATGTTCCATAGTTCATTGTCTTTTACCAAATAAATTTCACACCACGGTCTACACACACTATTTTTGCATAAATACTGCGACTAGGTAATCTCACAGACAAACATACATTTGTACACATCCCTACCTCAAATGTTCAGGCGCACTTGATAAGGATACGTACTGCCCATGCATTCGGTTCGTTATCCGTTCCGTCACTCTCCTCAGAGACAACCAGGCATATCATAACTCACTCCCAAGACCCGAGTATACCATGATTAATGCGACGAGCTACTTTCTTGATTTCCCAATGCATAGTCACCGAAAAGATATTTCCAGCTCGATGGGCCCAAAGAGATCGTCTACACAGTTGGGGAGTTTATTATTTTATTTTTAAAAAATATTCATTTACATAGTACCCTGGAATCTACCTCTAGGGTGTGTGGAATGGCGTGATAATACGCCAGACTATTTTAACCCAAATACTTTTCCCCATAGCGCGTTCGGACAAAATTATCTGATCTCTTATCATTCGTAGGAGAAATGTCATTTTAAATATATCTGTTCTATACTAAATATCTACAATTTTATTTAGAAGGGGGATTATAGATTTATTTAAAGGGTTGAGAAACATTTGATTTCTAGTCTGCACCAATTTTTTTGATCTTTGATATGGACCATGGTTGACAACAAACACAACTGCTAACCTATTAACGGCTTTATGAATTATGAGACGCTGATTAGATGGAAAATGTATTGAGGGACCATGTGATACAAATGAATTCCAGGGAGTTTGGACAAAGAAAGGCAAAAATACGCCAATGAGAATAACTAAGGGCCAGAAATACTTAACAGTGGAAGAAGAGGGCATTAAATGAAATGGAATTTTGCTCTCGGAATAGGCAATATCCTCTTAGCATTTCCCCTGAATTTATGAAAGCTAGAAAGAACAAGTTTTTATAGGCTCATAAGTACCATTTCTGTGTGAGAAATTTGACAGGAAGATTTTTTTCATGCTTTCTGACTGATCGTACCCTATCGACTTCTTCCTCCCTACGGTTGCTTGGTGGAATGAAACCTGTACAATGACCAAGTTCGTCGGTTCCTGTTTGACTTTTACTGGTAACATTCTATCCGTTACCTGATCTATATTAACTACGCTTCTTTTTGCCGTTTTACTCAGTAATATTGCCACCCCTCGTTGGCAGATATTTTGTGGATATATTTTCTGGAAATGCATCACTTTCTATGGACATTTTCACTGATTTATGAACAAACTCTCTCCATGGCCTACGACCATTATGTGCTGAAGGGCATTTACGTTCAGAAGACCGCACAAGGCATTCATGAGTGATCTAATGTTATAAGTAGAAATAAAACTCGGGCTAACGAGCATGATCATCATGAAATTCTACAAGCTAACAACAATCGGGAGAAAGGATTAATGAAGGAGGAATAAGATAGTGTTGGGGGATTGGTAAGCGATGGTGTCCCAAGGGAAATTTGGTAGTGAGTTCAGGAACGTTCTTTCAAGAGGTTACACAGGGTGAAATTGAAATTTATAACGTGTAGTTCGTTTGTACAACGTACAATCATTGCTTTTTTTTACAAGCGAGAAAGAAAATAATTTCAACCATTATGATCACAGTCTGGAAGCATACAATTTGGAACCCGAATGATTTTAAAATGATGCAGTTGGTGAAAATGTGAAAAATAATTAAATATATATAATACCGTATTAAGAGAATACACATTGATGAAGCTGATCGAAAGAATTACTGCAATGTCTACTAAGGGTGCAACGGTAGGTCGCCGTTGTGTCATCGCCCTTAGTCCTTGGGTCCGGCTCGGTTTTTGGAGGCAGCAGCCACCAAGCCATCACCCGAAGCTGGCGGATCACCGGCGATGACGCTTTCGAGCACCGCTCCCACAGCGCAGCCGCCCGCCCACTTCAACCCGATCAACCATTAGCCGTCCGATTGCTTGTTTATCGATAGCGGATCGGGTCATAAGGGAAGGAAACGAAAACGATTGAGAGACAACTTGTATCCTCCATCGCCCCCATACTACATAAATCGCGGAGAGATCTGAAGGAACAGTGAGCGCACCGCGGCGGCCGACGGTTCATCATTAATTTCCTTCGTATTTGTGTGGCGAGGAGGACAGGTTGCCCCCCCCCCCCCCGACCAACCCACCTACTTCCCTCCTCCACATGCGGAGGGCCCGACCCACGATGCGAGGGAGCGGCGAGAAAGAGCTTACAAATTGCCCCCGCTCTGGGAGATTGTTTGGTAACCTTCGAGATTCAGTGCGATAACATCTCATATCGGATGATGGAGAAGCTCTCCGTGGAATCAATCTATTCCAACCCCTTCACACACTACCACTCCTCTCCCGGAAATCCTCTCCTCATTCTCCCACTCTACAATCCAGCATCCACCATAGCCATCCCCGTTGTCAATTCTCGGAACCAACTATTCCGCCTTTCTCATTAACCACCTTGGAAATGATATCAGGCTTCGTCCCATGTTGCTGATGAAACACTACGGCTTTGGCCCTCATGAAAACTCCTCATGGAAAGGGTCTGTGACTACCAGCCAAAGTATGCCTCGATCTCTATTCCACCACAGGGACTACAGTCCATTTGGTGCTACGGATCCATAGCGATACTCCTACCACTAGTGATTTACGATCCACTATCACCACGATTGCTCGGAGCGTCAGACAGGTTTATCGGTCATGATCGGTCATAAGCGGTCATTGCCGCTCCATCTTTGAAAAAATGCATCAATGGAAATGTGCCCTTTGGCATCGGATAGTCATGATAAACTAGAACGCAAAACAGCGCTCTACGCGGCATATACAGACCTACATTAAAGTCAGTCTGCTTTCAATTGATTGGGTCAACGGAAGGCACTACACTGATGAGACGGTTGTCCACATCTTCAGTGATAATGATTGGTAAAAGCATTAGGGTAAGAGATGCAAGTGTACATTCCAGCGTAAGTGAAGATGAAATAAAGGAAATAGCTTTCGGTGAGCGAGAATGGTGAATTTAAAACTAAAACTAAATTTAACTAAAAATAGCGGTGGGACTTATTTGCCCATTCTCATCCTAATGGACGGAACTAAAAGTAGGCACGGTAATAACGCTAAAAAACATTAATTACAAAAATGCTATAAAAATTAAAAATTAGAACGCATCGATGCATGATTTTAATTGTTGTTGCAGACATTTTTTGTTATTCAAAGAAATAGTTGGTAATTTAAGGCCTAAGTTGCGTCAAGGTGCCAGATATTCATACGTGGGTGGTCTGAAAAGTGTTCGACTTGATAAATTTCATGAAATTAAAAAAAAATGTCTTGTATCTTTGTTAGGTCGGAAACTTTTCAGACCACCTTTGTGTATCTTTTACATCTTTCCTTTGGCTTTGACGCTTTTTCTATTTTCAGATTCAACATTTTTTCCCCGCTTAGTACGTATTGGCTTTGGCATATAAGTATGTCATTCGCGGAACCGAGCATTTTTTTGTTTCTACAAGCGCGTTTCGCGGAAGGGACCTCTCAAGGTTTGAGCCGTGATATATTTGTGATTTATTACAATGCAACAATTTCAGAGGGTAAAATCTATTCACCTTAACCGGGATGATTTTATCGATGATTTTTTAGAATGATTTTGACACACTGAAATCGTTCCATCGGCATGCAATTTTAGCGGATGACGCCGTAAAAAGTTATCGTCGCAGCCTCTCCCACAGTTTCTTGGATTGAGATTTTTTGGTCGATTTTGCGTTTCGGATGCCGGTCATGGGCACGAGTCGCCTTTGGGACTTGAGGTGGTGCAATGCTTTATTTTGTGATGTTTATACGTAGGCCTTATCTGAGTGTGTTTCAAGATTAGCCGGAAATTTGGCGGCCGTAAAGCGGCCGGGAACAAATGCTATTGGCTTTAGGGAGCGTGGCCTTGTTCCGCCGCTAGATGCGCGGACGGGAACGCAAGAGCGGAGACTTGAAAGATTTCTAGTGTTTCCGGCAAAGGAAATGGCGTGCTGAGCGTGCTTTGCCTATCTCAGATCGTGATCAAAGGGTGTCCCTTAAAATGTGTGATGAGTTCACCGGAACACTGGTGTAAAGGGTTAAAGATTTTTAGTCATGGTATTTTCGTATTTTTTTCAAAGTGGACGTGGACGTTTTTTTTGCGATGTAAGGAGTTACAAAATTTGAATGTACATATTTTAATCTTCTTAGTCTTCTATTCTTAGCCTATCTCTAGTCTGCGATTGAATTTTATTGATTTAAAAAAATAGGCGTCTTCCAGGTCTTTATTTACACTATCGTCATTTGTCATACGATGGACACTTACTCGTTCGTGAACTAGACTATGATGTTAGGAGAATAATTGTGAATCCAAATTCTGAGAAAAAGTAAACTTATTTTGCAAAGTCTAGTGAAAATAATTTCAGTATTAGAATTGTTGGCACGTACCGTTTCACATCCGCCTCACTGACATCACTCGCAGCAAACTAGAACACTTATATTTACACGAGTGAAATATTCGGTGAATTTACAAATCTAGGAACACGCAGAGGGTGTTTACACCTACGATTACACCAAACCAATTGAATCGATAGAAGAAAATTTGCTTTTGGGGAAATATCACTTTTACAATTACGCTGACATTTCCGACCAAGATTACGCTCACGTGAAAAAAGTATGGAAATTGTTTAAATGTAGAACACTTTGTGTCTACAGTGACACATACCTAAAGAGAGACGAGGCACTTTTAGCAAATGTTTTCGGGAATTTACGAGACGCATTTCTTGGTATGTAAAAGTTAGATCCTGCATGGTATTAAACTACTATTGGGCATCAAACTACTTCGATGCATTGCTTAAGCATACCAAAATCGAGTTGGAACTGCTAACAGCCCATTTTCACTTTTGGACTCTTAGAATATTTGCAGAAGATTCGCAATTCCAACTTCAGTAAAACCTCCCGGACAAAGTCCCAATGCAAAGCTTAAAATTCCTTCTTTCCTCTTCTTAGTCATTGGCTCCGATTTTCGGTGGATGAATTTGAACTGGATTCGTCGATTAAAATTTTTTATTGTAAATTAAAGTCCTCTGGTTTTTTGAGGGATTCAGTAAATTGTCTATCCATTATTTTCAATATTATTTTACTTATTGATAGTATTCCTATTTTATTTTGCAATTATCTGTTAAGCTTCAATCATGTTTTCTTTCTTCCAGTGTACTCTCATTGGGGACATCCTTATTATTTTTATTATTATCATGAGAAATTCATTTCGGTCAAGTTTTGCAATAATTCTCTTTCCAAGACTTCATATTTAATGCCCTTAATTACATTTGAGGTTTCATTTGAGACAAGCTTTTGTTCCGGGACATGACTATTAAACAGCTATGTAGAGTTTCGTTTAATATTCTAGTTTTCTGCCATTATTATGTCTTTCACCCTCCAATTTCACTTCCAGATGACTAGCATAGGTATTACTACTTTCCGTTAGATCGAACTTAATCTCCTATATTTAATGCTTTAGTAATCATAACAATATATTTGAGAGAGGAAACTAAACTTTTCATCAAAGATAATGAGGAAATACAAAAATTCTCTTTACTTTCGCATTCAGTTATTTATTTTCCCCCATTTGATTACGTAATTTACATTCGTCCAATACGGCATACACTATTTTGTCAAATGACGCCTTTCATTTCACCTTTTTTCCAATTCACGATTACTTCCTAGCACCAATTAGTCATTCCTTTCGAATCTTACCTTGTTTTTTCTGATCACTCTTACTGCATACCGGCCATCAAAGGGAGTCAAATTCTGCTTTAAATGCAATAAAAATACTCGTGTCATACATTTTACTATGTTTATTTATATTCATGAGTAATAATCGGCCACAACCATTTTTACAAGTGTTATCTGTAATACTCTGACATAATTCTGCTTTATACGAATTGATCAGGGTGATATAATATGTCTT
The DNA here is from genome assembly GCA_037158775.1 of Hetaerina titia. Taxonomy (NCBI): domain Eukaryota; kingdom Metazoa; phylum Arthropoda; class Insecta; order Odonata; family Calopterygidae; genus Hetaerina; species Hetaerina titia. Next base: position 15,120,565 of record CM073779.1, read on the forward strand.
CGCAGACCGTTTCATCTATTTATATTTAATTATTACGCAAGTTAACTTGTCTAATTCTGGCATAATAGTGATAAGTAAAATATATTTAACACTCAAAGGATCTTTTAATTTATTTTCAGCATGATATCCAATATGAATTTCAAACTGCAAATGATAACGTTGCAAAAAGAAAGGTTTTTCCGTTCATGCTGTGTGTATGAGGAAGATATTAAGGTACGAAGCAATAATACGGGATGATAATTAGTAAAAATACAATGAACTAATTTTTAATGCTGATCTTAATTCGATACAGCTTAAATCGAAATATTCTGTAAGCTTTTACCAAAATCTCATTGTAAATTGAACCTTTTTATCCATACCTACAGAGTTAGTATGTTAAGATCATACCTAATAATTACAATATCAAGCCTAATTAATAGCGCTTAATAGTTTCTTTCAATATTTTGAATTAAGTCGAAATGTATATTAGTCAAAAGTTTTCTTACCGGCTTATCTTAAAGGAAAACCTTTTTATAAAACGAATTCTACTAGGTGCGATTTGATGTCTTGGTTCTTTTTGAATGGATGCATTCATTCAATTTCAATTTACTTTTATTTTAGTGCAAATATTAGCATACCATTGAACGTAAAGGGACCCCGATTGGGGAATTTCCAATGGATGCGTTATCTTACGATAATTAGTCCCCGTCACAAATGTGGTGGGATCATATGATATGGACTTATGGATACCCATGTTTCTGTTAATGGATTGTGTCCTAGACATGATGTTGAATAGTTTACTGGGTTGTGTCCAAGAATGATGTTTAATAAGGTACGTAATATCCAATGCATTATGGTGGATCTACCATCTGCATTTCTAAGATATGCATTTTCAACTATTATCGCAAGATTCACGTTCCAACCTACTCTTAGAAAAAAAACTATATTGAATTTTGATTGATGTGGATTCAATTTAATTCTGACACTCGGAACATATCCTTTACAAATATTTAATCGAAAGTGCATTTCTCAAAGATAGAGATCGCAGGCCGATCAAAATCCGCAAGTTAGCTTTCTATTAAAACTTGCTCATCATGTCTTTATCACATTCCAGTGTTTAGAAAACACCAATTAAAAAAAATATTTTCGTTCAATTTTATGTTCCGACAATATCTGTGACGTGCATTTATTTTTGTGGCTGAACGCATTTATAAGAAAATCCACCATAGTTTTCCCATTTACGCTTCATCGTTGCATTCTTATAAAATTGCAGTTTATTTGTAATTGTTGAATAATTTTCTCAAGAAAAAATAGACGATATTCCAAACCATTATCATTAAAGTTTTACTGATTAATCAACAAAAAATGTAATTATTATTTAACTTGTAAGCAAGTAAGTTATTTAACTTACTTGCTTACATTATTGTATCAAAGCGATCCTGAAAGTTAGGCATACTGCTAATGCATAATGCTACTGGTAAAATTTATTGCGTATTTACAGTACAGAAACGAGTAAAAAAGTTAAAATTTACTGTGAGATTCGAGTAAAAGCTTACTCTAAAGTTTATAAGTTTTACAATATTCAATGTATTCGCCGGATCTGGTGGCGGGGTGTTATGTCCTCTCCTATGACACCCACGGTCCGTGGGTTCAATTCCCGCCTAGGTGGGTTTTTCCACCTTCTTGGGCAAGAAAATTTGCTACTGTCTTCAGTGCACGTATGTGTAATGTATAAGTATAATGTTTATATGTAAAAAGGGACTTTATAATCCTTTTGTAACCTCAATTGGAACGTTAATATGATAAAGTATAAGTAAGTTAGTAGTAAAAAATATTACATTTTAGTCAAAATAAATTGCACCCTGTGCAATATTTTATGTAAATAAATTTAACGTACTGGTATACACCAAATTATCCGTGTAGCTCTTTTATCCACGTTCTTTTTGCTTAGAGTTTGAAATATATTCTCGACATGAGAAACATTCCATATATAAATTTTAGTATTTTAACACTTATTCAATCCCATTACACCAATGGATACTCTTTGATGTGCCCAGGAATTGCATTCGGACGGCATCTGAAACGAAAGTAGGGGAAATTTTATTGTAATGTAATCGGAAATCTACTCACATACCACCATGACACCTGGGTATGCTAATATTACGTACATCCTAGTCACAGGTTTTACTTTCACCGGACACAATTTACTTTTCACGGTGTATTTGACACATCTTCACGCATCTAAATTCCGGAGTCCGGGCGTACTCCTAAAAATGCACTCAGAATTATCAATTTTTCTTTCTTGCTTTCATTTTTCTGGCTGTAATTAGAAATATTTTTATTGATGAAATACATTGATTCTCTCCAAAATTAAGTTTTTAATAATGATATGTGAGTATAAAATGGATCACTAGCTAACATTTTCTGTTGCGTGTATGTATCAGAATATGTTATATTATTGAAAATGAACAAAAAAAATTCACTTCCAAGCACATACTGAATTAATCAATAACCTCGAGGACTACACGTCATTCATTACGACAAATATGGTAGTGTCCTTCCAATATAAACACACCGAATATGAAATTCTTACAATTAATTAAATCATTAAAAATCCCCATTGTCTTGCAACTCACATGAATGAGACACTCACAATGTACTCAACAATTAAGAAAATACATCAAAGTGAAAAGAACTACACAGCCACGGGGAAAAAATTAAAATCGAATGGACCTCCATGAACTAGTAATTCCAACAAAATGTCCAAATTTTGCCCCACAGTTTCGTTCAACAAATATTTTAAACGAGAATAAATAAAACGTGTTTATTGAATGATATATAGACTTCTGCATTATGAAAATGGTGATACTTTCGGAGATGTTGTGGTAGATTGGCCTGCGCCAATCAAAGCTCTACAAATAATTGGTTATTCCTGGTATATTGAACAAGACAATGTATTGAGCACAGATGAGTAATATGGAAAAGCTGCCATGCCGCTATTTTGAACTTGTGTCAATTGGTCATGTTATAGCTAAGCTTTCAATTGGTATTTATTGCTTAAATGAGTATAAAATGAGTTGGGTAGTACAAATTGTCTTGGAGTGGCAATGACAATATCGTTCTTGAAATACCATGATGCTCATAAAAAATTATACATTGTCAAGTAACACATATTTTGGATATCCTCCTGACGGTTAATGCCACCGGACTGAACGAGCGTTATCATCCACCGTGATTCATATTCAGCCGAGAATGTTTAAGTAACCGTACCACCGGTAGTGTATGACTTCTTTCGGGATTGATTTATTTATTCACAAAAATGAGTCATTGGGACATACGTACATCAACATATGCCTGGGGCGCCCGGTGTTCCTATCTGTTACCGAAGCAGATGAAAAGGTGAAGTCGAGGTTCTAATTCTAATACTTTAATTACAGATTGTTTTAGAAATATTATTTAAGACGCCAAAGTTAATTCTAAAATAAGCCACAATATTATGAGAATGAAGGATGTGGAGTTCAAGCCTAATGAGCATGTGCGTATAAACTGATATTGCTAAGCCACAATTTGGGTCTTTCTTTGAGTCGGTTGCATCTGGTGAATGCAAGCAATGAAGCTCAACAGATATTCATTCCGATTTTTTCCCCGTGACGAAAAAGATTTTTTTAAATATGAAAGTTTTCTTTCCTCATATAATAAATGATTCTTTTATCTTTATTGACGCAAAGGAGTCAATTATTATCATATTCTATTTTATTATAGGTGCGAGGAGATATCGGACCCTTATATCACACCTTATTTTCTACGCTGGACGGTAAAGGATTTGAAAATTTTCTTAATTATGCGAAACCTACGCTTTTCAATGAGGTGAATACCGCCCGTGGGGCAGGTGGAGGTTGAGGGGATTTGGATTTGGAGGGGTGGAGGGCTTTTGGGAATTTGGAAATCGAACAGATGAAAAAACCTATATACATAGTTGCGATAGGTCGGAGTCAATTTGAAATACATAGATGGGAATAAATTAAAGACCATTGTGGGTTAAGCTCTTGGAAATACTCAAAAACCTCAATAGGGAACTGCAGCGCGGTCAGCAGAGGGTAATAAGAAAACAGGAGGGAGGAGAAAGATCGAAGGATGGGTCAAGTGATACGAGGTCAATCGTTTAATTGAAGGCGTGACGCTCACATTAAGAACGTTATATTTTACTGATGGCTAAAATGAAGTACATGTACATGCATTTTACATTTTTAGACCTCTTTCAAACGCATCCCCCACCACCTCAGTCAAGTATTCTGGGCGATCATCATTATCATCACCTGGTATCTTACGAAACAATCACCTTTTTGGCTAATTGAATCATGATTGATTTTTTAATTAGATATTCTGGTAATATTTACAAGGATATAAATAGTATTTACTTGAGACTTAAGATTTTAATCTGTGAAAATAATCTATCAGATTGCGTAAAATCTGATTAGGCTATTTTGTCTGGGGAGACAAACAATATTCTCAACTCTTTATTTCAGCAGGGCAATGTGTATTTCAAAGGGAAATAAGTCTTAATCTGAGGTTAATATTGTTTTGAGGCTTTTTTGAAAACTCGGTATTTTACGGTTAGGATTTTATTAAAACTCACTCGAGGAAAATTGGGTTGGAGCTAAAGATGGGCTAAGATATTAAGAAAAACGGCGACCATAATTCCGGGCGCGTCGCATCGAAAATATTTGGAATTGCTCACAATAAACGATATTTTGCGTAGGTTGACCAAATTATTAAGATAAAGGTAATGAGACTATATACAGCATCTGTGCACACGTAACATGCTCGATTTAGATTTTAAAAATGACGCTTGCAGTGTCAAAAACAATGCAAAACTTTGAAAACGGAGCAAAGGAAATAGAATCGCGTTCCGAGCGCGAGTTGAGTTAAAGTTGCCGTGGTTGGACAGAATAGAACGCATATCTGGGAGTTGATAAGAATGGAATCAAAATAACAAGTCTTTTGTTTTATAAATGGATACGATATAATAGATGCATTGTAGTGCAGAGATAGATAGATATGAGGGACAATCATCTTTATTGTGGTGCGAGAATTGTATTTATTACGTTATGTACGTATTATGTTATTTTGGGGCGAGTTTCTTGTACCGCCTAACCCCTAGTCTCATATTTAAAATAACATGGTAATTAACAAATTGAGCACAGTGTACATAAATAAAAAAAATAGTTGATACGACATCTTAGTATTTACGTTCAACCAAACATTACATTAATTGCAATCTTAGAATAAAAAAGAGATATCGCGGAAAGTCCCCATTCGGAAGGAGACACGTGGTGGTATATCACTAGCCTACTTACCTGAGGATCCGGGTTCGATTCCTAAGGATACACCAACAGCTTTACCCAAGTTGTGTGATATTTCATGTGCCAGGTCTTCTTGGAAACCAAAAGTATTTTAAGGAAAGTAATACTCTGATCAGTAAATTTCAATTTTGGACTAAACAGTAGTTGACCTCTAATTTATTAAGCCAACCTTCGGGTTGATCACTGTGGTCATCTATCATGTTTTTGGTGGAGTCACGATGCAAACACCATTAAGGAAGGCAACCGGAAACCACCCGATTTATTTATTCCGTGGCCTTATGATGGACTCACTCGTATATGAATATGAGTCGTGGAAAATACGGAACCCGCGCCATGTTTCGTGCATGGCCTCGGGAGAGGCAAGGCATCCGTGCTCGTCGTTACATGAAATTTATACCAATCGGAATCGATTGTATAAGCAGAGCAGCTAACACCGACGTGGACGGAACCGTTTGAATTGGGACTTAGTGTAAGGACCACGTTTAGAATGGGGAAACTATAAAATATGAAGCAGAAGATGAAAAAAAAACTTATAGATGTTTGGCTGTACTATGTAAGCCGGAATGTCAGGAAAAATTATCGGAGCGATATACAATCATGACGTGGCTGGTGATATTCAATGTGCAATGGAAATGGCAGAGAGGCATGGGATAACTGGAGGTAGGAATCACATTCGGTGAGGCAATAATAAAATGCCAGGTTTGCCGATGATCAAGTATTAGTTAGTCAACCAGCCATTGGGAATAGAGTCATCACCGAATTTGTTAAAAAATCAGAGTGATATATATGGGAAGGTAATCAATGTAAGCAACACAGTAGTTAAAACGTGACTGTTTCCTAAAGAATGTAAAGCTAAGTTAAACGTTCAAATATGAGGGTAGAAACTAATGGTTGGGGCCATTTACGAGCCATTCGTATGTTACCTTGGAAGTGTAGAGGGTGTGAGTTACTGGATGTGAATTTGTAAGGTTCCAAACCTATAGCCAAAACTGATAATTGTGGAACTCTATTCCTATATTTCGACGTACTAGTTGACCATAAACGGGAGTGAGAGTTTGACAGAGGGGAGGACAGCAGTAGCGAAGCATTGTCGGTGGTCAAGTGAACATGTTGACGTGGGAGGAGGTGGGGGTGGTAGGGGAGATCGGTTTCTTGGGGCGGAGGGGGAGGGAAGAACAGGAGAGGGGAGGGGAGGGGAAGTGGGGGAAATGTGTTGCCCACTCTATTGTGTAGCCTGTGCTCTCTGAAACTCGGCAACTAAGCAAAACAAAGGGCTGTGGATTATTTACGGTTCGTTGATCATAATTTTATCTCTCTGCATGATTATTTGCAATCTCTCTGTCGAGTTTGTAAGTTTGGATGTGCCTAGTTAGGAATGAATCTTTGAGTGTGATAGAATGGAGTTTCATGTGTTTTGCGATGGGAAATGTTTTAAACGGCCGTGATTAAAGAGTGTTCCTGAAACACTCGTTGAGCACATTTTGGCGTTGCGAATTGTCCGTCCACTGCATGCTGTGTGGTAAGTGCAGCGCTTCACTTTCCGGATTAACAAAATTTATAATGAGGGCGTTTTGTATTTGAGTTTACTCATTAAGTTTTGTAGGATGTTAGGGTTTCTGAAACTGATATTAGCGTCCACTTCTTTGATGATGCTATGGAGACCTTTAGTGAGTTCGGGTTCAAACGGGATGGAAAGTATTTTTTTTGGGGGCATTGTTCAATGGTGCAAGTTTAGTGTATTTATGTACAATCTTTAAAAATTACGTTTGGCGATCAATTTATCTATCATATTTGGCTCTTATCCATTGACTACAGCTGTGTGTTTTAATTCTTGGTCGTATCGTGGTTTTGTCAGAGTGACAGAATGCTAGTGTTTATTAAGAAATTGAAGGCTGCTATCTTTTGCTTATAAGGGTGGTGGTGAGCCAGCGTTTAGGTAGTTTTCATGGTTCGTTTGTTTTTGGGTTTACCCATTAAGTTTCGTAGTATATATAAATAAAATAATAATACCACGGTTCCTACTACCAGTATGTCTAGAAATGGCAGTGCGTGGTCGTATTCGACTTTTGGGGTGGATTATGTTTATTTCTATATTTTATCCATCGTAAATGGCGAAAGTGTTCCCCCCAGACCTGACCCATATTTTGGGGAAATCACTGAAAGTGTTCTTTTATATTCATTTTCAAAATAGCCAAGAAAAGTTGGTCGTCGAAGCAAGATAAGGGATCGCCGTATCGCATCGCCGTACTTTGAGTTTGTTCATAGTATTTTCCGTTAGATTGGAAATATGTTGCGTCCATGCAAAGTTTAGTGAGGGTGATGTAACCCTTTGGTAATAACTGGAGTTAGCTGTTTGCTCCTTAGCCAATTGGCTACGTTACCAAGGTCGACGGAAATAGGGACGCTAGGGGATAATTTCTCTATGTTGAAACATACCACAATGTCAGTAGAGAGGAGGCGTACACATTGAATATTATCAATGAAATTTTTAGTGTTTTTAATGCCAAATGTTTCTGTGGATCTTTGCGGTTTACACTGGGCGTCGAGCGGCCTGGCGAGTTTGTAGATGGAGAGTTTAACGCTGCGAAAATGGGCCTCAGTGTTTTGCCGGATTTGTGTATCTTTGGCAGTGCATACTTTTAGAAAACATTTGAGCATGCAAAATTTGAGAGTATTGACGATAAAATAAATTAATAATTAATAAAATAAAGTGTAATTTTTGTCTGAAATTGTGGTTCACCGGTCGGGTGTGTTTTTAATGTCGGGGATAATTTTGTCGATCGGATTCCTGCGTACTTCGATATAAAGGCTTCTTCGATCAATGGGTTTTATACTGCGTTAGATGTATCTCATCAACTCCCTTCTCCTTATGAAATCTACTTTACCTAACGCAAATCTTCTCCTTATTTCTCTTCTACTTTAGCCATTCTGATCCAATACACTTTCGAGTAAACAGCTCTAGTTTTTTCTCTCCTATTTTAAAGTTTTGCTGAGGTTTCTTCTTCCCAGGAAACCGCAAAACCTCTCGTTTATTAACATTTATTCTCAAAAGCAGAGTTTGCAACCCATTGGAAGTATGACAAATTAAAGCTTCATCATCCTCAAAATACTAACTAATGTTCTGAATTCTCCACTGAATTTCAACACAACAGGTGACAATGGACACTCCTGTAAACTCCTCTTCCTAACACTGCCCATGGACTATCTATCCGCCAATCGTACCTGAGTAGTCGGAGAAATGTGCTGGTTAAGTATTCTATCCCTCAAATATACTCTTATTTCTGCATTACATTCATTAATTCTACCCAATTGATTCTATCAAATTCCTTTCCAAAATCTACTGAACAGACTTATACATCCTGATTGTATTGTATATTCATCTCTATTTGCGCCCTTATTACTGCAATGGCATCATATGTACCTCTCCCCTTCATGAAACCAAACTATTCTTCTCTTAAGTAATCGCTCGATCCTCTTATTGATAATCCTGAATACCACTGTGACGCGCGAAAGCAAACTTATTCTTCTGCAGTTTCCTTATGATGTAGCCTTTACCTTCTTTGGAATAGGAACTAACACTGATCTGACAAAGCCTTCCGGCCAGATTCCTTTCTCACAAACGCAACGAATTAGTACATATAGACCCTTTCTCCCACATTTATCTAGCCTTTTTATTAGTTCCACGGGCATGTACACCCCGCGGCCTTATTTGATGTAATTTCCCTAAACATCCTTTCTATCTTTTCCTCAAGTATGCCTGAACCTAAATTATCCTCATCTACGTCATATTTTCTTTTATACCTAAGCTTATTTGGCTAAGATTTTCAGCATACAGTTTTTCTATAAATTCCTTCCATCTGTCATGGATCTTTTCTGTTTCAACTACTATCTTACCCGACTTATCTGTAACTACTAACACAGGTTTTCCCTTCTTACTACCTGTTAGTGATTTAACATTCTTGTTTGGCGCACCAATTTCATCCTTCCTCTACAAACCCCCATAACCTCGCACTGGGTCTTCCATCACGATTTGTTACACATTTCAATTTATTATTGAACTTTTTGTACTTCTCCCTTTGCCTACCTCTGTCTTAAAATTCTTTCAAATTCCTCTTTCAACTTTATTTCTAATCATCTCATCCGTGATGCATGGTTTCCTTATCCCTTTTTATTAACAGTTCCTAAAGTTTTGTTGGCGGCTTTCGATATCCCTTTTTGATATTTTCCATTTTTGCTTTATAGTACCCAGCTCCCTTTCCTAATCTTGACTTCCCTTACAGCTTGCTGATACTTCTTCCTTGTCAATACAGTTAACACTTCTACGTTCCATTTCCGAAACTGCATTCCATGCTTCGTCTTTTCGAATCAAACGCTACACTTCATAATTACTAAATTGTGATCTGAGTCTGAATCCGCTCTCGGTAAGCTTTCCGAAATGTTGGGCCTAACTCTGTGCCTAACCATAATACAATCGAACCGATGCCTTTCTGTTTCCCCTGGCAGTTTCCATGTATTCCTACGCCTTTCGTGGCGTCTAAACCAAGTGTTGGTTATGACTAACCCCCGTCTCCCACAGGATTCAATTACTTTTTCCCCTCTGTCATTCCTCAGACCTAAACCGTGGTCCCCCACCTCATTACCATCTCTTCCTTCGCCCACCGTCGTATTCCAATCCCCCATCACTATCAAATGTTTCCCTGCCGGAACACACACGATTATGTCCTCTAAATGATCGTATACCTTTCAACTTCTTCCTCCTCATGGTGCTCGGTGGCATGTATACCTGAACAATTGCCAAGTTTGCGGGTTTTGCTTTAATCTCTACGAGTAATATTCTATCCATTGCTTGCTCTTTGTTGACTACGCTTCTTCGCACCTTTTGGTTTGTTATTACTGCCACCTCTTGCCGACTCCGTTGCCCTCCACCGCATATTACTCTATAACTATCACTCCAGCAATCCCCGCTATGCTTTCATCTAACTTCGAATAATTCTAAAATATCTATATACATTCTCTTCATTTCTTCCTTTAATTTCTGTAACTTTCCGGTCCTCATCAATGCCCTGACATTCCAACTACATATTTTAACTAATTCGATTTTATTCTGCGTCTTTTGTGCCGCTGCTGTAGGACTTTGTGAGAGTTTCGTGAGATGACGCACAAGGAAGTCTTGCCTCCCCCGCTGCCAGGCACGACACACGACCGATTAAACCCAGTCTTGGAGTTTCCAAGACTCATTTTTACCATGATATACATCCTTGGATATATATCATAGTAAAAATATTTGAAACATAGTACGCCACAATCCTGACTGTGGCGTACTATGTACGTAGATGTAGATGAAACCCGATTGAAATAAAATATGCTCATATGTACGAGACATTTTCATAAAGTAAGGCCCGTTTGGTCACAGGAAAAAATATACTCATGTGAAACACATTTTATTGGCACTTTTAGTTAGCTACAAACCTACTTCACTTATCTACATAATCGCCGTTCACTTCTAAGCATTTTTCGTGCCGCTGCACCAGCTTCTTTAACCCCTCTGCATAGAAACTCGCCGCCTGAGGGTTGAACCAATCGACAACGCCATTCTTGAGTTCCTCTTCGGTTTCGAAACGTTGTCCACCGAACCACTGTTTCAAGTGCAAGAAGAGGAAGTAGTCGCTGGGTGTAAGGTCAGGACTGTACGGTGGGAGGTTTAAAGAGTTCCCAACGACCCAAAAACTCTCGTCCACTGGACATTCTTTGCTCTTTGTGGTGGTCGGTGAGCATTTTCGGTACCCACCTTGCACGCAATGTGTGGTATCCGAGGTTTTCCGTAACAATATTGTAGACAGTAGTGCGTCCAAGTTGAGGAAATTGTTCAGCCAGGCCATTAATTGTCAATCGACGATCACATCGCAGTTTTTGTTCTACTTGCGAAACAATTTCATCGGTCAGAATACTGGGCCTACCACTTCGCTCTTCGTCATGGACATTTGTTCGTCCATTTTTAAAATCACAGCACCATTGTTTAACCTTTCCTTCACTTATAACTGTAGGTTTATAAACTAGGCATAATTCCCGATGAATTTCAGCAGCCGACAATCCTTTTGCATACAAGAATCGTATGACAGAACGCACTTCACAGCTGGCGGGATCAACGATTGTCGCGGACATTGTTGTTTGCATGCACGGACAAGCAAACGACTTCTGAAACAAAACAAATGCTGCTATAGCTTCTCAATAAATCAGTAGATGACGCTTCAGGAGCAAAACTGTGTTCTGAAGCGCCAATATTTAAATATAAGCAAACGGTACTTACTTTAAGAATACATCTCGTAAATATTGCTGAAACAATAAATTTGTAAAGCTGTTTCTCCGAATGTGGGACCTATTTCCAACATGAGACCCACCAGATCCTTCCTTTTACGAGAAAGATCATTGAATTGATAATTTTTCCTTTTCGAAAATATTTCGTTCAAAATGAAGTAGTATTAAATGTTACAACATTGAGTATGAATATGCACAATATCCTAGCTTGTGAAAAAATGAGTTTCATGTGAGCTACCTCCAAGTGGCGAGGTAATAAATGCTTCGCTCACTCGCAAACGCTTCTCCACTAGCCCACCTCCTCTTCGCCCACAATCCGTGACGATGAATTTCCTCGTAAATATCCATTCAAACCCCCTATCTCTCCCTCGATCCATCCGGTATTTCACCTCTCACCGTCCGCTTCAATGTGCCCCTCACCCACGTACTCTCCATCTCGTCCCACCCGGAGAATCACAAAACCCGTCCTCCCCAAACCCAATCCTCTCCCACCCACCCTGAACTCCCCTCTGTGTCACTCACACCCCACATTCGAGACGAAGAGGAATTCGTCGCCTGCCCACCCTTCCTCACCCAAGTGAGCCGTTGAGCCTGGGGCATGTTTTAACCATGGAGTGCATAGGAAAGGAAGGTTATTGACATAGATCGTAGCGGGGGTAAAACGGACCCTGGACGGTCAGCAACTAAGCGAAAGAGATGATGGTATATTAGGAGCATATACTATTTTGCCACAGAAGGTGCTACGTTTAGTTTTTATGGAAGGCGACCGACAGCTGAGGATGGACAGGAAAGGATGAAGGGTGAAGAGAAACCCGGCGTCGGCATTAGCCTACTCTTAACGGAAAGGCGCCAAGGGATCCGCGGCTTAAAGTACCATCCGACGGACGGCGTACTCACTCAAAATGCTCTCCACAAAGCACCTCAAGTAGGGATCGGGATACCACTGAAAAATATCTTCCGCCTCCGGGATTTGAACCCGGGCCAGCTGGATGAGATGTCAGTACGTTAACCACCGAAACATCCGAAGGTGCTACGGTATTTGACAGTTCTGGACATCGTGTGTTTTCATCGTGATTATGGGGAGAATTGTAAGGGGTTTCTTGAAATTGTTCAGTCTTTTTTTTTCGCAAAAAGTATCATTGTGAATGTGGAAAAAATCTGTGTGAGTTGTTTCGTAACCGGCTGTGCAAGCGTCTACAGGAGCAGCAAGATAAAGTCACAAGGAGAGTTCAGTGAAAAATCGAAGCTTATTTCAGACATCTAGGCGAGCATGAGCTTCAAAATCATTTTTCATATTATTTCACAATATTTATTATATTCGGTGTTTCGGGTCCAATAATGAATTAATTGTTGCTGAAGCAATAATCAAAATGTATCGTTTAATATTCTTGAGAGAAAAAAACAAAAAAAAACCGTGGCACTTCCTTGACAGCTAGGCTCTCTTAGATCAATTTGAGACCAATCAGTTTTCTAAAGACAGTGTTTTCTTCTAAAAATCCCAAATTACTATGGATTCCTTAACGATTAGAGAGATCGTGACAATAGAACGAATAGGTTTGAGATGTTTTTCCCAAAAACAACCAGAGAGAAAAAACAGGGGCGGCTCACACCAACTAGAGGCTAAATAAAATCATTATTAGACGTTACCATGTATGTGTGTGTACGTATGTGTATAGTTATTTTAGTGTGTGAATATGCATGTTTGCATTTGTGTGTGAATGTCTTTGAATACCCACGTGTGTGTACCAATACATATACATGTGTACGTTCAACAATAAATATACTACTGCTGTTGCATGATTTTACTAGAAATGATGGTGGTACCATGTGGATTTCTTCCAAGTCCGACAGGTGGTTGGAAGTTAATTTGCATGCCAGAATTGTTTTTTCTAGTTGTCTCGTGCATGGTACCCGACTTTGTTCCTGCGTTGTGAATGCCTGGTATCGATACACCCCCTGCCACAAACCTTCCCAGTGTCCTGCAGAGTATTATGTAGATGTTTCTCGGAGACAAGTCTTAACACTGAAAAGTGAATTCAAAAGATAAAATTATCCGCTGACTGCAATGTGCATGCAGAATATTTTTGCGTGCGAATGTTTGTAGCGGCTCGACGACAGTTCCGACTAATTGGGCTGTGGAAGACCGAGTACAAATATTTAAAAAATGCGAGAATTCATGGAAGAAGAAACGCTGTGAAAATAATATTTGCTTGGACCAGGATTCGAACGATAATCAGTTAATATCTGACAGAGTATTTGGATCACTTAAGCTTATAAATTTACTGATACCCAATATTTACTAGTGCCGCGTCTGATTACTGATTCAAATTAGGGGTGAATGTGGCTACTTAGGTTGATATGCAAATCTATGCTGAAATTAAATAGCACGAGGGACTATGAAAACGAACGGATTAAATTTTAATTTTCCCCAACAAAGATAAGGGACCAGAATAACTGTAAACGAACTCGATCAGAAATTTAATAGAAAGAAGACGTGTGAGATTTTGGCTATGAATGTGAAGTTAGGATAATTCTTATAGCCAACAATAAGAAACAAAGAAGGCGACAATCACGTTATTTTGGTCACCGTTGACCGTCAACGGGGAGAGTAAATGCTTAACAGCGAAAAGACGTCAGTACCTTAGCACTAGTCGATGTCCAATCAATACATTTGATATTGAGCAGTGCGGTACTAACGACTTAAAGGCACATACTCTCCCCATTGATGGTCACCGGCTGACCGAAATAACCTTATTGTCGCCTTGTAAGTATCTTAGTATTAGGTATAGGAATTACACTAACTTAACTGAAAACTAATATTTAGCATGGGTTAGCCCAGGTTGTCTTTTATTTACCTAACACATAATGAATTGTAAAAATTATTAACAGATTTTATTGAATGCGTATTGAATTTGATGACATGTATTGGTATGGTGGAGGTTCGTTATGGATGGTTGTGGTTCGTTTTTATTCTCTTCTTTTTGAATAACAAAGAATTAATTTACTGGGTGATATTAAAACTTGTTTTGATTTAAGTTTTCCTCCAGTAAGTATATAAATGTACACTTTGTTTGAGGTTTTTTATTGAATGTTTTTTCCCTTTTCCCTTCCTCTTCCAGATCTTCCATTGTCCCATACCCTTCCCACGTGGTGCTTGCACTCTCTGCACTCGCGATCCACCTTGTTGGTGGATCGCGGGCTAATTATTTAGATGTAGAAGGCGCAGCATAGTAGTTGAAGATTAAATTCTGTAGTGTCTGAATCTTAAAAGTTTCAATTCCAAAAAACATCACGTTATTCATAAATTTTTAGGACCTTATTTATATTTTGGGTACTTAGCACTTGGAAAATTCTCTGTTTCACACCCTTAGGGAACCAATTGCTTTTTATTTGTAATAGTTTTACGGTATGATTTGAATGTACGTATCCTGTTATTAAATATGTTGCATGTAAGTACTTTCTTTCGTGTGATTAAGGTTTGTCGAGTGCATGAACAAACTAATATTTGTGTAGAGGTAACATAATTTGGTTTTATAAGTGATTTTATTTTAGTTTACGGGTGGTGACCTAACACCCTCGCCACACGCCCTTGCGGAGACTTGCTGGGTATTATGTAGATGTAAATGTATATTGGTGATGTAGATGTTAAAAATTTGACAAAATAAAAGTAGTGGCGGCATTATTCGGCAGTGACATTACAGTACTCTAAAATACACGTGATATTTGGCATACAAAGAAATAAATAGACAATGAAAATGTATATGCGTCGAATATATAGAGGCGTTTCTATGCATAATAGCGAAAACTCAAGCTATAAAAAGCACAATGTAAGAAAAGGAATCAGCATTTATTCCTCACCCCCATTCCGCTCTCAGACTCCCTTTGCCTTTTTATCTGCCTCCCCACTCCACTCTTTCTCCCTGCTCCATTTAGATTTAACGAGCCTTCCTCCTCCACACACACAAATACCTTGTGAGGCCATTAATCCATCCGGCGGAATCCCCCTACGTCCTCAGCGCATGGACTCCCACCGACCGATGGGGAGAAACGAACCCCACGCTCGCGCGATATTTCGGAAAGACGAGGCCGCAATGAAATGGCGCTGAATGTTAAAGACGCTGGGCAGGACTTCTCGGAGAATTTAGTCCTCTTTCCCGTTCGCCACTTCCCAAGTCGCACGAGTACACACGAACGCGAGCACACGCACAACCGCATACGCACCACCACCACACCACCTGTCTGAGCCCGAGCGCATTCAATTGGCCCCGCAGAGAGGTTGCGTCGAGAGCAGTCACCCACGCAAACTACGAGGAAAAACTCTCTTTAGGAGGAGGAGTTGAGGACGAGTCACTGGCTACGCTACGGAGGGAGGTTCCGTCGCATTCGAACCCTTCTTGTGCCTCCTCACAACCAGTTCTCCTCGGAGAGAGAGGCGGGCGAAGGGCGGAGGAGTGACGGACCGGAGCGTCGCCGACGGGTAGACCTGAGAGTGTGTAGGCGAGTCCCCGAAAGAGGCCGTCGTTCTGCGGCCCTTGACTCCGGACGGTGCCCGTGAGGCGAGTAAAGCCCAATTAAACATGTCACCTCACACCCTCAGACCAGTGAATACACACCACTTCCTTCGAGGCCTCCTTGTTATCTCTTTAACCCATTGAATATCCCCCCTCGCTCCGACGAATGTGCGACGCTACGTCGGTGACTGCTAAGAGGGGGGGATTTGGGGGGCCTCAGTTGCGGTGGTTGCAGCCCTAAGGAGTGTTGTTAATGTTGCTTTATCGCCACACAGAGTCGTTGTTTCGTATTTTATTTTTTAATTATTTTTTCTGGTTCAGCCGGAGCGTCTCTGCCCTACTCGGTCCCGATCTTCCCTCGCGTCCCAACGTTGTGTGTTGTTTGACTGTAATGAGGCACCTCGCTCCTTCCTCCCGCCTCGATCTGCAAACTCGAGCCTCGCAACTCTGCACACCGTCTCCGGACGCCCCTTCGCCGCAGCCTACAACGCCGACGAGCTGCTACCCTTGGAAGACACCCGCACCCTTGGAGCACGTGGAACCAGTAGCACACGACAAAGCGGAAGAAAAGACCTTTTTATCATCCGACAGGGGAGGAAGTCTCTTAACGAGAGAACGACGCTCGAAATCTCTCCGCAGGATAGGCAGCCGTATGATTACGGCCGAAAGGAATCCGTTTCCAGGCACCGTTCTCCCACCAAGTCTGTGCCGCTCTAAACCAAAGTAATCTGGGGGGTACCTTCGTTCAAGGTAACGCCTCATTCCCGCATTTTCTCGATTTGCTGCGTGCTTTTCTTACCCCATGATTACTTATTAAAATACGTATCACCCCAAAATTTCTATCAATAAAGATTAGGTCTCTGTCAATCTGTTCCGCAAATTGGTTTCATATTTTTCTTTCGGAAATGACAAATTAGGGAAATCGTTAAAACGAAAAAGCTTTTTCTTCAAAAACTACCATCTAGTTTGAATAATCAAAAACGCATTTATGTGCGTCAGTCTTCTTTTTACTACCATCTGACGTTAGGAAAAATATGCTTAACGTGTTATTTTTGTGTACGTTTCCTAACATAAAGAAAACTTAGAGATTTTTGGTAATAAATGGGATCGCAATATTTTGTGTGAATGTTCATCGTACTCGTTTAATAAAATATCCAACGACCCTTTCCTGCAATGCCTAAATCTACTTAAAAGGGTCTTACTCACACTGAATAACTTACCTTTCAAAAGGACCCTCAAATAAACAAAAAAAAGGACACGAAAAGTTTAATCTCTTTTCACACTAGACGAAAAAAATATTATTTCGCCGAAGCATTCGTAAATTGCATAATCGGTCCCTAGTCCCATGATCCAAGTGAATAACTTTAAAATATTCTCTTCTACCGGTTAGATTTGGACCCAATGAAGGGCTCTCACAACAAAATCGGAATTTTCTACCGAAGAAACATAAGAATCACCAATTCTCCATGATTCCAAAAATACATAAGCATAAAATCTCAAAAGTCCATACATTTCTAGGATCCACTCCTCTATCAGTACTGCTGCTACGTGGAATTCAATGAAATCATGAAGATGGCAAATTGCGACACAGCGTCTAAACTGGACAAGAGACAACTCGGAGGAAGAAATGCGGAATTCTTTGACGCTCTAAATGCGAATATATGTTTAAAGATACTAATCTACGTAAGGTAGAGACATTAGGAAAATATGATAAAAATAAAGATCACTTAAAAAAATCTTGTTGTAATATGTCGAACGGTGCTGTGAAAAACCTGAAAAAAAACAAGGAACAAGACAGTTTAAACGGGGAAATAAACAAAACACTTGGGGTCTATGCGAAAGATACTCTCTCCGAAATAATACACAAGAGAGAGAGAGACAGTGGACTACTAGAGGATTTCCAGAAGAGGAGTTTGCTGATTTTTGAGCAATTAAACCAATAAAATATAAATGTGAATGACATAGGATATTAAGCTTCATGGCTAACGCATCGAAAATACTCACTTGGATATTTAGCCAAAGAAGAGAGTGAAAAATAGAACAAACCCTCACAGAAAACCAACCAGGATTAAACGACGAGACGCAGGAGAAGCAATACTCAACTTGAGGGTACCAATTCAGAAAGTAATTCTCATGAGCAAGCCATCAATTGTGGTATACGTGGGCTTGGAGAAGTCCCTCGACAAAGTCAAATCGAATAACATCTCCTACGAGTATTCTAGGATTCACTTTATTAACCTTGACCACCCTTGAAGTCCGCCCCTGTTATAGTTAAACATTATACATCTGACATTTTTTTCCCTTGTTCCTGTCCCTTCTCACTTCAGTAAAATAAAAAAGCTTCGCTCACTCTCCACCGTTTCCTCTCCAAGAGTTCAGTTACAACACATTTTAGAATATGTAAGCTTAAAAATTTGGTCTCTCCCCTTTCGTTCGGTCGTTTTTTATGCATGAGTATTTATTAGAGTTTTATATTAATTTTCTCAATCTCTTCCTTCGTCATTATCAATTGCCCTTAAATCTCCCTGTACTACAGTAATAGGTAACAAAATGTTCTCCAGCGATTTACGTCGCTGGTTTTCCTTCACTGACTTTATAGTATAATTTAAAGCGATAACATCAACCCGTGATTCAAAGCACCAGTTTTGATGATATCTCTTTTATTACAGTGAGAGCGTTACCGCCTATGTTCTCTATTTTTCTTTGTTTCTTTATCATCCACGCACTTTTTTAACGTTAAACGTAAAAGGCACACCGTCCTCCATTTCCATTGCTGGTTTTACTTTCCTCTGCTGTTAGTCTAGTTAAATTGAACAAACTCTTAGGCGTCGATAGAGAAATAATTCGAAGGCTCAGTAGTTAGGAATATAACACACGCCAAATTCCGAAATTTTATTTGTAAACACTGGGGTCACATATGGGCAGTAGGACAGTTAACAAATAATTGGTAAAATGATTCACCAGCCTTGGCCTTGATTAAGTAATATTGTCAATACGAAAGGCAGCTGAGTGAGAAATGACCCTCATGAGAGCTCGCCTACGTATGTGTATACTATATCCTGTGGACAGATCTCATTTTCAATGCAGCATGGAGCCTTAGCCTTCTTCTCCGGGTTAGACTTTTGGAGGGCTTGTTGGACTGACCTTCCCAACTGCTTCACTCAGCCTTCCGGGCATTGGATGCCGATCCCTTTTTTCGCGTGATGGATACTCCCTGATTGTCAATCGTTTAGCAACCCCATTAATATCACGATGTGTGTACATACATATATATATGTATGTACATACTATATATATATATATGTATGTATATATATATATATATATATATATATATATATTCACATGGAAATAGATATAAGGAAAAGGAAGACACATAAAGGACGAGCACAGAAGAGGTTGGGAAGGCGCACTCGAGCAGATCACAAGCGCAAAAATATTTCCTTGACCGGGCCTTGAACACCGTATCTTTCGACTTGCCGGGCCGATGCTCTAACTACTTGAGCTCTCGAGGAAACATAATTGAAACTGAGATCTGCGAGGGCTTTATGCAACCCAGTGCCCTAATTCTTTGGCCAAAAACACAGAAACATACTAAAAAGAAAAGAAACCCGCAAGGTTTTGAATGAAGTTTTGGTGGTCCATGCCACCTTTCTCAAGGAAGAGAAGGATATAACTAAAATAAAGGACTTACATAAAGGAATCTCCTCGTGCAAAGTTCTGTCTTTCACACATACATAGACACGCACACGCGGGTCGTTCAATAAGTCCTCAGGCAAAAATAAAATTATTTTGGGTTTACTTTTTTAATAAAAAAATATTTTTAGGTCGATTCTACAGGTATTTGCCTGTACTCCTGTATTTCCCCAGCGTTTCTCCAACTTTTTAAACCCGTTCAAAAAAAAGTATTTCAGAAGGTCCTCAAAATAGGCATATTTGTTGTCGGTAACCTCATTCGACGTGAATCGTTTACCGCCATCTTTCTGGTTGGGAAATATTCAAAGTTACTGGTGGCCAAATCTGGCGAATACGGTGGGTATTCTAACAATTCAAACTTTAATTCCATAATTGTCGCCATTGGAACTCTGCAGATGCATTGTCACCCGTGCACCGTCTTGATGGAGGAGAAATATTTTCTTTGCCAAATGAGGGCAGGGCGTTTTTCTTCTTGATTTCTTCACTCAACCGTGGCAATAACGACGCATTTTCACATAAAATGGATAACACTAGTTATAATATACCTGGTGTCTCCAATATTTTTTTCAATATTGATTCCTCAATAACTCTGAACATTATCGTGTATTTTGTCACTAATATCTGACGATGTCACTTCCACTGGACGTCCCGACCATATTCATCATTTGCGGATGTACAACTACGCTTTAACTCATTAGCCCAATTGTAAACAATCACAATAACATGGACATGTGTCATGAACTTCATCCAACTTGACTTTGATCTCTTTCGTAGTTAAGCCTTTAAAATGCACGTTTTTAATCACTCAACGAAACTTATTTTTTTCTATTTTTCTAATTAAACAAACGATTTTGCATCAATCGACCATGAAAATGGAATCACAGAATGGATACAGCTGAAACTATAGTAGCAGTCTAGTGATAAATGAGGCTTCCTAAAAGCAAACCTTATCCGATACTACGACCACCATTTCCAGGATTAAGTATTATCGAACGACCCACGGGAAGTGAGTTGATGACATAGTCGAAAGATGTTGAGGGATATTACGAAATGACTCCTTAAAAATTGTTATGGGACTTGGTTTTGCACGAGACGGTAGCATGGTGGTTAAAGCGTCATTGGTGACTTGTAAAAGGTAGATGGGAAGAAGGGTCCTTCATTAATACTTGCAGATGCAAACGGTTTTTCCGGGTGTTCCGAGTGTTCCAAATACTGACCGACGAACATAAGTTTGAGCGTAAAGTAATTTGCCAGGAATTTATTACTCCAACGATGCCATTATCAGTTTCTTTTCGTTAAGTGTGAATTGCAGTCTGCCCAAAGGATTCATTTCGACCCCCACTACAGAAGAAATATCATGTTAGCACCAAACCTTGGACCTATATCCTTCGACCGCATAAAGTACTTGGGTGTCATACTACATGGGGAAAGTACAAACGTACTATTTTTAGATATACTGCAAAACAGCTGCTATTCGTCAAACGTAAAGTTGGAAAATGTAGCGATGAGAAAGTAAAGGTGTTATTTTTTTAGTAAGACTTTAGAGAGGATGCGGTGACCACATGGGATCCATCTAAAAGACACTAAATAAGGAATTGAACTAGCCACAGCCCAGGTACGTATTTGCATTTCCCTGTGGTAGTGGAATTTCCACTTCTTACTTTTCAATTCTAATTTGCACGTTATTGGATAAATTTTTACTACATTGTAAGGTGCGTGAGTATGTTAGCTGATAGTTTTGTGTATTTGCATACGTGAAAGATGAATGTATACGTCACTGTTGGTGTAGGTGCACATAAATATGTCCGTTTTGCATGTGATTTTATTCTCTTTTACGTTTGGAGAAATTCGCCCCGCACGCCTGCTTCCACTACACGCCCTTACAGCGGCTTGCGGTGATTTATGTATATGTAAAAAGGGTCGCCTGATTCGCGAAAAATTCTTACGGAGGAACATGATTGTGTCACAGATTAACTCCAATATGTAGGATGGGAACTATTATGCGAAGACTCAACCTAGATCTCACCTATTACAAAGACACCAAACATGATTTTACGTCCGAAATTGAAGATTTAATTCAGCCCTCCGATTACATCGCCATGAATGTCAATCGTCATGAAATAAGATAGAATACCGAACGGGTGTATCCAAGCTTTAGCATAGGAGCACTAAGATTGAAATGGGTAGGTACTGGCAACAATAATTAGAAACATAAAAGTTATATTCCCCTTCAGCTAACAATATGCCTGGCGCTTTAGCGGTCCCCGCCACGAGCCCTTGGTGCTCGGGTGTCATGTAGATGTCATGTAAATAACTTTGTAGATTTAAAGAAAAAGGAAATAGCCAAGGCCGTAAACTTTAATAAAGTTTCGTATTTCCATTGTTTCACAGCCGTCGGTACGTTCGTTTCACGTTTACATTGTTGAACTAATCGACTTGCGAATTATCAGTTCAGTATGAGTGGAATGATACTTGAGAGTTGATGACTGCTATACATGTTGGCCGCCCATTTTACTGGGATTCCTTTTTTTTTTCGTTAGTGTAGTCAGTGGAGTGGTTACTAAGAGTATAAAAGTTGTAATGAGTGTTACGGATGTTGCATTAAGGATATCCAGTCATCCAATTCCACATGCTCTTAAAGTGGATCACGGGGTGACATATGTTTGCTAATTTACTGGATTTTATGTAGTATGGTAGACGAACTAACACCATCTGTCACACGTCCTTGCCGCGGTTTTCAAAGTAGTACATAGATGTGGATGTAAATGGATGCTGTGAAAATGTTGCTGGTCATAATTTTAGAACTGCAAAGGACTCTTCACTTATTGTTTACCAAAGTAGTGAAAGTTGCAGCCTAAAAACATATCCAGAAAAAATCTTCAACCATCATCGTAAAAAAACGACTAGGTAAGGCTGCAAGAGTGACATTGCATAAAGACAATTCTCCTTCTTATCGAGCAACATTAACTCGGAACTTCGTTAACGAAAGCACCTTTGAAGCTGTCACCGCGGGCGATGGTCGGCCTTTTTCGATGATTAGGATGGGAGGCCCCAGTTGACCGTAGGTTTCTATACCGGTTAAATTCACTGCGTAAATTTGAGGGAGGTCAACAGGACACAAAGCATCACACATTTAATACAGAACTTGCGGTGGGAACCTGTAGATATACGAAGATTCAGGTCTAGATTAAAGTAATTACAAAGATACAAAGCGTGCGGTTTTCCATCCGACATTGGAGATATAATTACTCGGAGGTTCCCTATCTGCATTGTTAGGGTCACAAAATTTGAGAGTTAGACAATCGAACTGATAGATTAAGTATTCGTGTTTCCGGCGCACTATTCGCGGCAACAATAAAAGGGTAACATCTAGGAAAATAAAAGGCACGCGCTGTTGACAATAGGGGCATAAAAGTTAAAATTCCCACCAAAAACTCTCCAAGTCTGCGTCTTAACGCCTCCCGCCGTGCCTCCTTGTGCCAGGAAGGGTGTAGGCGAATGTATGTAAAGTCTATTGTGTTTTTGAAATGTCCGTCCGGAATATGCAGAATAGTAGCCGGTAATAAGTGTCTGAATTGTATATGTGCCTGCTCTTTTTAATGTATGTGGGAGGTCTGAAAAGTTTCCGACCTAACAAAGATACAGGATATTTTTTCTGAAATTTTCTGAGTCGGTCGGCCTGACCACGCTTGTATTTTCTAGTCCTCTTTGTGTAGGCATAGCTGTTAACCATGTAATACTCGTAATATATGCAGGCATGTTGCTTGATTATTGTTCGGTAGCCCCGTTTCCACGCGGTTTTTGGTGGATCGTGGGGTGCCAAGTGAATGGGGAAGTAGAGGAATTTTATGTAGAATGGCTGGTGATCAACCACCCCCTGCCACACGTCCTTGCGACGCGAAGGCTTGCGGAATATTGTGTAGATAATGAGTTGTCTGAAAATAATATAAGATTTCAGCTAATATGAGGCAGGGAATAAGTAAATTCTACGCACGTCGGCTCTAAATAGTCTCAAAAGAATGCAAAACGAATTAAATATACTTAGAGGTTTCCAAAAGTTGAGATCTACACACTACATCACAAGTTGTAAGGAGGACTTTCACCCATGCGTACATCGTGTTACAAGTGACTCTGTGAGTCTTCTTAAGAATTCGAAAATATATTCCCACAAGTGACGAACCAAAATCTAATCGTGTCCGAGATGGAAATCTTCGATTCAAGGGTAAATGATCTGTTTTTAAATGATTACTTTGTTTGCCTCTGTGGGGCTCTAGTGACAACTGTTTTTCTCAAAGCAATTGTTTTGGTAGTTCATTAAGTAATAGCACTAAATAAATGAATTAACAAATCCTTAAAATAACAGAAGTAGGAAAAAAGGAAACTACGAAAATCGTTTCCATTTGGTGAGTAGTATATACAAAATATCTGGTTTTTCGAGTAACACTTTTGCGCATCAAGACTACCTTGCAACTTCCTCTCTATCACATTTTAATCCTAAAACTCGATTATTTCTCTTTTGCTAAATGGAAGTATTCGTGGGGTGTGCATTTTCAAGTTTTTTTAAGTTATATCATTTTAAATATAATGTACTATCACCATTCAGTCTAAAATTAAATATAATTTAATTTTCCGCCACATACGGAATTTTGCTTCGGATACATTGATAATATAATGGTGATTTACTATCAGATATTTTAATCGCAGTAAAGCTTACATTATCTATCTTAATATAAATATATTATATATATATATATATATATAAACCTTTAAAGGTTTACGATAGTAATTAAAATCCGACATACACGAACCTTATTATTTATAAACAAACTTCCACGCAATTATTTCTGTTTAAGAAGAGGAAGTAACAGAGGCAAGTAGGCCGCTTTCGACGAGGTCGCCGGCTCGCGGGGTAAGGTCATTGTAAACTCGGACATCCGGTTTATGCGCAGTGTTGTGGGTCCAAAGCGTACATTATCGTGGCTAAAAGGAGGGGGCTCTGACGCATGGGGCAAACTGCATGCACAATCATGCCATGTCACCACCCCGTCCTCTATACCTCATCACCCCGGTGGCAGTGAAGCCCCGGGGTAAGGAAGATTAGCATTTCAATGCTCAGATAAAACAGGAAAACACCAAACAAACAAAAAAATGAAAATACAAAAAAGTAAGCAATATGTGCACTATACAATACAAAAATAAGCATAAATAATATAATAATATGCACAAAAATGAAATAAAACGACTCAGTACAAAAAAATACCTCGTTTCACTGAAAAATGTCTCTCGTTATCATATACTATTTGTACTTATTGTAAAACACTATTAACATAATTATCAAGTCGAAGGTCGATTTTTTAGATGATACTAGAGTTCACTCAATACTAAGCCCAAATGCGTGTGAAAATCACGCATTAGGGAAGGGGGGCCAGTTTGTTTCTCTATGCTACATATGGATTCCCAGGAAATTCTGGTACTCGAAAATCACACAGCCCGGGTGAAGTTGAGGGTTTTCAGAGAGGCGTGCCCGGACCCTACAGCCTATAGTCCAACGCTGTATTTCTTGGCTACTATTTCAAATGTTTTCCCATCTTGATTGCGACTAAAGACTTGCAGTGCCGTGGTTCGGCAGAAGCCTGTGGCATTAGGATGCTGGAGTTTCGTCTCCTCAGAATTTTCGTAAGGACCGAAGTGCAGCCTGCCCACAATATTATCAACAACCCTACTAACATGCAAATCGGGATCCCCGCACAATGGGTCAAGTGGAACTCCTGTTCCATGGGCGTCATCGTATTCCCTAGCCGAATGATTTCGACTTAGGATATAATTGGAACCCTATACGTGTTTAGCACATTTATTGAGTGGATCTTCTAAGCTATTTAATTTTGATAGCTCATCGGGGTAGCCAGAAGTTTTGAATGTTTCCACCTGGGTGAACGTCGGCTTAAAGCACAGGTTGCGATTTAAAGTGTAGCTACTGCCGTGGTGACTCCGTACCCCCTCTAAATACATCATCCCATCACTGGCGGAGCATTCGGTCGGTTATAAGAAACTATTGGACCCTCTGAGCAAAACACGGATGCTATTCCTCGGGCAGGATACATTTAATTAAGTTGGTTGCCTTGCCAACTCTGTAGGGCCAAAGACTTTCCAATTGTTTCTTGTGCAAAGGGCGGACGAACAGAATAAATCTTAAAATAATTTTGAACAGCGTTACTAAAATTACAAAAATGCCGCAACACTGCAGGAGTCCGTCTTGTTGTTAAGAATATGGAGGGATTCTAGAAAATTACCATCAACGCAATGTCTCCCATCATCTGGGCCGCAGCGTATACATTTGTCCTCCCTTGGATTAAGAGGCAGGAACATTGATTCGGGCTTGAGAATAATGGCATGCTTGCTATTCGGGGAAAATATCGCAATTAAATACGAACTGAGGACCTTAAATCAAAGGTTTATTTTATGCAGTGACTGGACTATTTGAAGCAATATGCTGCCAGACTTCTCTAACAGCCGCACCTTTGTGATAATGTACAATGGAAAAATATTTGTGCGCTATACAGTTCCCTCAATTCCAAAAGCGGTCGAGTGGGTCCGTATGATGTCGAAAAGTGGTGAAGGTGGGGGAATGAAAGGATGCAAGCACCCGAACTCTACGAGCATACATATGGGGTGCAACTTAACGTAATTGAGGGGCGTTTCAATTCACATTGATGGGCGTAATAATTGTTTAACTGAAATATATGATCAAAAACTGATAATTAGGAAACTTTTGATTTAGCAACAGTTATAGTAAGGGAATATTCTGTGCTGTAAAAATGTCATGCCCTGCCAGAAGGGCTTTAAATGTCCGAGCAGTCATTCTATCATGGCGTCTCTTCGCATCTGAAACGTTTGTCACAAATGTGAACCTGGGCCTTACCAGTTATTCCGGATGCCCTGCCAGCAACGCAGTATCGTTTCACATGCGACTAACCTGTGGGTCAGTAGCGGTCGCACATATTTAAGGAGGGCCGCATCACAATGCGTTAGTTAGACCCATGTTAGTAGGTGTAGTAGGGCTGACAAACAAGGAATCAAAACTCCATCGGAGGCCAAAGGAGAATGGACTTAAACCCTAAGCGTATTCTTTGTATATACACGTATTCTCTCATAGAGAAACCTTGCTCTCATTTCACCGGGACAGTCAAGAATCCATTTCCTTAAACTGTTGCACTTGGGTTCGTTCGTTAAGAAGGACTTGCCTCTGACGGTGCGGATGCAGAGCATCATGCACCACTCACTTGCTGGAAGTTAACACGAGTTCGTCTGCGAATTCAAAAAAGATCCCGATGTCGTCCGAGGACGCCACCAAAATGGCATTTACCCATGTCAGCATCACACTGGCGGAGATCTGAAATGAAAAACAATCTGTTGAAACTCTAGAGCTGAAAATACCATTCAGTACCTTTTATGGCTCTAGTTGGAAGGCCTCCTTGAGGTGACTTCTTCTCGTCTTCGCTTCCGTATTTTTTGCCTTGCTCGCCGGCGATGATTACATTTCCTCGAGGGGCTGCGTTTCATAGTAGGACTAGTAGGCGGGAAAGTAAGTAAGTCAGTATCTACGACGGGAATGTAATCATTGGGTGAAAGGTAAAAAGGAAGGTCGGAATCTGGCATATATTCTGTGATTGGATTTTGCAGCCCTCCCGGGCCCGTCTGCACTTCTGGGAAGGCCTGTAGATCTGAGCTGAAAGTAACCTCCCCAGGATCCTGATACCAGCCCCTTCCTGGAGTAATCGGTCGCTCGGGAGTAGAAGGGGGCCCATCATCATCCCAGCTAATGGTCGGCGATGGAGTATCCGAGTCGAAGGAGTAGGTGCAATCATCCCAATCGTCCCACGACCAGGCGTTGTCCGGAAGAGTGACGTCTGATGGTCCGCCGGTGGCTCCTAGTTCCGGGAAATGCATCTCCAGAACTTGGCCGGGGGATGGAGGGGTATCCCAAGGAGCGGTGTTAGTATCGCTCCTCTCCGGTGTTACTGCACTTGCCTCGGCCATTCTGAAAATGTCATTATTGCCGCATGAGAGATGCAGGAAGAGGTCAGAGGTTGTACGGTGTGGGGAATAGGGAATCCACTTGGGTAGACGATGTGGATGAAGTAGAAACGTTAGAGTTCGGCAAAAAGAGGAAGGAAGGACAGGTACTCGGTGATGGGATATTTGGCTAGATACATCAGCGTGATTACTAGGAGCAGGAGATATTCCATTAAGGAATCTTGGTGAGAACTGGCATGGGAACTGGGAGGGATCTTAACATTACGGAGATGTTCAATAAATCTGTGTCCACTTGGTAAGCTTTCGACGTCTAGCGTCACTGGGTTTCGTACTCTAGTCATGTTATAAGATCCGAGCCAACTGTTCATCAACTTTCTAGCTATTCTTGGGTTTGGAGCCATATTTCGCAGAAAAAATAGCTGGTCAACGGCAATTTAGGGTTATGACAACTTTAGGTTATGGCGAGAATGGTCTTTGCCCTTAGTTTGTGCATTAAAATCTTCCTTTTGCTCATTGGTCATTTTTTAAGCAGGAAAATAATTCATTTACCTAATCAAACTCTGATTCGAGATGGCCTAGCATCGGTGAAAATATATCATCACAGGTCTCCATGAAATCACGGCTCTGTAGCAAGTATGCTGGGGAATGGCCAATGATTCTATTTTTCGTATTCCGGTAGGAAAATAAAGCAAAATCCAAAAGTTCATCCCAGTTGCTGTGATCCTATGCCACGCAATAATGTGGATGATTTCCCGATGGATTATATGCATGTGGAAGTGAAAATGGAGGTTACGATGTAAATCTGGCCAACTTTTTCCATTACATCTAAAGTGAAATTCGCTCCTCTGTCTGTGATGATGTGCTGAGGAACGCCATGGTGAAAAATTCTGTTTCCTGGAGACGCACGGTTTTTGGTCACGGACGACTAATCAGGGATCACTTTTGCTTCTCTGTAGCAAGTTAAATGGTTCTGGCAAGTTAAAATGAACCTGTTTTCTTGTTGGGGTTTTGGAAGTGGAACTGCTACGTTGAACTTTATTTTTCCCAAGGACGGGCGGCTTCCGTGACTGGTTGCAGGGTTAATAATGGGAAGAGTTGCAGGGTTATACGCCGGATCGGAGCTTGACGTTTTTTCAAACATAAAGTAATTTTTTACATAGGCAACAACGTCAGAATAAAAACCTTCCCAGTGGAAGTGTCTTCGTGTTAAAGTTGAATGTTTTATGAAAAAGCCACAGTGGCCTGCTATCGGGGACTCATGACACCAAACTATGTGCCCTAATTGACTTTGGAGTACAAATAACTGGAGAGTGGGGGGTGGTTCAATCTTCACTCTATATAGAACGCTTTCGTCGTAGAAAAAGTTGAAATCACTCCAATATGAAGGAGCGTGAAATGACGAGCTTCTGGACTTCCTTGGACAGTCCTACTCTCAAACTATTCTTCCGATTTCCCAAATTCCATTAGAGTGTTTCTTCAAGAGTTCGTATATGGTGTCAGTTACCCCCAAAAGGGAATCGCTGCGATAATTGTCTTTTCCGCGGCAATATTTAACTCTCTTAATTCCATGGCTCACCTTGCGATACGGAGCTTTGGTTCTCTTAGTGACAATAAACATGTCAGAGGATTATGATCTGTGCTTAGAGTACAATGCCGATCCAAAAAGTAAGCGCGAAATTTTTTTATCATCTCGATAACAGCCAAGTATTCCAATGCCGTAGCCGATATAAGACTTTTGGGTTTTAAGTAATTTGCGGCTAGCGGCAACAGGATGTTCTCGGTTCTCTAACTTTTGCGACGCTACTTGTATGCCACCAAACGCGCAGACGCATCAGTTCACCACTGTATTACGGTTACCACTAAGGCGAGCGGTATTGAAGAGTCGGGAAATTTTAAAGTAGTGTGAACAGCAGGTCAATTCCTTAGACATTCAAAAGTATTTTGTTGCTCATCTCCCCAAGAGTAGTGACAATCCCTACAGGGTCAACTTGAAGAGGGTACTAGAAATCCTTGCAAAATTAGGAAGGAACTTTCTTTAATATCCCACAAGACCAAGGCAAGATTGGATGGTTTTTAAATTCGTGGGCTTCGGAAATGTTTTCAAGCATTCAGTTTTTTCGTCATCCGACTGTATGTCTTCACGCAAAATGAAGTGTTCAAGAAGCTTCATTTCTTCTTTGAACAAGAGAAGCTTTTTCAGTTTGAGTTTTAATTTCTCTTCAGTAAGTCTGCTAAACATTGTACCCAAGCCGACGATGTGACTTTCCCACGCTTCACCATATCTCAAAATGTTGTCCAAATAATAAATGCATCAATTGATAAGGAGTCAATCTAATACTTTTGTCATTAAGAGGAGAAAATCTGGATGGCGATAGTTCGAATCTCATGGATTACATTGGAAATGACCCTTAGGTGTGCTGAAGGCGGTGCATTCCCCACTCTGCTCATGCATTTCCACTCTAAGGTAACTGTCGAGTACATTCATTGTAAAAAAATATCCTGCGCTTACTAATTAGCCAAAAATGTCATCAAATTTTGAAGCGGTAATATTTCTTTTATAGTAACACTATTTGGCGCGCGATCATTATTTCCAGGTTTAGCTGCAGATATATGAGTGCTGCATATTATTAGAATTAACGGACATTATAGTTCAAAAGCAGTTTCCCTTAAGAATGTAAAATTTTCGCAACATTTTTTTCCAATACCCACAAAAAACATTATACTAACTAAAATTTCACATGTACAGGAGCGAAGACTTTCTACACTCTCTCCAAAATTTGTCGGCTGATTCAATCTTTATCACAGTTATTGTTACATGGTTCAAATTGAATATTCGTCCCTTTCTGAAAAATTCTTTCATTTCCTTTGGTATTAAAATGTGATGCAGGCGCGAATCCTTTATTGGACTCATTTGAAATTGCTGATAGCATGTGATTATTGTCATTGCTTTCTCCAAGGAGAATGTTTTCAGCGATCAGTTTTTAATTTTTTCCCCAAAACAACACAACTTATTTGGGGGCACTATAACGCTTTCCTCGATACAAAACATTTTAAATCCGTATTCTGCTCCAGAGAAATCTTTGTCGAGTAATTAGATTACGGTACACCCTGAGACTGAATCAGAACCCAAACACACACTCATGGGTCTCCATTATGAATTCTATGGTTTTCGGCTCAAATTGAGGCTCGGCACCTGATGATTCGACGAAACCGGCCGTTTTTAAAATAAAAATCAGTGGAACTTAGAAAGTTGTTATTATATACTTTTCATCATGGGTCTCCAATGGCCTAGCGTTATCCTCTCCTATCTTCTCACTCGCTTTTTCGATTTCCCTTGCAATTGTTGTGGCTTCCTTTTCTGAATGCGTATCCTACCCACATTCATTTCACGCATTTATCATGATCGATAATGTGCTCGTACGGTAATCCCATCTCCTCGAATCTGACAATATTTCCACATATTTCCGAATCCAGGGAAAGCACTGTATATCCGATATGCGATCCCTCTGTAACTCTCAGTGATGAATTGTAAAATGAACTAAAACCGACGATCTATATTTTCTATTCTGATGGATATTTTGCCGTCCGGGGAAACCATCTCCATTTTATTGTAGATATTCTCATCATCAAATGAAGTTACTGCGATTTCAATCGATTTATTGATACTGGATTTCCACGGAAATGGGCGGGTACTATTGAAAATTAATGTAGAATGGTCTACGTAAATGTATCGTGCAGCCATAAATCTTCATGAAAACAAATCCAAAAATTCTATCAAAGGGTGTATTACCTAAACCTCTTAACAATATTACCAAGTATTCATGTGGATATGCTTTGCTGTCAATGGTTAAAGAATGAAGATACTGACCGCTAACCTCACTAGAAAGCCCCGAAGCACTTTTAATGGAAGTGTAAGTTAGGACAAGTATTAAGTTTGTTGATGCAAAATTCCGTCCATGAAAATAGTAACTGCTGCACTGGGTGTCAACAGGAAATGTATACATACGATCAGAGATCTTTATTTATTCTATCATACCAGTGTCCGGACTTACGGCTAAGATTACTGGCTCCCCGACCTTGTGGTAGCGATCGGATGTTTCCCTGATTCTTTTTGTTTTAGCAATCTATCGAACGGGGCTTCGGCGAACGGATTCGTGAAGCAAACCACATACGAGCAGTGAGCATTCCTTCCAAAGGTGTGTGATTTCGCCCCACTAAAAAGAACTTCGTGATATAGCGCGACAATAACGAGAAATATGACCCAAACGGCTCATGCACTAGTAATATTTGCGATGGAGGGGAGGTGATGGGGGAGGGGTGAGTATCAACATCCCACATGAAACTTATTTTTAACAATCAAACTTACGTGCAACTAGTTCTGTTTACGAAGAGGGGAGTCACGGAGGCAAGTAGGCCGCGTCCGACGAGGTCGCCGTCTCCCGGGGTTAGGAAATTGTGCCTCTCCCTTCGTCTCGGACCTCCGATTTATACTCAGTGTTGGGGGGTCCAAAGGGTACATTACAATATCTAAAAGGAGGGGGCTCTGACGCTCGAGACAAACTAAGTACAGTCATACTTATGACGTCACCCCGCATCATCCATACCACAATAAATATGAGGTATATGACCTCCTAATGACAACAATCAAATGCCAAACAATAGATGAGCAAACGTCGATCTTGCGTCAGAAGATTTAATCAAATATAAAACAATGAAAGTACCTACTTACTTTTGCTCGCGAAACTTCACGGCATAACAAATTATCATGTTGATGTTAAAAATCTCTGAACGTGTTTACCAATTACATTTAAAACCTGGTTAAAACGACATTACATTCTTAACTCTGGGACATAGGCATTTTCTTCGGCCGTAAAAACAGTTTCTCTCATGCTTTCAACGTATTGGGCATATAAAAGTTTCTGCTGCAATGAGGAGGACAGGGTTTGGAATACTTATTTTACAATAGCGGCGTTGCCCAGCTTATTATGACGGTTCGCAATCTATAAATGTCATTTGATTCATTTGGCAAAATAATCAGTTGATGGTAGGCCGCTGAACAAATGTACTCGGAAGTATCATAATCTACTTTAAAAAAAATTTAAAACTGATCTGTTTCACTAAAGAAATATACAGCAAGCAGTCTATTATGGCTGGGTACTCCGTCAAGCCTTATGATTTGTTGGTAATTGAAATTGTTATTTTGATAACTCCAATAAAAATTACAGTAAAGTTAAAAAATATTTTTATCTATCTGTCACTTTTAACCAATTTATTTATTGATAGGTAATTTAAT
Organism: Hetaerina titia; assembly: GCA_037158775.1. Taxonomy (NCBI): domain Eukaryota; kingdom Metazoa; phylum Arthropoda; class Insecta; order Odonata; family Calopterygidae; genus Hetaerina; species Hetaerina titia. The sequence goes on from CM073779.1 coordinate 15,153,756, forward strand.
TACTCCGAGGAAAGAAAAATTGCACTATCCAAGGGATCTCTATTTTTAATGGTCCATAGGTAACTCAACCAACCTTGCTTGGACCTTCACTATTATCCTTGATGCCGTCGTACGCAGTTCGTGCTCTACACATGGAACTATAACGGCATAAATGTAATAATCGTGCATGGCATGTTGCGGACGACTGCCTTTATTTCTATGTGGATTAGGTTTGAAATGCAAAAAACAAAACAAAATTATCGACATATTTAAATCGTCTAATCATTTTTTTGTACTTTTGGTATTGAAATTTTGTGAGAAACAGTTCCTGTAATATTGTTATATAATCTTTCCTAGCATTGCATTTGCCAGTGACTAAAGCGGAGCTAGATCGTATTACTTTAATTTTGGAAAAATGTGGATTGTGGTATTGGATTGAAATGAGCCACGCAATGTATAACGTCAATGCTACTATTAAAGAGAGGCTGGTACTTGTATTAGAGTTGATAAAATTAAAGAGGAGGAGGATATGCGATTAAAACTTGGACATTATTTAAAGGACAACTGAAATTTCAATTTGTAAACTTTTCTAGTAAAATCTTTTCTATTAAATCAAGTAATTTCCTAGTAAAAATATAAGAGAAGTATTGGTAATACCCCCTTAATTTAGCGATACGAATAATTAATCTTATATCCACCGGGTTACTAAAACCTGGAGTTGAAATATTATCGAATGAAAGAGAAAACACTCTTATTATTACAGGAAAGGGCCCTCATCCAGCCCAACAGCATGGATGAGCAACATCGTTCATTCTCACGCTTCCAATTAAAGGAACGTTGAATAAGCCTAACATGTTTTCAATTTTATGGTCAAATTTATATGTGGAGGATACCATTTCGGAGGAAACAAAAAGTCAAATATTATATCTTGCATTTTTCGCTCTATACATTAAAACAAATAATATTTCACATATGCGTCCTTCTCATTGTTCCTAAATGTATGCCACCGAGCAAGGATAGGGAGGAAGAAGTCGATAGGGCATAAGGTCAGTGAGAAGATAGAATCGAGGCTGTTCCTGCAGGGAAATATTTCATAGTGATGTGGGATTGGAATACGATGGTAGGCGAAGGTAGTGATAGAGATGAGGTGGGGGATTACGGTTTAGATAAAAGGAATGACCGCGGGGAGAAAGCAATTGGACTCTGCAGAAGACACGGGTTAACCATAACGAACACATGGTTTAGACACCACAAAAGGAACAGCTACACATATCAGATGTCGGGGTTTCAGGAAGATATCAGTTTATCCATACTGATGTTAGGCACAGATTTAGGACCAGCGTGATCAATTCACACAGTTTTTCGGAAGCGAATGTGGAATCGGATGAAAATTTAGTAACTATTAAGTGCAGTGTCAGATTCAAAAAGTTAACACATGGAAGACGGTTTAGAAAATGGTACGAATAAGCACTAAACGGGTCTGAAAATGAAGAATGCTGCAGAGCAAAACACGGGTGAGAAATGAGAGCTGGGTACTAGAGAGGAAAAAAGAACTGTAAGTAGGAAAAGAACAGGGAAACCTTGAATATTAAAGGAAGAGATGATTGGAAAGATAGGCGAGAAAAGAAAATAGAAGAATATAAACATAGCGTTAGGAGTAAGGAAATATAAGTAATTGAATAATAAAGTGAGATGGATAACAAATAGAGCACAAGTGGAAAACACAGTAAAAGGATATGGAAAGTGTACAGAGGAAGGATGAAATTGGTCCACTTTACAGGGATTTCGTAGCCGTGTCAGAAAATAATGAAGAAAAACCGTGGCAAAAAATCAAAGATAAGTCAGGAAAAATATTTGTTTAACCATAAAATATCCAAGATAGTTGGAAAGAATAAATGATTGTATGGTATAGAAATATAACCAGGGGCATTAGACTGGAGAGAGTATATTACGAGGATAACATAGACCTGGGTTTACTCGATTGCGAGATAGAAAGGTCGTTGAAATCAAATAAGGCCGTGGGGATATTATTTTTATTCCCTTTTTCATCAAAAAATTACTAATTTATTAGATGAATTAACAATTGTCTTAAATTAGATATTCCTCCAGAATATATACGAATTAGCACGCAATTTGATAGTTTTTCTTTGAATATTTTTCCCTTCTCTCTTCCTCTTTCACATCCCCCTTATCAATTATTTTTTCTCACTTGTCGCTTGCACCCACTGCCACACATTTTTGGTTGATCGCGGATTTTATGCGTAAATGTAAATGTAGATGTAGATGAACGATGCCTAATTTCACACGCAGCTTAAGTGGTTCTCTGGATCATGAAAAAGCGGAAATGAAGAGATGGGCAAATGACTGCTTAGGGGATAATCAGTTTGGTGCTATTGCAGAAATGAGGTCACTAATACATAGGACATCAGAAAAAAAGTTTGAACATTTCTGTATTTTAGATTACGGAAAGACGTTTGACAGAAAGAATTCAGAAAAACAAATGAATATATTGCAGCAAATAGAAGTAGGCTGGAGGGATAAAGAACTTATCCGTAATATGTACATCTCTTATTCAAGTGAAAGCATGCCACATTTTAGTTAAAAAAAGAATTTTTCATAAATATATACACCTCTGTGGGTGTAGATTGGCATGAATTTGTTAGCTTTGCTTGTGGTTTTATTTTCTAAGTGAATCTACTCTTTGAAATAAAAAATATCACCCTAGATAAGGAGTTAACTGGATTTTTCACTTCTCTAAGCCATATTCATTGGACAGAGACCAAAACCACTGACTTAAGATCAGGTGACCAATTCTCAAAGTACCATTACAAGTCATTGTAGTTTAGCTACATATTGTCTGACAAAGTCGATAAAGAGTAAAACACATTTCATTTGTATCTATAAAAATTTGCCTACATCAATGTGTACATAAGGTCTAACTTGTTTAAAATAAGTCCGTGGACAAGTTGTATTTATGAGAAACGGACTTAAGGAGTAAGGACATAACCATTCTCACGAAGTGTCGAAATTACCTCCAGTATTCCCAAGTTAAGCTGGATTTGGGCCCATGACTAGGTTTAACGATGAATTTTAGCAGCTAAACATAAGCTTGTGCGCATTCGTTTGCTAATATAGCGCAAACAATTTAAAAAAGCACAACTTAATAAAAACCATATTTATTCTCAATGAAACTTACTGCAGCATGCCATTTTGATTTCGTGTTCGGAGCGGGATTGTTGGCAATTGCTGACGTCACCTGAAGAAAAATGTGTATCGGAGATTTCACTGAGGTTAACACGACCCAGTACAGACTATAAATGTCAGGTTCAAATGTCAAATCTGAGAAAAAGAGTTTCCTGAATGGGTTTCATTGAATTGCGGCCTCTCACCTCGAGAGAATGAAGACGAGGCGGCGGGTGAGTCCGATCGATGCTGAAACCCAGCACACGAGTCGCGGCGGAGATGATGAAGATAGATTTGGAGGTAAGCAGACCCGTAGGTAGTCGCTGTCACGCCAAACATCTCAGATTTCCTCGGCGTTCGATTAAAATTATAAAGACCCGGAGCTTTATTGCCTTCTTAGCCTCCATTAGTTTTGATCACCGCCCCCACCACCTGACAGCCCATCGATTTTTTCCACCCAGTGCACCCTGCGGCGGAAACAAAAGAGCAGCATGAGGTCCATTCTTCTGCTCGCGTCAGGCTCGCCTTCCTCTCCCCCCCGCCGAATCCTCCTCCTCCCAAAGATAGACCGGGTTTTCTTTCATCTCGACTCCATCCAAATGTCGATCTCCGCGAAGAGTCCATTAGATTTGACTGTTGACTTCCTGTGGCTCCAACCCACTTCCTCCCAAAACAGGGTCAAAGACCCTACTTGCGAACCCCCCTTCCCTTCGAGCAGGAGTAGCCCGGAACGGGAGGAGGGAGTCCAAATTTCTCCCGGCCCACGTCCCCAATCACTATTAGTATGCAAATTAAAAGTCAAAGGTGAAGGATGGAAATAAGTGTTCACTGCATTGTCATTGTTCCGTCGAGAGTGCTGGAGGTAGAGGGGCGTCCGAGACCGTCGGAGGAGGGGTCGGCCCTCAGCGGGGTTCCCGGGCAGCGAGGATGCGTTCTCCGCCTCTCACCCCCCCGCCGCCCTCACTTCACCCCCGGCGGCCATCCGGCCAAGCAAGCGCCTTTGGTAATTACGCCCCGGCGTCCTAATTAATGCTCGGCGGCTTGAGGCTGCGGGGGTGGCATTTCGGGAGGGTGGAACGAGGAGGGACGAGGGGTGTGGCGCGGGCTGTCGGGGCTGGGATCCTCGGGGCACTGTCCGAGTGCGAGGGGCCCGAGGGCGCGGAAAGAAGGGGTCGGAAAAGAGGCGCCGACCAAAGAGGAGAACAGAAGGCTGTCCGCGGGGTGTCTCCTGGCTGGTGCTAAGCCGTCTCGCAAAGAATGAGCGCGGCTGCTTCAGGTAGAGGAGGGAATCAAAACATTCCGACTCATACATTCTAAATGGGAATGTTCGCCTGTTGAAAGGAAAGGTGGATATGAGCGTGGCGTTTGAGGGTGATTGGCAGGAGGGGTAAGGGGAAGGGCACCATCCGTCGAAGTTAGACCTATATGGGAAAATTTAAGTTCGTGTATTCAGGCAGGCGGTCGCGATAAGGCGACGTAAAAGGGTAGTGCAAGAATAAAAAATGAACTGAGACCTGTGAAGGGTTCTGTACGTCTCTGTCAGCGTTATCACGTTATCCATGTACCTCAGAAAAAATCTTCACCTGCTTAGACGCATTTGTGTTCATGAAAGTCACTAATGCCTTCTTCCTTGAGATATTATCGAGGAAAAAATCAAATGGTAGGCGTATTCATTTATTCATTAAATGTCACCTTCACCAACTTAAAATCATAAGCAGCGTGAAAGAATATGAATAATGTGAATAACACATGAAAAACATAATAGTCCGCCATAGATGTACCTAAATTGGTTTACATGCTAAGTTTAAGTTATGCTTCTTCGAAAAGATTTGTGGGATGAGTCCGGTTGTTTTCCTTAATTATTTTATGTTGATCGAATTCTTGTAAGTGTGTCGATGCTACATAAATGTTCTTAAAATTCATTTTATAGGGAAAAACTTTTGTAGTCCAGTTGATTGAGCGGAGAATTCATAAACTCAACTAAGTTTGCTAATAATCAAACTTCAATTTGTCAGTCAGCCAAAGATTGCAAGCATTACTGAGTGTATTGGAAAGTCAGATAGGTATGGGATGAGAATAAATGTATATCAAGCAAACAACATGAGGTTTTTGAAAAAGAGAGGCTAAGTTAAACGTTAATATATTGGGGCAAAAACTAGAGCAGGTGGTAAAGTTTACGTGTATCGGAAGTGTTTTTGATCAAAACAGTTCAAGTAGTAGGGACATCGGGAGAATAAATGCGTTAGACAAAGAAGCTTTTACACAAGGAAAGAATTGGCGTGTGTTTAGAATTAGAGTTAAAATGGGTTTAGCATATATACGTCTCTGTGGGTGTGAATTTGTTAGTTTTGCATTTAGTTCTATTCCGTTTTACGGATGGCGACTTGCGGGATATTGTAGAGAGCATATAGATAAGAATTGATGACAGGGATGTTAAGGATAGTAATAAAAAGTTAGTTAAAACTTTTATGTGGAGCGTAGTTTTGGACGGTTCGGTAGCTGTGGTCATTGAAGCAGGATGATAGGCGTAAATTGGAGGCTTTTAAAATGTGGGTATGGAGGAGAATGGGAAAGGTGAGGTGGAATGAAACGAAAACAAACGAGAAAGTACTAAGCATGGTGGGGGAGGAGAGGGGAATTTTGAGAGAAATCATTAAGAGGGAGAAAAGATGGAAAGATTTCCGATTGGCAAGGGGATGTTCCCAGGGAATGATAGAGTGGATGTTAGACAATTGGGGAAGGGGTTGGATCAGGATAGGCATGTGGCGGAATTAAGGGAGGAACTATTAGGAATTGAAAGGGGGCTTATTGTAATAATGTCAGATACCGGGTTGTGCATTGCTAAGACAGACAAAGGAATTGTCAATGTACCATTGGTAGCTTTTGTCCATCAAACACATACTTTAACCGGTAGTCAACTATTAATAATAATAATATATGTACAGCATACACACGCACACATACACACACATATACTCTATACCTATATACACACGCATGTACGAGAGTATAGATTGCTTTGGCAGAGGTCATATTTTTAATTTTAAGAGTAGTAATAGCTGTAGTTTTGTTGGGGAGGCGACCGACAGCTGAGATCATTTGCGCCATTTGGAATGGATAAGGAAGGATGAAGGGTTGAGAGAAATCCGGCTTCGGCATAAGCCTACTCTTAACGAAAGGTGCCAAGGGGTCCGCAGCTTAACTTCTCATCCGACAGACGGCGTACTCACTCAAAGTGCCTTCCACTAAGCACCTCGAGTAGGGATCGGGATACCACTGATTACTTTTAGGAATTGAATTAAAATGTAAACAAGTGAAATATTATTTTCTGCACAGGTAATAATCTTGATCCGCGAAATAAGAAAAATGCACGAAAACGTTGACCATGTAAATGCTTAAAAATAATTATATTAGGAAGAACATAAGATGGGTGAACGAGCGATGAAATTAATTAAAACTGGCAATTTTCCACAAAAATAAAATTTTTAGTAAAACGACCGGTTTCAATGTAACTACATCATCTTCTGGTCTTTACCAGATTTACCAGGAGATGATGTAGTTACATTGAAAACGGTCGTATTAATAAAAATTTTATTTTTGTGGAAAATTGCCAATTTGAATAATTCATGATATTTCACCATATCACGCCTGAAACGTCTCTTTCTATGAGCGATGAAATAATGAATGAATTGAGCTCTTACGGCTAATAGTAATGAATAATTGAAAAATCTCCAATTTAACTTTCAAAACAAAGTACCAATGAGATTAGTTGGCAAACGCCACAAGGCAAAGGATGGGGTGAAGGTTAAAAAAAGGGACTTCTGTACTTTGTTTTGAAAGGTTAGGGCTATTGGAGATTTTTCAATATTTCAAGCGATGAAATAATTTGGCATTTCGAGTTTAAATTTGAAATGCTCATTTACTTGGAGCAGAAGTATATAAATTAAACTAGCAGTTTAATTGCTAACAATAACCCTATGCTTAATCATTAGATTGGGCATTTTTTGTGACCAATTAGTGTTAGTAGATGTTGAGTTATTAATTCCCAATGATTAAGGTTGGTTTTTAAGGTTTTTTTTGTTCTGGAAAAGCACTGATTAGACTTGACTGATTAGGTTGAACCTTCCCCTAGCATTCAAGGAAGGGCCAACATTAGAAATTTTAAAATTTGGGTTCGTGGACCTGTATGTATAGAAGCATCTTACACGCGTTTAATTGGCTTAATAATTTATCTTTGGGTAATTTTTATAACTTTCATCCAATGCACAGACAAGAATTTTAAGTTGAATCTTGTTACGTATTCGTCATCTGCTAAGTATTCCTTTCGTTATTCAAAGGGTGGGTAGGTTGAAAGACGAGGCCAAATGAGACGAGAGAATGTGTGGCCATAGAAGAGGAGCTTGTAATGCTGGCAGTAAAATAATTATTTGTGAAAAAAGACAGAGGGATGAAGAAGATTGGGAAGACAGTGCTTGTATTTGAAAAGGGATTGTTTATGCGTGAGCTAGGGAATGGGTGTGTTTGAGAGTGGAGTCGTGGATATGATATCGCATTGAGATGGGACAAAAAAGTCTGCAGAAAAATGCGGTTAGTAGAGGGTGGGAAGAAGATATTGGTTTTATAATATACGTCATACGTAGGTAGGGTAGCTACATACTGTTGGCTGGGTCTTGGATTCGGTTGGGCAGGGTGAGTGGGATTGGAAACGAAGTGGATAGACCTACATATGTAGTAATTGTGATTTTGAAGTGGGAATGATCGCGTACGTGTTTAGGAAGAAAGGGTGCGGGGTTGACAAATTTTCTCCGTTTAGGATGGGAAGGGAATTGGAAGAGATTTTGTAGGTGTGGGAACGAAAGGTGCATCAGCGGGGACATGTATTGGGTTGGAGGGAAGGTGGTTCCGGAGGTCTTGCAAATGGAGTTACGATAAAAGATTGGAGAGGAGTGTGTTTTGGTGACAAGGGAGTCACGTACGTCTGCAACTACAAATTACCCCGCTATCCGTCGCAAGTACGTGCGGCGGGGGAAGTTGGGACGCCGTCCGTAAAACATAATAAAACCAAATGCAATACAAACAATAGGTAGCCTAGTCACACCCACAAAGATGTATACATTTATGCAAAGCCCATTTTATCTTACACATATGCATGTACATACACCAACCGCTAATATGCTCAAGCACGTGCACGTACGAATGTGCCAAATGTATACGAAGCGTTTAATCTAGTCCTGGCTTGTAATTCGAATGTCTTTACTATTTCTACTGCATCAATTTCTTAAAATCAATGATTTCACATTGTCAGAGGAGAGAGCGAATATTTTTGTATCTACTCAAACAGGAGAGGTTCTAAATTGCTTTCTTTGCGGCCTAACTTACCTAAATATAATGTACCCAAATGGGAGTTAGTGGGTGAAATGTGTACGTTTTTGGGTAGCGTGCGTCTGAAATGGTGCGTCGTACTATTCAACCGCGAGGGAAACGGATCTGGAAAAGAGCGTTTGGAGTTGGGAATGGGTTGGGTGCGGGTGTGAAATGAGATGGTGCCAGGGGGAAGAGATGGACCGCGTGTAGGCAATTGTAGTGAGTGCCGTTTTGAAGCGAAAATATGCGGGTTGGATGGATGCGAGTGAATGTAGTTGGAAAGGCGGTAGTGGTTAACGGGAAGAGAGATTGTGTGGACGGCATGGGAATGTGTGGATGGGAAAGGAGTGGTTTTTCTTGGAAATGGAGTGAGGGTGGCGGTAATTACATGCGAGGGTTTCCGAATGGGAGTGGCTGGATTTGGAAAGGGAAAACAAAAAGAGTGGGGAGGTTGTGGGCATGGGGGAGGGGAGAGCATGATGGTAGGAGGTACGTGGGTGTGAGTGATGATAGGGTCTTTGTGTGTGTAAAGGGTGTGGTTTGGTAGGCAAGGGGGTAGTTAGAGTGTTTAGGAAGGGAAATGGGTTCCTGTAGTATTAGAGTGTGGGGGTATAATAGGTATTGGTGTTGTTTGAAGGGATTTTGGAAGGGAAAGAAATATTTCAAAGAATTGTGTGTGCTTGTGGGTAATCCGTGGCGTGTGAACGAAAGGCTTGGGTGAGAAGTGACTGTAGGCACTGGGTAGCGGGCAACCAATGTGGTCGTGAATGCACAGGGTGTGGGGGAAGCTACTGGAATGTATGGCGGGGTGTCTGGATGGGTTTGGGGCAAGGTCCTCGATATGGGTGGATGCAGATTGTGTGTTTTCTACATCTACATGTACGTAATAACCCGCAAGCCGCCGAAAGGGCGCGTGGCAGGGGGTGTTAGGTCACCAGCCATGCATAAACAATACCAATTATGGCACCTCTACATAAATATTGGTTTGATCATGCATTGGAACAAAGTTAATCACTCAAAAGAAGGTACTTACATGTAAAATGTTCAATTAAAAGACAAGTATATTCAAATCATGCGGGAGAACTGTTAAAACGATGGGTCTTTTAAATAAAAAATCATGTAGGATATCGACAAAATATATACACTGCCAATGCTAATTTTCTCCTACGCGACTGCTGTCATGTCTATTTTGATTTCTAATAGCACAAGGAATAAAAATTTTAAACCAATCGGTTCTACTATCTACCTCCCTGATTTTAGGTACGTGGTGAGATCTACCATAACAAATTGGGGACAGTAATATGTCTTTAACATCTTCAGGAAAGTACCCTGCCTCTAATTAAGGCAGTATATTTAACATGTTTAAATACAACCAACGGTCAACTTCTGGCTATCATCCTAATTCTTCCATTAGTGTCTTGATCCTGCTACCTTGTTCATAACAAATTTTCACACACCTGGCTGTTCTACGTTGCATTCGATCTAGTTCCAAAATTAAGCCTATCTCGTGAGGAACCCATACACCCGAAGCATACTCAAGGTGGGGCTTAACTAGATCGGTGGGGCTTAACTAGCCACACCTTGAGTATGCTCACCCGTGGAATAACAAAGCTTGATGACCCTCTCATTACCCTTCCAATTTATCCGTTTATGAATCCTGTTTATTTAGTATTCCGCAGGTTTCTCGAATGTGTTTTCCCCGAATCATATAATTTGCTAATGCCCAAATATTTCATCTAATTTTTCGCATGGATTTTCCCTTGGATTTACACGTGAAAGGCGTTGGTTACACGTTGGTGTGGACATTGAGTGCGGCCGTTTGGGAAGAGAAGGAGTGTGGGCGAAAAGGGAGCGGGCGTTGGCGATTTAGAGCGTGTAAAGGAGTGGAAAAGGATTGCGTGCCAGTGGGATGGGATATGCGGTTGAGATGGGCGGGTAATGCCTTGGGATGGGAAGGCTTTGTGGGTGCTTGGGGAGCGAGTGGCTGTGGTTGCACGGCGTGTGACCAAGATGGGTGATATCTCTATATATATCTACTAAATATTCTGCAAGCCATCGAAAGGTTGCGTGGCGGGATGTGTTAGGACACCACCCGTAAAGCTGAATAAAACGGCATGCAGAGCAAACAATCATACCAATTAATTCCCATAGAGACGAATATATTCATACAAAACCTAATTTTACTCACAGACATGAAATTATAGGTTCTAGCAATTAACATACATCTACATTTAACCCCGAAAGCCACCGCAAGGGCGTATGGTGGGGGGTGTTAAGTCATACCCGTAAAAGAGAATAATACTACATGTAAAACAAATTTATACAAATCTACAACCACAGAGGCATATATATCGGTGTGAATACTTTTTACTTTCACGAATGGAAATATATACACACTCAACTAACATACACATTCACCTATGAATATACCTTATGCCTACGCAGCGTTCAATCTTGTCCTAACTTGCAGATCGAATGTCTTTACTATTTCTATACTGACTTTGATTTCTTGAAATTATGATTCCTGATTGTCAGGAGAATGAGTATTTGTATCAATCTGTACTGGAGTCTATCTTCCTTATCGTCCCTTTATAATATCACCTACCTAAATATGTGCGGTCATAATAAGTCCATTGGTATCATTGTCAAACTAGTTTGTCCTGAACCTTGCTAAAAGTCTAAGTCTCGCTTCTTTTTTTCGCATCTCATGTGGCTCCCAGCCTAATTCCCCTAAAAAGCTTGCCACACTCGTTTTCTCATCGTAATTATTTTTGAAAAATATGGCGAATTTTCTCTGAAATTTATCCAATTTTTTTAGCCGAACTTTCTACCATGTATCCCAAATATTTTCGGCGTATTCAAAATGTGTCCTAACCAGAGCTAAATAACGTATCTTTTTAAATTTCTCATTGAATTTCCCCACCACAAGTTTAACAAAGCCGAGATTTTTTACAGCTAATCCGCATAATGACCTGATATGCTCCCCATGAAGAACGTGGTGATAGAACTAGCCCCAAATATTTAGCTTGATCTGCCGATGCTGGCACGGAACCCTTTATCTCATAATTTATGTCCTGCACATCACTTATTTTGTTCCAAAATTTCAAAAATTAGCATTTTGACTTTGTTAAGTACTAATTTCCATTCCTTGCATCAATCCGATATTGTGTCTAAGCCTCTAGAGAGTAGCTCACAATCTGCTGGGCCCCTTATTTCCCTGTATACCACCATTTCATTTGCAATAATCCGAAGTTGCTGCTAAAGTGTGATCTTAAGTCATTAATATACTCAGGAGACATGCACCTACGAATGTACGAGATGTCTGCGCAGCGATATTGGAGTGGGTGGCGGAGGGAAGAGTAATGGGAGAAAAGTGCTTAGGAATGGAGTGAGCAGTGGATGTGCAGAGTGGTAGAAGCGGGGAATGAAATTGGGTTTTGAACTTGAAGAGTTTAGGTGGACAGGTTAAGGGGGTTCGTGGTATATAAGGCTGTGGTGTTATGCACGATGTGCGTGGTGTTCTGAGGGAATTTTTCCCGGAGAAAGGAGAATGTGAGGGAAAGATGTAGTGTTTTGGGTGGGAAAAGGGCAATGGGAAGGAGTCTCTTAGGGGATTTAAGCTGGGAGCCACTTGAAATACGAAGAAAACAAGCGACACTTAGACTTTTAGAAAGATTCAGAACAAACGAGTTCAACGATGGCACCAAAGGATTTATAATGGTCCCACACTAATTAGATAGATGAGACCACAAAGAGAAAATAAGGGAGATAGATTGTAGCGCGGATAGATACTCATTATTTCCCAGACTAATCAGAAATCATAATAGTAAGAAACCAACGCCACTTTAGAAAAATTAAAAATATTTTATTTACGAGTCGAAACAAAATCAAACATTGCAATGATATCAGGGATATTTGTAGGTGCATGTTTATGTTAGTTGGCATTTTGCATGTTTGCATGCGTGGGGTGTAAGGGTTCTTGCATGAATGGATACCATGTTTCGTTTGTGGACTGTATAAATTTGTGGCTTTTGCATGCATTTTCTTTTCTTAATTACGGGTGGTGCCCTAACACCCCCGCCACATGCTCTTGCAGAGGCATTCGGGGTATTAAGTAGATGCAGATGTAGAATGTGGGGTCGTAGGGCAGCAGTGGAGCTTTGGATAAAAACAATTATACTAGGGCCATAATGTGGTTTCTTTGTGGATGGTAAGCGAGTTGATATAAGAGTTCTAAGGTTGGGGGCCTATTCGGTAAGTTGGTTTTCCACCCAGAAAGAGAGAGAGAGTATGGGTGTGGGTGGGTGGATACGTGGTGTGGAAAGCGTGTGTGTGAGAGTGGAGCAGGATTTCCCCGAATGGTGTCCGTAGGGTGCGGGGTAGCAATTTGAGACCGGGATGGTGTGCGAGTGTGTGCAGGTGGGACCTCAGTCGATGTTGATTGAGTGAACGTGGTGTACGCGGGGCGTTTTGTGTGTAGGGCCAGAGAATGTGTGCGAGAGTGAAGGTGCCAGCGAAAAGCGGCAGGGATGGTGCGGAAAAGAAGGGAATTTATCGGACTCCGATAGATTGTTTGGCATTAGATTAGACTTTGGGAAAGGATTATTTAGATGAAGGATTAAAGGTTGTTTTTGGAAAATTGAGTGCTCAAGATTTTGCTTTGTGCCTTGATTGAGATTGCGTGCCGTTGGAATTAAGTCCGTGGTGGTTGGGAATGGTGTAGGGGTGAGAGAAATATTTTCTGAGGAAGGATATGTACATTTTGTGGGTTGAACTAAAGTGGAAGGGGGGTGGTTTCTCTGGATTGAGTTCAATGGTGCGAGAAAGGAATGGACATAAGTGTAAACCGTTTGTCCCATTTGAAAATGACATGTGTGTTGATGAGACGGGAGTGTGTGTGGTGGGTACAAACATGTGAGAATGGAAAATAAGCGAATCGGGTTAAGAAATGGAGGTGGGATTGGCGAGTTTTGGATTGAGAAGAGATCGTGAAAGGGTATCATTGGAGGGTATCCATTGCTTCTGTTTGTGGGCCGTACTGCAAAGGTCGGTGCGTGCTATATTCATGGAGTTGGTGAAGATACGAGGGTAATCCAAAGAGTAACCTCCGTTTTCGTGAGGCGTGAGAACTAGTGGAGAAAGCAGAATGGTCGCTGTATTGACGCAAACAGTAGGTTAGTACGCCTCGAGCTGCAGTGGTTGGAAGGTCGCGCCCCTTGTCGTTTGTTTACAACAGCGAGTCAAAATGAACAACACAATTGAAATTCCCGCCAAATGGTCTGTCCAGAAAGTAACCTCCGTTACATAAGATACGTAGTAACCTAACTTTTCTGTCGTGTTTCCATGCAACAGAGTCCTAGTAATCTGTGGAAAAAGATTTCAGTTATCGCAAAATGATTTTCACGAACTCTTCCATCAATTTTCAGGTGCAGTGGATTGTTCACCACAGGCCACTATGGTGATTCAGATTCACTCTTAAACGAAGGACAACACTGACGCACAACCCTTGTCACTCATCACATATGGCCCGTACAGAGCAATAATTTTCTGATGAATTTCAGCAGGTTTGAAGTTTTTTATCCGTCAAAACCTTATCACGGAGCGAACTTCAAATTTGATGGGAAATTTTGTTGCATTGTTCATTTTGACTTGCTATTATAAACAAACGACAAGCGGCGTGACCTTCCAAGTACTGCAGTTTAAGGCGTACTGACCTACTGTGTGCGTCAATGCAGCGAACATTCTGCTCTCTCCACTAGTTCTCACGCTACATGAAAACGGAGGTTTCTATCTGGATTACCCTTGTATTAATTGATTAACTTTCGGTTTTAAGAGGGAGTGTGTGAGTTGGAGGACATGGTTCGCGGACGAGAAAGGGTTTTGGCGATGGTGGGAAGGGAATGTATATGATAGCAATGGAGTTTTGTGAGTTGGGGTTAAAGATATGCACTTTGGACATGGGTGAGACGAACATGAATATTTGTCAGTTTGGGGAACGGAGAGCTGGCACGCGGAGGATGTTAATGACGATGAAGTTTTCCCTTTATGTTACAGTATATATAGACGAGACAGAGGTTACAGAAACGGAGAAGTATTCAATGACATTAAAACACTTTCAAAGCTATACGCAAAAATTTTGATGACCAGACTGAGAGCGCTTAGTGAACAATAGAGAGAAATAACCAGAAAAACGTAAAAGCATGCTCGTTTTACAGGCCACCTGATTTTACTTCAGTCGCAATACCAAACAAATAACCAATGAACGCATTTTATCCTCAATAACACGAAAAGCTTTATTATATTTGGGGGTGAATTCAATCTTCCTTCAACAGACGTTGCGTTATGCGTTAGGTCAAATTCTTTACTTGTGTCCTTGGGGAGGAGAGCGTTTTTTGTTCATATTCTTGTGGTAGTGTTTCGACATCCTACTTATCAAATATAAGCTTGCACGATATTGGATAAATTTCTTACTGCATCCTAAGGTGCAAATTTTTGTTTAACGATAGCATATGTAATTGCATGCGTGTAGAATGAAAGGAGGTAAATATGTAGTTGCATGCGTGTAAAATGATTGGATTTTTGCATGAATGTGAACCACTGTGAGTATGGGTTTGCATGTATGTATAAAAAGAGACATTTCAGGCGTGATATGGTGGAATATTATGATTAATAAAAATTGCCAATTTTTATAAATTTCATGTACTATATATGTTGGCTTTGACTGGGTTTTTTTCCCCCTTTTACGGGTGGTGACTTAACACCTCCCGCCACACTCCCTTGCGGCGGCTTGCAGGGTATCATATAGATGTATACTCTACTAGAAAATATTGTAATAATACTGCTGCGGGAGCCCGCGATTCATTCGAGGCTACCCTTAATATGCTCACCGCCAACCCAATGAGCCAAATAATGAGAACACTAATTAGGGGCAAAAATATTCTACATATTTGCTGAATAAACCATCACGAGATGGTCACACATTCATATGCAACGGAAAGAACAAGTGACCACAAAGCAATTATAAAAGAATTATCCGTTTCGGTAAATATAATCCATAAGCCCAGACGAAAGGAGGGCTTAATGATGTCGGTCATTTTGTTTGTTGTCTACAAACATGTGTGCATTACTTTTCAGCCTACCCTTGTGCATATATGTGGAAGATGCCTTTTCGGGAAGGGCTACTACTAGGATTTTGCCGCTTGTCTTAGAAAAAACCCACAATTACACATTACGAAAAGGCACAACGCTGTGACTGGGGCTACATGGAAGCTTTTCTTGGAATTAATTAGACATGGTATAGAGACTTTCATGTATGTCACTACCAAAGAGAAAAATGATAGCCACAAACCTCGAGGTTAGAAGGGTTTCAAGACAACAAAGGAAATTTCACCTTAAATACAAAAAAACTTCGAAAAACGGCCAGGGAACGACTTCGGAGAGTGAACGAAGAAATACTTATTCACATCGTAGGGAACCAATGACAGAATGCTAAGCGCCTTAATAAATTTCAAAAGAAAGATTCTGTGCAAATACTTGGAGCATTATCCAATGGCATTCTGGTAGGACGTTAGGGAATTGCAGGGAAAACGTCCAACCATCGAGTCCCTCAAAAGCAGCAACGGTAATATACGAGTGTAGGCTGAAAACTAATGCAACATGCTTATAGACCACAAACAAAATGGCCATCAGAAGCACTCCTGGTGGCATGTTAAAATAATATTCCCCCTCAACATTCATGTGTAGGTTTGAGACCGTTTCATTCATCCAGTTTATTTTGAGGTGTGGAAGTATGGAGACATGTTCTAGTGCCATGTCAACGCAAGTTAAACAACGTGCTGTTGTCGAATGTTTAAATGCCGAATCAGTGAATCCTACAGAGATTCACCGTCATTTAAAGGCTTTTCATGGTGACGATGCTGTTGATAGGTCTACTGTAAATTGATAGGCAGTAAAATTTCGTGGTTGCGAGCCTGGAAAAGCCATAATTGTTGATGAAACTTTTTTTGACTGTGTTTTTGGATGCTCACCAAGTTTTTGTGACCGATTTTCTGGAACGAGGGGCAAAGGCAAATACTTCTTAGTCTTTACGGGCTCTAAAACACCTCCGACGTCTAGTTTGTCGTATTAAAGGCAGCTTGACGCCAATAAACTCTCAAAATGACAACGCTCGTTGACACACTTTGCGCACAATCGAAGAGGCTCTGTGAAACCTGGATTTGATCCGATTCCACACCCACCTTATTCCCGCGATCTAGCGCCTTGCGGTTTTTATTTTTTTCCTCAACTCAAGAGACACCTCAAGGGTAATCATTACACCTCGAACGATGAGGTGAAGGCAGCTGTCAAGTCCTGGATTCGAGAAAAGTCGGAAGAGTTTTTCAGTGAGGGAATGAAAAAAAATATTACACGTTGAGAGAAATGTGTTAGCCTTAACGGTGACTATGCTGAAAAAAAATATAATATTTTGAAACTTAACAATTGTACTTTAATGTAATTTTTACCCGATTTTGCTATTTGTTTTTGTTTGTAGTCTACAAGCATGTGTGCATTACTTTTCAGCCTACCCTCGAGCATACAGACAGCATTCAATAATCGAATGTTTTAGATAATTTTTTTCAAAGCGTGTACACTAATGACAGAGAGATACCCAGTAAAGGCGACGTCACAAAGGTCACACCTATCACAAAGATGGACGACATTAGAATTACGCTCAAAGGATTCACGAAACAACTGCAACAATAAAAAGTAACAAATAAATTAGACTAGAGGATACATCCACAAGGGTACTGAAAGAGCATGTGGCCGAAAGTACGTCTTTTTTTAATGTTATTTAACAAATCGATTTCAAATGTTGTCATTCCCATAGACTGGAAAATAACCATTATCACTCCTATTTTAAAAGCGGAAATAAGCAAGACCCCGGTAATTGTTGACCAATATCGTTGACTTCCATCTCCTGTAAAGTCTAGGAACACATTATTGTTAGTAACGTCATGACATTCCTCGACACTCACAACCTACGCATTATCCAACAGACAACACGGATTCAGAAAGAATAGATCATGCAAAACGCAGTTTTGACTTTTTATACACATCGTTCAACAATCGGTGCATAGTAACAAACGAGTAGATGCGATATCCTTGGATTTCAAAAAGGCCTTTGATCAAGTCCCACGCGCTAAATTGTTAAACAGGCTACCATGGTACGGAAAAAAGGACAAAGTAATGAACTGGATTCGGGATTAATCGGGATTGGATTCGGGAAATAGCGAATGACGCAGGTTGTGAATCACTAAAACCTGACTTTCAAAAATGATGTGAAGAAATTGGGCTGGAATTAAATACGAACAAATGTACCGATATGCATTTCTTAAACAATAGGAAACACGACCAAGCTTTACCAACTCACACACTCGGAGGTGTTCGGATGAGCATCGCGGATGAAGTAAAGTATTTTGGGGTCACCATTGCATCAGATCTTTCTTGGCGAAAACATGTACCCAATATTTGTGGAGAGGCGATAAAAAATCTGGCATTCGTCAAACGTTTATTCGGAAGGTTTAGCGACGAAAAAGTGCGCTCTTTTTCTTTAGTAAGCCCTCAAATGCGGCTAACATTTTGGATCTACTTCAAAAAAACATAAATTACAGAATTGAATAGGACACAGAGAAAAGCTGCTAGGTTTGTGAAAAATTCGCATTAAAGGAGACAAAGCGTCGCACATTTAATACAGAATTTGGGGTGGGTACCATTAGATATGCGAAGACTCAGGGCAAAATCAAAATTATGCGTATTATTTGCATTAGTTAGGCCCCACCTAGAGTACGCTGCGGATGTACTAGGTTTGCGTAAAATGTATCTGTAACAATTTTTTCCTGGCGTGTGCGTGAAGTCCCGAATTCAGACCGTCGGTCAAGTGAGCGCATTATTAAAAATCGCATTGGCATTGATAAGATGACAGTGCATACCATTATCACTGAAAATTTGACGATGCGAAAGATCTGCGCTAAACTCGTCCCGAAGCCCTTGACGGACGAACAAAAGCAGAGTCGAGCGTCTGCTATTGAGAAGACCTTCTGCAACGTCATCGCGACGATTCCCCAACCCCCTTATAGTCCCGACTTGGCACCAGCAACCTATTTCCTATTCCCAAAAGTGAAATTCTGCCTCAAAGGACACCAACATGGGAACCTGAGTGTCATCAAAGAAGCTTGCACGCGTACCCTTAACGACCTTACGGAATCCGCCAACCAGAGAACCTTCAAGTCACGTATATACCGTAGGTAAAAGTGTGTCGACGCTCAATGGATGTACTTTGAAGAATTTTGAGGCACTGTAGCGATATCTGAAATAAACCTATTTTTCCTAAGCTTTTCCCGGTACTTATTATACAAACCAAGTAAGTGATCCTCACGCGGTAGGCTTAGTTTAGGAAATAAATAAGCAACGTAGAACCGCTAGATTAGTGAAAAGTTTTTGTACTCTTGGAAAAATTAGAATAGGATAGACTAGTTGACTGTAGGTTGAAATACATATACGAGTATATATTTTATGTAAATTGGAGTCAGGTCACTAGTCAGAGACTTTTCATAAATAATAGCAGACCTCGACCTACCATGGTAAGTCAGATCTTTTTCTTCATCAATACCCCATGACCACCCAAAAGGTGTGTGGCATGGGATGCAATTGTCAGGTGGGTTGAGTGAGGGAAAAGGGAGTATTCCATGGTTTCATTAGGGCGAGATTGAGACTAAATACTCCATTCTTCCACCTAACCCCTACATATTACATTAAAGACAAGCACAAACACCCATGCCCTAGGTGGAGGAAAACCCAGCCAGGAATTAATCGAACCCGCAACCTCTGAGTTGGCAGGAGAGGACGTTATCCCGCTGCCACCGGGGTCCGCTACGGGGACGGTGGAATAAGAGGGAAGAAGAGAAAATGGAAAATACATTGACTTATAAACTCTTGAAAAAACGTGCACATTTCTTTCAGTTATTATAGGGTTTAGAGAAGGTTTAGAGAATATCAGCTGATTTGTTGAAAATACGCTACAGAAATGAGTAATCGTGTAGGGTATGTTTGAGGAAATGGTTTGGGAGCCCCTTGATCCACAAGAGAGGAAGTAAGATTCTTAGGAAGGTGCAGGACACCTGAGTTTACTTTCGACACTGTGGGAATTATTCGGCCACCAAATCACATTTCTATATTTCACTACCGGGATAAAATAAGAGAGATGGACACTGTCACCAACAGACTCAAGTATTCGTTCTTTTCCCTCACGATACGCAGTCATAACAAAACCGAAATTAAACACCAAAATATGTTTACCCAAAGGCAAAGATTCAGTGAATTCTTGCTAGATGTTCATACGTTGCACGCAAGTACCGTCTTTCGTGTGATTAACTTTGTTCCTACACGTGTTCTAAACTAATTATTATGAGGTAATCTACCAGTTACGGTAGGTTTTTGGATGGACACAACTATTAAATAAATATTTTGTGACTCCTAAAAAAATACAATCCAGCAGCCTACTCTACATCAGGTCCCTCTTCATCTCCGTGTACTTCCTTCCTCCCTTCATCCCGTCCAACATCCTTATCCTGCTCCTGCCCTTTCCTCGCTTGCTAACATCCCACCTGCGGAACGGCGATCCTTATTCCGCCATTTCCGTGCCGCACTGCCCCTTTAGGGGTTACAGAAAAAGCACCGAAGGCACTGATCCCCGGTATTGCGACATTATAGTCTAGAAAGTCTTCAACATCCCACTGCCGATCAATACGCCCTGGATCCATTTTTTCTACCTCCATAGGATTTCTCCAAACCAACTCCTCTCCTCACCCACCATCTCCAGTACTTCCTCATTTGTTTTCTTTCGGTCCCTTTTACCTTTTCCATTCTTCTCCACACCCACATTTCAAAAGTCTCCAATCTACTTCCATCCTCCTGCTTCAAGACCACGTTTCCGCGCCGTACATACTAGCTACGCTCCATATCAAAGTTTTTACGAGTCTTTTCTTAACATCCCTACTCAACGTCCCTGTTACTAACTCCCTCCTCCTTGTGAAAGCCTTTTGCCTTAGGGTACTTGCGCATTATACCATTTAAGTTTCCTATCGTAGATGTTTCTTTAAGTAAATTTTTTAAGTAGTTTAAGAACTAATAAGTTATACAATTTATAAAATGTAGTTAGGAAAGGACTGAAGAGATAAACGTTAATGCGAACGAATTTTCTGTATTTGCAAGTTACAATATTGATAATATGATATAGTTGAGCGCTCACTAAAATTCATCCGAGCTGTCAAGGGAAGTCAAGTGAATATTTCGACATTATAGTTATAGGACGTATAACGGGCCATTGTCTCTTTCAAACGTGTTTTTTATTTCATTCAAGTCCATGCTCCATGAACTAGGAGATTCATATGAATCCCTTAGTTATTCGAGGTCTCGAGCTTAAAAGTACGAAGGGCTCCTACCAGAATGCCGCTGGGATAATCGAGTAATGACGGGCACTTGACTCTAAAATGGTGTTCTGAAATACTCAATTCATTATACATTTGTCGAGGTATTCAGATAACAGCCAATGAAATAATTTAAATGCCTACCCATGTAATGAATAGGGTATTTATGTATTGATTAGTATAACTGAGTTCCAGGTAATGGCTCACTCATCAAACTATCTACATCCATCTACACAATATCCCAGCCGCCGCCGTCGCGAAGGCGTGTGGCGAGGTTGCTAGGAAACCACTCGTAAAAATAGAATGCAGCTACATGCAAAGCCAGCAAAAACCTGCCAAAGCACACACACACACAGTCGTGTATATTAATGCAAAACTTATTTGAACTTACTCATGTAAATACGTATACGAGCAACTAATATACCCAAGCATATCCCCCTACGAATGCATTAGATGTCTACGAAGCATTTAATTTGATTAACGCTCGTAAAAAACATTGTACTTGATTTTTTGATGATTCCTGACCGTCGAGGTAAGAACGGGTGTTTATATCTGTCTCTTTTGGAGTCTTTCTCCTCTGCCTTATCTTTCTGGTCTAGCCTGCCCTAATAACGTTGGGCCAAAATAATTCCCTTTGTGTCATAGTTAAACTCGCGTGTTTTGGATCTTGCTAAAATTAAGCAGAGGAACTCCATTTAGCTGTTTTCCGTAGAGCAATAAACGCTGCCGTTGAAAGCAATGATCGTACCATAAGGGTAATGTCTGGTCTCCACATTCCCGGTACTAATACGCGTATCCCATTCCCGCCGGCGCAGGGCTGAGGTGGTGGTCTAGCCATAAATAAGGTGGTGCGGGGAGGGTGATAAGTGCGTGTGGTGTGAGGTAGTTGTGAGTTCGTGCTCAATGCTTCTCCTCTACTCGCAGGAGAACGTGAATCTTAATTCTCTCATCCCGTTCAAAATCCGCCCTCTGCCTTCCCACTCCGCCTTCGTCCACCCCGCAGTCACAGGCGGCATGAGGTTATGAAACGGCCGCTCCGCGAGGATACGGGCGCCGCTTTAGCACGGCCGCTTAATTGAATTTAGTCACACTTAAGCCATGAAAGGGAAATATAATGGGAGTAGACTCGAAGTTGCCATTCGCGAAGCCGGCGAAGACACGGCGAGAGAAAGGTCCAATCAAGCAAGGATTGGGCGAACAAGGGAGGTGTATACTTATTTGTGCTCCGAGCTCACTTTCCAATCTTTCAAGATTCAACTTATTTCAGAGACACAAACACACAATTTGACGCGCTCTTTCATTCAAACCTAAAATGGAGAGAGGGAGAGCGAGGATATGAGAGAGAGAGAGAGCAAGATGATGGGTGAAGTTAAGATAGGAAATCAACTGTTCGTCTGCACTTTGGTACTTCCACCTGTCGGAACAGAGGTGGTTGGTTCAAAGTGAGTCCTTATATCCCTCCAAACGTGCCAGGCGCATCGACGCATGAATATTTATGGCGAGGGCATGCGACAAAAGGGTGACGGAAGTGTTTACGTGGTCTCGAGAAGGAGAACGGAGTTGGCGACACGCGTCATGATCCTTCTTTTGTTTCCAAAACCTTTGTGACCTTAATCAAAGTTTCGGCTCTCGTCCCGTCGGTCCATCCAAAGCATCGCATTTCCATTCCCTAGCGGGGGAGGGCGGGGGGAAGGACATAATCATAATTCCTGAAACATTAAGGGAGCGATAAAAACCTATGGACGTCGGTAAATCATGTGTACGTTTTGCCGAACCCATATTCCCAACATAAGTGTTTGAAAGAATCTGTGAATTTACCAGTCCTGAGATATTAAAAAGATAGCTACCCATGCATTAGCAGCCCTGGCCAATATAACTTAAACACCAAAGCAATAAATGAGGGTTTTATGTGCCGTGTTCATAAAATTTGTTTATATTTATCGCTTAGTTAAACCAATGCTAGGTCGCCTAAAGCCTCGTAAATATTCCTGGGGTTTTGACGGTGTATCAACACGCCGCGACCGGATCTGTACAAAAGGCAAGCCCTACTCATTGAGGATGACGGAGCATGGGGATGAGTCAACGGCGTCATCAATCTGAACCTTCAAAATTCGCACAAAAAAATCGTATCCTTTTGTTTCCTCTTCCAACGAGATCAGGGCTGGAGCATCCTCGCCAGTAATTGCCGGTGCACGACCAGCGGATGGCAGCAGTATTTACTGCTGTCGTAAATTACACCTAAACGATAAATGCTAACAGGGAAAACATCTCCAGAAATATCTGTCTTTTAACAGATGTAACTTTAAACTTACTATTCCGTTCACTCGGCATGTCGTCATTAATGTTTGTTAGCTTTCAGCATGTACGATGAGTACCTCTGCAAACGAAAGCCGAGACAGGAAAAATAGAATTTTACCATCGACTACGTAGTTAATGTGGTAAACTAAAAGAAGAATAATAAGAGGTTTAATGAGACCTATTTGGGGAACGCCGCTTGTAATTACTGCCGTAATAGGAGTAAAGCCATCAATGATCGCCCTTTTTACGTGTTAATTAAAAAAGTATTGCGTTTAATGCCTGGTTTTTTTATCTGTACTGTATTCTTCTATCTTAGGTAGTCGCTCGCTATATGTTTTTTTTAAGTCAATAAAAACCGTATCAACCGGGACGTAATTTTATTATGGACCCAAAATATCATGAATGAAAAGCAGGCATTGGGTCTCACTGGATCTGCACTTGTGGAGAACGCGCTGAATTTCATTAATGCATAGAAGTCCTAGCTATTTAGGTGTATCATATTGAGCTAACTAATATATTCCGAGGCCTTGAATAGTCGACCTTCAGAGTAGCAATACCCAGCTGCGAGGGCGTGTGATGGGGGTGTTAATTCACAGGCCATTCATCATATGGGTGTGAGGTTGATACGCCTGTAATTACTCAGTTCCTCCCGGTTTTCGCTTATAATGTAGGTTTTAATGCCGCGTCGCGTGTAGAAACACAGGAATGTCCGATGCCTTATCGCCGTCCGGCACACGCCCCTGCGGTTGCTTGTGAAGTGTCCGTCTACATGTACATAGCACCCTGTAAGCCACTTCAAGGACGTGTGGCGGGAGGTGTAAGGTCACCAGGCACGAATGCATAATCCATGCTTGCACATGCACGCACTAGCGTTGTGTGAATTCTAATATGTCCAGGTGCATAGATTTAAAAGTAGTTGAATTTGAAGAGGGTGTCAAATCTGCACGATTCAAACGTTTGCCATTCCTGCTCCACCAAAGCTCAAGCAGAACAATTTCTCAAATTTGCTCCGAGGAATTCCGACAGAGATATTAGGTAGAATATTTATGTTCACGAAAAAACTGACTTAATATGATGGGATGATATGTTGTTGATTCAAAGTAAGGCAATGGCCATTGATATTTTTGCACGAGAACTGGCCAGAAAGTAACTAGCGTTTCGGTCTAGCGTGGTGGTGGCTATGGCTAGAGCTACCATCTTGGTGTCTAAACGTCCCTACACTCAGTACGCATCCTTTTTTGGTCGTGTGCAGACTGTGGTATTCCTTTGCTCACTGCGAACTGTTAAAATGTGCGCTGGAATAGAAAATCCCGCGATTGGTGAAGTGCGATCTGTGATTAGGTATTTGCTGGCAAAAAAAAACCACAAGCCAATTGAAATTCATAGGCAACCTTGTGAAGTGTACGGAGATGGAATAACGAGTGAAGGCAGAGTGAAGTAGTGGCGCATTCACTTTAAAAATAACCGCACCTATCTTCACGAGTAGGACCGCAGTGGTCGGCCTAGCCTTGTGACAGATGAACTGACGGTGAAATTCAACAAAATATTTCGTGAAAATCGCCGATTTACGATTGCGGATCTCTCGCTAGACGTGACTTACAACACATTGCTTTGAAAATGACGTAGAACTACATGCTGGTGTAAAAAAGAGGTAAAAATAAAAGGAGTCAGATATTTTCAGAAACGGAATTGGAAAGCTTGTGCATTGACATGATAAATGTCTCAATTCGAATAGGGACCTTGTAGATAGATATTTTAAGAATGTTTCTGTCAAGTGTTCATAAGAAAACTTTGTCTTGTCTCTAGGTTCATATTTTATTTCGAAACAGAAGCTACTCTCTGGTTAGCTCTCGTATTTGAAGAGTTTTTCCATCAGCCATGTCGTACATTTTAGGATGAAGATTAAAAAAAACTATGAGCTGAACACCAGGTTAGGGGTCGTAAAAAGATGTCACATAGTCACCGAATGCCAAAATTCTTTAGCGAATGCGAGAGAGCCAGGGCACATGGAAAATTTGGACCCATGTTTGCATTGATTCCGCTTTTAATTATTACAGCATAGTTTTCTTTATTGAAAAAAGAAATTATTTTCACAAACGATTCAATAATTACAAATTCAATTGATGGAGTCTCAAAACCGCCATGCTTATGGTATTCATCAGCCACAGCTTGCGTAGATGGTTTCTTTAGAAGAATGACGAAGCTAAAGTACTCAAAATGCTAAGAATTTAAAAAATTTCAAGTCAAAAATAAGAATTTTGCATTGAATTGAATTCTGCATTTACTACTTGAATACCACTCAATCTGCAGTGAGATCATGTGGCGAGGGGTGCTTGTACATCTCCATCCATTCAAGCATAAATATGAGGAAATGGATGTATAAATGTGAATACGTTCGCGTAATTGCCCATATTCGCAAGAAAACTTGTACATATACCAACCTATATCTACCTTCAAGCAATGCCCCACAGGCCGCCTAAAGTGTGCGATGTTAGTGCACCAGCCAGAAGCACCATAAAATTACAGGTATGTTCGGTTATGCTCGTATCATTAACAGCTAATTTTAACTGAAAATTTGTCTGGCGTTAATTTTTAATATTATTATTATTATGGTTTTGCATCTTACTAGGGAGGAGCGAGTAGATGAGTCTGTTACCGAATGTGACTGCATCGCTTGAAATTGCAAAAATCTCTCTGGAGACGAATTAATGCCTTTTCTAACGTGAAAAATCCTCCGATGACTCCACTAAAATTCTATCGTCATGCATTTCCCACAGTCTCTATAGATTAAAACCGTGGGCAGATAATGAAATGGAATCATGACTTCTTAATTTTGCAAACTCCTCTGGAGTAAAAATAAAAATTTAGAAAGCAAAATTCAACCGATGAGTAATTACACAGAATCCATCACAAGTTCCGGGAAAAAAAACCTAAAAGCTGTGCAGTTGAGGGTCAATTCATTACAAAAAGTCGCCCTATGGGAAGAATTCCAAGAAATGTTTTTCCGTGGAAACGATCGTTAAAATATGGGTGTGCAGCGTCACGTGTGCCTGGGACGGGCACTTTACGAGAGAGGTCAGGAGGGCGATCATTAGAGAATGGTGGAAAGGAAAACCTTTCGGAAATCCTCCGTCACGCCATGATGTCTGCTGAATGCGAGGTAAAATTGAAGTTTATTGCCATCCAAAAGGACTGCAAAGTGAATTATAACATCAAAGCGAGAAGTGTTGACGCTTGTGAGGGTTTTGAATGAATGCGAATGAGGATGGGAGCCACTAGTTGACTGTATGTTGTAATACTAGTTTAATATACTGCGTAAATTGTAGGTTACCTATCTGAGGATGTTAGAGAGACATTACAGGCCCCGACTTGTTATCTATTGCTTAAATGCACGGACTATAGCTCCGTCTTTTCGCCGATGATGCAGTAATTTATGGGGACATTCGAAGCCACGAAGACAGAGTCGTGTTAGCCAACGAACTTGATGCAATTCAAAATTAGTGCGATACATGGCAATTGAAATTAAATTTTTAAAAATTGGTAGTAATAAATTTTTGGGAAAAGAGTAATTCCCTCCCTTATAGTTACAAAGTAAAACACCAAAATCGCGAGGGTAGATTCCTTTAAATACTTTGGTGTAACAATTACTCACGATCTGTCCTGGGGAAAACACATGCGAGAAATATGCGGTCGTGCTAATAAAAAATTGGGATTTGTGAAAAGAGTGCTAGGTAAATGCGACGAAAAAGTGAAAGAACGATGTTTCCTTGCCTTGGTCAGGCCCCACCTAGAGTATGCTGCCAGTATATGGGATCCTCAAAATATAAATTTAATTTCGGAATGAGATCGAGTTCAGCGGAGGGGGCCAGATTTGTCAAACATTGTTATGACCAACGCAGCAGCGTATTCACTTTGCTAGAAAATTTAGAATGGGATTCTCTTACACAGCGGCGTTTACAATATAGATTAAACTCATTAAAAACATTTAAAGATGGACCCTTTTCCGATTACATCAAGGATATAATACGAACCCCATCGTATTACGTTCGAAGGGATCACGAATATAAGATTAGAGAGATAGACTGCAAGACTGACGGGTTTAAAATGTCATTTTTTCCAAGAACGATAAGGGACCAGAATGTTTGTAGTCGAAATTCCCCAGGAGTCAGTTCATTACATAAGTATTAACGTACAGGTTAGGGACTGCGCGAGGATATGTATGTATATATATATATATATATATATTTGTGTATGTACATATATGTATGTATGTGTATATATATATGCATGTATGTATGTAAATATATATTTTTTTCTTACAGGTTCCCCCCACCTTTCCTCACCTATTTGATAACCCCAACCCCCTCATCCCTTACCCTTCCCTCATGGTGCTACACTCTCTGCCACACACCTTTTTTGGTGGCTCGGGGGTATTTATGTAGATGTAGATGTAGACTATGTTAGTAACTTAAAGACACGTGCACTTACGAATACACCTTGCCTATGCAGCGTTAAATTTTGTCCTTGCTTGTAAATATCGAATGTCTTTATTTATCTATAATGACTTTTGTTTCTTACAATTACATTTCTGTATGACTCCCAATATTCCGTGGAAAGAGCGAATATGTGTATCTATCTGTACTGGAGTCTATCTCCCTTATCGTATCTTTGCTGTCAAACCTACCCAAGTAGTGTGGGACCAGAAATAGTTCCATTGGCGTCATTGTTAAACTTGTTTGTTATGCACCTTCCTCAAAGTCTAAGCTTTGCTTACTCTCTTCGTATCTGAAGCAGCTCCCAGCCCTAATTCCTCTAAAAGATCTGTCACACTCGTCTTCTTGTCGTAACCATTTTTGAAGAATCTGGCGAATTTTCTCTGAACTTAATCTAATTTTTAGCAAACATTTCTCCCCGGGATTGTAAATACTTGAGGCGTATTCCAAATGTGGTCTGTGGCGAAATAGCACCTCTCTTTAACTTTCTCTTTACGTTTCCCCACCACCCGTTTAATGAGGCTGACTTTCTTTCTAGAGGTTCAGCTTTTTCAGGATATTGTCTTGAAATGTGCTCCCTACGAAAGGGGAGAAACTAACCCCAAATATTAAACTTAATCTGTCGTGATTAGCACTGAACCCTCAAATGAACCCCTGTCATAGAAGAACAAAGGATATTTTAACGATAAAAAAGTTAAATAACGCTTCTAGAAGTTTTCTTTACGAAAAGCTAGAGCATGTAATTGACTTCACTTTTCCTTCGTATAAGGAGGTAAAATGAAGGTCATTATAATGTCGTTCCTTTGAAATAATAATCGTCATTGGATGACGAACAGTGGCCCTCAATCTGCGGTAACGGCATTTGTTCAGATATATCTATATTACTCATAAAATATTGCTCAAAAACCGAACCATATTATGATGTCCCATTTCCTAAAACATTAGTTTCGTAAACTAACTTCATTTGAATTTAAATTATATAGTGTGACCGTCTCGCCATATCTTCAGTCTCGATTTCTGAATTGTTGACTTAGTTCATATGATGCTCTGTCAAAAATTAAATTTAATACTCGGAACAGTAAAAACTGGATTACTCATTTACTCAGACGTATATTTGACTAAATATAACAAGTGTACATCTACTTCACACTCGGGAATCCATCTCAAATACACACATTAAATGTAGTGTAATATTTCATGATTTCCTTCCTTCCACCACCCCTTCTCGAAGCGACGGCGTGGTCATTGTTCGCTTTGGAGACCCTCGGCGGGAGAAATCTTCAACGCCCATGTCATAAGAGCGGCTCTGACGGCTCGCTCCCAAGGCGTGGGAGGGGCCGCGAGGGGTGGGGCGTGAGGAGAGAGACGGTTCTTCGCGCGCCGGCGGCGAACGCGTCCCCCGTCGCGTGGCTGGGCGGAGTGCGCGGCGGAGAGGGAGTCGGTGCAAGCGGCCAGAGCGGCGCCGCCGGACGGTGAATCCCGGGACACCGATAACGTTTCGCTTCGTCTCCCAAGGGCGAAACTGAGCAATTGCTAAATGATCCGTGAAGGTCGATGGGAGGGTTGCTGGTTTTATGGGAAATGCATCGCAGTGTCAGGAAGAGAAAACACACCATTTTGTTGAGAATTTCTCATAGTAAATATGACCAAGGAGCTGAACATTGTTTACAGCCTCTATATATTAATCGAATTTACGTCTGCTCAACCATAACGAGTGCCTTTACGTAAGCCTGCTTTGTAGTGTTTTAAAAAAGGAAAGATGTTGAACAATTTTATGCCCCCTGTGTGGATAAGGGGATCGGGATGTAGCGACTGATGTACTGGCTTCCCACTCTGAGGACCAAGGTTCAAAACCCGGTAATCGTCGGATTTTTCAGTGGTATCGCGATCCATACTTTGGGTGCTATGTGGAGTACGCCGTCCGTCAGATGGGACGTTAAACTGTGGACCCCTTGGCGTCTTTCGCTTAGAGTGCGCTAATGTCGACGCCGGGTTTCTCTCCACCCTTCCTCCATTCCAATCCATCCCCATTGGGCACAACTGACCACATGTGTCGGTTGACTCCCCTAATAAGATGTTCCAATTTGGTATTCACGGCAAACAATTGAGGACTAACGGTTGATAAGAGAATACATAAAGTTCAGAAAGATCTGCTACAGCTGCGGAAAGCTGCCATGAGTGGAAAGTAAGGGTAAAAGGACCATTAGAAAGGTTAGGTAGGGATTCCCTGCCGCAGGAAGAGAGTAAGGGAATTTTATAAATAGAGAGTGCGTACAGAGCGCTTATGCGACAAAGAGTTTATGTCTAACGCCGATGGAACCATTAGTGATAATTAATTATTAATCCATTAATAATTAATCCAATAATAGTTAATGATTAATCGAAAAGAATCTATGTATGCGCTTTTTTTAAGAGGTTTTGAAATTTTTTTCATCCAGGTGACGACCTTGGTGAGCAATACATATATTGAGTCTTTCAAAAAAGTTTTAGAAAACTTTTATCAGCATATCTTGCGTTATTCCAGCGATGACATCTGTAATTGATGTAATGAATGACATCCCCTCGTAAGGAAATCAGGCGGCCGGGAAATTTTTCTTGCAGGATTTGGCGTGAACGACGGCCAGTATGAACCGTGGTACCATCCTGTTGAAACCAAATGAGTTCTTGGTCATATGCTTCACCATACTCTTCCATTTTGGATAGTAAAGAGTTCTCCAGCATCTCACAATAGCGCACAGAGTTCACAGTTACAGTTGAACCTCGAGATTCAAAAAAGTAAAGCCCAATAATGCCCATGGAGGACACAGTGCACCTGTCACTATGGTGCTGTGAAGAGGTCTTGGGTGAGGTTCGCGAGGGTTTTCAGTCGCCCAGTAACGAAAATGTTGCTTACTTGATGAGTCGGAGAGGTGAAAATTCGCTACATCGCTGGACCACAGCACGCTCTGCGTCGCCACCACACTATTATTGTTCTTAAAAAACGTTTCTATGACAAAGTCTCGATGCACACCAGACCACAGCATGGTAACTCCTAAAAATGTCGTTGTTTCCCCCAGCTAACTATACTACTCTTACTTCGCTAATTTATCCACAGTGATTTTTTAAACTAGGGAGTCTATTCTGCTTCACCATCCTCCCCGTGAAACGAACTGATTGCTGAATTGAATCTCCTTCAGTGAAGAGAGCTAGATTTGTAAAACGTTGTTATAAACTTAGTAGCGTATACAAAGTATTAGAGCAGCTAGGCTCGGAATCACTCTCGGAGTTAAGGTCAAATTAAGGAATAAATAATTGCAGAGTAAATCTCATGCATAAATTGGAAGGATGTGTCTTTGGCAGTGAGTTTGAAAATGTATTATTACCCCCCCTCGTACTGCGGTAGGCGAGATTATGCCTATGACATTAGAGAGATGAAGTGTAGAACAGATGAATTTAATTAATTAAAATTAGCAATTTTCCACAAAAATAAAATATTATTAATACGACCGGTTTCAATGCAACTACATCATCTTCTGGTGTATCATCTTGGGCTTTTGCATTGAAACCGGTCGGATTAATAAAATTTTATTTTAGTGGAAAATTGCTAATTTTAATTAATCATGTCATTCCAACATATCACGCCTGAAACGTCTCTTTTTATTACATGGATTTAAGATGTCATTTTCATTCAGGAACGATAGGGGATCAGAATAAAGTTGTAAAATCCTGGTATGGATATACGAGGCGTGTTCATAAAGTAAGGTCCGTTTGGTCACAGGAAAAAATATACTCATACGAAACACATTTTATTGGCACTTTTAGTTATCTACAAACCTATTTCACTTATCTACATAATCGCGGTTCACTTCTAAGCATTTTTCGTACCACTTGCACCAGCTTCTTTAACCCCTCTGCATAGAAACTCGCCGCCTGAGGGTTGAACCAATCGACAACGCCATTCTTGAGTTCCTCTTCGGTTTCGAAACGTTGTCCACCGAACCACTGTTTCAAGTGCAAGAAGAGGAAGTAGTCGCTGGGTGTAAGGTCAGGACTGTACGGTGGGAGGTTTAAAGAGTTCCCAACGACCCAAAAACTCTCGTCCACTGGACATTCTTTGCTCTTTGTGGTGGTCGGTGAGCATTTTCGGTACCCACCTTGCACGCAATGTGTGGTATCCGAGGTTTTCCGTAACAATATTGTAGACAGTAGTGCGTCCAAGTTGAGGAAATTGTTCAGCCAGGCCATTAATTGTCAATCGACGATCACATCGCAGCTTTTGTTCCACTTGCGAAACAATTTTATCGGTCAGAATACTGGGCCTACCACTTCGCTCTTCGTCATGGACATTTGTTCGTCCATTTTTAAAATCACAGCACCATTGTTTAACCTTTCCTTCACTCATAACTGTAGGTTTATAAACTAGGCATAATTCCCGATGAATTTCAGCAGCCGACAATCCAATCCTTTTGCATACAAGAATCGCATGGCAGAACGCACTTCAAAGGTGGCGGGATCAACGATTGTCGCGAACATTGTTATTTGCATACACGGACAAACAAACGACTTCTGAAACAAAACAAATACTGCTATAGCTTCTCAATGAATCAGTAGATGGCGCTGCAGGAGCAAAACTGTGTTCTGAAGCGCCAATATCTAAATATTAGCAAACGGTACTTATTTTAAGAATACGCCTCGTAAATATTCCGGTCCAAATTAGTCTTTCCGCTGCCACACACCGTAGCGGTGGTTTGGAGTGTACTAAAATGCTGAAAAATGCTAAAAATACTAAAAAATTATTAAAACCCCTCACATTATCGACAGAGTACACTGCCCGGACCAAATACGATAACTGGTAGCAGTTTAAGGAGAGGCGATCGGCAGCTGAGTTTCATTTACTCCATTAGGGCTGGAAAGGAAAGTATTAAGGTTGGAGAGTAACCCGGCGTCGGCATTAACCGACTCTTAACGAAAGGGGCCAAGGTGTCCAACATCCCATCCGAAGGGCGGCGCACTCACTCAAAGTGCTCTCCACGAAGCATTTTTTTAGAGAGCACTTATTTCATAGCAAAAGGATTGTGTCCTATCGAATTTTGCCACACATCCTCGTGGCGGCTGCAGGGAATGACATAGATGCAGTAACGAATCGTGTCCACAGATATTCCTCACTTACGTCCACGTTTAGGATTGTGAATGGGATTTTGGTCGAGAACTCTTCGAATACACTGCTGATTCACGTCGAAGATATATGGGTACTTTCCATAACGACTGCTTGACAAGTAAACTTAGAGGAACAGCATGATAATGACAAAGTTATTTAACCAAGATAAAGAGTGGACGTTTCTGAGAATCATGCACAAATTTGGCTCGTATTGCTGAGTTTTCGGGGTCGCCCCCCCTCCACCCTCCCCATGAAACAGCCAAATGCCACTCCTTGAACCGTAGTGTTGCTATGCCCTCATCCTCATCACGACAATGTTTTAACTGAATAGATAAAAACTCTTGTCGTTGATTGTCAGTCAATAGGCGCACGTACTCGACTTTTGACCAAAGACACAATAAAGAAGACATTTTAATGATGAATTTTGTATCATTCAATGCTTAAAGCTACGTCCAGACTCTACATCTACGAAAAACTATGCCTATATGTTAAATTTATATACATATTTATAAAATATTTGCATATTTATAAGATATATATACATATTTTTTGTTACAGGCTCCCCCCACCTATTTGAAAAACCCCAACCCCCTCATCCCTTAACCATTCCTCCTGGTGCTACACCCCCTGACACACACATTTTTGGTGGCTCGCAGGGTATTTATGTAGATGTAGAGTCTGGATGTAGCTTTAAGCTTTGAATGATACAGAATTCATCATTAAAATGTCTTCTTTATTGTGTCATTGGTCAAGAGTTGAGTACGAGCGCCTATTGACTGACAATCAACGACAAGAGTTTTTATCTATTCAGTTAAAGCTTTATATATATATATATATATATATATATATATGTATGTATCCACACGCAGCCCCTAACCAGTACATTAATACTTATTGTGCTGAACTGACTCCTGGGGATTTGGACTGGTCTCTTATCTTTCTTGGAAAATATGACATTTTAAACCTGTCAGTCATGCGGTCTATCTCTCTAATCTTATATTCGTGATCCGTCCGACCTTAATACATTGGGGTCCGTATTATATTCTTGATTTCAACGGAAAAGGGTCCATCTTTAAATGTTTTCAATTAGTCTATATTGAAGACGCCGCTGTGTAAGAGAATCCCAAACTAAACTTTCTAAAAAAGAATGAACAAATGATGCCTGAATGTAGATATTTTGGTACTTGAGTTAGCATGTGCAAACAATTGTGTTCACTTGCAAAACCACGAAATGGTTTTTAGGTGATTCTGAGTCCGTTTCACAATTCATTCGGAAGCCTCTTATTAAAGGTTTCCTTTTCTTTATTTCGATGTAGTAAAATGGGCGATTTTTGCCAATAGTTTCGTTTTCATTTTCTTTTATTGGACTAATCTATAAATTTTCCGTTTTTTATATTTTGCTTTAATTATTAGGTCAGGTAGTAAATTTCATTAGTTTTACATTGTTAATCTTATTTTATGGTATTTTACTATATGGTAATATTTTGGTCATTAATTGTTGTCAGTAATTGTTTTAAGATGTACAATCGTGTCGTGTGTAGTCTATATATATTTATGCGTGCTTTTCGTGCTAAATATGTCATATTTTAAAGTTAAGCTTGAAATCAATTCAATATGTATCCTACACTAGCCTATGTCGGCGCTTTTTCATTTCGGTCGGTTGTATTACTCTGTGGACTCACGTAGTGAAACGGTTACTGCTTTTGTAAAAGTTTGGTGAACGATCTTTTATTACCCAGTTAGATTTATGCAGTCAACTCTATTTTTACTAAAGGCATTACTAAATGCTTACACTCTCCAAACACAACATTTCGCTTGAAGATTGTCTTCCGTTATGTTTATATACAGAATATGGTTTAACAAGCACACAAACGAGGCATGGCTACACACACAATGTTCTTAGTCTTGAAATGAAGCACCAAACAAAGAAATATGTTCTCACCCATACATTTCCAATATCTGTATTTAGACTTTCGATAAAATAAAGTTTTTAATGGAATTAAACTACATTCATGCAGAAGATGCTATATTTGTTCTCTTGTCTAAGGAAAACTTTGCCTTTTCCCACCTTGCGTTAAAAAGTCTCAGTTTTTTCAACAAGCAAAAGTGTGCTCTCTCAAAGTATTGTGACCAACAAATATAATACACTCCTGCCATGGCGATTATTCCTTTTCTAGTTGCCTCGTTTCCAGCACTTGGAATTATGGGGGTTCAATATGGCGTATTGAATTACACTTTCAATTCAATTGGCGTATGAGTTACACTCCGTGAAATGAAGAACACAATGTATTTTTCCACTATTCTTATCGAAAATAAAGAACAGTGGAAAAATACATTGTGTTCTTCATTTACTGAACGTGAGCTTCCACAGAGTTTAGCCAGAAACAATCGAATCCATAAGATACACGTCTTGTGTCCTATATCAGAGGGCCAAAATAGGTGCCTAAATTTGCGCCCTCTCGCTTCCTAACGAATTTGGACACTCTTCAAGATGGCGTTCACCCAAAATCTATACGATTTAGGCGCTTAAATGACGAGTCTGGACACAGCATAAACTCACAAGTAAATGGGGAGGTACCCTCGGGTATCCACCACGTCGTGTGGTCGGCCTTTATTGAGATCTATGATTCGAGCGACGGGTCATCCCGAGGCCCGTAGCAAGGTTCGGCCATTCTGATGACCCCTGGTCGTCGGGATAGTCACAGAAAAATTCATCTTACCAAAATAAAAACTGGTTACTTATTTTACCAAGTTTATCGAAACAACCTCATGAGTTATGAGAATCTAATAAACAAAAGATATTTTCATCGGTACAACAGGCATCAATGCTGCAGGCCCTATACAAGGTCAATCCCAAAAGTAGTAGGGTTTAGTCGATTAAATAAATGTCTATGTCTATCTACTCACTCGAATATAACGTGCCTTAAAGCATTTGATGAACAAGAAATACACACGGATATACAATCTCCAAATTGAATTAAAATATGCCAGAGAAAGCTATGCATGTTATCAAGTGGCTAAAAACTAGGTTTAACGTGCGCGTCCAAATATTTGTGCAAAAAATATGGTTTCCCCATTGCCTATTCCCCGTTGTATCATACAATTAGTATAATAAATGATTTTCTTTGTGATGTGATGCACGAATAACATACCACTGAAATGATACCATTCCCATTGTGAAAAGGAGATTTGCACACAACTGAAGCCCATGAGATACCAAATTGGAAGCCTTTCGTGCGAATCCTTTTCACGAGTAAACGATAAGAAGTAGCTTGCGTTCCGAGACACCCCATCGACGACGAAGTGAAGCGGGACTTAAGAGGGAATAATATCCGAGCGAGTGGAATATTTCGTTTTCGATTCTGCTGCGGATTACGTGAGAGAGTATTGCATTTGGGGGCAGCGGGCTAGTGGGGGCAGAACATACAGCACCTCTGGAGGAGCAAGGTGATGGAGACGGGACGAGAGGGGAGAGGGGCTTCCCCTGAAACGGCAACCAAACGCATTTTGCGATGCTGCGCTGCACGCTCCAATCCCTTGACGGGGCGGTGTGGGGAAAGAAGACTGGGAAAGTCGTGCCGCGAATAATAGAGAAAGTTAATTCTGACTTTCGCTCGTATGGTGGGTGGCGGGAGGAGGCGGAGTTGTGGGAAGCGCCTGGTCACCACGTTCCAGGCGGCATTCAGCACTTGCTTTGATCATCCCACGTACCGAGGAAAAGAGTATGATAGTAAAAGTGGCCATAACTTCCGATTCCAATTCCGAATATTCAAATCGAGGGGCGAGGTTGAGTGCTGACTTGTGTGTGTGTGTCCGATTGAGAGAGACTTCGTCTGAGTCCTTTTGATTCGGCCGACCCTACTCACAGAATGAATACATCTCCAGAGATCATCCAACTTACAACCTTTCCTCCATTCCTCAACCAGACTTATTTCTCCTCATCTGTCTCAATCACGGATAACACCGATTCACTCACCTTGGCGAAACGGTCTCTTCCCTTACTTCATCATTTAAAATTAAATTTCGAGGCAATGCCGTTCTTTCGGAGTCCACACTCAGCCATGTGCCCCATATCATACTTTGTGATGTACCACAATAATCGATCTCCTCTCTCCCACTCTACCCCTCTCCCTCTCTCCCTCAATGCCTCTCCCTCAATACCTCTGCATCAATACTTCTCCCTCAATACCTCCGTCTCAATACCTCTCCCTCAACATCTCTCCCTTGCGCTACCTCTCGCCTTCTCTCTGACTCCCCTTATTCCCCATTCTCTAGCCTTCTCACAATAAACCTCTCCCTCTTCCTCACTCTCTCTTCTTCTCCCATCCCTCTTTCCATCTATCTATTTATTTATTAAAAACATCCTTCACATACAGAACTAGCGCTAATTTACAGTGAAAAATACAACAAAAACATGAAAGAGTACAGAATACAATAACAGCTTAACAATAATCGACGAGAACTGACCATGGACAGGGGAAAATATTTAATTTGTTGGCGGTTGGGATAAAGGTTCGTTGGTGAAATTGTTACATGATAAAAAAAGGTTCGAAAGTGAATTTAGAATGGAGGAGAGGCGAAATTAAGGTATAGGCCGATGGAGTAGGGAGTGAGTGCTGGTGGATCGAGTTGGTATCCTGAAGTTGAAGAGAGAGAGCAGTTCAGGGCAATCAATGGTCGAGTTTAGAGTGTTGTGGAGGAGTTTTCAATCAACTTCAATTCTGCGGATTTGGGGGCTGGAAATGGATAAGGAAGACAGCACAGCATTTGAGGACATATTGCGGAAATGTGGGACTCGGTGTTTGACTATTTTGGCAAAGAAGTGAGAGATACTACAATCGAGGGATTTAAGATTAATTCGGGATGAGGTGGACCAAATTGGGGAGCAATATGATACAATGGGAAGAACAATTGTTGAGGAGCACGAATGGAGTGCCTTTGGATCTTTAATTTATGTGAAGCGGTAAAGAAGGCCTAGGAGGGACGTTGCTTTAATTTTTTTATAGTCTGAATGTGGTCAGAGTAATTTAATTTATGGTCGGTTATAACGCCAAGGTCTTTCGTGGTTGTTAATCTATTTAAGGAAGCTGAGTTAATGGTGTGGTTGAATGCCAGGGGTTTTTTTAGAGAAGGGTCATGATGCTGAATTTTCCAGGGTTTAAGTTAAGTTTCTAATTTAAGTTAATTTCTTTCTCCCTTTCCCCCTTTTATGGTTCCGTCCTTGGCTCATTGTTATTCTCAGTTTTTTATTCTGAACTCTCAAAATGAATTACGTATTGCTATAATTTATTTTATTCAAACGACCTGCAAAAAACCTGTCACGTTTATCCTTTTGAGCTTAGTAATACGATACCTGAGGTTAATGAAGACGGGTTTGCTAATACGGATTGGTCCGTGAAAACTTCTTGCTTCTGAGCGGAAGAAAAATTATAGCTATCCTGTATGGGAGCCGAGAGTTATTTTAACAATTACATCTTAACTTCATTCCCGAAATCAAAGTAGGCGTTAATGAGCTGTCTGATTTCCAAATCGTGCGCAACCTAAGTACGTACGTATAATGATAAGCGTAAACTTCTCATGAAATTATGGACATTTTCATGTCAAAGATAAAATCAATATGGTGTTTACAGAGCTTAGAGTGAACAAAAAAAACCTTCTTCCTTCAACAACCAGAGAGTTGCTTATTAAATGAACACTCTCCCGAAATTTTGTCAAGAGTTTTCCAGTCGTTAAGGATTTGAAATCTGAGCATAATGTTAGGCTTTCTCGTAAGTAAAGTAAAGTCTCGTAAATTTAGGCGCTGCGTATAATTTTCATATTTTCAATGGCGGACGTCTCACCCACCACAATAGAAAAAACTGTTAGCTATACCACTGTATACATCCTAAATACCTACTTAGAACGTTTACATTTTCTTTTATGCCCAACATCAAATATTCCTAATTTATCGTTATACTGTCAATTTGCACTCGTCGGGGACGTGGTTGGTAGAGGGATGGATTACTGAACGGAGGGCCTGAGTTCCATTCCCAGGCACGCCTCTCTGAGTCCCCTCAGTTTCAATTGAGCTGTGTGATATTTCTGATACCAAAACTTCCTGAGTTCCATAGGCGGTACATGAAAGTATCTGCCCCCCACCCTGCCCTAGTGTGTGGATTTCGATAAACGTTGGATTTAATATTGGGCTCAGTATCGTCTACCAAACCGACCTACGGGTTGATAACTGTGTGTGGGTTGATAATAAATTTTTATGCACTCATTACCTTTCCCAAAAGAATTAAACATCCAAAAATGGTAAATAGAACTGAGCCAACTACCAAGAATGTTCGCAACACTGAAACACGAACTTCCACAAGGCGTTTGTTTTGGCCGCACCGCAACTTTGGGGGTGTATCTCCGCCGATCAGTGGAAATATCGTTTTCTGCCAATGAAAGTTGTGCATAGTTTTAAATATTAAAGCCCTTTTCAATATTAAATTCTCAACATGATGTTATTTTCTAATTCAAATTTGTTATTTTATAGCCATCAATAATATTTTCTTAAAGGTTCTCAACAGTTATTTTGGTACGTTTCCATGCATATACATACATTTTCGAATCGCATTTCGATTGCATCAACAAATTGGTTTTGCTAACCAAAAAAATCAGTTCTGCTATCATAATAAATTATTACCTAGGTTAAATATTAACATTTTTAATGTTGCAAATTGCCTCCCTGATATGAAACTAAGCCTTGTTGTTTGCTAAATGGGGCTTTTACGAATGTCTATTAAGGTAAATTAAACGATTATCCTCCGTTTCATTTTTCTCAGACGTTCTTTTATACCCTACAAATCAACCATTAGTTCTCTCAATTTCTTTCTATAATATTCTTTTTCGCTTCATCTCTCTCTTCTGGACTCCCCCATAGCACTCTCACTGTCTGTCCTTCCCGCCCTCCGCCCCATTCGCTCCCACCCCAATGGCTGTCTCTTTCTCCCACACTCGATCATTTCCACTTCCTCCCTTTCTTTCTCTCCCCTGATAATCTCTTCCCCTGATCATTTGCCCCCCCCCTAGTATCTCAGCATTGCTCTCTTTCTCTTATTCTCTCCATATTCTCCACATATTTGTGTTTCAATTTTTTACCATGAAGCAATTCCACAAAGTTACGCCTGAAACCATTACTTTTATCCATATTCTCCCTCTAGTTCCCTCTCCTCCCTGCCCTCTAAAACTCGATGCAATAACTGTGAAGATCTGTCTAATTGCTTCTGATATCGACATCTTTACCGATCAGAAGAAATATTGTTTGCCACCAAAAGTCTGAGGTTTCTGTTACTGTGTTCGATAGGTATTTTAACATTGTGACCGTGCCATTTGGTTTCCATCGTCGTTTAATTCTTTGTTGAACACAGCGGTCTTTATCTTCTTGCTCTAGGTGTTTTTGTTGCCAGTTGATTTCACCCTGATGGGCCGGGAAGACTTTATTCCCCTTCTGCATGTGTGCAGTTTTTGGCGTTAGTAATTCCTGCGCACGGGAAAGACCTTCGTTGTAATCCCAGCGGTTATTCACTCACGATTATTTTTTAGCATGTCGTAAAATTCCGTTAATTCGTAACCATTGTCATATTACCCAAGTAATACCAATGAGTGATTTTTGAAAGAGTGGCCATAGTGTGCATTTTAGTGAGAACTATGCAGTGGTTCTTCTTTTTTTTCGTGTTAAACCAGTAGACTTTAAATTTCTATATGGTTTTATGTTCGGATCTTTACCGTGATTTCCTGTGCAGGAAATTTTCTGTAGTTGTGATTGAAACTTGTTCACAGGTAATTATTTCGCATCCATTTTAGCAGGTTCTTACCCGTTTTCAAGAGATAATTATATCTATTTTGGACTCCTTGCCAAAAATGAGTTGTTGCATTTTTTAATACGGTAGTTCCGATCCTTTAATTTTTCGTGTTGAATAATGTAGCAGTGTCTCTCAAGCAAGTGAGAGCATATAAGGTTTTATTTTCAGGGTTGTAAGACTGAAAGGTTTAAAATGACATTTTTTCCAAGAACGATAAGAGACCAGAATGCTTGTAGTCGAAATCCCCCGGAGTCATTTCCACAAAATAAGTAGGTACTTCCCCCACCTATTTGAAAAACCCCAACCCCCTCATACCTTATCCTTTCCTCCTGGTGCTGCACCCCTCTGCCACACACCTTTATGGTGGCTCGCAGGGTATTTATGTAGATGTAGATGAAAGCATTTTTGGCCCCTGTGGCGGACGGCTAAGGACCTGATCCTCGACTGTCAGTGCGGTCTCCTTCTCCGACTAGGGATTG
Source organism: Hetaerina titia (assembly GCA_037158775.1). Classification (NCBI taxonomy): domain Eukaryota; kingdom Metazoa; phylum Arthropoda; class Insecta; order Odonata; family Calopterygidae; genus Hetaerina; species Hetaerina titia. The sequence continues at coordinate 15,194,985 of CM073779.1, forward strand.
GCTGTTTTTAATTGTGTCTATCGTGTATTGGACCGAACCATTGTTAATAGTTTGCTGTAATATTAAAAAAATCTGTTTATCTCGAATTAATGTAAAAAAATAAAATTCCCTTTACGACGCTGAACTGGTAATTTCAAACTTTCCTACCGGGAGGTTTCACAGTAATTGGCGTTCAAAGTCTACACTGATTCGAACCCTTCCTGACAACCAATGCCACGTGGGGCGAAGGAGCTCACGCCCCTCCCGCCATTACATCAAGGAGCGATAGGGAAGGCGACACTTCCTCCCCCGCCCCTATCGGCGCGAAGGCCGCGGCCCTCGCCAACCGGCCTCCCATTGGATCTCTCGCAAAAGCTCCCATCCTCTCTCCCTCCCGCCCTTCTTACCCCACCGCAATGTCGTTGATTGGTGCATCAACGGAATTCCCCTTGGACATGCATTGTCCCGCCTGCCTCCTGCCAACGCTAATGCACTCCCTGCGGGTGGCCCCATATCCACCACCCCTTTGCCCCCAACTCCCGTGGTCCACGACGCGATTTCCTCTCTGCCACTGATCTCAATACTGGGGTTCGAAGTCCCACGCTCCGCAAACCCCCGCGATCAGATCTAATTTCTGTCCCAATCCCACCGACGTTTCCCACGAACTTGCGCTCCCTGTTGGGAAGCGTGAAGCGGTTTAAGAAATAAGGCCACTCACCTCAGCTGATGGCTACCGTCATACTCCACTCACATGTCATTGCTACCTGTCGGAACACCGACGGTAGCCAACGCCGCGCCACCTCTGAGAGATAAAACGGCGGTAGGTTTGAATCATACTTCAAAGGTGAGTACAAGTACTTAAGAACAAGGTCAGTCCCAAAAGTAGTGGGACTGAGTTAATAAAAAAATGTTTCGCCAGAATTGATACATTCACTCGAAAGCCTTGGAAGTAGCACCCTTGTGTGCCCACACACCACTGCCAGAGAGTTTTCCGCGCCTCGTACGTCTTCTGGAAGGACGTGCCCGGAATGATGCTAAGCTCCCTCGTCACGGCCCGTTGCAAACGCTTCCATCGAGCCGTGGTGACGTCCTTTCAGCTCGAACTTGAGGTGGGGGAAGAGGAATAAGTCTGATGGGAGATTTTCTACAAAAATTGGATCCCACTCACATGATCGAGAAGCTCTTGACAGATCCGCGTGAGAGTTTCCTTTAGTTCGTCCGAGAGCACACGCGGCACTTTCCTCACACCTTACTGTTGCCCATTATTTCGATCACAAGTCGATAAATACCACTATTAACAATGCCAAGTTAATCAGAAACCATGTGGACACCTAATCTCCGCTCCCTGACCAACAAAGCCTTCACCCTTGTAAGACTGTCGTCACTTTTTGAAATCAAGAGGTGTCCTGAACGTTCGACGTCTATAACATTTTCTCTACCCTCCCGAAACACCGTGTGTCACTTAAAAATACGTGATCTACCATGGCGTTATCACCATAAGCTGCCTTGAGCATGTCTCTTTCTCGGTTTTTTCCCAGTTTGACGCAAACTGTGATGGCGTTGCACTCTTCCAATAACTGGTCATGACGGAGCGTAACGAGGACACGTTACGTTACAGAGGCTTTGCAAACAAATTATCCGCACTCCGCAAAGTGAGGATAGTTCGCCTCCGCAAAGGTGTCCAACCTTTCCTAAGACTCCCTTCCATTGAAGCCAGCTAGAAAAACCGCCGCCCGTTCGTCCGTCTATCCGGGAAAAATGGGTCATTCTATAATTGGGATACATTAAGATCTCCAAAGCGCTGGGGCCAAAAGGAAATTGCTTGCTTAGCTGTTGTCACATTACTGCATTTGTTATTCTTCCCACTCCCAAGCAAGCCATCGCTCAGGCTGTTGGGTCGGTGGACATTGTCATGGGAACTTCCACATGCCGCTGCCTCTATGAGGGAAATTCGGACAGTTATTCGGTTTTTTAACGTAACATTGAAACTCATCCCCAACCAAAGAATGTGTATGGAGAGTGGTGCATTGATATCAAAAACCTCCTCAATAAGATTAGGGAGTTGAAGCGGGGTCGCAGTAAAATTCATGTTGAAGAAAGAAGAGGGAGGCTGTCAACTTCTGACGACACAGTCACGAAGATTGAACGCATCACGCGTCAAGATTTGGGAATCATTTTCGATGATTTTTACGTTTTGGTTTCTCCAAGCACCATTCAAAGGATTTGGACTGAAAATTTGGAATACTTGAAGGTGTACGCGTGATAGTTTCCGCAAATGTTCACAGTCTCTACGCGGTCCGAGATACTCTACGCGAAAAGTGAAGGATGTGTGTCATTATCCCCTCTTCGCAAATTTGAGGGACTTTTGGAGTCTGGCGAACGTACGAGTCCGCATAATACTCGCCGTTGATAGTCTTTTCTTTTTCAAGATAGTCAATGAAAATTATCCCATGCGCATCCCAAAAAACCGACGCCATGACCTTGCCTGCAGATGAAACGGTCTTCGCCTTCTTTGGAGCCGGTTCTCCCTTTTGAATCTGTAATTTTGATTGCTCTTTTGTCTCGGGTGAGGAGTAATGGACCCGTATTTCATCCATAGTTATAAAATGGCACAAAAATTCTGCTTTGTTGCTGTGAAATTTTGCTAAACACTTAATTGAAATATCTTCACGATACTGGTTTTGTTCGAGTGTGAGCAAACGCGGCACCCATCTGGCACGCATCTTTCTCATGTCCAAATTTTCAGTTAATATGCAATATACCGCACTTTTTGAAATGAATGCTGTCTGTGAACTCACGCACTTCAGTCGTCAGTCACTAAGTGTATTTTCTTCATAGTTTCTGGAGTCATCACATCATTTGGTCGACCAATGCGATGCTCGTCTTGACAACTCATTCGACCTCGTTTAAACTCTGCTACCCAATATTTTACTGTTGTAAACGAAGGAGCAGACTCACCCAGAGCAGAATCCATTTCAACTTTTATATTGGTTGGGCTGAGTCCTTTAAAATTAAAGTATTGTATTACATAACGATGACCAATTTTCTCCATTTTCACAAATTTACTGAAAACGTTCACTATTGATGGCTGCCAAACAAATACTGAACAACGTGGCGTATTCAAACTTAAAACATATGCTTTATAGATTGCGTACTTTCTAATAGAGTAATTTTTCAAACAACTACCGCCATCTCTAGGTCAGGCCGGGTACTTCCGGGACCACCCTCGTACTAGTCGACAATCCGGGAGTACTTTTACTTAGTGCCTCCACCCCTGATCAAAATAGGAACATGATGCAACATTTCCTTCGTACTCTAATATATTAGCCGCAGCCACTCATAGAAATGATCACCTCTCTGAAGATGTTCCATGGGTTATATCCTCCCGCCTCGTCAGATCGACCCACTCTCCCGCTCGCTATCTCTCTCCATCTTCCGACTCCAGTTCTGCATGCCTCGCCCTTCCCCTCTTGCTTCCCCCTCCTTCTATCTCTTTCTTTCCTTCAGGTACTCCTCACACAGATCCCTCCTTTTCCTCCTGTACCCTGTCCTCTCCCTCTCTTGCTCTCCCCCACCAGCACCGGCCACGATCTCTCCTTTTGCCCTTTTCCATTCCCCACTCTCGCACTGTCCCTCACCCCCTTCTTCTCTCCATCCCTGGACCTCTCCACTTTCCCTCTCGTACACTCCATCACGCTAACCTCTTGCTAGCTCCAACTTTCTTCACCCCCTCGCACTCTCTACTTCATACTTATTCTCCCCCTTCCTCTCACTCACACTCATAGTCTCTTCCACTTAAATGTTTTTTCTTTCTCTCAAGATCATACTATTATATATATATATATATATATATATATATATATATATATATATATATATATATATCGATGATGCGGAAGTACTCACGAGAGTAATATAACTTTTGGACGGCACAATAGAACACAGAACTTCAGGTCAGACTGCCTGACCTGAAGAAGGCCTCGGAGTAGGCCGGAAGCTTAAATCATCTACAGTGTGAGTGTCCTTTTACGTGTTATCTGTTTTATTCTGTGTTCTATTGTGCCGTCCAAAAGTTATATATATATATATATATATATATATATATATATATATATATATATGTTCACATTCCCGGAAAAGCCACGAACGTGCACAATGAAACTCACTAAATAGTCAAAGCTAACACAGAAACCAAAACACACAAAAGAGGGACTCATTGGTTCTCGAATTTTCGGTGGTGCAACCACCTTTCTCAAGAGGAATTAGGAACAGAACTCATATATATATATATATATATATATATATATATATATATATATATATATATATATATATGTGTGTGTGTGTGTGTGTATTTGCAAGTATGTTAATTTAAAAAGTTTTCGTATGAGTGTCGCATTCGCCTCTATGGGTGTACATTTGCATGAAATTGTTGGTTTTGCATGTGTTTTTATTCTTATTACGGCTTGTGACATAACGACCCCGACAACGAGTCCTTGCGGCTTGCGGGGTATTGTGCACATGAAGCTCTCTTCCACTGTTATTCTAGCCCTCGCTCTCTCTGCCATGCTCTATCCTTCTTCCCTATCCTTTCCGCCCCTGAGTTTTGCTATCTCCCTTTTTCTCTCGCCCCATTACACTCTTCTATTGCTCTCTCAAACTCCAATCCCAGCGGAGGGAAAAACTTGAGCATTCTTCCAGCTCCCTTTTTCATTGGTTAAATAGCCCACCCTCTGCCTCCCTTTCCTCACCCTCTTTGTTAGTTCCTTCTCTACAAATACGTCTCTTTTCCTAATCCTCTCCCCATTGCCCACTCTTCCCTGTTACTCCCTCTGATTTTCCACTGAAGCGCACTCCATCTAAATCTTCAAACATCTTTCTTCCTCCATAATGCTCTCCACCAATTAGCCTCTCCTTCTCCCCTCTTTCTCTCTCCCTCTCGTACTCTCTCCCGCTCGCCCTTATCCTTTTGTTCTCCCTCCCACTTCCGTTTCTCGTTCACTTTTTCTCTAGCTTTCTCTACTCATGTTTCTCTCTCCTTCTCCCTTTTCCCCTAGATGTCTCTCCAAGTGGCTCTATGCCCCGGGGCATAGAGCCACTCCTTTTTTTTCTCCTCCTTTTTTTAATCTCCTCCCTACTTCCTGCCCCTCGGTCATTTCCTTTTCTTTTCTCCCTGTTGTTCTCTCCCACGGTTCTCATACTCTTTCTGTCTCCCTCTGCCTTCTTCCTTTACTTTCTTTCTTTTTTGATAGGTAACCTTTTGGGTAAAGTTGTTGACGCAAAAGTAACATTATTCTACTTAACAATCAATATAAAACTCACAAAAACACTTGTTTATGTTCCTTATAAAAGTTGATGACTCATTTGAGAAAATTTTATACACATTTCATATAAGATTTTTGAATTCTTTTGTGTTAATCTCTTTATTCCTAAACTTTTTGTTAACCTTATTATTATTAGGTAATCGACCAGTTAAGGTAGGTTTTTGGATGGACACAACTATCAAATAAACATTTTGTAACTCCAAACAAAACCTAATCCAGCTACTTAATCTACATCAGTTCCCTCTTCATCTCTGTGTACTTCTTTCCTCCCTTCATCTCATCCAACATCCCTATCCTGTTCCTGCCCTTTCCTCGCTTGCCCAACATTCTCCCCTCTATTACCCTCTTCAACATTCCACTACCGCTCTATACGTCTTTCATCCATTTTTCCTGCCTCCATAGGATTTCTCTCAACAAACCCCTCTCCTCACCCACCATCTCTAGTACTTCCTCATTTGTTTTCCTTTCGGTCCATTTCACCTTCTCCGTTCTTCTCCACACCCACATTTCAAAAGCCTCCAATCTACGTCTATCCTCCTGCTTCAGTGACCACGTTTCCGCGCCGTACGTATCTACGCTCCATATGAGTTTTTACGAGTCTTGTCTTAACATCCCTACTCAACGTCCCCATCATCAACTCCCTCCTCCGTGAGAAAGCCTCCTTGCCTAGCGCAATTCTTCTCCTTACGTCCCTACCACTTTGACCGTATTGGTCCAAAACACTTCCGAGATTTGTAAATTGCTCTACCTGCTCTATTTTTCCCCGCCTATTTTAATATATAGCTTAGCCTATTTCTTTCTGGAAAATCGCATAACCTTTGTTTTATTAATAGTGATTCTCATCCCATATTTATCGCACTGAACCTCCAATTCACTCAGCAATGCTTGCAGCCCCTAGGCTGACTGAGCCACTAATGCTTGGTCATCAGCAAACCTAACCGATTTTACGAATTCCCCTCCGACTTTCATTCCTACCTCCAGTTCTTCCCATGCCTCTTTAATCATTTCCTCTACATATACGTTTAACAGCACCGGTGACAATGGGCAACCCTGCCTTACCCCTCTTCCTAACACTGCCCATCCGGACTCTCCGTTCCCCACTCGCACCTGAGCAGTCTGAGACATGTACAGGTTGCGGATCAGTCTCCTGTCCCTCCAATCCATTCCTATTTTCTGCAATATACGCATTAAATTTTCCCAATTCACTCTATCAAATGCTTTTTCGAAATCTACAAAACAGGCAAAAACGTCCTGGTTGTATTCTATATTCCTCTCAATTAGTGATCTCATTACTACAATGGCATCACGCGTACCACTTCCCTTCCTAAACCCAAACTGATCATCCCCTAAGTAATCATTTGCCTTACTCTCTATCCTTTTGTTGATGATTCTGAGGATAACTTTAGCTGCGAAACCATAACCGGCACAGGGAAAGGAACTGGCCCCCCTACCCTGATGTGTGAATATTCACACGCCGTCGGGCTTGGTACATGGGTGAGCTCTACCATCACCTACTAAACCGACCTTCGGGTTGATTACTGTGTTTGCTAACCTTGTGCTATAAAAATTATTTCCCAACTCTATGATCTGTTGGCTATGCACTTTTAAAATATTTTTGAATCAGTGAGATAGTAAAGGCAATTTCAAGCTTTCGCTTTATTGGTGTCCGTTGAGCTGTTTACACTATAATGCTAACTATAACAAATGCCATGTGTACCGATTTTATTTAGCGTTAGATTTAAATTTTTAATCATCAACGCCTCCTGTATTTCAAATTAACTTAAGAAAACAGCAGTACGAAAGCTTTGACAATGCAATAGGTATTAAAAGCCTCAGTTCTTCAAAAAATGTTTTTCCTACCTGTATGTCTGGCTGAAAAATAATGCTTTAAATCATGATGAACCAACTAAAGGCGTACCGTTCTAAATTATGAAAAGTTCTGCATTCCCAATCTAGTAATGTTCTGAGTATTATTGAACTCTGATCAATTAAGTCCTCTTGCTGACTTTTTACTGTGAATGTCTAGAAAGGTACAGACAATGCGTGTTCGGACCACGTGCGCCATTGGGCCACGTCGCAAGTCCACGCATTCGTGGAGCATTTCCCAAAATCAATCCCGCTGAACACTCGCCATCATCCATCACCTAAGGAGTGCCGGAGGCAGGGCGGTAAGCTTCATGCTGCCTGCTCTTTTGATCTATCACACGTTACTCTGTGGAATATACATATTTCTGAATCAAACACATCGAAATGGAGGTAAAAATAATTTCTTTCCTTCCCATCCATTTTTATAATTTGAAGGAATTACACGAGGAGCCGTTTGTGAACTCTTTTCTGATTTTATGCGATATTTCCTTTGGGAGCGATAACTCAACCCGGTCGGCCAATCCCACGCGCCATTACGTTGAAAGACGGAGTAACCCGGAAAGGCCGATAGTTTATGAGGCGACATTATAAAAACTGATAAATTACGCGTCCTAAATTTGCCAGACAGCCATGTCGGCATCAGTATTTTGGAGGAAAAATATTCGCTCGACCAGTAAGTCATATTTTAAAAGAGCACGCTTTGTGATTACACTGGAATAGATACGTTTCTATGTATTATGAGTTCCCTGATTACGTGGAATAACAAATGTTTCCACTTGTCATCGCTGCGGTTTGCGATTTAGCAAGGAAATAACTTGGGCATGCTGGTGGGCTGAGTAAGTGGCCAGCGGTTTTGGGGATTTGGAGGGCGTGGGAGAGGAGGGGCGGAGGAGGCTCCGAATAACCTCCATTACCATTTATGGGCACGTCGATTGAAAATTATCTCCTATTCCGCGGACTCTTTCATCCGCTTAATTGGTATTATTCCCTTTTACCTTAAAATGGAATATGAGGGACATAAAGACGTAAGGGTATGACAAAGGTAAAGTTCAATATTGAAGCTCCATTTTATTATTTCATTTCCTTAATTATTAATGCTTTAAGATGAATGAGTGGACCGAGGAAGTATTGGAGGTGAACGTGGTCAGAGAAAGGCCCAAGAAAACGTACACCAGAAGTGCCATGGAAGAAAAGAGCATGTTGGGAACCGCATGTGCATAAGAAGGTGAGAAGTTAATAGGGACGAGGACGCAAGTAAGACATTTGGAATACGGAACAAGTGTCCTGGAATAACCTCTAATTAAGCTTCTATTTCGTCCTCTCGTACTCGCAAAAACTATTGCGCTGAAAAGGATTATGAATGCATTTATTACTCCCGAAATATTAACATTTTTGGCAGAGTATAAATTGTTTCAAAAATTATTTGTTTATATTTATCTTTAGGGAAAAACACCATGAAATCCGTGGAGTGATGCCTGCATAGTCGACCTCTCCCCAATCTCTGTGTAACTACGCTCAATGCATAAATGACTCTCTGCAATAAATGAAAGGTATTCCCTTCAAAAAATACTTGATTGATAGTTCTGTGCGCCAAAATTGTACCTTAATGTTTAGATAATTATATGCTGGAAGGCACAACACTTTTATATACAACCCGCCAACAGTTGAAAAAAATGAAATAACTTTGGAATTTGTCATGTCACTTAGAATTAAATTGGCTATAAACTCTTTCCGAATTGTAATAACTAAGTTTCTTGCAAGTGGTTTTTTTCGTAAAAATCATATTGATTGCTTTTAAGGTATATTTCACATGACATTTTATTTCTCTCGATGATTAGACTTTGAGGAAAAATTATTCCGAGGAATCAATCATAGCCTAATTGGAATTGTATTTCTCCAAAGGGTTGACCCTTGTTTGCTACCTTCGTACTTTGACATTTTTTATTACCTTGGGTTAACTACTTAATGCGCAACACTTTCCTCCGTAAAAATATTTAACTTTGGGGACGGACGGTTTTCATTTATAACGTAACTAGTATCAATATGAAATATTTCTGCGCTAGGTCCTACATAAAATGCGTAATTCATGAAAAATAACAATTCACTAAATTTTCATTAATATAGTTCCCACGTATATATACGTCCCACTAAAAAATGAAAATGTACATTAATTATATAATGAGAGTAATATGTGAAGAAATGATGGATCTTCGTTTTCGATGGGCCGATCGGACCACACTCATTTGATTTCTAGAGAATAATATTCTTTCCACAGTTAGTGAGTTCCTTGACGTTTTTGGTCTAATTAATGGTGGAAGAAATATTGATGAAGCTAGCAAAGATTTGTACTTCATGTAAAAATGAGTTAAACAGTGGCTACAACACTTCCCATTCAGAAATGAAAATCTTTGACCTGATTGTCTCTGATTGCCTCTGACTTCTAAGGATTTTTTGTCACTCTATATCACCTTCTTCAATCCCTCAGCCTAGAAGTTCGCCGTGTGGGCATTGAACCAGCTGGTAACATCGGATCGTGAGTTCCTCGTCATCTTAAAACCTTTTCCCATGAAACCACTCTTAATAGTGCAAGCAGAGTAAATATTAACAAGGTCAAGACTGCCGATATTGGTCGAAACACATTCATTCTCTCAATATTCTTTTGTCTTTGTGTTGGTCGGTAAAAAGTAATACTATAGTATTTTGTAACCACTTTGCACACAATTTTTGATATCCGTTCTTTTCTGTAACAAAACAATGTGTATAGGATTGAGTCCAAAAAGGGGAAATTTAGGCAAAAGCACTTATTTACCTATTTTATTAAAAGTAAAAAGAGAAGTTTCAGGCGTGATATCGTGGAATATCATGATTAATTGAAATTGGCAATTTTCCACAAAATAGTATGATAGTAATAATTCTATTTTGTGGAAAATTGCCAATTTCAATTAATTACTAAAAGTACTTAGCCACTCTTCCTATCCAGTTCTTACACTCCACCCAGCTTTCTCAAATCGTTGTCAATTTTCTATCCTCGTTTTGACTTTTATTAAATTTTTCTTGGCACTAATTCCTTTTTACTTCCGTTAAATCTTCAAGATTCCATTTTGGCCCCTATTAACTCTTCCCAATTTTAATTGGCAATAATTACAACTAAATTTTGATCCGCATCCACATCCGCGATGGAAAGCAGTATGATGTAATGCAGAAGTTTCAAAATTCATGTCGAACCGTAATATTATCAAAATGGCATTTACCTCTTTCTCCCGGTACATTGCATGTTCACCCGCACATATTATTGGTGACTATTTTGTGAAAAAGAGTCATAAACCTTGCAGAAATGTCACCGAAAGGAAAGTCACAAAAGGAAAATAACCATAATCGTATAAATAAAAGTAAAATCAATGAAACGCGAGAACGAGGTGTGAGATTGGCCGATCAAGCATGGACGTACAATAGTTCTATATCAGCGATTTGCACTATCCTCAAGAACAAGGGCAGGATTAAGGAGTTAGGTAACAGAAAGGGAAAGACAAGGATATCTATGCAACGGTTATGTGTTCTCAACGATGTTGAAAGGTTTTTTTATATGGGTAAACAAAAATTAATAGCAACGTGACCTAATTAACGAGAGTATCATTTGTGAGAAGACGATAGTGATTTTCGCCGACTTCGCTAAAAATACACCAGGATAATCAACACACAGCCACAGTGCCGTGAGGCGCCGCAAAGCAGTAAGCTCCAACTCAAAGGCAGCAGGGAACTTAATCAGTGGCTGCAAGAAGGTCGTAGATTCTGAGGATTACCTGCCGCAACAGGTTTCATTGTGACGAAACGGGTCTCTTCTGAGAAAGGATGCCGAAGAAAACCTAAATAACCGCCGAATGCCGAGCCAAATGCATTTTCCAGGCCACAAGCCAATGAAAGACCTTCTAATGGTAATATTTTTTGCCAATGCAGCAGCGATTTGAAAATTAAACCGCTGTTCCATCACCATTCATTAACCCCACGAGTGTTCAATGGAGTGGAGAAGAGCCGACTAAATATGATTCCTTTTCTTCAAATAGAACCCGCATTTCAGGTTGGCTCATTCCGCAATTGTAGAAACTATGAAGGTAATTCAGGTTCCTGAATAATTTTACATAATTTCCTTTGAATAAATCTTACATATAATTGTAGTCAATTTTTCTGCATGGCACGAATTATCATATTTTACATTGAGCTAGGTTGTAAAAATTGCCTCACCAAACGAGTGTTTAGCATTACGAGTAAGATTCTGAAATGAATTATGCTATAGTCATGCGAGGTTCCACTGTGCTTCACATTTTACGTCCAGAGCAAGGAAACACCCGTGCCTGAGGTTGTTAATAATATGGCTATTCGAATTACGCCTCAAACTTTGGTGCTCGGGAATGATGCTCGATCCCAATGGGTCGAGGTGCAGGCATGCAATTGCGGCAATGCGTTTCATAACTATTCGAGGTTAATTTGCCCACGTGGGAGAGACGACGGCCACATCGGTTTCCATACACCTCCTCCCCACGTGGTTCGAAACTTCAGCTTGAGGGCGACAGACGGTGAGATCTCACGAATTCAATTCCAGTTAATCGCGATTCCCCCTTCCCTCAGATTTTTGCGAATAATATTTACGCTCGCATCAGTCAATGGCCTACCCTTCTCACCCCCCCCTCACCCAGACCGCTGCCGAACCCTGCTACCTCCGGCGCGGCCTCGCTCAGGGCCGTTCCCCTCCCCTGCCGTCCATTCGGTCCCGTCCCGCCCCGAGCCGCGGATTACGCCGCCATTAGAATTTTTGTCTCGGAGAAAACGGTCGGCCAGCGACGAGGGGAAGAAAACATCCAGCGTTTCCCTCCCCTCATCGACTCCCTCTCTCCACCCCCGAGGCCTCAGTTTTCTTCCCCCTCGCTTTTCGCCAGAGCAAGGCAGGCAGGCGGGAGGGCAGGCGGGGGGCGGGTCTGGGGCGAGGGGTGGAGGAGGTGCCGGCGCATCGTTTGAGGACGCCGACGAGCTCACCGAGATATAATCGCTTCGCTCCGTTTTCTTTTGATTTTTTAAATGAGAGGAGATGCAGAGTCTCTATAACTTCTCCCTCAATGAGGTTGTTTTCCTTTTTCCGTTGGCGTACATCTTCTTATTTATTCTACTTCCTTTTTCGTCGCCGCCGCAGCCCGCCTTGCTATCGTCTTTTTCGAGGCATATTGGATTTAAGGCCACGACGATCTGTGGGGAGTTTCGGTACAAAATTGGAATTTAATAAAAAAAATGTCTTTTCTTGAGAGTTAATTCATGTCTTACCTGTATCTGGATACTTTCTCGAAATTAACGGAAGTAGTTCATCTTCAGACAAATTTGTAATTTGTTAAGTTGTATCGTCCCTATGCGAATAATCACAAAGGATATCATTCAAAGGACCTCGCGCCATATAAATTACTTATTTAACTAATGTCTTCGCTCTAATGTTAAACGGGTATAATAACTCACACTTGCGGATCCTACGTCATAGTGAGTACGAAAAGCCTTGTCTCATGTTAACTCCAACGACATACTTACTAGTGACTCTTTAAAGGGTACACGAATACGAATGTGAAAAACTTATCATAAAATTTCGAAAGATCTCAAGAAACGGAAGCATTATTATTAATACATCTTATGGGAATAAATAGAAGCCAACAATTTTGGTTCAACTCCAATACAGTTAGAAGTATTTTCATCATTGTTTATACATTTACATCTATACAATTCCCGGCAAGCCGTCAAAAGGGCGTGAGGTGGGAAGTGATCGGACCCCACACGTAAAAATAGAGTGCAACTACAAGAGATATTAACAAAGCATGCCTACGTATGCACTAGATGTCTAATCTACGTTTAATGTGGTTGCTGGTTGGAAAAATATTAAGTTCAACATTTTCACTTTTTTTCCTGATCGTACGAGGAAAGAAAGAATATTCATATCTATGTATGCTGGAGTCTATCTTCATTATGTTATCTTTGTGGTCAAAGCTGCCCATATAATTTAGAGCCATAATTATTCCCTTTGCATCACAATTTAACTCGTATGTTCCGAACGTAGCGGAACGTCTGTCTCGCATGTCGCTTGTCCTTTTCGCAACTCAAGCGACCCCCGGCCTAATAACTCTAAAGGACCCGTCACGATCGTCTTCTTATCATGATATTTTTTTGACAAATCTAGCGGAATCTCTCTTAATTTAATGTAAATCCTTTATTAACTTTTTCTTCCTAGGATGCCAATCACAGACTGCGGATTGAAAATGGGACCTAACGAAAGGGAATAAATAAAAGAGTTGCTGGCGTGACTTGGTGGAAAATCTTCATATTTAAATTTAAAAATAAACAACTTGGATTTTCCACATAGACAATTTTTATTCTCTACCTAGGTTTCGTTATGTTATACCATAACGAACCCAAAGTAGTGAATAAAAAAAATTTCTGAGTGGAAAAGCCAAGTTGTTCATTTTTCAATTCCAATAAAGGGAAATAATACTTCACCTTAACTGTTATATTACATTTCCCAAACACCCACTTAATGAAGCCGATTATCTTTAAGGCGGATCCGTATATTTTTCTGAGATATGCTCCACGTGATTGTACATGGTGTTAGAACTAACCCAAATATTTAGTCCGTTCGGCAGCAGTTGAAAGTGAAATCTACAATTTATGCCCTATCATCCCTATAATTTCTTCTTTTGCTTCGTTATTTCCAAACTACGCATTTGCTTATGCTCTATTGGGCCTTCATCTGTCGATTTATGAAAAAATCTTTCTAAAAACGTGGCTATGTCTCCAGTCAATTCCTTTAATACTCTAGCACGTAAATCTTTTGGACCTGATACTTTGATAGCTTTGATACTACGGACACGTAGCTCGATTCCTCACTTGGACAGTGTTATATCCCTAAAATATTCTAAAATGCTTGAAGGAACTCGTTTTTTGAGCTGATATCTTAATCGTATACGCTCTGGAAAAACTTCTTCAAAATATTATCGTTGTTACGCTTCCTATAATACGTCTGACGTTTGCCCCCTTTAAGTGCAGTTGGGTAGTCTACCCTTATTTTCTCTAACGTAACACCAGAATAATTTTGGATTTTTTTCAGAATATTCGAAGAGTATTTTTGTTTTGAAGTTGTGTAAGTGATCCTAGGGCATGGTAATGCCTAATTAAAATTAAATTTAATAATAAATATTTCCACAATAAACCAAAAGGTTTACCACGGCATTCTTTTAGTTTCGGCTTGAATTAAATCATAAAACTCCGTCATCACCCTTTAAATTTTTTTAAAAACTCACTTCAACCTTCTTTTCTTTCTTAACACCGCTCTGATTTCTCCGATGTACCGTCTCGGTTCCTTCCTGTCGTATTTAACTTTGGAAGAAACGTACGTCTTCATTTCTCCACGTACGGTACATGTATTTGAGAAACACTTCCAAATACTCTCTGTATCGGTGATCTGCGGTTTCATCTTTAAGTTTCGTGATTCGTTTTTAAATATTCTCAAATTTTGTAAAAATGTTTCTTCATTGAATACTTTACTCTTTTTCTCAATTGCTTAAATGAACACAGTTTTTATTTTTATAATAACAGTTTCATGGTCGCTGAGGCCGTCTACAATTTCAATGTTTGTGCAAATGTTGCGCGTAGGCGTCGCAAACTTATCTAGCATGGAAATATAAACGCAAACTTTGCAGATAAATGGAGGATTTTTTCGAATAAATTTCCGTTTTTTTTGCAGATTTCCCCAAAACGTCACAAATAATATGTGTTAGCATAAATTTGGAAAAATGTGTGCTCGCTAGCGACACTAAGATGCTAGCGGAACGAGTGCTCAACACAGACTAATTCAGAACTAGTCCCAAATAATTTACGGCAGGTTAATATTTCCAGGGTTATCACAATTATCCTCTTGCCTATTTAGAATAAAAATTTCGTCATCGAGCATATGTTGAACGTCTTTACAGTAATTCGGGAGTCTGTAAAATTATCACAGGAATGTGCTACTGTCGTTGTACTCCTATGCACGGCGCCTAAGCATTTATGTGACATTTTCATCGCTTTCATAATGTTTGCTAAATATTTGTAAATTTTCCGTAAAGAATACTCCCCCATATAGGCTATTAGACCTAAAATTTTTGCAGATCGTCAGACTATTTGGAAAAAAACTCACTGTTTGCTGTAACTTCCGTGAGACAGCTTTCCGCTCCGTCGACTATTTCTGCCTTTGTACTTAACCAAATATATTCAATATCCTATCTTTTAAATTTTTGCTACTGCAATTTAAATCTATATTTTTATTGGTACTTAAATATTTTGTTTGAATTTGTCCTGATGGCTCATAATACTATTTTATAAGGCTCTATTTATAAAATTAAACTGCTCTTGTGCACACTCTCATCATCTTTAATAAACCTACTAAATAACCATCTATGACACTCATCGCAGTCGTTTTTCACAAACATATTTCGTAACGATTGATTATACGGCTCACTAAATGATCTCAAAATTGTTCTATTTTCTGTCTAAAAGATAATGGTAACGAAAACTGTAGTTAACTATGGATTTGTCCTTTGGCAAACACATTTGTTAAATTTGTGTACCAGCAAATAAATATCTAGGATTCATAAAGAGGATACTTCGGCATTGTAATGACAAGGTCAATGAGCTTTATTTCACGTTATTTAGGCACCCCCTAGGGTATGCTGCGGGTGCAAGGGTTCTCACGAGGTAGGCTTAATTTTTTAATTAGATCGAGTGCATCGTCGAGCACCTAAGTTTGTAAAAAGTTGTTATAAAAAGGTAGCAGTGTTACGAAACATTTGGAAGAATTAGGATGGCAGCCACTGCTGAACGTATGTTTACATACAGTTTGAATTTACTTCGTATATTTGAGGTGGATTACTTACCTGAGGATGTTAAATACACAATATAGGTCCCAACTTACAAAATTAAATCAGATCACGTTCGTAAAATCAGGGACATTTATAGTAGAACGGATAATTTTAATATGTCATTATTTCCTCGAGCCATCAGAGATCAAAATATATATATGTCAGCAGGTGCGAAGGAGATAATTAGCGTTGGAAGTGCATATATTTTGTCTCTATCCTGCAAGTTTTTATTTAAAAAATCCATCTTTAAACAGGTTTCTGTTTGATTTGAATTAGCTCATCCTGTTCCCGAATGTAGTGGAATGTAAGTACTTTCTTTCCTGTGATTAAATTTGTTCCAATACATGATCAAGCTAACGTTTGTATAGATTTTTCATGATTGGGTTTCTGCGTGCGTGGCTGGTGACTTAACACACCCCGCCACTCGCCCTTAAGGTGGATTGCGGATTGTTATGTATATGCCATAAAAATACATGCAGTGATAGAGTAACTTACCTGCTACCCTAATCGTCGAGGGTACCTACTCTACATTGGAAGACTTCGCTTTAGGACAACGGTCAATGGACATAGGCAATTTGAAGTCTAACATATTACGGTAGCGATTGTAACTGTTACTTGAATAAATTACTGTTTTGAATATTTTGAAGCACTCTTTTAACCATTTCATCTATCCATCTTTTACCCTGAAATGCAATATGATTTCATCTACTTATCCTACCTCGTCGACCATGATGTAAAGGACACTTCGAATTGAATCGGATGGTTGGAAAAGTCTATTTTTTGCAAAAGGCGTGCACGTTGCGTCATATATTTCATGATATTCTTTCAGAGGGAAATGGAGCACGTGACCCTCCACTTAGATGATACCTCGCCCATTTCAAAACAGACAACGTCACATTCATTTGGTTTGTAAATTATTTCCTCGCGCTTGAGAAACGAGCCGATTCATTCAACCGTTATATTTATTAATAACTGGACCTTGATCATTCAGGTGCAGAATTCATTACTTCAGGGGGACATCTTTTCTCTATTCCTCTTTTGTCATTCGCTCTTATGTCACCCTCTCCCTCATTCACTAGGGTGGTTTTCTACGGTGATAATTTAGTTTCATGTGGGGCAAAAGTTCCTATTTATAGGTGATAAAAATGACTCCGCTAGCCAAAAAAGAAATGTACGTTATCTTTAGCTAAATATCTTAAAAATAGACAGTGCTTGAAATACTTAAGTTATCAAAATATTTGACTTGAAGGGTAGGAGATGGGGATAACAGGAAAACCTCCTTGGCACTTCAGGACGGCGGATTGTAGTGTCTTGTCTGCGATTAAGTTATTAGAACTCCTTGAAGGCCAACGGTACGTATATCATATCCCTTGAGTTATGGGTGCATTCTATATTGAGAACCATTGGTGCATATTATTAATATTCTCGCCATACCACCCACGCAGTGCCATACTGTTATTCTGCAATTACGTGGGAAGCATCCCCAATTAAATTAACCTCTAGGGACTACTTCGATCCTCTTGTGTCTTCTTGGGTCCGAAATGTTTAATTTCTGCCTAAAAATAGGGAGGCTACTCTCTCATAGAAAAATATTTGTATAATGACTGCAAAAAAACTGTATTTCTGTCTTTTGGTGAATCCGATTGAATGTCCACCGCTCTTCGACTGCGACATGATAGCGGAACGAAATAGAAGACTAAACGAAACGGAAGGCGTTAGACTGTCGTTCAATTGTGATCATGTTGTGCACTGGATCCTATACAACGGGAGATGAGCAAATTTCATAAAATATAATTCAACCGGTCAAATCGGTTTCTGAACGCTTCGCTGCGCGCGCGTAGGAACACCAACTCATTTCATGACGATTATTTTCGTGTCTCGTCAAAAGGGCACCGTAAAAAAAAAACAAATTAAAGCCGATATCCGTTGCTTGTCGCTATCAACAAGATGCGCATGCCACTGGAAAATAATTCTCGGGGAAACGCTCGACAATTATGACCTTCTTGTTCATTCCAAAGCACACCAAAGGTTTATTTTCTATTGAATCGTTTACCACAAACGCGCGCACGCTCACTCATAAATTCCTCCGCTTCGAAAGCACGTCCGTTCTTTGATCCAACTCGACCCTCCCCCAGCCATTGACGAGGAAAGGAGTGAGGCCCTCGAGTGGCGAGAAATAGCGGAGGGGGTTCCGGACGGCCGAAAGAGGGGACGAAGCACGGAGCCTCCCCATGGCGCATGCATTGCGAGCGGCGGACGCGATATTCATGGTTGACTAGGCGCAAATATTTCTCGATAAACACCCGGCTGCCTCATGAACCGCGAATATCTATCATCCGACCTCTGCTTGCAGCGCTGAGAAAGCCTCAACCGCTCCCTGCCCGAGACTTAATTTACCGATCGAGCTATCTAAACCGAGCTCCACCTTCTTCTCACTCCTATCCTCCCCATCACCAAGCAACCCTCCCCCCTTCCCTGCTCCGAAACGATGCATCTCCAGCCTAAAGCGGCCCCCGCGCTCCTCCGTGGGCGCTCCATCGCGGCGTCGGCGGCACGCGAGGCGAGAAATTGGGAGCCGGGCGGTCGGCGTCGGCGGTAGCGGGGTTGGGTGCTCTCGGGTGCGGCGGCTCCCTGGGTCGGCAGGTTCCATCTCGAGTCGCCACCACGGGGGGCAGACGAAAGGGGGAGGCGAAGAGGCCCTCTCCAACCCCCCTCCTCCCGCCAGGCGCGAGGAGACTTGGCAACGCGGCGCGGGGTTGGATTCTATATAGTAAGCCACACACCGGCCCCCCAGGGCGTTCGCCTCCCGTGACGAATGGGGAAACACGAGACCCGCGCGTCTAATCATGAGGATGCAAATGGTGAAGTAATAATTCACGGCCTCTCCCCCCCCTCCTTCCTGCCCCTTTCCCCCTCTCTCTCCCTCTCTGCCTCCCCCCCCCCCCAGGGCACGCAGAGACGCTCCTCATACTCGTCATTCATCCACGGAGAACACAGGGGGCGAATCATCGGGGGTCCCGAGGCGTGGGCGAGCAAGGGGCCGGCCAGCAGTGGGGTGGGGCGTGCAAAGGGGGGGCGGGGCGCCCGGGGAGGTGAGGGGCGGGACATGCGGGGGAGGGTGGCTCGAGGGTCTGGCGGGGATGGGTCGGGCGGGGGTGGGTGGCGAGGGCGAGGCGGACGGTCGACGGCGGTCTAGTGGGGGGGGTAGCGCGTCGCGTGCGGGGGGTGGGGGACGCGTGTGGCAAGTTTCCGTCCGTCTCCGAGCTGCCGCCGCCTCCCCTGAGTGTGCGATCGCGCTATGTGTGATGCAAACTGTCCGTCTGCCTTCTGCTTGCATGCTCGCTAAGTTAGTATTTGAGCACGACGCATTCTTCGCATTTGGAATTCAATCTGAAGTTTATTTCCAAAATGCCGATTTTACACCGAAACATATTGATCGGAAACATCTCCCATGATTTTTCTTCCTTCCCTTGTCCTCATGATTTCTGAAATGACCGTGGTCGATTTCCATCTGTTTCTCATTGTGCCATATTACATCTCTGTTGAACTCCTATTCACATTCTTTATGCTTAGTTTCGATATTTTCAAGTTGTAAATATTTAATACATATCTTGAAAGGCATGTTTAGTAATTCGGAATTTTTAAATACTTTAATTTTATATATATATTATTATAATAATATTTTAAATATTTTATTGCAGGGGAAATAATTTAATTTCTACACAGCATGCACTAAAAAAAGATGAAACAATTATTTAACTTTCTCTTTTACTCAGTGTTCGTGTGGAGACGTTCGATATGTTAAATATGTCAACACTGTTGGTAAATTAGAAATACTTTGTGGCATGTGATACTTGTACTTATCTTTTCATTTTACACCTGTAGTTACACTGTCTTATATTATTATGTTACGCACGTGACCACTACGCATGCATACATATTCAAGTCTCAGGTTTCACCCGTGTTGGGTTCTACCTTGTTTTCTACATTTACGAAAACACATTTCACGGATAGAACAAAATTTAATTAAAGTATTTTATGCTAGAGCCTGTTCCATTTTAAATCAAACTGGTGACAAATTTGTTAATTTTCCTAAATAAATTACATGCCGCCTAAATAATTACAGTTCATACTTCCGTAATTCATGACCGACTACGTTAGAAGGAACTCTTAATTTATACGCATGAAAACCGTAAGTGAAACATCACTTCCAGACCATCAAATTAGTTTGGTAATGACTGCTATTGTGTGAAAACTTACAGATCGTGTATTCGAGATCCATTAGGGGTGCATTCTAGGTATTCAACAGCCAGGGATCGTGTGCCCAAAGGTATGATCATCGACTTGAAAGCACCATGACACCGATTCCGCAAAATCCCCTTTTATATACATATGCCGTGAACAACATTGGATAATGCGGCAAGTCGACGCATTCCACCGACAAGTCTTCCTCTCCCATCTGGCCCTCCAGCGAAGCGGTAAAACGATCGCCTTTCACCGCGAGAGCGCCGAGCCCGACTCCACGATATCAATGCGTGGGAGTAGCAGAGAGGCCTCGGCGGCTGAGCATCCGGGCGCGGGCGGCGGCCCCTCTTCCTCGGGCCTTTGGGACGGGGAGTGGTCGTGGCAGGTTTGGTCCGGACGGGCGGGGGTGAGGGGCCGGGAGGGGGAGGGGTAGGCATTGTGGGTGGGCAGCCGGGGGGTGGGGCGGGACCCAGGGTCTCCCTACCCCTCCCTCCCTCTCGCCCTCCATGGCGGGAGCCGCGCATCCCGAAAAAAATAGACAAAGGGAAAAATCACCCTTTGTTCGAGGGGGACGCGTTGTGGAGAATCGGTAATTGATGCTCTTTAGGAGGGTTCTCACTTAGTTCCCATTCCACCGTAATGACATCATGATTAGAATTTCCCGGTGAAATTCGTATAAAAAAAAGGCGCAGGTCACATTGTTTTTAAAACACACTTCCTTTTCCGCTCTTTCTGCGGCCTCTCCGAGCAGATGCGTGCGGGAGTCGGAGACTCCTTCCCGGCCGAGGCCGCGAGAGGACTGTCGGTGTAGTTGATGGGAGTGGGTGTCTGTCGCCTCCGCGTCCTTCGACGCGAAGGGGAGCGGAGTGACATGCTGAGAGGAAAGATATCAAGGGTAAAATATATTTGATGGGTGTGGACACTGGTATGCTATTGTCTCGGGCTTCCGTCTGAACTATGCAGCAGACGGACGTGGAATATTCAATTAGATGACATTGTGACCGTGTTTATTTTTCATATCCATGGTGCATGGATGTGAGCTACCTCCTTGACAAACATTTCCATTGCAACCAAAAACGAAGGTTTCTAAATTCTTTGGACTGGTTTTAAATAAATAAAATAGGTTTAAAAAAATTTAAGTAAATAACTTGCTCTTTAGAAATCATATTCTTTCAGTTTCATAAATCTACCCCACAAAATATGCATCCCAACTCTTTCTCCTATGCATTCACGGATCTCTAACACAACCATAAGAAACTCATGTACGGAGAAATGACATCGGTCGAACTGAATTAGGAATATTCGATACGTATACCGATGGCAGTGTTCCTAATGCCCAATCGGCAGTTAAAAGGAAAACCGCTTTGGAAAATAATGTTAAACACGAGAATTCAACGAGAAAAAAATGGCTAATAGAAATACATTTCAATTGATAAATAAAACAGTTTCTGGCGTAACTTGGTGGAAAATCTTCATATTGATGTTTTTATAAATCAAACCACTTTGTTTTTCCACATAAACTTTTTATTCTCACGACCCAGGTTTCGTGATGATGTTGTGCTATAACGGAACGTGGGCCGTGAGAATAAAAAAAGTTTATGTGGAAAAGCAAAGTGGTTTGATTTATTAAAACGTCAACATTTCAATTGCATTTCTATTGACCGTGAGCTATAAGGATACACTCTAAATAAAATATTGGTGCAATACCCAATCGGAAAGATATGAATCATGAACTTCAATTTGCCAACAATCAAATAAAAATGGACGATAAACTCATTCTTTTACTTAAATATATCTTCCCACTGAACTAACAGAGGGCCATGGACTAACAGAACACTCAGAATGACGTGAATAAAATTACGGCATTTGTTACATGGTATTAATGGGCGGACGGAATACATTTTAACTTTCTCTGCGAAAGAGAAAACATTATAATTACGAGAAAATTCCACTTCGGGTTTTTTACGTCAATTTATGTTCCTCACTCTCCTCAGCCGCCACCCCATCGGCACATCCACACTCTCGGGCCGCGCCGCCTTAATATCATTCCAACCGCCCCTCCGCCGGATCGAAGAGATGAACAGTCCTTCGCCTCCTTGATACCACACCTCCTCGGTTTCTCCCTCATCCAGGCGGCCGCGTCCTTTCTCTCCTGCACCAACGGACCTCAGCCCGAGCGTTATGAAACCCAGAAACAATCAGTCTCGCTCCTCACCCTACCCCTCCCCTCCCCTCTGCACCCTCAGCGCCCACGGGCAGTCATTCCTGAGCCGTCTCGAGGAAGGGTTAGAGGCCAGGAAATTTACATCTAAGAGTGATTCGCGTTGGTTTTTCTGTGTTTCCCTGCTCCACCTCATGTTCTGAAGTCATCATTTGTATCACCGAACGGCTGCTTTCATTAATTCTACCACATACGACTTTCTGCCCATCTTCCACTTCGTCGTGACACCTCTGTTTCTGGTTCTCTGTTTATATCTTTCCATAACATATTCCGCTTCTGTTTTAACACCCCTTATTCCAATCTATTTTAGTCATTTCTCATCAAAACCTTAACACCCTTCATCTCTCATTACTATCCCTTTTCATAAGTATGCATCACTCTATTACTTTCTGACTTTTGCGCAACGGACACTCAAGGAAGAAACTCACCATTTGCAAGAGCTATATGCTTACTTCGTTCGTGTTTCTCGATGGAAATAGTTGACATCCTAATGGAATCCAACTGAAATTCCCAACTTGAATAATCCCAAAACCTCTTCGCGCGCCTTTCCACCGGTTGAATTGTTCAGTCCACATCAATTACACGCATACTTTTTGCTCATTACATGTATTCCAGTAAATTAATCTTCATATGCATAATTATTTGGCTTTTGCCCCATGAAATCTACGACGATTCCAGCACAATTCTTGGCTCTTCTTTCCGGCAAATGGAATTCCATCTGCAAATATTACTTCAAAAGATAATCCGAGGTTCGATTGCACATGATCGCCTCTCCCTTCATATACGTACATGCACTCCAACGCCCTCCTCCACCAATCCTACTTCACTTGGACAAACCTGATATCGCCACAATTTTTAATCCCCCCGGTTCGCAGAAAGGATCTTTACTCCTAACGAAATACGCGCCTCCACCATCACCGTCAGAGACGTGAGTAATGAGGATATATTCAATGTGATCAACATGATCAACCGAGCAACAGTTACACGGAGTCTTAAATCTCAGCCATAAACACTGAAACAACTTTTTCCAGCACCCAAAACTGGCAGCGTCAAACATATAGGTGATCGGATTATTTTGCAAATTAAATTGGAGAGGAAACGACATCCATCTTCACCCTGAGCCACTCCTCACCTTGAACTCAGAATTGAAAAAAAAGTCACCCAACAATCCACCTATGAAGAGGCATATTTACCTCAGATCTACTCCGGTGAAACATTTTGTAATTAATTTGAAAACAGAAATACCCGAATGTTAAACCTATCTGAATCGAGAATCTATGTTCTCCCTCTGAATTGTGTTCCATCCTCAATTGCATTCAACCCGGCCATGATACGATTCGTATTATCAGTACAAAATCAGACAATGATTCAACTGTGATGTTCCAAGGTATCATTATATAAAAAAAGTCATTCGCCAAATAAAAATGATGAACATTCTGGAAACATTTGAGTGACTTGAAATACGAAGAGAAAACCTTGATATCCAGAAAAAACGACCCTCATGAAGAAATTGTAGCATTCTCTTCATTCAATACGAAATCTCTACTATGACACCTTCTTCCAAAAAGATGAATTTTTGTACGTTGTATGCAGAGTAATTCGTCCCCCTTCGCAAAATATTAGGATTTACTGGAAGAGTACAGGGTAAATTTGATGAAAAGATTAAATAATTACCTTATCTTTCGCTGGTTAGGTTAAATTTCTTCCTAAAAGGTCCTCGTGGTGTGTTCTTTTAGCTTAAGTGCACGACTGTTCTAGGCGACGAGTTTGTACCGTTTTCGTTTCCTTTGGTTGCTTTTGTGATTGAGGTCAGCTAAGCGGGAGTGTTTTGCATAGAAGCGTTCGTTTTACTTTTTTCTTCTTAAAATATTTCTGAAACTTAAATGTTTTTAATTTGTCTGGACAACGTATCCACACAATAGCTCTACAGTTGGGCCCAAAGGCGAACCTTCGTACAACTTTGGGAGGACCACGTCTTCGTAAAGGAGAAAACTGGGATTCAAAAACTCGGATGGCTCTTGTGATGCAGTTTGGATTGGTGAGATAAGAAAATTTTTGAAATTCGTTAGCGAGGTCATTTGGCAAGGGATTTGGGGATTGTTTCCAAGAACGATACAGTCCCTGACTCTGGAACAGAAGAGAACAAAGGTCACATTGGACAAGACTACGGGAAATACATAGATCGTGAAACTACTTTGCATCACAGCGGTGACCAGCGAAGATGACACACAAAAACAACTTCCGGACCAAGAAATAAGCCATCGAGCAACAACTATGGCAATACTACGGCTTCCCTGGAGGAAGGGAACACAAGTCGTTCAAATAAAAATAGAAAGGACCACATCTTCATACGTACAGGTTAAATGCAAACGAACTATTGTAATCAACGATATACCAAGACGCACTTGCGCTTGCTGTGAGATACAAAGTGCACGAAATGTGGTCCTACCCTTGTGAATGGCGTAAAAGTTTACGCCATCGTCAAGAACATTCCTGTCGTGGCGATGGACATTAATGTCTTAAAGGAGAGGAATCCATGGATCTTACGCAAGGACTGACGGCATTGGAGGTATTACAAGGGAAAGGCACGGAAGCAGGGTTAATGGGATCATTCACCTCGAGCATGGCAAACCGACACTCCCATCAACTTCTCAAAAAGGGAAGAGACAAAAAGGGGGAGGAAGTAGCGGTGAATCATTGGAGCTGTAGAAAATTATGAACGAACTCAGGGGAGAGGTCAGGGGGTCAGAATCTACCTTTTCTATTCGTGCGACCCCTGCAAAGCGATCTCTCCCTTACATCATATCTTAGGTCTTTAAAAATATACTTTATTGGAGCAGCGAGTACCGAGGTAGGGCTTCCGCAACCGGAGGAGGAAGGGGATGGGACATCCACGTCCGCTGATGGCGGCCGCCACCATTCTGATTCTTCATCGTTGTAATCCGGACGAGCAAGGTAAGAGGAGAGACGGCAGAGAAGAAGAAAGGTTTGGGAAGGGCAAGTGAAAGGGGCAGGAGAAGGAGAGGAAGGTCCTTTGGTAAGTCTTAGAAAAAATGTGCTGCCAAGGACTTCCTAAGAAATATGAACTCCCTAACCCCTCCCCCCCAAAAGATACGCTGGGTGTCGTTGGAAGGGGCATTTTGCACAACACTCAGGGCCCACTTTTCACAGATTCAGACACAGGCATCGGTGTCCCTGATATTTACCGCGAGAAGATGCCCGGGGGAAGGGGGTCTACTGACCGCGACCTCAGCATTCAAGACGAGAGCCGCACCCATGAGATCGGGCAGTCAGTCTTCCTCAGGTGAAGGAGGGCAATATCGATAGCGGAGTCGGAGACGCCGCGGGGCTGCGGAGATGCTTTGAATGGAGTGGACCCGATCTAAATGCGGCAACAAATGATAGTCCCGGGAGAGGGAGAGCGTGAGTGATGCCCATTGTTAGCATTTATTTCATTGGAAAGTCTCCATTCCTTTTGAGGGTCGGATCAATTTAACATTTCGGGACCATGGCATGTCCTAAAGCTTTGAATATTTGAGTAAGATACATTTATGGATTGAGAGTCGACATTTTCTTTCTACTGGAGGTCAAAAATGAGCTCATTTGAGACGCAAATGCCTTTCAAGTAACTGCTAAATCGAATTAAGAAACTAGAGGTACTACTTCCTACTATTCAAATGCTGGCATCTCAAAAACTTATGACGTCTTAAGTGAGGGCGGATAACGTCAACAAGTATTTGCGTGGCATGCAAGATTGTATGACCGTGTAAAGTGTTTGTCCCATCTGGGAATTATAATCATGCCACAAGGGAAAGAGTTCTAAACAAGTCACTGGTTGTCCACCCAGGTTTCTTCCAAGGGAAAGTCATAAAAGCGAGAGATTTTTTAATTTTTCATAAAAGCCAGAAATAATTTTAATTTTACGAAGGAGAACAGTTTCCCCAAAAGACAAGGGCTGCAATATTTTACAAAAACGAGATTTCATAAAAACGATCTCTCTAAACCTGACGTCTTGATCTGAAATCTTATAGTACCTTTTCACTAAGTTCGTCCACATACGAAAATAAGACAGCATTTGGTGAAACACGGCCGGAAAACAGTTTTACAGTTTTACAGTTACAGAAAACAGTTTTACAAAAAACTAAAGCATTCCCGTAAATTTACTGAAAACGTTCACTATTGATGGCTGTTGAACAAATACTAAACAGCGTAGCGTCTTCAAACTTGAAACATATGCTTTATAGGTTGCATACTTTCTTAAAAAGTGATATTTTTAAACAACTACCGCCATCTCTAGGTCAGGCCGGGTACTGCTGGGACCACTCTGGCATGTTTCAACGGGTAATTGAGAGAATCTTTTCATCTGATAAAATCCACTTGAAAATTAAAAATACATAAAAATAACATCGAAAACGCGTCACTTTGGACCTGCAGAAATATTTATTTTGATCCCTATTAGTGCGAGGAGAATTCGAAATTCTCAATGTGTCCGTTCTACATTCTCCCAAATTTTGCGGACGCAGTCTGATCTACCATAGTAAGTCGGGGACTGTAGTATATCTTGAACATCTTGAGGCCAATAACTTTAATCAAATTTATGCAGTAAATTTAACCTGTTTTTCAACCTACGGTCAACTTGTGGATCCCATTCGAAATCATGCAATAGAGTCGTGACACTGCTATATTGTTTATAACAACTATTGACCAACCTACGCTGCTCTATGTTTCACTCGTTTTAGTTCCAGAAGCAAGCGTACTTCGTGAGGAACCCATGTCCCCGTAGCATACTTGTACTCCACACTGGCCTAACTAACGTAAAATGGCAAACTCTTTTACTATTTTATTACATTCCCCAAGTATCATTTTC
Source organism: Hetaerina titia (assembly GCA_037158775.1). NCBI lineage: Eukaryota > Metazoa > Arthropoda > Insecta > Odonata > Calopterygidae > Hetaerina > Hetaerina titia. The sequence goes on from CM073779.1 coordinate 15,222,405, forward strand.
ATTAATCCTTACTTTTTATTTTATAATGCGCATATTTCACCAATGTTTTCCACAAAACATATTATCGTTATCGTAACACATTTTTTGCCAATTCTAAGACCGTAATCTTCGTTTCTTTGTGGAGTAATTTTTAATACATTTAAATGCAGTTAAATGAATTCTTCCAAAAAATCATGGAAACACATTTATTCAAATTTAATTTTGACGCGGCGATATTTCAGAACACTTTTGGATCATATTGAATTCATTGTATAATGATTCCTTGTCTTCGTGACAGGTTATACCAGTATACCTGTATATCACTGCATCGCCAGCAAAGAGAAGACCTATTACGTACTTTCCTCGCGGCCTATTAAAAATAGATGGAACTAGGCTATACACACTTATCTATTCCGTTGCTTCCCATATTTTGGAGCAACTTCCTATGAGAAATTTTCTCGATGAAATTTTTAAAATAAAAGAACTATAGCATCAACTTGAACGTTATTTTCGCTCAAGACCAAACTATCAGAAACGGAAAGTTGCTAGTTGGGTTTTGAAAGATCTACCCTTACGGACACTTTCGATTTTTTATAACTATACTCTGAAAATCAAGATTCTTCATGATAGAACTTATAATTATCTGCCTTGAGATTTTCCACGAGATAGATGCGAAGAAAAGGGGTCGGTAATTACTCGGTTCTTATCTATCGCCTTTTTTAATGGTGCGCGTGACATTGGCTACTTACAAGTTCTTGGGTACTACCCGATCAGTTGAGTCATTTTAATGGTATTTTCCAAATAGGCGGCTAGTTCTGGTGTTTCCGTTTGGAAGACTTGAGAAGGAATTTGATCAGGACCTGGTGGTATATTTGTCTTTAATTCTAAGAGAAAAGATTACAATTTTAGGCAAATGTTTATGGAAGTGACTTTGTAACGACCCGAATGGTTCCAGCGAGCCTACGTTTATGGACTGGCAGGTTCTTGTATTTAACCCTGTAGTGTTAAAGGCAACGAATGCTTAAGAAAAAGTGAGACGCAGTGGTCAATTGGTAAGTCATGGACTGCATACTGCACTGGAAAAGGAAATGTGTTCAAGGATATAGATACAATAATTAGTTTTGAGGAACGAGAGTGAAGATATAAATTCTTCAATATAGAGGGTGGGTGAAATGTTGCAATTGAGAATGTCGATAGAATTTTTCAAGAAATGATCAACGTAATGACTAAGTGAAGAGTTAACCTGAATGTTTAAGGGACTTGTGAGAGAGGGATTGGAAAAGACGAAGGGGTAACAGCGGGAACGGTTGCCGGTGTTCAATGTTCGTTATTGTGAGGTGACAAGAGAGCCTTCAAGCACATTCTTGGACTTTATCATATTTTGAGGAATGCGGACCATTTTCTTGAGCAGTTGTTTGTTTGATCAAGGAGTTGGGTGAAGATGTAATCACTTTTTGTTTAAATTATTAATATTGATATTCTACCGGTTATGGTAGGTTTTGGGTGAACGCAGCCAATAACATGGTGTAAAGATATATTTCCTCCACCTCTCGACCAAACACAACCCGAAATCCGCTAAAATAAAATACTTGTTAAGGAAAAGCAGCAAATCATCCATACTGAAGTATAGATGCTTTGAAAGACATTATTTAGATCTTTCTATTTTTTTGTTGCCGTATGTAAATGTAATGCCATTTTGGTTTTTGAGAGACTCTATACTTAAACATTTTCTCTGAAAATCCTTATCGAACGAACAGAAAGCCTTTGGGTCATCCTAAAAGTTATCTCGCAGAGATTTTCTTTCGAAGTAAGTATGTTAGGCAATTGGAATGATTATTTTCCTTGCGGGTGTTGAGGATTTTTCCTGTATATTTATTATTAATTTCGCCCCTTTTATTTGAATTTTGGTAATTCGAATGCTATTTCCTTTGTTTCATGAAACCTCATTTAACCATAACTCATACGTAAGTGAGTAATACTATTGGACGATTTTGATAACACGGTAAAAGCATCGTCATCCTACGCAAAGACACACAAAGTAAGAACATACTTAATTAATGATGTAAGATGTTCATTCGTTTCACCGTAGTAGCGCGTGCGTGTGGGTCAACTCAACTCAATAATAAATCCGCTTAGCGAGTAACATCGAAATATCTCGTAAATGCCATCCTGAAACCTTTAAATAAAGAGGACATTTCTTTCTTCGCCTCCGTCCAGGATGGATCAAGGTTGAAGACGATCGCGAAATTTTCTGCATCCACCCATGTGGGGGAGGAGAGTGTGCAGACGTTGAAGGTGGAGGGGGGGTGAAAGGCGGAGAGAATGAAGGGCCAATTGGAAGGCAGGAATAAGTAGAACATCTGTACGATACTAATGGGGAGTCGAGAGACTGATAGGAAAGTTTTGTGTAGGAATAACAATTAAGTTAATCATAATATTTCACTTAGAAAACGTTCTGCATCTACATTTGTTAATATTATTATCATTATTTGAAATATTTTTTCAACAAAAAATTAGAATTCATTGGAAAAAATTAGGTAATAATATTAAAGAGCTATGTTATCTTTGGCTAGCTACGCCCTACAATTACGGCTTACTAGTGACTCCGTAGTCACTTGTAAGATACGTTCATTTGCCGACGATGTAGGGTTTACATAGATCCGTAATCATAAGGTCGCAGTAGCTTTACCAAATGATCTAATTGCTATGCAATGCTAGTGCAAATTTGGTAATAGGAATTAAACTTAAAAAAGGGCGTAGGGATGAATTTTTGAAAAAAAACAACTCCCTCCCGAACGCTTACTGCATCGGGAACACCGAAATGGAATCTATAGACGCACTTAAATACTTAGGCGTTACCCTCACTAAGAACCTCTCCTAGGTGAAACATATCCAGGGAATATGTGGACAAGCTAATTAAAAATTAGCATTTATTAGAAAAGTACTGGGTAAATTAGATGAAAAGGTTAAAGAACTATATAATCTTCCGCTGGTTAGGCTTAATTTAGAATATGCTGCTAAAATAATAGATCCTCATAAAGTTGAAATGATTTCCAAATTGCATCACATGCAGCATAGGTGAACTAGATTTGTAAAACATTGTTTTGGTAAACTATGTAGCCTATCAAAATTATAAGAGAGCTAGGCTGGCAATCACTCACGGAGCGAAGGTTAATTTACAGATTAAATCTTTGGAGTAAATCGGAAACCTCCTTAGCATTAATTTGAAATATACTATTAGTCCTCGTAAGAGAAGTCTTTAAATGAAATTAGAGAGATTAAATAAAAACAGATAGATTTAAGATGTCATTTTCCCCATGACCTATGAGGGATAACACTATCCGATCGCGTCAACATGATATTTTACTCGATGTTTAGGTAACAGTTTTTGTGAAGAATACGATACCAATTGACTTAAATACTATGCTATGCATGAAAGACAAGTACGTGGACATTTAATAGGTTTGATCGTGACTGCGCAAGTCAACATATCTCTTCAGTGTATGTACCGTTGCCATGTGATAAAACTAATGCAACGCCCCTTATGTCGTAAGGAATTATGATATGAGTATAGTGGTTTCAATGCGTCAAGTTGTCTTGTTAATATTTTAAGGAGGGCTTACGAATAATTTTGGAATAATTCAAATAAACGAATTTATGCCATTTCAATAGTTTATTCCTCAAATTTACATCGTTTAAAAATGTGCAAAAACTTGGTGTTACGGCAACGCTATATTTCAAGTGTAATGTGCATTGGGCCTTTTTGTATGAATGATCACATGATATTATATTTTCTCGAGAGCCGCATATATATCTGGACTATTGCTCTTCTATCAATCCATATTCATTCGTCAGCCCTGCGCTCCCATAAGATCAAGTACGACATCTTGGATTTTAGATATCAACTTTTATGAAAACTTAACTTGGGTGAACCCCATTTTATCGTGAACATTAAATATATACTTGACAGAAAAAATAAAAGGACAAATAATCAAAATGACTTATTCATGACATCTCGGTGCAAACTCGTAAAACACGCTCGGTCTCGTCAATCAGCCGAGCAGAGGGAAATACACGGGCAGTCACAAAAGGCTGAATGAATGGTGTGAATCAAAGTGAGCGAGGATGCGGTTTGGCAAGGGAGAGAGGATGGCGGGAGAAGGAAACATTCGCAGGGCGAGGAGGGAGGGAAAGGGGCGGAGGAGAGAGTGTGGGGGAGTGATAATCGCGGGGAGGAACTGTGGAATTCGGGGCATGGTTTGGAAGGAGGGTGTGAGGGGGAATACTATAATCTCCTCTCTCCGATCCTTGACCCGCGTCCCGAGAAATCATTTCTGCGGGCGCGAACGCGGCGACGGGAAATTAGAGGGACGATGGCGATGGATAGGAGAGGAGCTGGTGGCAAGGCAATCGGCTCCAAACACTCCTCTAAACCCCCCCCCCCTCCCTCCTTCCTTCACACCACCCGCCGTGCGCGAGTGGGGCGCGCGTTGCTCCGAGGCGTTTCCGCGAAAATTGCAATCCCGATACGCGTCCGCTAAACCTCCTCTCCTCTACCATCCACAAGGGATAGCGTGCCAGAGTGTGCATATCTACGCTCGCATGCGTGTGTGCACACGTGGCTTGTGCCACGGCGTATCTCTTTGCCCGGGAATATTTGGAGATTCGCCTCCGCCTCTTCCCTCCAGCCTCAGCTCATGCCAGCGACACCTGCTTCCGTGAAACCCATCGGAGGAATCCTCTGGGGGCACCACAACCCACCGCCCATTTGTCCTGACCCCATTTTCTTCAAAATATTGTGTGTTTGTCATTTTGCTGAACATCCATTGTGGTCATCTGAAGTATACGGTTTGCGTCAGTGCGAAGCCGTGGGTAGGCATATAAGAGAATGACGAGGTATTCAGGGAAAATATCAAGACTAATAATATACACATGAAGACGGAGGAGGGAAACATCCGCACTTAGCAATCCGAAGTTTGATTTGGTAAATTATGATAGTGTTCACCCAATACTAAGCCCAACGGGATTTGAGATTCACTCATTATGGTATGAAGGTAGATTCCTTTCCATGGTCCCCCTGTGATTTTCCGGGAAGTTCTGGTACCCAAAAAACATACAGCTTAGATGGAGCTTAGGGTACCCAGAGGCGTGAACCGAGCCCGGACCCTTCACTAAATAGCCCAACGCTCCATATATACACTTGTGCGTGTCTACTCGTGTATATGTACACAGATGTAAATTTTAAAACATAAAAGCACGAATAAAGAGCACCCATCTATGTAGTTTTGATCTTTCGACGGCACGATCGTCGTCATCAGAATGCTACATATACTATATGTTTTGGTTGTGTGCACATTTTTTTCTTGATGCACACTTAAATTTAATTATGTTAAAAAAAGATTAACCAAAACACAATCACAACTCATGTCGATATTTGAGTTGTAACAACAACTTACATCAGGGTACATGGAGTCACTTACTCTAGCCCGATGAAGGTGGTAATAGTACTAATATTTTTATCCTTTAACTATAATTAAATGCAATTGTGCATCAAGAATTAGAGAATAAGTGAAAGCCATAAGGATACCATCTGTACAATATATTTTATATACATATATGCGTGTTTATCTAATGTACATAATTATATTTATACATATACGAGGTCTGTCCGGAAGAGATCCAGCCATGCAATATTTGGAGAAAATAGCCCAACTAAAACAGTGAGCCCTTAATCTTCTTCTAAAAATTCCCATTGAGATCCTACGCACTTATCCCAGCGTCTCTTTCACTTTTCAAATTAATCGGCAAAATTCTTTTGCGGAATGGTCATCAGTTACCTCGTCGCAATCTCTTTTATGTCGTCAACGCCGGCAGGCTTATGCTGTAGTTTAACGGGACTTACTAAAGCCGCAAACGATGACCCAGGTTTTCTAAAAAAAGTCATAACTGGAGAGGATTCATGGGTCTACGGCTATGACCCTGAAACAGAAGTCGAGTCTTCCCAGCCATCGGTTGACGAGATAATTTCCTGATCTAATTTCAGTCCTGTCTCCCGCCCTTAATGGATATGCCAGAAGCCGGAAATGAATGAGATATTTCAGAAGTTGCTGCCGCGGGAGAGATTCTGCGACGAGTTTCGATCAAGTGAAGTATCTGGCATAGGTACACGGAATCGTAGGGATTTTGGGATTTGGCGTTGATAAAGAAAGGGGCCATCGTGTCTTAAGTGTATTTAAAATATCAGCGGGACGTTTAATTTTGACGAAGCGTCATTTGTACAGCATTTAAAGGGATGACCGGTAAAAGATATTTATGGATAACCTTTAAGGGACGATATAAAATTGTGGGAAGGAGCATTGGGTTCGCTAGCATTGTTAGGCTATGCTATTCGTGAAAATATAAAACTGAGGGATGCTATTATACAGTGGGGAAATAGTTGAGATGTCTTCATTTGATTGAGTTTTAGGGGGACATGTATCATTTAGAAAGTGGATGATTTCTTTTTGAAAGCATAGGTACGATCAGTAGGGACGTCTGTACATGAGAAGATGTTGATGAATTTTTTATCTTTGCCTTTTTTGAATAATCTGTTTCGTTAAGGACCGAAAGTTCAGTTTCTCTATCTGTTGAAGTTGTAAAAAATGTTCAGAAGTAGGAAAATTGTTTTTAGTTTAGTTTAATTTATTTTATACCCTGAGAGTATAAGGCAGGGATAATTGCACGCCAGACTACGCTAGACCCAAACCACCTTTTCCTCCTAGCGCGGTCGGGCCAACGTTGATTGATCCTTGTAAGGCCATTCGGTGACTGCAATCTGTATGATAATACACACCATTGCATAATGATCTCCTTTTACTTTCCGAGTATCTGTTCACTGAGTATCAATTCACAGATAACCAGTGACTCTAGGCTCGGGATTTTTTTTTGGGATTTTTATTTTTAAGGAGTTTAGGAGTGAAAGACTTGAAGATTTAGAGAGAAAGCGGCTGATAGGTATCTTCATTGAATGATTTGGAGGATATGGCGATGTTTCGTTGGATGAATGGCCTCGGAATCAACGGAGTAGATAGGGATAAGCATTTTGCTTGGGTGGCGAGAAGGCCGAGTATTCCAAGACGCCTTCCGCCTAAATTTAGGGTAGGAGCTAAGAGTGGTGGTAGTAATGGCGACAGTTTCATTTGGGGGCTCGAGGTGGATGAGGTAGAGAGATTGGCATAGGACGGGCTGATCATTCTTTCTACATCGCAATCTTTGATTGGGGTGCTGTGATCACTGTAATACGTGTAAGAATGGCGTGTTTGAATGATATATTTGCTTTATAAATGAAATCTGTACGAGGGACTTGGTGAGTGGGGCACTCGGAAGAGGAATGATGGAGAGAGGAAAGACTCTCATCACAGGAGATTGATAAATGGAAGGAGGGAAATATAAGAGTTACCTGTATTTGGTTTTTTTTGAGGAAATAAGATTAATTTTGGTCTCTCAGGGAAATTTTAAGTTGCTTTTATATATGACGGCGGGGAATGAACAAGATGTTTGTGAAGATAATCATTAAACAAGGAAATGGGTTTCTTGGTCTAGTTATGAGAGTCAAATATTGAGCAGTAATTCTAGGCTATTAAATTTCGGGACAATGTAAAACAGACGGGTGTTGGGATTAGGTGGGGAAAAATTTGATGAGTTTCCGCACCAAACATAAATATGCTCTATATCAAAGTTTTAAGGAGACTTTTCCTAACATCTTTACTCAACGTCCCCTCCTTGTGTCCCATTTACATTTACCGCATTGATTCAAAACACTTCCGAGATACTATGCCTTTCTCTTTCTGGAAAACCGCATAACCTTGGTTTAGTTTATCTTTATTTCAATCCCATACATACTGCACTAAATTACCTACACATTCGGTAATAATTGCAACACCTTGTCTGGCTTACAAACTAGAGCTAGGTCATCAGCAAACCTGACTGTATTGAATTATTCCTCGTCGACTTTCATTCCTATCTCCAGTTCTTCCCATGCCTCCTTGATCATTTCGTCCCCATTTACGTCCAAAAACAAAGGTGATAATGGACAACCCTGTAACTCCTCTCCCTATGATCCATCTGGACTCTTAGTCCCGCCTAGTAGTCTGAAACTTGTACAGACTGTGGATTAGTCTCCAATATTTTCATTAGTTTTTCCCAATTACCTCTATCAAAAAGCTTTTAGAAATCTACGAAACAGGAAATATTTCCTAAATGTATCCTATACTCTCTCCTATCCTATACTCTTTATTAGTGCCTTCAGTACTGCATTGGCATCAAATGTGCCCTTCACGAACCCAAACTGATTATCCCCTAAGTAATTATTTGCTTTGCTCTCTATCCTTTTGCTGACTATCCTGAGAACCACTTAAGCTCTGTGTGAAATCAAACTTATTGTCCTGTAGTCCTCGCATGAAGTAGGCTTTATAACTTTTGGAATTGGAACTACCACTGATCTAAAAAATTCTTCCAGCCAAATTCTTATGTCACAAATACTATGAATTAACCCATTAAAACATTTCCTCCAACATTTTCCTAAACCTTTAAGTAGTGCCGCGGGAAATTTGTCTACCCCCGAGGCATTCCTTGTTTTTATTTCCCCTAATGCTCTTTCTTTCTCACCACAGAGTAAGTCTGAACCTAACCTATCTTAATCGACGGCATATTCTCTTTTTATGTCTAATCTTGCTGGCCTAAGCTATTTAAAATATAGTCCTTCCATCCCTCTTATATCTTTCTTTGGTCAACAAATATTTTCCTCCACTTGCAAGTATCTCTTATTGTTATCACAGATTTACCCTTCTTACTTCCCGATAGTGTTGTAACCTTCTACTATAGCGAACCAATTTCACCTTTCCACGGTAAACTTCCCATATCCTCGCACTGCGTCTTCTACCACGCTGCTTTTGCTCTCTTTGCTACCCGCCTCAATTTATAATTTAACTCTTTGTGCTTCCTTTTACCAAAGTCTGTATTCATAATCTTCCATTTTCTTCTCTAGTCAATCTTTCTAATCATCTAATCCGTGGTTTCCTTGTATTTTTCCCATTAACAATTCCAAAAGATTCTTTTGCAGTTTTCGATATCCTTTTTTGATACATTTCCATTTTTATTCAATAGTACTCAGCTCTTTTCCTTCATTCATGATTTTCTTTACAGCCTACTGTTACGAATTCCTGGTCAATCCAGTTATTGCTTCTACATTCTAATTGCTAACCTGCCTCCGCAACACTTCATAAAAATTAAATAGTGGTCCGCATCCGCTCCCGGGAAGCTGTGCGAATTTATCACACTGTTTCTAAACATGTGCCTAACCAGAATATAATCTAACTGATACCTTTCTGAGTAACCTGGAATTTTCCATGTATACCTACGCCTTGTATGGTATGTAAACCAAGTGTTGGTGATGACTAACCCCCGTCTCCTGCAGAACCCAATTGTTTGCTCCCCGCGGTCATTTCTCGTCCCTAAACCGTAGTCCCCCACGTCATCACTATCTCTTCCTTCGCATACCGTCGCAGTCCAATCCCCCATCACTATAAAATGTTTTCCTGCAGGAACACTCGATTATACCCTCTAAATCATCATATATCCTATCGACTTCTTCCTCCTTATGGTTTCTCGGTGGCATCCATACTTTAAAAATGATCGTTCGTCGGTTCAGCTTTTATCTCTATTTGTAATAATCTATCCATTACTTGCTCTATCTTGACTACGCTTTTTCCTAACTTTTTATTCAAAATAATGGCAACCACACGTTGTTTTTCATCCCCGCCGCTTTATATTATTCTATAATTATCACTCCAGTAATCCCCGCTATCTCACCTCACATAGATCTAAAATATCTACAATATATTACCTCTTTTCATTTCTCTCTTAATATTCTCTAATTTTCCTGTCCTCAATATTGTCCTAACGTTTCAAGTTCCTATTTTAACTAATTAGGTCTTCTTCTCCTGTTCAGCTGCTCTCGATTTTCCTTTTCCAGTGTTTCATGAGATGATGACCGCAGAACCCTTGCCTTCCCCGCTGGCAGCCCCGACACACGCCCGATTAACTATAATACATAATATCAAGTTTACAACTTAACGGAACATAAAAATAAAAGAGATGAAAATGGATGAACACTTTATTATCACTCCAAACTTTTTTCGCCGATATTCGGAATGAAATTTTTGGGGGCGGAAATAAATACACCAATTACAGCGTGGGTGGCTACATGTTGCGGAGAGGACACCTGAGGGAGGGCGGGTTTCCAGTCTCTTAATTCAAAAATTACATTTGAAGTTCGAAGGGATGGGCAAAGGGATAATTTTGGCATAGTCGTGGTGTGAACTAATTGTTTTATACAATTTGCTATATTTCGCGTAGTTTATGTCCGATTTTTTTGGATCCCGGGAACAAATGCCGTGAAGACTTTAGGGCATTCTGGGTGGTTTATTTTGGATTAAGGTGAGTAGTAGTTCAGAGATTGGATGATTTTTTCCTTGAGTAAATTTTTCGAGGCACTCACTGTTTTTGAAGGAATCTTGTAGGTGGCTCATTCATTTATGTTTGGAGGGCTTGTTGTTGCAGACAGGAGGCCGCGGACTGACAATGAAAAAAGGTTGAAGCGTTTTTGTATTTTATGAGCGAGGACAGTTGTAATCAAGGTGCAGTTGATGGTTGATCGGTTTAATGGGGACGGAGGGACTGAATTGAGTTTTTAAAAGTGAACACAAATATCGATAAAAGTAATGGTGGACTCAGAAATAGACACAGTGAAAGATGACGAGAAGCAGAAGCTGAGAGAGGAAATGAATGTGGTTAGGGTTTCATGCACTTTGGGTCAATGAAAGAAATGTCGTCAATGCAGGGGGTCCAGAAGAGTGGTTTCAGGATTTGGTGGTAGATAAGGATTTTTCGAGTTTAGCCAAAAAAAATATTGGAGTTTTTTCTGGAGGCATAAAAAGGGTTAGTCTTTGCAGTGCTTCTATTTTGTGAATAAAATATGTTGTTAAAGGAGAATTAATATTTTGAGGACGGGTTGAGTAGGGATGATGAGAAAAGCAGAAGAGGATGTGTGTGGTGTGGCTCCTAGGGAGAGGTACTGCCTGAAGGATTCTAGACCTTCTTTGTGGGGAATGGATGCCGAGATGGGGGTGATACCTACAGTGGTCATTGGGATGAAGTTATATTGGGGGAGAATGTGGAATAAATCCTTGAGAAATGAAGTTAGAAATGTTATTACAGGTCCAAAGTCATGGATTATTAAGTGGAAACTCGTACGGTGGGTGAGTAAACGCCGGAGAAAATGAAGCTTCCGAGATTATTTGTCTTTAAGTAAATTAGGTAACAAATACAAGTGGAGGGTCTTAGGATCTTTGGGGTTATCGATGGATATGTTTCGTTAGTGAGAGGCTTTCTTTGGCTCTAAATTTATTTAGGAGTAAAAGGGCTTCCTTATGATAGAGTGAGTTAGGGTTTTATACGACGGATGACCTTTTTCCTACTGACATGATTATGATGCCTTTATTTTAGGCTAAACATCTGTGGATATGCCTCTCGGAGAGGCAATACTTTTTAGTCACTCAACAGATTTTTGGAATTTTTTACCGGATAACCTTATTAAAATGATTTTGATGAAGATTGATATCACATGGTTCAATGGGTGTGGTTTGTGTTTTGCGAAGGTAGGAGAAATTTGGTGGTCTCTGGGTTGATGGTGTAATAGTCTGACGGGATCTGCTGACGAGTGCAAAGTATTAATAGTGAGTATGCATGTTCAAGTGTTTCAGATACATTTTCGTGGACGGGATTCACAATGAAATAATATCACAATCTAAGAAGCTGGAGATAAACTCCCTTTTTCTTATCATATTTAGTTTACCTAACACCTTTCATTAATACCGCTAGTGGGTCATTGCAAGTCGGAATTACTATCCTTAATTGCAACCCTTAACACTACCATTTCTCTCCGCTTTTCTTCCATTCCCTGTACTTTTATCACGTACAATTTAATACAACGTAGGTGGGGCACTTGGAAATTATGAATATACTGAGGAATGAGTGTAATGAGGACCTTTAGGAATAACAGCAATTCCTTTACGAACATCTACTGTATCAAGAATACCGAAATAGAAAATGTACACTCGATTAAATACTTCGACGTTAGCCTTACAACTTTACCGCTTGTGAGCACGGCTTGCAGTAAATCATATTCGGAGAATATCTACACCTACATAATACCCTGCAAACCACCGATAAGGTGTGCGCTATGGTGGAAACACAGAAAGGCCTTCATCAGAAACACCGACTTCATTATTCAAATAGAAAGTAATAGCTTCTTCCCAGTACCCCTCAACTCAAATCATTGCGTCCTAGCTTATTAATGTCGCTTAATTCAGTACACTAAGCTCCTTCTTTCTCTTCATCTATATCTACACAATACTTTGCAAGACGCCGCAAAGGTCTGTGGTGGGGGGTGTTAGGACATCACCCGTTGATCAGAATGCAACTACATTAAAAACGAAGAAAAGCATGCCGAAATTCACAATCACGCAAACGAATATTTTCTATATGTACACTTATATAAATACCTCACGATCCATCCGAAATGTGCGTGGCAATGGGTGCAAGCACCAGGTGGGATGGGTAAGGGATAAGGGTTGAACTATGCAAAACCCATTTTAATTTGCACGCTTTGAAATAAAAATACCAGCAATTTACATGCACAAGCACATGTATCTACGAATGTACCAGACGTTTTATCTGTAGTATTTCTTTTATGATTACGAAATTTTACTATTATAATTCCTTATTGCCCAAGGAAAAAGCGGATATTTATAACTCTCTGTACTGGTGTTCATCTTCTTTATCTTATCTTTACACTCTAACCTACCCAAATGGTGTACGACCATAAAAATTCCCTTTGTGTCATAGCTAAACTCGTGTGCTCTGAACCTTGTGAAAAATCCTAATACCTCCATAAGGCCTGCCACACTAGCCTTTCTCCATTTAACAAAACCACAAAAACGGTAATCATTCCACGTCGTGTGAAATTCACACAACTCGGTAGTTCACACCGTTCCTTTCTCTCTGCCGGCTATGGTTTTCCAGAAAGATCAGGTACCCAAAAATTAGGCAACTTGGGTCGAGCCGAAAGTGACCGGGAATCGAACCAGGGCTCTCCGGTCAGTAGTCCAACTCTCTACCCCTGGACCACCACGCTTCATTCTCCAAAGGACTGCAATTAAAACTACATCCTACATGTTGTTTTCTTATTTAATAGACCCATCTTTTAAACAGTTCACCAGCGTGATTTGAAATGATATCCTGTTTTTTAATTATTGTTGCATCTAAGTATCTTCTTTCGTGCGATCAACTTTGTTCCAGTGCATGGTCAGCCTGATTTTTGTGTAGATTTGTGCTGATTGGGATTGTGCATGCATGGCTGGTGACCTAAAATCCCCCACCACACGCCCTTGAGCGCCTTGCGGGGTATTTGCAGATGTATTGCACACATCCAAACCACTCCTCCACCGCTAACATTCTCAGCACTTGGGCCCGGTGCGCTTTCACGGCGCTTGGACGAACTGTAGTCGGGGACGCAGATGGAAGGGTTTAGGTAGAGAGAAGAGGAGGGCTCGGCGGGGCGGGCCGCACACGCTATCACCGGCACCGCGCCGTCTGGTGTCTCCGCTGATGATAGGCGTTCCTGGTACAGGAGGGAGGGGGTTCCTCCCGCCGAGGCTCCTCCCCTCTATATGTCGTTGTCGCGACCGCCGCCCTCTGTGCTTTCAATGAGTGAGGGGTCGACCGTTCCATTCCCGGCCGTTGTCCTCCTCTTCCGAAGGGACCACGGCGAGGGCCACACGTTTGCTAATTCCACAAAACCACGGTCGGGGGAGGATGGAGCCACGCAACGCGGGTGGGGTTTGAGAGAGAAGGGGTGACGTCGGGGACTACTTTCCTTATCCTTTCACCTCTTCTCTCGCCAATTTCCTGCCTTGGGACCGATTCTTTATTACGCCGATATTTCTTCAAGCCGTGGCACGCGGATCATGGTACATTAGGACGCCTTCTTATTTTTTAGAGCGCAGTCCTAATGTACCATGAACGAGTCATTTTTTAAATGTCATAAAATATTGCATTTGTGTATTCCTTATGGACGCTAGATGGCTTTTTGAGAAATACAAGGGTGGTCTGAAAGGTTTCCGAAATAACAAAGATACAAGACATTTTTTCTGAAATTTTCAGAGTCGGAAACTTTTCAGACCACCCACGTACAAGTCGGCTGAATGGGAATTTGAAAATAGAAGCTATAATCAGAAGTGATAGAAAACTATTTCCAACACGGTCACGGTTATATTCGAAAGGTAAAAATTCGACATCATTACTCTATTTATGCTCATTTGGCCAAGAGAAAACTATAATTGGTTGTGCAGTCTAGCGTTTCTTTGGCACGCTGAAAACGTATGAGGTCAACAGCCTCTGACTTGGTACATAGGCAATAAACTACACATACAATCAGAAATCATAATAGTAAGAAACCAAAGTCACTTTAGAAATATTAAAAACATTTAATTTACCAGTCAGAACAAAATGAAATATTGCAAAGTAACTGTGGGTGCATGTATGTGCTAGTTGGTAGTTTGTGTGTTTGAATGTGCGGGGTGAAAGGGTTTTTGCATGAATATATACCATGGTTTGTTTGTGGACTGTATAAATTGGTGGCTTTTGCATGCGTTTTTTTTCTTATTTAATGGTGGCGCCCTAGCACCCCCCGCCACACGCTCTTGCGGCGGCTTGCGGGGTATTAAGTAGAAGTAGACTGCGACATCCCCTGCAAATAATTTTCCGGTGTGGACTTTTGGTAATACGTAGACCGATCCCCCTACATCTAGTTAAAAACTCTAATATTTCCTCGATAGAGTAATTGATAGTAGTACTATAGGCCCGGTAAGTGTCAGGCCCAAAAGACAGTATACTAAAAAACGTAATAAAATGAAAATGTTCGAAATTTTTTCTTGTACTATTTACTATATTTGCCTTCACTTCACCCTTACCGTGAACACGATGCATCAAACGTCGGAGTCATCGAAGTCGAGCATTGAAACGTCCGAGAATAGGGACTTTCAACCGGCGGAATCTCTATTCTGGGAAGAGTCCATCCAGCATGCCTTTGATGATCACTATTGCTTTACTTTTCTACGCATATTAGAGGAACTGCAGGTTACGAGAAAGAAAACATTTAAAGCAAGATCAAAATACTCGGTTACTACGAACGGAAAAGGATAAATACTTTCACTTCAAACGCGGATAGTTGGATTTTCTTAAAAATCAGGTTTTATGTACATAAAATTGTAGGTACATATGAATCTACACAATACCCCGCAAGCCGCCGCGAGGACGTGTGGCGGGGGGTGTTAGGAAACCACCCATAAAAGAGAATAAAACCGCGTACATGTAGAATAAGGATATTCCAGGGATGGTCCTATTTATAGGAAATGAACTCTGGTTTTGTAAATAGCAAGTTATACAGTATAGTACGTGTGTCTGCCCGCTTCTTTTACAACCCTATAAAAGTATCCCTGAAGTCGTCACTGGATTTTTTCACACATGGTGGTACAAACATGGACTTGGCCGATGTGGGTCGTCTCTTCTTCTGGCTATGCGTGCCATGAAACCATGTATGATTGCTACCCTACTGTCCATTCCTCTTTCGTGTTGTCTATTTCTCCTTTGGCGTGTGAAACAACTCCCTTACGCAATATCTTGGCCAAAGAAACGGGGCACTTGGTCGCTTAAAAGATCGCAGATCTCAGTGTAAATTCGGTTTCCTTGACAGCTCAAGTGGTTAAAGCATCGGCAAGTGGAAAGATTCTGTGTTCAATTCTCGGCCAAGGAAATATTTTTAGCCTTGTGGTCTGCTTGATTCCGCCTTCCCCACCTCTCCTATGTTCGTCTTTTATGTGTGTTCCTATCCCTTTTCCTTAAATCTATTTCTATGCGAATGAATATTTGTTCGCCGTATAGCGGGATTTCATGTTTGAATGTGTGTGTGGATGGATATATATATATATATATATATATATATATATATATATATATATATAGATAAGCAAACGTTAATTATACCCACTAAATAGGTTTTCGGGCATATTAATGTGTCCCCTCTGAGGTAATGAAACATTTTGTGTTTTTTAAAGTGGTGACAGAGCAGTTTAGTAGAAATTCGTTTTATTCAATTTTAGGTTACCACTTTTTCATTAATTATCTTTGGTAAGAGAGTAATTAACTCCTTCTTATTTCATCCTGTTGTTTTAAACAGGAGCTTTGGATTTTTTAAATCGTTTATTCTGTAAATGCAATTTGACATTTATAAAGTGCTAATGACGCATTATACTTGAAGTTGTACGCATAACTTTTCTAGTGCACTTGAAGTCTTGACACAATTAGGTCTTTTCATTCACGACATACTTAGATCGGGAGAAAACAACACACAAGTCGATGCAGTATTTCTAGATTTCAAAAAAGCCTTTTGATAAAGTCCCACTCAATAAATTGTTACACAAACTTAGATGCTATGGAATAAATGGGAACATAATTAATTGGATTAGGGACTTCTTGTCAAATCGCAAACAAATAGTAGTCATCGATGGGTTGTGCTCAACGGAAAGAGATGTAACTTCGGGCGGCCCCCAGGGAAGTGTAATAGGGTCTCTTCTATTCTTAATATACATTAATGACTTAAGCGCACACCTTAGTAGTAATCTCAGGTTATTTGCTGATGACACGGTGGTATACAGGGAAATAAGGAGCCAACTAGATCGCGAGCTACTCTATAGAGACTTAGACACAATCTCGGATTGGTGCAAGAAATGGGAATTAATGCTTAATATAGACAAATGCGCAGTTTTGAAATTTTGGAGCAAAGGAAGTGGCGAACAGGACATAAACTACGAAATAGAGGGTTCAGTACTAACTACGGCCAAACAAGTAAAATATTTGGGGGTAGTCCTAACACCACGCCTTTCATGGGGAGCACATAACAGGACAATATGCGGGTCCGCTTTAAAGAAACTGGGCTTCATCAAACGGGTGGAGGGGAAATGTAATGAAAAAGTTGAAGAGAGGTATTATTTTGCTCTAGTTAGACCACATTTGGAATATGCCGCAAGTATTTGGGATCCTTGGGAGAAAATCAGGCAAAAATAACTTAATAAAGTCCATAGAAAATCCGCCAGATTCGGGAAAAATATATATGAAAAGAACATAAGTGTAACAGGTCTCTTAGGGGATTTAGGCTGGGAGCTCCTTGAAATACGAAGAGAACAAGTGAGACTTAGACTTTTAGAGAGATTCAAAACCAGCGAGTTTAACGATGACACAAAAGGAATTATAATGGCCCCACAGTACTTAGGTAGATCAGTCCATAAAGATAACATAAGGGAGATAGATTCCAACACAGATAGATTCAAATACTCATTCTTCCCCAAAACAATCAGAAATCATAATCGAAAGAATCCGAAGTCCATTTAGAAATATTAAAAACATTTAAGTTGCAAGTCGAAAAAAATTCAAAGATTGTGCATGTGTATGTTTGTTGGTAGTTTGTGGGTTTGCATGTGTGTGAAAGGGTTCTTGTATGAATGTTCACCATGTATTTTTGGGGGCTATAAATTTGTGACTTCTGCATGCGGTTTTTTTTCTAAATTACGGTTGGTGCCCTAACACCCCCCGACACACGCCCTTGCTGCGGCTTGCGGGGTATTGGTGAATGTAGATGTAGATGAAGTCCTTTTCTGCGTTTGTCACGGTAAGTTTCAAATTTATCCCTGTTTCTGTACCCACATCAGTATCCCACAATCTACCAAAAAGGTGTGTGGCAGGGGGTTCAAGCAGCAGGTGGGATTGCTAATGGAGAAGGGAAGAAAAAGGATAGAAGAAGAGAAGGGAAAAATCATTCTATAAGAGCCACGAAAAACGTACAAATTTATATACATGCTGGCGGGAAAGCTATTTCATAACAAGTGTTATCAGTAAAAGAAGAGAAGAAAAATTGAGCACAGCGATAGTATTGTACAATAGGCCTCCGCCATACCAAGACAGGTCATGCAGGACCGGAAAGTAAGATGGGGGAGCTTGTATTAATTCATGGCCATGCAACTCATGGTCTCCGCCTCTTAAGTCACAGGTGGAAAATGTGACACCCCGCTGTTGGGAGTGGATGGCTTGAGGCATCACCCCCATAGAGAGGGACGAGGGATGGAAGGAGGCGCTTGAAAATACAGCAAAAATATATTGATTGCTGTAACATGCACTACAATAATGTTATGGCAGTCGTGCGGGAAGGACTAGCCAGAAAAACACACGAGATGAGTGAATGTTCATGCATTTAAGTAAAATTATTGTTCCCTGAAGCTTGTGGGTGGCGCGCGCAGTTCTTATTATCTCCAATCCTTAAATTACTATCACGTTCATTCCATGGAATGGAATCCTTCAGTCTGATAGGTCTATTGTCTATTTCTCGAATTTCATATTGCTGATCCAAACAACCAATATACAACGGCTGTCCAAAAAGTAACTTACGCTTGCTTGTAGCGAGCGAAGTAAAGGGGGTAGCCGAATGTTTTCTGTATTGACATGGTACACACCAGGGCAGTACGCCTCGAGCTGTAGTGTTTGAAAAGAATGTCGTTTGTTTTAAGTAGCGAATCAAAATGAATAATAATGAATAATTGAAAATCCTACGAAATGTGAAATCTTTTAGTGATGAGATTTTTTCCTGGCAATGAACTTCAAAGCCGTTAATATTAATGGAAAAATTTGTGCTCTGCACGGTTCAACTGTAATGAGTGACAGTATTGTATGTCAGTGGTGTTGTTGGTTTAAGAGTAAAAGGACAAATGTCCATGATGTCCAAGGACTGGACATCCGTTAGTTAATTTGTCACAAGACTAGGCCGACCTCTACAGTCATTGTCGTGAATATTGGTGCGACCATTTTTAAAGTGAATGCACCAATGCCTCATTCCGCCTTCCCTCATTATTTCATCTCAGTACACTTGACAAAGTTGCCGATGAATTTCAATTGGCTTGTGGTGTTTTACCAATAAAAATCTAATCACGGACCGCACTTCACAACTTGTAGGATATTTTATTGCGGCGAGTATTTTAAAAGGAGAAAAACCACAATCTGCACACTACCACAGCAGAATCCGTGCTGAGTGTAGGGACGTTTAGACACCAAGATGTTGGTTGACTCTAACTTTACCCACAGCAACGCTAAGCCGAAACGTAAGTTACTGTCTTGACAGACCTCGTACGTTGGATTGCGAGTATTCGACGAGACGTCGACCCTGAAATATTTGAATTGGCTTTGAATTGACTTACAAAGTTCAACCCAGCGATTAATGCGTCTTTCAACCCAGCGTCTTTGTTCTGATATTTCCCAATTCAACTTCAGAAGCATTTCTGTGGGGCTTTTTGTTCTGCTCTAACAGTCTCTAACGAATCAGGCCGTCCTGTGTTGAATCTTCTCAATTTCCCGAATGAGGTATTTTTCCATTTTATCCTATGCACTACATGCATATTCTAAAATAGACCTTACAAGACCATGCAGCAATTTTTAAAGCTAATGGTGGAATTAAATTTCTATTTTGTCATTTTGAATCCCGTTTGTTAATCAAAGTTTGTCACCATTTAGGTTTAAGTCAAATTATCATTTGCGATACGTCGTTGATTAATTCCAATTATTTTTATTAGATTTCGGTTTAGTCGTTTGGTCAATGCTTATAATGTTCCGTCAGAATTTGATTGCGATGTAAACCTTTACTACATGTATGCATAGGCAATGGTTTTAGGAATGCTACGACATGGCCTTCGGACATGAAGGTAGTGACTATCGAACTCAGCAAAACCATCACCAATAATGTAGAACTTGAGACATACCTGTAAACAATGGCGTCCTCATTCAAGTTTCAATGAAATTATATTTATTTATCATGGGAATAATGTGTACGATGGTGGGCGCGAATAATATTCGACCGTATCTTCTTTTTATTGAGATTAGCAGCACATTGAAGCCGATAAACTCCGAACGACTCACCGTAAATATCACCCGGTGAACCATCACATTAAAGGTAAGGTGCCTACGCTAAAAGACTATGAAATCAATTTACATTCATTTTCTGAAAAAAAAGTTTCCTCGTGTATATTTTCAGAAGCTAAAAAATCAAGAAAATAACCAAAAATTATATAGTATCGGTCTCAAGTTAACAATTATGCTCCTATTTTCTCAATTCTATAGAAATTCAACACAACCGAGCACTTTAGATATCCTCCTCCAGATAAAGTCGCCTGCCGCTGGGCCTCAACTAATGGTTTCCTGCCAGCCAAATTCATCGAGATCCGATGGGGGCGATAAGATTCATCCCGAGGATTTTCCCCCACTACCGTGCCCCTTCCACCCTCAACACCAGTACTCCGCGGGGCAGAGTACAGCAGAAATGACGCAAGCCCAACACCGAATGCGCCCGCGCTGAAGAAACAATAGGAGGTTGGCAGGAGGGACCCCAGGAGAAGGAGTTCCTGGGAGAGGGCGTTGGAATTGGAAGACCCAGAGAGCTATATGGTTAACAATACGGCTTTATTTGAAGCCCTCCCATTTTCCTTTCCTCCATCTTCGGACCAATTTTCGCCCCTCTCTCACTTCCCTCACCCCTCCCCCTAGACCGAAAGAAAATAAACCACCCTGGAACTGCTCCGCCTTTTGTTCCCCGAGTGCTTTCGTACGTGGGGTCCACCCCGTCGAACCACTCCCCTATTTCCCTCCCACTCGCCCAACTCACTCACTCCCTCTCGAGCCGCCCACCCGGGATTCCCACCTCTCTAAACATCCAAATATCGCCCTTTTAACGCCCCCAATAAACGGGTCCCGCCTGCCCTTTACCGCAAGCTCTTCTGGCCACCCTTACACCTGCCCAATTCACTCTTAAAAAGCACCATGCACGTGTGTGTATATAGAATCATTTTTTGGGTCGGGAAAAAAATTTTGAATATTTTTGGTTGTGTTGGCAGCAAAGGATTAAGATAGGAGGTTATTTGCTTTTAAGATGCTGGATGAATCGGAAGGTCGTTTCAAAGTGAGTGAATTGAAGTGAGAAAACGTTTATTGGTTCTTTGGTAATTCTCAATGACGAAAAGTTCATTGAGCATGTGTTTGAAAGACTGAATCACTGTGAAGTAGATGGTTCAAATAGAAAGGACTAGGGCGTTAATATAATTTGGAAAGTAACAATTTCAGAGAGTAAAAATCATACGCCTTGACCGGGATCCCTCGATATCCGGCCGAGTGCTTTAACCACTTAAGCTACCGAGACGTCCTCTTACACTCTGAAATTTTGGGGGCTTTAAAGGAACAAGATGTTATGACGAAATACCGTACATAAAATGTCACAGGCATCCCGATCAAGGCGAATGATTTTTACTCTCTGAAATTGTTGCATTATAATGCACACATAGCGGGTGACTTCTTTAAAGTTACTATTACAGTTTCCTGTAATTTGGAAAGGTTTTCGGTGAATGGGAATTTCTCTGACTTTCTTTATGCAATAGCGCCACTTGGTAAGCTTGTTTAAGGAGAAATCTGTTTGAATCAAATTTAAATTTTCAAGGAATCTTTGATTATTGAACAATCAGTGATTCTGGATAAAAATGTAATGAGAAAGTAAGAGAGGTGTTACTTCGCTCTAGTGAGGCCACATTTCGAATGCGCCGCAAGTATTTAGGATCCTTGGGAGAGAGTGCTGCAAAAAGATTTAGATAAAATACAGAGAAAATCCGTTTGATTGGTAAACAATTGTTAATTTAAGTAGGCGAACGTGACAAGTCTTTTAGGGGAATTAAAATGGCAGCTATTTGAGACGTGAAGAGTACAAGCGAAACTTTAAGTAAGGTTCTGAACACAAAGAGTTTAACTACGACACAAAGGGATTCATCATGGCTCCATACTGTTTGATTTGGGTAGATTAGACCACAACGCTAAGAAAAGAGAGGTAGACTCCAGTACAGACAGATACAAATATTCGTTCTTTCCCCGGACAATCAGGAATCATAATAATAAAAAATCAGTCATTATATAATTTGTAAAGACATTAGGATTACAAGTGTGGACAGGATTAAACGCTTCGTAGACATAAGGCATACTCGTAGTTAGATGTGCTATGTTAGTTTCAAGTATAAGTACGAGTATTTGCACCTGTGTAAGTTAAATCGGGTTTTGCACGAATATATACGCCTCCGTGGGTGTATAATGACATAAATTATTTAGTTTTTCATGTGGTTATATTCTGTTTTACGGGTGGTGATCTAACACCCCCCACCGCATACCTTTGTGACAGCTTGTGGGATATTGTGTAGATGCATATGAAATTGAGTGCGAATCCGAATGTTACCCCTGGGATTGTTAATAACTGGCATAATACAGGTATTGTTTATTTGTGGGTTTTTTTATTGAAAGAGGTGAAGACAATGAGACATAAATTGAAGTCGGGGAATGTCCTTTCTGGAGAAGAGATAGTAAAGGTTACAAGTTGATGACCGCAGTAGAAACATAAAGGGAGGAAATAAATGCATTAAGGAAGTCAGTTCTATGATGATATGGCGGAATGTCGTTTCTTTTGAAAGCTGGTAAAGATAGGAGGAGCATTCTCCAACGTAGAAGGCGGAGTGGAAGCTGAAAAAAAGCGATAGGTTACACGTTCATTTTTTATAGGGAACTGGAATAGAAAAGCTGCTAGGGCAATAATTTCACAATGAGAAAAAGGTTTTATAGCTATGTATAAAGGAGGATTAGTTTTTTGGTGCAAATCGATGAGTAGAAGAAAAATAAGAGTTACATGGTAAGGGTTTCATTCATTTTAAAATATTGTTCTGTGTGTACGCTTGAGGTCAATTTATCCACCTTTATGACACGATAAACTTAATTATTATCTTGATAATTACGAGGGTGGTCCCAGAAGTACTCGGCCTGGCCTAGAGATGGCGGTATTTGTTTTTTGAAAAATAGCACACTATTAAAAAGTACGAAATCTATAAATCATATGTTTCAAGTTGGAAGATACTACGCTATTTAGTATTTGTTTGGCAGCCATCAATAATGAACGTTTTCAGTGAATTTGTAAAATTGGAGAATCGTTATGTGATACAATACTTTTATTTTAAAGGATCTAGCCCAACTAATATAAAAGTTGAACTGGATTATTCTCTGGGTGAGTCTGCTCCTTTGTTTACAACATTAAAATTGGGAAGCAGACTTTGAACGAGGTCGAACGAGCTGTGAAGACGAGCGTCGCATTGGTCCACCAAATGTGGTGACGACTCCAGAAACGTTGAAGAAAATCCACGAAGTGATACTGGATGATCGTCGACTAAAATTGTGCGAGATAGCAGATATTGTAGAGATTTTAAAATATGAGGCACATCGCATATTAACTAAAAATTTGGACATGAGAAAGTTGGTTTCAAGATGAGTGAGCGTTTGCTCACACTAGAGCAAAACCAGTGTCGTGAAGATATTTCAATTGAGTGTTTAGCAAAGTTTCACAGCATCAAAGCAGAATTTTTGCGCTGTTTCATTACCATGGATGAATTTCTATCATTGAATCTAATCATAATCTAATGAATGTCTATCAGTACTTCACACCAGAGACAAAAGAACAATTAAAACAACGGATTCAAAAGGCAGAACCGGCTCCAAAGAAGGCGAAGACCGTTTCATCTGCAGGCAAGGTCATGGCGTCGGTTTTTTGGGATGCGCGTGAGATAATTTTCATTGACTATCTTGAAAAAGGAAAAAATATCAACGGCGAGTATTATTCGAACTTATTGCAACTTTTGAGTGAAGAAATCAAGCAAAAGCGGCCGCTAATGGCTAAGCAGAAAGTATTGTAGGACATTGCAGCATATCACAAATCCATTATTACAATGGCCAAAATTCATGAATTAAAGTTTGAATTGCTACCTCATGCACCCTATTCGCCAGATCTACCCTCGGATTATTTTCTGTTCGCAAATTTTAACAAATGGCTCGGGGGACAATGATTATCCAACAGTCAAGAAGTTATTTTGGCAGTTAATGGCTATTTTGATGAGCAAAACAGTTCTTAATATAAAAAGGGTATAGAACTCATTGAACGTCGCTGAGAAAAGTGTGTAGAGCTGAAAGGAGATTATGTTGGAAAATAAATGCATTTTTCCAAATATTTTTGTGTTTTCTTTTTTGGGTCGGATACTTCTGGGATTACCCTCGTACTTTAGTGTGAGGAAAACAGCTTGTGATGAAGATAAATTTTTCGGAACTAGGCGACTTGGGACCTAGAGTATATTGGTCCTTAGGGGGCGGTGAAAATATTTTTTTAGTACCTTCTAGATACATTTGATGAGGGAGTTGTAGCCGTTGTAGAAGCACACACACTATGCGCACTCAAGCTAACACTTGCATGCGTGTTGGGACACCACCCAGAAAATAAAGTGAAACTTCATTCAAAACAAACAAAAAACTAATCAATTCACAATCAAACGTATTTTGACTTACTGTTCCAATTACGAATAAAAGCAACTAATGTGCAGAGGAGCATGCAAGTACGAACGGAATACATGTCTACGCAGAGTTTAATTTCGTCATTCCTTTCAATTCGGTTTTTACAATTTTTCGTGTGGCTTAGAAAATTTAATGTTATGGTTTCTGATTGTCCGAGTAATTAACGAATATTTATGCATCTATCTGCATTGGAGTACATCTGTCTTATTTTATTTTTGTAGCCTAAGCGGCACAAAAATTTTGGGTTCATAATAATTCTCTTTGCGTTAGAGTGTGTGTGCCGAACCTTTCTAAAATCTCCAAATCTCGTTTATTCTCTTCGCGTGTCAACCAGCTCACAGGATAATTCCTTCATAATGCCTGTCACACCCATCTTCATATCGTTACAGTTTTTGACAAACCTGGCGAATTTTCTCTGAACTTAATCGAAATATTTTATCAATGATTTCTCCCAATTTTCCATAAAATATCGTCCGTATTCCAAATGTGGCTTCACTAAAGCGAAATAAAACCTCATGTTAACATTCGTATTACATTTTCCAGCCACCCGTTTAATGGAGCCGAGGTTCTATAAGACGTATCCGTATAATCACATGATACGTATGAGTACTTGCATCCCATGAAAGGTGTGGTGTTAGGTCTACACCCAAATATTCAACTTGGTATGAGTAGTTAACACTAAACTCCCTAGTGTATAATTCATATGCTACATTTTGTACTCTTATTCATGAAAATGCCCGAACTACGCTATTCCTTAAGTTCTATTTCTCATTCATCACATCAGTCTGATATTTTTTTTTCTAAATTGCAAGAGGGTAGCGCACAGTTCACTGTTGTCCTTATTTCCTTGTATATCACCGTGCCAATTGCAAATACACTAAGGCTATTTTGACACGTGGGATTAAGCCACCAATAGGTATTTAAAATAACAGCAGCCGAAGTATACAGTGGAAGTATACGGCGTCGATGACTACTATTCATTGGGGATATGAAAAGTAGCCTCCAATCATTTGTCTCCTTCTCATTGATACCATAGCGTTTAAGTGTATGTGTCAGTTTATTGGGATGGGCTTTTAAGGCTTTTATGAAACAATAATTCTGCGTCTCCTTGTCTATTTTACTCCCCAGATTTGAGAATATATGGATTAAGAAGGGGGTTTCGAAAGATCTAATCTTTCTAAAACAAATTTCTGAATCCAATCTTCTAGCTGCCAAGAAACCTCATAAAGCTACAAACAATAAATTGATATTGTATTTGGAATGAAATTGATACTAACGATGAAGGGTTGTAATTAGTGGGATTCTCACTATTGCATATTTATATATGGGTGTTATGTAAGCTAGCTGCCGGTCGAGCCGAGGCACTGAGCCTTCTTGTATCGATCTGAAGAACATTTTTTTTCTACAAACGGAAAAAGTCATTAGCTAACTTTCAACATTCTAGCAGGTATTTCTCTCGGACCTGTTGTTTTGAAGGCTATGAAACTCCGGAGCTGATGTTCTATTCCTTTCTTGGACAGCGTTATATCACTTATGTTTCTACTACTACCAGTAATTTGGGGCGTTGAAATCTTTGCTGTAGACGCTCTGAAAAATGCCAAGACGTAAACTTGAAGGAACAAGTTAACCGTCATAGCTTTTTCGTTTTCCATTCGAATTGAAAGTTTACCATGCATTCCTCTAACGTACACCAGAAAAATATTATTACTTTTCCATAAGATATTGGCAAAAAATTTTACTTTAGAAGGTCTGCAGGTTTTTGCAAATGATGCTCCATTTTTTCCGTGACATTCTTTTAGTTTATATTTGGATGTATTAATAAAAACCACGTCATTACACTATAAACTCTTTTAAAGTTTTAGTCCAATCTCATTTGCTTTTATTAACCCCGCTCTGAATTCTCGCTCTTCCCAACATGGTTCCTTACTGTCGCATTTTATGTTTGAAAGGAACATACGTCTGCATCCCTTCACGTAAAATATTTAATAAATAATTCGCAGTGCTTTCTTAATCCGCGATTTGGGCTTTCAACCTTGAACTTTTGTTACTTCTTTGTTTACATAGTCATATAAATCATACACAGGTGAAATTAGCCTTTTTGAATTAATATAATACTCATTACTTTGTTTACTTTGACGAACTTAGTTTTCACCACTAATATTAAAACTCTTAATGGTCGCTTACGCCGTCATTTATTTCAGTCTTTATTAATAAACTCGGACATAGACTTTGCAAATATATCTAGCATGCTGTGACACTTTTTATTTACCTATGATTTATTTATTTGTTTTAAAGAGTTATCTGCGAATGAATGAAGGAATTCTCTACATTAATCTCCGTATTTTGCATATTTTCCCTAGGCATTATCAGCCCCAATGAATGGATAGTACGTTAACATCATCAGCCTAAATAAATATACTCATATTATGTTTGTTACCAAGTTGGGATATTTGCCATCAAATGTATGTAGAGATTCTATATTGAAACTTGGGAATCTGTTTAATGACCAAAAGAATAGGTTTCTGTCATTGTAGACCTTTACGTTAAATTATGCTTTTTATTTCATTTTCGTCGTACTCATAACATTATCAACTGAGTTGCAAATTTACTACAATATTCATCCACCAGGAGAAGTATTCATTGGGTCTGTGGGGCCTTCCCTTTCCGTAGATCGCAAAGTAGGTTTGAAAATAGTCACTCTACTATGCCTTATTTTGTACTTAAAAAATAATTTTAATATCTGATATTTTGTTTTTATAATACTGCAACATAAAACTATAGTTTTTTTTAGGTAATCTACCGGTTAAGGTAGGTTTTTGGATGGACCCAACTATCAAATAAACATTTTGTGACTCCCCACCTAGCAAACTAATCTATATCAGGTCCCTCTTCATCTCGGTGTACTTCTTTCCTCCCTTCATCTCGTCCAACATCCCTATCCTGTTCCTACCCTTACCTCGCTTGCCCAACATCCTCCCCTCTATTACCCTCTTCAACATTCCACTACCGCTCAATACTCCTTTCATCCATTTTTCCTGCCTCCATAGGATTTCTCTCAACAAACCCCTCTCCTCTCCCACCATCTCTAGTACTTCCTCATTTGTTTTCCTTTCGGTCCATTTCACCTTTTCCATTCTTCTCCACACCCACATTTCAAAAGCCTCCAATCTACGTCTATCCTCCTGCTTCAGCGACCACGTTTCCGCGCCGTACATAGCTACGCTCCATATCAGAGTTTTTACGAGTCTTGTCTTAACATCCCTACTCAACGTCCCCGTCATCAACTCCCTCCTCCTTGAGAAAGCCTCCTTGCCTAGCGCAATTCTTCTCCTTACGTCCCTACCACTTTGACCGTGTTGGTCCAAAACACTTCCGAGATATGTAAACTGTTCTACCTGCTCTATTTTTTCCCCGCCTATTTTAATATTTAGCTTAGCCTTTTTCTTTCTGGAAAATCGCATAACCTTTGTTTTATTAATATTTATTCTCATCCCATATTTATCGCACTGAACCTCCAATTCACTCAACAATGCTTGCAACCCCTTGGCTGACTGAGCAACTAATGCTTGGTCATCAGCAAACCTAACCGATTTTAGGAATTCCCCTCCGACTTTCATTCCTACCTCCAGTTCTTCCCATGCCTCTTTAATCATTTCCTCTACATATACGTTATACTACTACTACTACTATAGTTTTTATTCGTCCCTAAATATTTTGTTTTATGGTGTTCTGGATATTCACAGTGCTCTTTCGCGAGGTTTCATAGTTAACGTAATATTAAATTAGCGCTCACCCATACGGGCTGTAAATAAACTATGTTATAAACTACTATGACACTCTTTGCAGTCTTCATTAAAAAGCACATTTTAATACGATTGATTATACGGCTCTCTACATGACCTAAATTTTCTTCTACTCTCTCCTAAAAAAGGCTCAGGTGTTTGAGTAACGTACCCACAACTCTACTTCCCGAGGCTACCTACTCTACAATCGGAAAGTTAGCTTTAGCTCAACCGTCAATTGATTCAGGCATTTTGAAGTCTAACACATTACGGCAGCAATAGAATTGTTACTATTACTGCAATAATTCCGCTTTGAATATTTTTAAGCACTTTTTTAACCCATTTCATCTATTTTACTCTGAAGTAATATTTCATCTATTGATCCTACCTCACCGACTACGATGAAAAGGACATTTAGAATTGAACCTGATAGTTGGGAATCTTTTTTTTGCAAAAGGTGTGCATGTTGCGTAATCTATTTCATGATATTCTTCCAGAGGGAAAGGGAGCACGTGACCCTCCACTTAGATGATACCTCGCCCATTTCAAAACAGACAACGTCACAATCATTGGTATGGATATTATATCCTCGCACTTAAGAAACGAGCCGATTCATTCAACCGTATTATTTATTGATGACTATACCTTGATCATTTAGGTATAGAATGTATTTCTGCTGGGGTGGACAGATTTTCTCCATCCCTATTTTGTCGAAACGCTCGCATATTAACTTCTCCTCCTTTCATTTCTTCTTCCTCATTCATTCATTTTTCTACACAATCGCCGTTCACTTCTAATCACCGTATCTAACAATGTACAACCTATCTAGTCACCCAGCAAACACGTTAGCTGTCTGAGAATTGTACCAATTGACAACGGTGATCCTGAGTTCCACGTCGTCTTCAAACCGTTCTCAACCGGGGAACTTTTTTCAATTGCAATAAGAGGAAATAATCAGTAGGTGCAAGGTCGCGACTCTCGAAAGTGGTCAAAAAACGCTCGTCCACTCAGCATTCTTTTCTCTTCGATTCGGTGGGTAAGCACTGAATTGAGAGTGCTAGCTATTCCCTGGCTAGCAGTTAGAATGATATCGTAACAATCCTTTTATCAAACCACCATTTGCTCACCCTCCGTTATCTTCCTGAGATGACCAGATCGCCTAAGGTTCAATGACCAGGCACACACTCAATCATTACTTAACTTTCTCTTTAAAGCCTCAATCATTTCTTTTCCTAATCTCTTTGAAAGGGCCGCAAAATCGTCTTTTAGTTTGCATTTTGAAAAAAGTATACTTGCCATATGAAGATATGAATATTTCAAGGGAAATTTTTTCTCACTGCACTCCTATCCCCGGGAGCTGTGTAAAATACTCAAAGTTATGTTTCTGTCAACATTTTTCGATTTGGGACCTCTGTGCGACTTAATATTCGTCCGTCAAACTCACCCCCAGGGGATATCGGCGAGGGGGGCAGCTCTGACCGGTGGCAAGATGGACCAGGGTTGGTCCCGGGGGTGGGCGGATGCCCTCCTGGATTTCCGCGGTGGAGTAATCAGTGCTTTCACTCGCTGCATTCGAAGAATAAAGGAAGCGACTATGCATAATGATATATTTATTCAGCTAACGCTCCGGGAGAAAATATCTCAAGGTGGTCCAAAACTATGGGCCAATTGCTCATATTACCTAACACGATGCTCTGACAGTTTGATTGCTCAACTCCGATGGTTAGATTTTTCGAATTTCTTCCATGTCTATAATTCCTCCTCCCCTTTATTCCGTATTCCGTGGTTTTCTTGCATTTGCGCGGAAAATTTGCACTTGCCTATCGCGAATGCGTAAACAAAACCTGCGAAATATTATTTGAGACTTTAAACTTCTTGACTTTTTAAGTTTACGGTAATGCACAGACAGAGTGTTTCAAGCAGTATTTTTTCTTTGCATACGTTCAAAGGTTTATGAGATTATAAATATATGAATGGAAATTGAGTCAAAATCTTTAATGATTTTTAAACATGACACTGGTCTTCAACATTTTTTAAGATTTCTGGTCATTTATATACATGGGTGCGGCGCATTTATTTTTCATTCCAGCGTCGTACTGCTCCCTAATTCATGTACATCTATATAATAATGGCGGGATCAACCGTAAGCTAGAGAAAAACCACCGGCAAAACCAATTCATGTTACCTATAAAAAAATATTGGTTTACTAATGCACTCGACAAACCTTAACCACACGAAAAAAATACATAAGAAGTAATTCAGTCATCTAAGGCGTGGGGAAGGGCTAAAAAAGAACCAAAGTTAACACTCGTCAGACAAAGTGAAAAGAGAGCCCCCATTCCAATCGATATACGTTAAAGTCACAAAATAATTCGTTCAAATGAGGGCCACTTTAGTAATAATGAAGATGGCGAGAGAGGGAGCGTAGGGTGGAGACTTGGTGAGTAAGCCCTCTCCTCGAGGGGGAACTTCTTCTCTAGCCCCCCTGGTCCGCCGGCGTGATGAAACTCTATTAAATGACGCGCATCCCTCTCGCGGCCCCCAGCCTAAGGATTCGTGCCCGGGTAATGAACCGGCCCGCCCCCAAAAGCAGACGAGACACCCGACTGTCTCCACCGGACCGGAATACTCTCACCCGCCCCACACCCTTGCCGCACCCAAGCCTCGACTTCAGGGAAATAAAAGAAACGGGTTAACAATAATCCTAAGCACTTATTAAAATCCAAAGAATCCTAATTTCAATGTCAGAGAACAAAGGATGTATCCTTTGTTTTCTACGACATCTTTCATAAATTCGTTTTTGCTGGGATAATATATCACGTTCCGAGACCGCCAGCCTTCTCTCCACCCCACTTGTGGGCAGGATTGGGCGGAGTGGGGGTTAGGGGGTCTTCCGATGGTTCGGGCGCCAGCCACGACGGGCCGCGTTGATTCGACCCACCCTCGCCCCGTCCGAGCGTAATAGCCGGCACACCACCGCAGGGCACGTTGGTGAATCACTTATCACGGCCACCCAACCGCGATAATACTCTTAATGAGTAAGATATCTCCCTGGAACGACTGAGTGCAAAAGGTGGAAACTTATGCTCAAGCTCAATATGTGATGAGACGCTGTAAATTACGTGTATTAATTTGGAATGAGTCCACAAAGTTGCAGAAGAATCCCTTGAAAACTCTTGACTGAAGTCTCAAACATATTAGATATAACAATAGTATCAAGAGTTATAGAAATATATATATTTAAATAACAACGAACTCTATATATATATATATATATATATATATAGAGTTCGTTGTTATATATATATATATATATATATATATATATATATATATATATATATATATATATATATATCATAAACTCTGGTTCAAAACATAACTACTCTTAGATACGCAAAGAAACGACTCTCATAAATATGTTTGGCGTTTCGATACGCAGATCGCCATCTTCAGAATACCGTTTTTGGTGGAAAGTGTGTAGAGAATGCTTGTATGTGGGAGGAGGAGATGAGAAATGATGGATGATGTGATAAGGGGATAGAAGGGGATTGTGGAACTTTAATAGTCATAGTGGGCGATTTTTAGCTCGGGAGAGTTGATTTAATTTAAGAACCCATATGTGAGTCATCTCGTGAGTTCTCACCTCTTTGCTGTTTAGGGATTCAAGGAGTTTTTCAAAAACAGAAATAGAGAATCAAAATCAAAAACATTAGTCGTGGGAAACATCTTGGTAGGGATGGAATAATTATTTTTAAAAATTCACTTGCATTCCCATATTGTGCATCCATTTCATTAAAACGTCTGTTGAATTTTTGCGATATTTTAAAAATATTTTAGGATTCATTTCTCTTCTTCGACACTCTCCGCACTAAGGAAGATTTTGGAGTTTCCCCGCTCATGCCACGCTTCTAATATTGCCATATTTTTCGACTCGCCACATCCTTGACTCCAAAATCCTAACACAAAAATCAATTATTTGCCATGACTGTTCACTGCCATCCTTAGACCTTTGTCCAACCCCTACTGCCATACATAAAAGACACCATTTCCTGGAAAAACTTAATTATATCGCCTTTCCCCTGAATACAGACTTAACAATGGCCTCTATTGATGTGAATTTCAATATATATATAGACATATACTCGTACATCTATCCCCCATGAAGAAGGTCTCTCATCCCTCAGGCATTTCCTTTTCAAACGCCCCTCTCTATATACAAGTCCTTAGTACAGGTTTGCTTTCAGAAAACATAAAGTTCATTCCCTCATGTAATTCATTCAAAGTCAATAATAACCATTATATTCAGATCAAAGGAATTGCCAAAGGAATTAGCTTCAGTGCCTCGTTAACCACCCTCCACGAAAATATTTTTTCTGCACCTCATTCAGAAACCGTTGCTTTTGCTTCGATACATTGACGATAGTTTTCTCCTTTGTCAATATGGAATACATGTATACCTCCTTAAAGATTTTATCCCTTTCGTCAATACAATATCCTTCACTTGTACTATTTCCTCTACTCAAGTCACGTCTTAGATGTTTCCCTCTATCAAAGGCCACCGGGTCTGCAACAACCTTATTTCCATGAAGAAATTCCTCTCAAGACTTCATGCTTATCAAATCGATGTGGCTATCCGGGCCCCCTTTTGCACAAAAAATAATTAAATATATATTAAGCCCTAAATATTCCATAAGAAGAAAAATCACATTCTGTCCATTTGCACAACCTGACGTCCCCAAAAATGATTCTTAGAGATCTTTACTACATCCCTTCCGAAAACAAAACCACCACTAACCTTCTTTACAAATGAGCATCAGTAAAGAAGTTTGACGCAGAAGATTTCTGTAATATTTAAACTTCCAGTAAATTTGTCAATTATTCTTTTATCCACCTGGCTCCATTCTAAATCCACTCCAACTCAATGCAATCGTGCTAGAAGCAACACATTGCTTTCAAAGCTATCAAAACTTAAAAACAAAACTTGCCCAATCGTGGTCACAAATTCCTCTCCCCAACATCACCTGTTCAAATATTTCCCGTCACTCACGACTTATTCCTGCATTTCTAAAAAGTTCATAAAGGTTCTAAAGTGTACACTTAGCCCATATTTTTATATTGGGTAATGCACCACGCCCCTCAATATTATATTAAATAATCATCAGTATCATGAAACTCATCCTCTCCATGCGCTTCCCTCCCAGTTCCTTGGCACACAGCTATCAATAGCGGAAGGTTTGATAATTGCTACAAAGTATCTATTGCTTCCTCCCTCCCGCAAAGGGCCACACGAAACTAATTAAGAACCCTAGAGATACCTCGTGTCTATATTTTTAAATCCTGCCAACCCTCCGGATCAAATCTTTCCCATTAGCTTACACCTTCCTCTCCTGTTCTCTAAGCATCCAATCACCCATTACATATGCCCCTATGTTTAACCCTACCCCCCGACACCCCCTTCTCTCCTTATCTTCCCGTCAGTTATTCCTTGTACTCTGATGAAGGTGGCTGGGACCACCGTATTAAAAAATTCAGTTCTTTCGATTTATATTATATTAAACAAAATATTCATATGCATATGCTTGGGTTTACAAGCTATGCTTATACATGGGACGTGATTATTTGTATATGTGTTTTTATTTATTCATTGTGTGTAGTATATTCATTTAATTATTTATTTTAACTGGCAGAAAAGCTGTTGGGGAACTAATGTTCGGGAGATGCGGTGATTCAAGCTAATTTTGAAGTTAATGGAGCAGTGCTTAACGTTACGACAGATCAAGTTTGCAATTCGGTTGGCAAGTAGGACATGTTTTGCATTTGTGTCGATTTTAATTTTCAGTGTACACCTGAGTTGCGTATCATTTAGATAAGTTTGAAGTTAAGTATATTAGATAATTAGTTTAAAAGTGATCAAGTGACATTTAGATAATTGGGTAAACTTTGAAATTAATTTGAATTAGTTTTTGAGGATATATTTTTAGGGATGATTTCCTGGGGAATATTATTTTCAGATGAAGAGTCATGTGGGAGTGTTCGGATTGTTTGGATGCGTGACATTTATGGAAGGTTTTTATTGGAACAGATCTCTGGATGTGGTGAGTGTTGTGTAAATGGGCTAAATATTTACCAAGGGAGTTAAGATTATTTCAGGTTCACTGATCGTGGATCCAGAGTAAATAGGATAAGACCGTTTAATGCACAATATGTGATAGCTAGCGCATTTTCTTACTGTCGCTAATTTGTGAGATTTATGAGGATTGAAGAATGGAATATTATGCAAGATAAGTAGTGATTTCTGATGAAAAGGTTATAGAAAAGGAGGTAAAAAGTAGAAAAAAGCGTTGTTAAGGGTATCAAGGCTTCATGACCAGAAAAGGAAAATACCTTCTATGTATCTTACCCTAGAGGGAGCTTTCACAGTGCTATTGGAATGAAAGTTTTTCTTAAGGAGACCAATTTCGAAGTTTGTAGAACGGGGACTGCTTCCTATGACATACCCCTTGAGATACCCCGCAAAACCATCGCAGGGACAAGGCAGGGGGTGATAGGTCAGCAGCAATACTATATATTAACCAAAACGTTCACCTACTCCACGATCCACCGAAAAGGCACGTGGAAGGGGGGCGACTAAACATATCATTCTTTCAACATCCGTTTTACAGATTGCAATCAGTATCTACTCCATTGACCAAAATAAAAAGACAAATGAGGACACCCTATAAAAAGGGCGAGCTCACATTGAACGCAGCCACCGATTACTACTAAGCATTCTCCTCATCCTAGACGGGCAAGTCACAAATGCATAAAATTTACAAAATAATTTTCACGACATGCCACCACCTCACCAAAGAACGCGTGGATGGGGGTGTTATGACCCGGCCTTGAAGTGGCGCATGATTTCTCCATATTGAAAGAAGGTGGTTCCTGCAGGAGTATTGAAAGAGTTTGGGCCCGGAGTACCGCCTATTTTTGCCAATATTCTCCAGCTACTCAATTTACTAAATACTAGGAACGTCTGTCAGAGGGGAACAACACTTCAGATCTTTGTTCGATAAACCACCCATAAATTATTCCGTTTTAATTCTCATAAATTACAGTTTATTTATGGATGGTGAACCGATACCCTAGTCACTACGACTGTTTTCGGGGTAGTTAATACAAGATTGTAAATGCAGATGTTGAGATGTAGAATGGACGGTGTCGTAACTCCCCCTGCCATACGTTCTTGCTACAATTTGTGGGGTATTGCTTAAGCGCATAGCTGTGTATACTAAACGTGTGGTATTGGTAAGGGGCAAAGAATGCATAATTCAGCCTCCTGAGTGCATTGGCAGAACAGAAAGTTGTCTCAGATGACATAGTAGCTGACAAAACGGATCAATTCAAGAATTAGTTTTCCTCATTTACTATTCGTGACACCAACTCGAAGGGAAATGCTACAGAAATGGGAAGGCGTTGGCAAAAGAGTTAGTAACATATAAGTTACGTTCCCCCTAAGTTCATTTCACGGATGGCATCCCAACGCCCCCCACCATCCGCCCTTACTCCGGTGGTAGTGTACCGTGTGTTTTAATTCGCACATGAAATTCATTTGTGAATTATCTGCCCTGCACAAGTGCATTAATACCTGCTAACTAGTGACTGCGAAAAATGTGTCCGTTTTTAATTCGGTTTCCTCATTTTCTAAAGACAGTTCTGCGTCCTGCAGATGTCTTGATACGGTGGAGGTCCATCCTTTAAGTGGTGGTAGTTCCTTTTTATTACCTCCTTTTTTTATACAAAAGAGCTTTTACAGTGGGTGTAATTAACGCCAGTTTGGAAATAGGTTTTCCGCCAGCAAATGCAAATATATATATATATATATATATATATATAGATGATGCGGAAGTACTCACGAGAGCAATATAACTTTTGGACGGCACAATAGAACACAGAATAAAACAGATAACACGTAAAAGGACACTCACACTATAGATGATTTAAGCTTTCGGCCTACTCCGAGTAGTTCTTCAGGTCAGACTGCTTCAGGTCGGTTTAGTAGGTGATGGTAGAGCTCACCCGTGTACCAAGCCCAACGGCGTGTGAATATTCACACATCAGGGTAGGGGGGCCAGTTCCTTTCCCTGTGCCGGTTATGGTTTTCCAGGAAGATTAGATCTGGTACCCGAAAAATCAACTAGCTTGGGTGGAGCTGCAGGTGCCCAAAGTGTCTTGCCCGGGAATCGAACCCGGGACCCTCCGGTCAGTAGTCCAACGCTCTACCCACTAGACCACTGCGACCCGCATATATATATATATAACATTCATTCAAACATAGAAATAGGTATAAGGAAAGGGGATAGGAAAACACATAAAAGGCGAAAACAGGACATGTGGGGAAGGCGGTTTTTTGAGCAGATCACGAAAGTAAAAATATTTCCTTAACCGGGATTTGAACACCGGAACTCCCGCTTCCCCGGCGGATGTGCTACCAACTACACCACCAATAAATATATATATTCGTATCATGTACATAGAATTAGCACTAGTAGACAAAAACACAGAAACACATATACAAGAGGAGGTATCGAATTTTCGGTGGTCTAAACCACCTTTCTCAAGAGGAGGAAGGAACGGAAGTCAACGGCTCAACGGAACAGTTCCAGTATATATATATATAAACAAATTTACAAACACCCAAATCCTAGGTAGTGGAAAGCCCACCTAGTCGGGAATCGAAGCCGTGACCTCAGGGTTGGCAGGCGAGGACGTCGCCCCACCATAGCCGATGGAATGACCTCCTTAATACGAAGAGCACTAACTGCATTTCGAGTGCCACATTCATTTAAGAAAGGATGAATCAGGAGAGTGCAGGAAACAAAGGACTGAATGAATCTAACTGGCAAAGGGCGCACGTCACCATACACTCTTCCCTCAGGCAGCTCCCCCTAACCGGGCAATAAGCGTTGCGTGGCCGAGCCGCTGCGAGCGTCCCCGCCGCCCCTCCGGCCTACTCCCCCTTCCAACAGCCGCACCCCTCTTCGAATTCCCACGGAGCCAAGTGGAGCCCACGGGGACGGAAGTGCGGGGATTCAGACGGGTGGCTTTGCATAATGGCCCGTCGCTCACCCCCCCTCCCCCCGAGAGCATCGGGCGTGAACAAGACCCCTCCCCATTCGACCCACAACCGACATCCCCCGCTAGGGCGACCCCCTCCCTCTCCCCCGTGACCCTTTCGTACCACTACGCCACGCGCCGAACGATGACCGCAAACGGAAGATCACGGACTGCGGAGGGAGACGAGGTGTTGCGATCGGGGGTCCGAACCCTTCGACAGTCTGCTTTTCCATTCTCCGAATCTCCCTTCATTCTCTGAGCAATGCACTCCGGCGATTCCTTTGCACGAATGACATTCCCTAGGTTGGGCCTTCTCAACCCCTACTCTTCCATGAGGTAAGAGCCCAATTAAACGGCACGAAGAAGATTATACATTTCTCTCAGTGAAACCAAACATTGTACGGCAATAACCATGGCCGTTAGTAAATAAATAGAAGTTCATGCGGTTGGCTTTTTAAACTTGTGAAGCACACCTTCTCCTGTACTGGGGAACTGAGTGGACTCAGTGCTACATTAATCTTGCCACGTGGAGTTGAAACATTGCAGTACTTCCCCACCACACTGCAACGCCTCAGATATGCGAAGACTCACGGATTAATTGAATCTATTGATATCACACCAATCGTATTTCGAGTCCTTGCCCCGCATCTTGACATGACACATGATAAAGACTTATGTATAAGTAAAAACTTAGGTGTAATAAACTAGAAAGTGTTTGGTGTAACTTAAAACGATCAATTGACTGTTTTTGTATGCTCTTTCTACAGGTCTCTAGACACGAACGATATAAAAACCTATGCACCCGACAAACAAATATATGAATTTGACCGTAAAAATAACAATAGCACCTCCAAACCTCCTAATCGGTAGTGAATATATCCTCCCGGTATCAAATGGGACTGCAACAGCGTTAAAACTTAGATCCCTGACGGCGATCCCTGCGATACATTGTTAAAACTAGCGCAGTTAAGATCACTTCATCAAGAAGACTACATACCAACCTGTGAAAATATGTATACATATTTATTAAACCTTATTCTTTAAAGGCTCCACACTTCAACACTCAAGAGCGTATATTGAGTGTGGGTATTCACTTTGGCTTGTCCAACCATAAATCCATTCAAATTAATTTTGACGTAGAAAGATAAAAAGAGCATTCAACCAAAACGATCATTTTATATCTATCATAAAGCTAACTTCAAAGTTTTGCTGATTAATTAAACTTTTTATTTCATTAGGTCAAAAGGCTCTGGTATATTTCCAATATAGAAGAAGTTTGGACACTATTTGTCAGTAGTATGCGATAAACATCAAAGAATTTTTCTCTTATCGATCCGCTAAAGCAAACCGTGAAAGTGGTCGGTAAAATAACGACGTGTATTTTGTAACCAGGGAACTTAAACTCAAGAGTAAGGGGGCAGGTGAGTACATAACTTCCTTGGAGTAGAGGCATATATGGGACAAGTATAATGTAAGACCTCGTGCTTTCCCCAAGCATTGCATTGTAGAAACTCCTCTCTGGTCTCCCATTGGGTGAGAGTCTCCTTCCGGCAGAGAATTACATTTCCGACTTAAGGAATTACATTTCCGGCCCAGAATGGAACATGACTAAAAGCAATGGAAATTAGATGAGCAGTTAATATTGTATTGTCCTAACCTGCCTCTAATGATCGCAGTAAATTTAACCTCTATTCCAGCATACGGTCAACTAATGGCTCCCATCCTAACTCTTCCAATAGTTTTGTGACGCTACTACCTTGTTCATAGCAACTTTTCACAAAAGTAGCTGGTCTACGTTGCACTAAATGTAATTCCAAACTTAGGCCTACCCCAAGAGGATCCCATACACCTGCAGCATACTCAAGGTTGGATCTAACTAAAGAGTAATAAACAATAAGCGATATCCGATTTCTGCAGTTTGCAGAAGTTCCTGCGAATTTGCAGTTTTTTGTGCATTTGAATTGAACGCAACCTTTTCATACATTTTTATTTATCCTTCCTTCTTTCCCCTCCTGATATTCCACTGACAACTGTATTGGATTTCTCATGCCAAAAGACCATTTTCATTCACAAAGACCAGGCTTGGAAATAACGTATAGAGCTCCTTGGCTCGGGAGGGTTGGTTGATATCTCGTAGCGGACGACGTAATAATATGCAATTATTAGAAAAACTCAGGTACTCATTTAATTATTCTTTATTTAAGAGTGCTTAGTAATCATACATGGTTTGTATTAAAAGTATCGGTAACAATCTTTCCTGACGTGTGACCTGACCTGAATTCAGACCGTCTGCTTAATGTACGTATAATCGGTGATAGTAATGGTATTGGAAAGATGACAGTGCTTACTATTATCACTGAATGTTTGGAGATGCGAAACATCCGCGCTAATCTCGTCCCAAAGGTCTTGACGGACGACCATGAGCAGAGTCGAGTATCTGCTTGCGAAGACCGTCTGCGAAGGCATCGCGACGATTCCCTAACCCCTCTATAGTTCCGACTTGGGCCCAGCAGACTATTTGCTATTACCAAAAGCGAAAGTCTTCCTCAAAGAACACCACCATAGGGCCCTAATTGCCGTCAAAGAAGCTTGAACGCGTATCCTTAAGATCCTTCTGGTAATCTGCCTACCAGGGAGTCTTCGATTCGGAGAAAAGCCGCTGGCAAACTTGTGTCGACGCTCAAGGGATATACTTTGAAGTATCTTGAGGCATTGTAGCAATATCTGAAATGCCTGTCATTTATAAATACGAGGCATATTCATGAAGTAAGAGCATTTTGATTATATTTGAATATTGGCACTTCAGAACACAGTTTTACTCCTGCAGCGCCATCTACTAATTCATTGAAAAGCTATAGCAGCATTTGTTTTGTTTCAGAAGTCGTTTGCTTGTCCGTGCACGCAAACAACAATTTCCGCGACAATCGTTGATCCCGCCAGCTGTGAAGTGCGTTCTGTCATACGATTCTTGCATGCAAAAGGATCGTCGGCTGCTGAAATTCATCGGGAGTTAAGCCAAGTTTATGGACCTACAGTTATGAGTGAAGGAAAGGTTAGACAATGGTGCTGTGATTATAAAAACGGACGAACAAATGTCCATGACGAAGAGCGAAGTGGTAGGCCCAGTATTCTGACCGATGAAATTGTTTCGCAAGTGGAACAAAAACTGCGAGTTGATCGTCAATTGACGATTAATGGCCTGGCTCAAAAATTTCCTCAACTTTGACGCACTGCTGTCAACAATATTGTCACGGAATACCTCGGATACCACCATAAAGAGCAAAGAATGTCCACTGGACGAGAGTTTTTGGGCCGTTACCAACAAGGTGGAGATGATGAGACCTTGCATGTACCGACTACTTCCTCTTCTTGAACTTGAAACAGTGGCTCGGTGATAACGGTTCGAAAGCGAAGAGGAACTCAAAGAGGGCGTTGTCAATTGGTTCAACTCTCAGGCGGCCAGCTTCTATGCAGAGGGGTTAAAGAAGCTGGTGCAGTGGTACGAAAAATGCTTAGAAGTAAACGGCAATTATGTAAAGAAGTGAAGTAGGTTTGTAGCTAACTAAAAATGCCAATGAAATGTGTTTCATATGAGTATTTTTTTCCTGTGACCAAACGGTCCTTACTTCATGAGCATGCCTCGTACATGTATATCTATTTATCCGAAACTTTTCCGGATACTTTTTATACAAGCCAAGTATACATCTACACAATATTCCGTGCAAGATGTTAGGGAACTAGCCATAAAAGCAGACATGTTGGTATATACTCGAAAATAATGACCTGTTAACTTTAACGTTTGGATCACTAAGTACTTCGGTCTAAAAGGAATGAAGTCGCCACCATAGTTGAACCGAGAACATAATATCCTGGGCTTGGCCGAGCTACGTTCTAAGATTGAGCCCTCATATCAGCACCCAAAGAGATATATGTCAGCTATCACGTGCCGAGCCACGAATGAAGACAAACTATTTGAGAGAGCGAGCAAGTCCCCGTAGCGCTCGTGTCGAAAGCGGGCGGAGATGGCAGGGGGAGGGGAAACGGATTGAATCCGGACATCACTAGGGGGCGGCGGGGATGCTGCGAGGCCCCTCATCATCTCCGTCGAGTGGAGGGGGAGTTCAGTACGTGTCGGGACATTCAAGGAGGTCAGAGCCACGCCGAACGAGCGAAAACGATTGATGAGCTGACAACCTCATCGGAACAAGGCGGTTCGATATTTGAAACGAACAAACAAATAAACAAACAGGCAAACTCTTCGCGTCACACCGAATGAAGGACAGCCGTCTCGAATCGGGTATCATTAGAATGAAATGAAGACCTCGTGTAAATGCGTGCTAGAGGTGGGTGAGAGGGAGAAATGGGCATGTTGGAGGGGTTGCGAGAAGTCAGATGCGGAGAGAGGCTATGTATGGGATCGTCAGCGGGGAAGTGGGCGTGTGATGAGGGTGGTGTACCATAGGGATTCATGGGAATGCAAGTAGGTGTAAGAAATGGACGGCACACGTCAATTGCATCTACTCGTGGAACCTTAACTCTCACGACATTCTAGATAACTCTTCCCCCGTCACACGCCCTTGCGGCGGCTTGCGGGGTATTATGTAAATTTAGACTTTCGCGCGTATTTAGGGCCTGGGGAACGCTTGAAAGCTCTACTACCAAGAGATCAGCTCGAACGCATTCGTATAAGAGGTAAACACTGCAGCGCAGTGTGATATGTATAAATAGTCAGCTCATGAAACCGATTTTTTACTATTTTCGCAAATTTAATGATACATGAATATTACAGGAAGGTATGCTGAAAACTAATGCACACATGCTTGTAGACCATAAACAAAATGACCTCCAGAAGCACTCCTGGTGGCATGTGGAAGTAACATTCCCCCGCAACACCGATGTGCAGGTTTGAGGTCGTTACATTCATCCAGTCCATTTTGAGAAGGGAGTATGGTGATGTGTTTTAGGGCTGTCAACACGAGTTAGATAGCGTGCTGATATCGACAGCTGCTTTCACCTCATCGTCCGAAGTGCAATGATTACCCTTGCCGTGTCTCTTGAGTTGATAATTCAATAAATAAAAATCGCAAGGTGCAAGATCGGGGGAATAAGGAGGGTGTGGAATGGGTTCAAATTCCAGGTCTCGCAGAACTTCTCCAGTTGCGGGCGACGTGTGTGGACGAGCGTTATCTGTTGCAAGATTATTGGCCCTTAATTATCTTTAACACGAAAAACTCGACCAATATGGTTTTCGATACACTTGTGAGTGATTCGCCGATTATTTTGAATCAAATCTTCGATGAGTTTGCGATTTTTATCGCCTGTGGCAGTGGTCGGACGCCCGCTATATGTTTCATCAACAATTATGGCTTTTTCAGGCTCGCAACCAGGAAATTTAACTACCAATCGATTTATAGTAGACCTATCAACAGCATCGTCACCATAAACAGCCTTTAAACGACGATAAATCTCAATAGGGGTCACTTTTTCAGCAGCTAAAAATTCGATAACAGCACGCTGTTTAACTTGCGCTGACCAGCAAGACATAGCCCTAGAACACGTCTCCATACTTCCGCTTCTCAAAATACACTGGGTGAATGTAACGACC
The DNA here is from genome assembly GCA_037158775.1 of Hetaerina titia. Taxonomy (NCBI): domain Eukaryota; kingdom Metazoa; phylum Arthropoda; class Insecta; order Odonata; family Calopterygidae; genus Hetaerina; species Hetaerina titia. The sequence goes on from CM073779.1 coordinate 15,265,479, forward strand.
TCAAACTTGCGGATAAGTATTGAGGGGGAATGTTACGTCCACATGCCACCAGGAGTGCTTCTGAAGGTCATTTTATTTGTGGTCTACAAGCAAGTGTGCATTAGTTTTCAGCCTACCCTCATACGGTGCATGAACTTGGAACTGATTTCAGGAATAGACCCTAACTTGAGCATATTTGGCCTTTTTACTGACGAGCTTGGATTGAAGAACTTTTCCACGTTGAAGCAAATGTACTCGTAACTACTCAAGATTATCGTGCGAATATGTCTAAAAGGTAGGATAAGGAGCTAATCTGAGCATATTTGGCCTTTTCATTGACGAGTGTGGGTCGAAGAACCTATTTGCGAACCTTTCTCAGTGCCTCAAAAGCTCTGAAACCCCATTAACTTTAACATTTAAAGAACTCCCGTATATTTATTTGGAATAGAAATTAAGGAAGGAATCAATACTTTTTACGAGCACAAGGAAAGTGAAAAAGTTGCAGCCTAAGTTTCGTAAATTGAAGAATTAACAACTTTGAAAACCATGTCAGTCATAAATATATATCAGATAAAGTTCTCTGTCCTTTTTCCCTCCTGTGGTGATGATAAATTGCGATTGAAAAAATGCCATCAATTTCACTTAACTATTCACTCAGTTTTAATCATTTGACACAACGATAATCGCTCGGGTGCCTTCATGCTTTTAAGCCATCACCCAACCTTCCCACCCGTGGAGCGAGGATCTTCCTAAGGAGGGTCAATTTGCTTTCAACCGAAGGATAGAATTGGTATCGGCACGTTCCGGGCCGGAGGGTCGCGATACGTACGTATGTGTGCGATCGGAATATACTGAGGAGAGCAAGTGCATTGAGGAAAGGAATGCTGCAAGCACGGGGACATGGGGAGGGGAGAGGTGGTACAAGCCGTATGCCGGACTGAAGTCGACGGGGTTGGGAAGGGAAGGCCGGGCAGAGGAGTGAGGGTCGGGAGATGGAAATGCGGCGATGGGGTGCAAATGACTCGCCGGGTGAGGAGTGGTGAGCGGCCGGGACCCCCCTCGAGGGAGCGTGGGTGTGGCCCCCGAAGACCCCGATGATTTGGCGATTCCATTCATCCGGAGAGAGCGGAACGCTCTCCTTTTGACTCACGCATCCTGATCAAGTGAAAACACAGAATCTCTAGGTGGAACGGACGAGTCATCAACATTCCGTTACGTTTCAGCCCCATACAAACTCTCTGATCATCACGAGGCAAACTTAGGCGTCGCGTCGAAGAAAAAACCTGACTGAAATTTCAAACTCCGAATGGAATTAATTTGTTTGCATAAAATAAACCTGAGACCATGGACAGTAACAATGTGGAGTCAAAATCAACTACGAAAAATGATAGTGATTTTCCTACGTTATACAAGGAAGGAAGCTTAAATCCGCTGGAACCTTCTGTCTCCAAAGTATAACCACTCTAATTCATTACATACGAAAAAAAGTGGTGGCTGCCGAAGGCCTCATTGAAAGTGTTTTCATAGAGATAAAGTTTTCGTGAGTTAGCCGTTCAGGGTAAATATAACCAAAATGTCCTGATATTATTTGAAATCATTTGGTTAGTTTTTCCATGCTTCTGGCTAGTATGACAATCCGTGCTCGGTCTAAATCCGTTTATATACTTAGTCAAATGTGATCCCGATATTTTGTGTTAGCATGAACCAAAAGCAATATGCAAATCAAACCATCCTATTAAGCTTTATGGTGTACAAAACCGCAAGGAATATTTTTAAAATTAGTGTTATTTAAATCAAGTTTACCTGTGTTAGATCATTTGACTTAACGACACATACGGTGACGGATATGAACTCTCTCAAGCATATATCCTCTCAAGACATACGCACACATTCTCAAGGCAGCGAAGAATCGTCGAGGGAAGCTGTTACCTCAGAAAATTTCTCATATAGAGTACAGACTAATTTTTAAAAGTACCTTAACGTCATTAATAAACTAAAGTCATCGTTCAAAATTCTTTGAGAAATTCAAAGCATCAAAAATCGTGCGAAAAGAGAAACATGTAAAAAAAAGGACTTGGTCCGAGTAAGAGTTAAGTACGTTAAATAGCTCTGTCATCACTTGGATTCATATTTTTTCTTATCTCCAAAATATTGATTGCAAACCCATCGAGGATTATTTGAGCTCATTTTAAAAATGCCAACCAACCACTTCAACCGTAAATGTATCCATGGTATTGAAAATCAATGGAATGACTGAATCTCGGATAATAATATAGTGCTCTATGACAATATAGAGTGCATGGGGTTACAACTATATGCTAGGGTGCTCAAAGTTTATGCCTGGAAAGACCTTTCATTTTACTAGCATTACGCCCACACCGGCGCAATCCGCGCATCGTTATTGCATGGAACGGGATGGGGCTGCGAGCATATCCAAAACAAACTGTCTCCATTGAAATATGGGATACGGACGTCATGTAACTGCCAGGATTATTCCAGCTACGAGGCCGAGCTGCGATGAACAGAAGACTAAATCTTCAAAATGGTCATCGTCACGCGTTCCACCACATAATTGGAATGAAGTGGTGGTACGAATGACTTCAGTGGAATCTGCCTGACTTAAAATCAACCTAAAAGTGAAATTAATGAGACAGATACTTAAAATAGCACCAAACTAATACGTAATGCATATAAATGTACCAGAAAAGGTATGGGAATCTGAATAACGTAATAAAACAGCAAACGGAGGCAGACTAAAGCATTAAATACTCTAAAACATCTTGTTCATTAACTTCAAAAATTTTTTGGCGGAACAAATGAAATGGATTGGAACCGTGGAGTTGCACATTTCGAATTCAGAGACCAAATTATTTATCATTTACGATGCAAATACATGCCATAAACCTAAATTTGAATGAACAAATGAATTTTCACATAAAAAGTTACATAAAAAAACATTTTCAATTGAGGATGAACATTTCACACGATTTAGGGGTAACTTAGTAGCTTTAAGTTACTCAAATTAGTCATGAAGTAGAATTTTTTTTTTGCAAGGTAAACTTTATCTGCAAACTTTAAGAGCAATAAGCAGTCTGAGAGCAGAGCACTTTCCTCGCAATTTCAAATTCTGGTGGCATTCCATCAAAAGTTTTCACGCGCCCGGTACTGTTAATCCGTTGACCTTAATGAACGTCAATGTAATTGATGAATTAAGTTCTATAAAGGTGCAGTAATAAATGATAAACTTATTAAAAATATTATTATCTTTATATAAATCTTGAAACCAAGCAACTATCCTAGTGGCAACGGTCAAGTCCTGTCAATTTCTCTTACAATGCACATACATACATAAGAAGAATAGATATGAGGGAAAATCCCCATACAACGACACTTAAAGATTACCAACCGCATATTTACCATCACACATGGGCTAGGTTCATTCCATACATACGAGTACAACACACCTTCCATCGCCACTCTGCGTCCATAGTTACGCACTCTTCAACTTCATATTCCGTTTAAAATTATGATATTTTATATTTACGGCGTCCAAGGAATACCGACATGAATATTCGCATATATACATTGCCTTAGGGTATATTGTTGCATATCTTTTGTCATGTGAACCCAAACAATGATATTTCCTTGCTCTAAATTGTTACGAATCTGCGCTTCATATCCTTATCCCGGGGAGCTATGCTTCAATGTTATTACTTACGATTTAGAATAATTATATCTTATTAATATATAAATAATTATATATATAACTAACCAAAATTTAATAATTATTCTTCCATCACTAGAGCAGAGTGACCCCAGTCATTACCCAAATTGTCAGGATATTTAGGGAAAAAATCACACATCCCTTCTAAATTAAAAATGGATCAAGGGATCCAAAGGAAAGAGGAGAAAGGGCCATGTACAGTTTATTCGTTTTCTACGAAGCTTTTGAATGGGTTAATTGGTAGTCAATGGATTTTACATAAAAGGGGAACATTAGCTAGAAGAATTAATTTACATCCATTCCAATTGATGAAGAATCCCTAGGACGATATTTTAACGGAGAATGTGAAGTCTAGAGACGTCGGGGGGGGGGGGGGTGAAGTAATGCGGGCAAGGGAAGAAGTCAGCGTGAGGAATAGCTGAGGTGCCTTGCCCGGGAGCGATCTGAAGTGGGAGGGGGGATGAGGTTAACTCTCCGAAGTTGTTAGGGTGTTTTTCTTTCGAGTTTACATTTGTCAAAAGGAAGATTTGGGTCATAGATAGAGTGCCCATGACAAGGGAGTCTCATGGAAAGGCACGGTTGACCTCCTTAATATGCATTTTAAATGATTTATTCAGGTAATATTCATATTTATAACAATAGCAATAAATAAAAAATATGAACGCTCTCAACAAATCCAATCTACGTTTTAAATGATAGTTTATTGATTAATTTACATGCATTGATTGCCAATGAAAATGTGATGGGAGTAAATTTGCAATACATTATATTTTATTGCAAAATACTTAAAAATAGGAATATTCTACGCACAGTTTGGTATTTATTAAAAATTCCGTTTATTAGAAACAAGGTGCCGACCACCGCCAGCGATCCACATGAGGACCTTTTGGCATGCACTCACGGTTCTTCAGTAAAATCGAAATGAACATCCGTTTCAGTTATAAAATTAAAAACAAATATTCAAATAATGATGATTCCACTTAATTTATAGGTTTCATGAAACCTTTGGGCGGTAAGACGCTTTTAAAAGAGTCCAGGGATTGTTAAGTAAGCGTGGATGAGGAAATAAAGGAAAGAAGTGGAGGAAGGTTCGGGGTGCAAAGTCGCTCAAACAACCATTCGCCGAGTAACCACCAGTGTTACCAAGGAGTGAGAGCGAACATTTCAGCGGCGGTTATCGGAAAAACTAGTGTAACAAAAGTGGTGACTGACTTACTTTTCTTAACGACATGTATTGGCTCCTTACCAATGGACTACAACCTTGTTGTGATGGAAGGGCTTGTAAGTTCCGATGGCCACTAGTGGAGGGAGCAATGATAATACTCCTGGTAGATTCACCCTTTGTAGATAGGTCGAAGGTTAGGGGTCAGAAGAAAGGTAGCTCACACAGTCAGCGTCTGTTCCACAGTAAGGTGGCTGCAAAAACGTCTGACCACATTGGGATGGCCATTGGGTGATGGTGCCCAGTTAAGAACAATATTGAAGATGGAAACAGAAAACCACCTCCATTAATTTATAAGAGAATTTTCAGATGGACGCTATAAACAAAATGAGTCCTTGTAACTATGGGCATGGGCACAAACAGGCGTGTGTTATGCGCACGAAATCCTTGCAACGCAAAAGCAAGAGAAGCACTATAGAAGACGCAGAAAATCAGCTAATTAAAGCACGAATTTTAACTTCAAAAGTTGACGGTGTATAAGTAAGATAGATGAATGAAAAGAAAAAAAATATATGGATATTTTAAGACTGTGTGCGGTGAGATGGAAAGGTAGTGGGGGTTACTGGAGCGATAATTAGCGTAATATACAGAGGAGGGGGAGAAACCCTGCCAGGACTTACAACTGTCTATAAATATAATTTAATAAAGTGGTTTGAAGAATCTTGGCCAACATAGAGCAAGCTACTGATAGCATATTGCTAGTAGAGCAAAAGTGAAACTGACGGACTTGTTCATTTTTTAGAGATACCAAGCAATCATACGGAGGGAGTAGTCGATGTATACGATCCGAGAAGAGGTATACGATCGGTTAGAGGATATAACCGTTGGTGTTCCTGAAGGAAAAGATTTGATAATGATATGGCATTGAAACACAAAGGGAGGCAAAGTAATAAAATGTCACTACTTTTTCCTACCTTCGTGGAAGAGGGAGGTAGGCGAAGGTAGTAATTTGAGGAAATACGGTTTAGGAACTAGAAACGACCGAAGGGTGAAAGAAATGGAGTTTTGCAGGAGACAAGGGTTAATCATAACAAATACATAGTTTAGACGCCAAAAAGGCGCAGGTACACATATAAAAGCCAGGTAATTCAGGATTATTTCAGTTTCACCATTAGATTAGGCACAGATTTAGGAACAGCGTGATTTTTCGTACAGTATCTCGGGAGCGGGTGAGGACTTATATCATAATTTAGTAATTATGAAGTGTAGCGTCCGATTCGCAGGATAAAATGGGGAATCCGGCTACGGAAATGGAATGTAGAAGAATTAAGACGAGCGATAAGAAAGAATTAATAGTAGGTCTTGCGGAAAAATATTAGTGAGGTTAGGGAGGTGTTTATTATTAAGGAAAAATAGGAACAAAGATTAGGATATTGCAAGTATTAATGAAAAAATAGGAAAAGTAAACAGGAAAGGAAGAAGAAAATCATAGATTACGGAGGAGATGATTACAAAGATGTAAGAGAGAAGGAAATGGAAGGGTGTAAATACCGAATTAGGAAGAAAAAGGTATAAGGAATTCAATAATAAACTGTGGCGCTAAACAAATAGAGCGAAATAAGCGTGGTGGAAGAAGTGCGAAGTTATGGAACGTTTAGAGAAAGGGTGAAATTGATGCGCTGTACAGGAAAGCAAAACCGATGTCATAAAGAAAAGAGTGAAAATATTTTCAAGTAAACAAAGGTAAGTCAGGGAAAATATTAATTGAACCCGGGAAAATACAAGACAGATGGAAAGGATAGCTAAAGGAATTGTATTGACCATGAAAGTAGACCAGTGAGATTGGACACTGTGAGAATATGACGTGGGTGGGAATAGCTTAGGTCCAGGTTTACCCGATGGCGAGGTGGAAAGAAACTATGGGAATTGAAATCAAATAAGACTATGAAGGTAGACAAAATTCCCGAGGAACTATTTAAAAGCGGAGAAAAAGGTGGGAGAAAGAGTTTTTATGGACTAATTCATAGAATTTGTGAGGGAAGAAATTGACTGGAAGACTTAGTCAGAGCAGTGTTAGTTCCTATTTCCAAAAAGGGAAAGATAGCACAGCACATTCAGCTTGTTTTCCGACGCTGCTACACTGGTACTCAGGATCCTCAAGGATGGAGAGCAGAGCAAATGGATACTTGGGAGATGATCAGTTTTTATCCATCCCTGTGCTATTGTTTGCATTTAGACTATCGTCAGTTTTCAATTTTTGGGGATTGTCCTCCAAAATTGAAATCCTTTCTCGGATAATGTACGTATATAATTTGGTGCTTCAAGTACTTCCCGCGCCCGAATCGTGCCACCAACCTCATTAACTAACGAGTGTGGCATAAGCTCAAGGATATGGGAATTCTTTTTACTGAAAATACAAAAATTAACAAAACTTTATATTTATAAAACCAATGACCTACAAAATGGGAACACATACAATAAAAACTAATGTGAAATTATAGAAAGACGCCAAAGTACATCTGGGGTTAAGTAGATTACAATCATAATCTTCCCATTTTGAAATCACATATTAATTGAATACCACGCCATCAAACGGCGAGGCCTTGCATGCATCAACAAAAAGTTGAAAGATTAATATAGATAAAACATTAGTATTCCATAACTTCTATCTTCAAATCCATAGAAAACTTTCATAAAAATAATGATTTAATATTTCTTGAAGAAAAAAATTTGAACATACTACTCGTATATTTTAAGAATAATCATAATTTCCTTTCCACTAAGGAATTCTTAGTGTCCTACCCTAATTAATAATGCTGTGTCTTATTGCCCTTAACTTCACTTAATGACTTCACGGAGGAAAGCTTATTGACTGTACACCTCTCTGCTATATTTTACTCATCTTGATACTTCAAGAACTTGATATTTCAATAGTATGGGTAGTGTTCCACCGTCTGCAAAGTTCATGGCATGAAACTAGAGATGATAACATCTCAGAATGACACATAAAACAAGATATCTCAACGGTCACCTTCTGATTAAATAAATATTTATTTCAAATATATTCCTATTATCTTAGTTAGAAATGACAACACTGGCAAATCCAGCATGTAGATAAAAATTAGTCTTTATTTTAGAGCGAGGTTGAGACAATGGGGTCTCTTCTACCACCTAACCACTCATTAAACATTTACAATATTAAACTTATAAAAAAATTACACAAATTGTGCATAAATAGCAATGAAATTAATACATACAATATTTCAGGAATTACATACAATAACAAAATACGTTAGTTACCTATTTAATTAATAACTATAAAACAAAAAATACAACATACACACAATACATACAATTGCTATACATAATCAAAACAATAAATGCAAACAAACTTGTAAAAAAATATTCCTGTTATATTTACAATCGCCAATACAAAGTATTATTCTCCTGCGAAAGAAAAAGGAAGTATCTCGAATTCTGCTCACATCTCTATTTTGACTGGTTGGTTTGTTGAGAAATTAATAATTTATGAAGTGCGTGCTTGAATGATGGAAGATATATGCATGTAAACAACTACTGATATCAGTTGGATACTATGTAATATATAGGTAAAATCAGTAAAATTTTGATCGATATTATTTTACTTCACATTCTACAATGTTATCTCATGATACAAGGAGTACCTATATTGGTGTGAGATTTTAAATTATCAAGAAACAAATCGGGGAAGACAGTTATGTCGTATATAATATTTCTACCATTGGAAAACGCATAAACAGGTCATGATAAAACTATACCGATTTGTGCTAAGAGATTTGTCATAAATAATGCACTGATATTGAAAAGAGGGGGTAGGGTCAAGTGCTTCGTTTTTTCAAGCATTTTATTCCATCCTTCATATCTCTCTGTGAAGCGGATGCTCACGACGTCCGACACCAATAGCGGTGTGTCACGTTCTCTACCTGTGACTTTAGGGGCGGAGACCATGTTGAATGCCCACGTAATTGCAGAATTTTCCCTTTTGGACTTTTTCCAATTCTGCTTGAGCTACCTTCTCCAGATGGAGGTCCTCAGTATAAATGGATGTGGTTCATTTTTATTTCTTTTTTTGTGTTATAGAGAATTAATTTATCAGGTGCAATTAACAATTTTTGACTTAATTGTTCCCCTGGGATGTATACAAATTTGCATGTTATTTGAGACTTTTAATGAATGTTTTTTCCTTTTCCCTTCCTCTTCCATATTCTCCCTTATCACTTATCCGTCCCAACTAGTGTTTGCACCTCGTGCCACACACCTTTTTGGTCGATCGCGGGGTATTATGTAAATGTATATCCTGAGGAAAATGCATAGATAAAAGATTCAGATAAATTTTATAGAAAATCCATCAGATTCGTCAAACATTATAATGGTAAGAAGATGAATATAACAGGCCTTTTAGAGGAGTTAGGTTTGGGACTTGAAGAGAACAAGTGATACTTAAAATTTTACAAGGAAGAGAACACACGAGTTTGACGATGATACAAAGGGAATTATTATGACCCATATTATTAGGATAAGTTGGATAAAAAACACAAGATAAAGAAGATAGACTCCAGGGTAGATAGATAATATATCACCATATCTTCAGAAGATAGACAAAGTTTACAAGAAATCTGAGAAATTATGCAATTGATCTATGAGAGGAACAATAGCGGGCTGATGACACTTCCTCTTGGAACACGTGAAATGACGCTTACTTCATCGGATAATACGCCATCTATTAATAACCTTTACTCGCAAATCCAGTGTATTACGAACTTATTTTGTATCTTCCGAACTTCTGGAGCAACGTCTTATGAGAAACTTTGTTTAATCCCTTTTTGAAATCTTGAAATGAAATATCGACTTGAACATTATTTTCGCCTGAAAACAAAATATCATGAACGAAAAGTGTCAATAGTGTCCTGCAGGATTTATCCCTACTGAAAATATGCTGATTTTTTACCAGTTAACTCTTGAAGTTGAGATACTTCATGATACTTTATGGCGCATTGATTTAGAATCTTAATAGTTGGGAACTCAACGTCTGCCACGACGATTTCGAGTCCTCACCAATGTACTTCTAATGCGGAGGACCTTCCCTCGCCAGTGCATTTACTAGCTTGGAGTCGCTGGGCAGGACACGGTCAAGGTTGGGGGGGGGGGGTCGCGGCGCTGTGTTCTTCCTTCCTGGGGGCTGGGTCCTGACACGGGGATCGTGAGGGGCAGGGGAGACAATTCGCGGGGGCCCCCGGAGGGCAATCGCTTCCCTGGAGACTGGCGCCGGCCGAACCCCCCGATTCCGACTGATGGTTGACGAAGGCCTGGCCTCGGGTGGGAGGTGTCTTCTGCCGCGGAGGCGCACCCTCCTCCCGCCGCCGACCTCCCGACCTCTGCCCACCAACTACACCCTTCCCGCCCACGTCACTAATCACCTCCTATTCCCACATAACCCACACCCCTTTTTGAGGCGGAGTAATGCTCCATCCGGGTTTCAGCCCGCGGCGGAAGAAATGGGAGGAACTTTCGGCTCGCATCCCGACAGTTGAATTGGGATTTGCATCGCACGTTAGCAATGAATTTTGTTCACCTTAAATGCAGACGACGAAGGTCGGCTCTGTTATCGCTGGATTAGTTCTAAAGCAATGATGAGTATTATGTCTTTACATTTGATTACTCCAGATCCTGCTATGGTATACAAAATTAACCTACATGTTGCAATTAGAGTATAGGCATTTATATTTTCTAAAAATTAAAGTTGATTGTGGTGGAACAGATAATAATGGTTAGAAAAGACGGATAAAATCGGCAGTTGAAACGAGGATATAATAAAGGTTTATTAAAAATTCAAATTTTCATAAAAATTCAAAACACAAAATATGAGACGCGGGTCTCCTACTCTTCTCAATACACATACAAGGTTTGATCAAAAAAAGACAGGACTCATTTTATAACTTGTTTATTTCGACGGATACAGCTTAGTCGAACTTGTTGCCCTCAAAGAACATGCCTTGGCTGACGACACACCTTTGCCAACGTTTATTCCAGCTTTTGAATACTGCCTGGTAAGCCGCCCTAGGGTCCGCTGCACAATTAGTTTAAATATCCGCAATAGAGTCAAATCGGTGCCCTTTTGGAAAAAAAGTCAGGTGAAGTCTGAAGAGTAGGGTGGCTGCGGGATCACGGAAGTTCGGTTCTGGCGAAAAGCTCATATTCATCAATCAGTACCCGCGGGACGAATTTTGATGCGACGCGCGTCATGCCCAAATTTTCTATAAATAGAGACGTTTCCGGCGTGATATGGTGGAATATCACGATTAATAAAAATTGGCAATTTTCCACAAAATAATATTTTAATACGACCGGTTTCGATGTAACTACATCATCTTCTGGTGATGATGATGTAGTTTCATCTCCAGAAGATGATGTAGTTACATCGAAACCGGTCGCATTAAAATTTTATTTTTTTGGAAAATTGCCAATTTTTATTAACCCAAATTTTCTGTCAAAATTTTCTGACAGGACCCAAAACTAATGTTCACTAGCTCGGCTATCTCCCTAACAATTAAACGGCCATTTGCCCGGACCAAATCATTTACCAATTATCACATGGTTGGGGTCTGTCGAAGTGGAAGGCCGCGAATCTTCATTTGTCGAGGTTCTGCCTGATTTAAAAGACTGTACCACTCAAAACACTGGCTTCAACTTCATTAACAAAGGCTTGCTGAATCATTCCAAACGTTTCCGTAGCACTTTTGCCAAGTTTTAAACAAAATTGCACGCACACACACTATTCCTCTAGCTCCTTCATTGCTGCCGTTGGCAGGTTAAGACACGTACCGCTGCTCCTGCGTAACGACTCGACGTAAACAGACGTAAACAAACGCAAAAACTCTCGTTTTAGCCATCAGATGTGTCGCTAGATGGCGCACAGTGTCTCGTTTTGATCCGTTGAACGGTTACCGCAGAATAAAATCAGTCAATTCTTTTTTTGATCACACGTTATACAATGACCGACAACAGATTTTATAGCAGAAATCTTAGATTATTTTTGGCAACAAAGTGATTTTCAGAAAAATAAGTATACCGTTGGTTTGTATGCTCTCTCTTGCGATTTCAACCTGTTATCAATTTTGTGTAAGGTGTGGGGATTGACATGAAATATCAGAAAAGGAAGAGACTGAAGCGATGGAACACTAGAAAAGGAAAACACGAAGTACAGCATGAACTAGTGGAAGCCTAACTAGGTTTATCGCAACAGGCAATATACTTTGATCACTAACTACATAAATACCCCGTGATCCAGCAAAAATTTTTGTGGCGGGGGGTGCAAGCGTCAAATGGGATGGGTAGGGATAAGGGAGGACAAGGGAGAGAAAAAGGAACTTCCTCAGCTTCATGAGAATGGTTGTAGGAAAAGGTAACGAAAATAAGGGTGTGGTGTTATTCCTTCAATAAGACTACAATTCGTTGCGTGACAGCTTATTTGGCTCCATGGAATAGAATATAATTTCAAGATTTTGAAACAATTTAGAAAAAATTGCCAGATTTGTTCAGACATTCTACGCAAAAAGTGTAAACGTGACAAGTAGATTTTAGGAATTATGCCTGTAGCCCGTTGATTTACAAAGAACAGGACGCAAGACTTAGATTTTAGGATGGTCCTGATAACAACGCCTGCTACGCGCCCTTGCGGAGGCTTGCGGGGAATTAAGTAGATGTAGATGAATCTATATAAGCGCATTGTACAAGCCGCCCCTTGAAAGAGATAATTTAGCACTAGAAAAAGAGAAACAAAACGATCGTTTCTAAACCCAAATCAACGAACAAGACAATAATCTGTGGAGACTTCAACGCCCGATTTTTTTATTTTGGCGCAAAAATACGTATAGACGGATTACATATAGAGATATTTTAAAACGGGACATAAGCATGAAGATACCCGCTTTTACATCCGTTGCGTTGAACTTCAACTTATCACTTTACTAACTAGGTACAATAACCTTGATTCATTCACGCATACGCAATTTACAGACCACCGGACGCTCGCGTTATTTCAATGATAAATGAAGCCAAACAAATGAAAAGCTTCCCAAATAATGGCAATACTCGGGAAAATGTTTAATGCCTCTTTAATTATTAGGTAGTACAGGTATGTAATTTTAATATAGGGCTAAAGACAAAGTATTTTACAAACTCCAAAATAATAAGGATGGTGGAATAATTTCTTCGAAATCACGTGCTCAGCAGTTATGAATATCATTCGAAGAATACTCATAAACATTTTAAACGAAATCAAGCAAATTGTTAAGGCGTGGGTGAGATTATTCCTGATAATAAAATATTTTGGGCGAATGCCGAAATAAATTGTTTGAAAATTAAAAAATGAGCTCAAAAGCAGACAATTAGCTAAAAATGAAAACGAGAATCCATAATATTTTCATACTATGCTAGGAAAGTTCGGAAATATCCATCAAGAGTCAATTTTTGGGGGATATGATAATTAATAATTGAGATTTACAAAATAGTATTTTTATTCACACGACCCGGATTTCAACACTTCGTGTCATCTTCACCTGGAGATGACACGAAGTGTTGAGATCCAGGTCGTGGGAATAGGTGAAATCACAATTGTTAATTATCATTTCTCTCCAATATGGAAAGTTACCACAAAGTTAAGCCTGAAACTATAGAGTTTGTTAAGAGTTCACTCACTAATAAACTCTTAGAGTAATGGGAAAATGTAACCAGAAGTTTATAGATCAATGTTATATCTTACTAATGAGGTATCATTTAGAATGCGTTATTATATGTAATGCTCATCATGTTTCAGTAATTGCCAAATCAGGTTTCGTGCAACAAAGTGGAGATAGATATTTACATGGCAGTTGAAAGGGTGTCTGTGTGCTTAGAAAAGGGAAAAGATGCACAATTAAATGGCTGAGAAGACGTGTACACCAAAATATATACTGATAAAAAACTTAATTACAAACTTATGTTAATTTTACCCACTGTAAAACGTTTTCGGGACACGAAAAAGGAGGGAGATAAAAATGAAACACAACTCCTTTCACGACACCCTCCAATATACCAATAACGTACTATGAAACAACTGAAAAAAAGAAGGGGAAAGTTCTATCAATCCATGGATATGCAAATATCGAACCCCACCCCTAGAGTCACAGGAAATATGACAGCCCGCTCTTGGTAGCGGTCGGTATGATAAGTCAGTCCTTCAGAGAGGGACAAGGGTTGAAAGGGGGAGCTTATAAATACAACAGAAAGTTTAGAATGATGTTAAAATAAAACTTTATAAATCCACATAAAAAATAAACTTTAATGCGACCCAGGTTTCACTAAGTTGCAGCATCATATCCGTTATGATGATTCACTGCAATCAAACCTTTAACCGTCGCATTAAAGTTTATTTTTATGTCGATTTAAAAAGTTTTATTTTGATATTATTTATCATGGAGCAATTCCATAAAGTTACACCTGAAAGTGTAATTTAAAAAAGAATCAATTGTTAATTATATAAAAAGGGTAGATTTTATTGCAGCATGCACACAGTTTAATGTCAGTCCCATACGATCATGCAGGAAGGGATTCGCCAAAAAAAGCGTAAGAAATCAGTACAAGTAAAACTAAATGTACCCTGGACACTGCGTGAGGGAAAATATACTTGTACATTCTTGTTAAATAAAACACTGGAATTAGTATTCCGTACTGTCCGCGGGAAGGACTACTTGAGTCTGCTAATTTTGGCGTCTATAGCTCCAATGCTATATTGTTGAATCAAATGTTGGTTTCTGATCCAAACCACCAATGTATGCTGGATGATGAATAATTGACGAGATCTCGCCCCTAAAACAAGTGACTCAGATATTACCAGGCAATATCAACCAAGCGCTTAACCGTCTTTTCCCTAATAATTCCCGAACCAACTCCAGAAACATTTCTGTGACTCTTTGGTCTTGCCGTAACAGTTTTTCACAAAACGGGCTTCCCTGCGTTGTATATTCTAGATCTCTCTAACGAGGCCATTTTCCATCTGATCCCATACATTGAATTCATGTTCTAAGTGGGGTCTCTCGGGATCATGGTAGCAATGTTTCTTGACCTCGATCCTGCAATGCGTCTAATGTTTACCAAAATTTTATTTGTTTGCCCGCCGATTGGATGTATTGGCAAATTTTTAATTCTCTCATGCTATCTCTTATACGATTGTATACTATCTTGTATGTTTAGCAGGAAGGTTCACTCTGCTGAGATCATTTGCGTTCTTACCATTTTATATGTATTTTCTTGCTCTAAACCACGAAATTTTCGTCAGAACGAAAGTAATTCACCTGACCCAGCGCTATTAAATGTACTAAAAAAAACGAGGAGTCCCCTCTGTAACAGCTGAAGACTGTCTTACACCATAAACTAATTAGTCATAATGCGCTTATCCCAAAGAAGCTTTGTGAATTTTTGCTTCCCTGCTCACAATATAATGCAGCAATCAAACCGACTTCGTAACATTGTCCTATGTCAGCAACACATTATAAATGAGACCTAACTAGCAAAAGATATACGTAGCGTTGCTCTTCATCTTTCTCATCACATTTCCTTTTCTTCTAATATAACTTTCCTTTAAGGTAGCTTGCCGAAAACGTCTCCGAGATAGTTTCACTCACGATACGTCGAGAGAAAGAGTGCTGCCCAACTTTTAATTTAACCCCACACTTCAGTTTTATCTTTTTTTGGAGCAGTAAGCGAGCTATACAAAATTTTAGTTTCATTAGACGAGTTTCAGGAACAAGTAAGAAAAAATAATGAAAGAGCTACGCTTTAGCTAGGCCACATTTGAAACAAACGGTCCACGGAAGAAATTTTTGCAAAATAATTGGAATTTTGTCACATAAATTTCGCAAGATTTGTGGAAATACGACTCGCACTACAAAATATAACGGACGCGTAAGAGTATGCAGACAGACCTAGGTTGGAAGACCCATGATTGAAAAAGAGAGCAGAGAAGACTTAGACATTTAGAGGAGCAGAGGTCCCCTGCTTTTCTTTAAAAGCTGAGGCAAATAAAAACACTCTTCCCCTAACACCGTCGTTAAATGTTCTTCTCACATCTTATCATTCCTCGGAAAAGTAGCTTCCTAAATCAATCGGTTCAATACTAATTCTCTCTAAACTTTATTTGTTAAGGTAGCTTACCGTTGAACGATGGTACTAGTAGTAGAGTAGTAGTTTAAGAGGAGATGACCGACAGCTGAGGTAATTTGATCCATTAGGGATGAACAGGAGAGAAAGAAAGGTGGAGAGAAACCCAGCGTCGGCATTAGCCTACTCTAAACGAAAGGCACTAAGGGGTTCGCTTAACGTCCCATCCGACGGACGGCGTACTCATTTAAAGTACTCTCCATAAAGCATCTCAATTAGGGATCAGAATACCACTGAAAAAAACTGCCACCCCCGAGATTCAAACCCTCTGAGTGGGAATCCATTACGTTATCCAGCGCAACCGGCTAGTTATATATGTGTTACACGTACAACATTAATGAGACCATTCTCCAATTGATGCAAGGAGATAATCTGCCGTTTAACCGTCGGTAAGTGAGGAATTACTGACGAGTTTCTCCAGTAATTTATAAATTCTACTCAATGTATCATTAAACGATTTTACTTAACTATCTCACCAACGCTGCACTGATCTGATTCGGCATTTAATGGAAATTCATGAGTAATTCACATTCTAGCAACACAGTAAAAATTAGGGCCTTATGCAGAATACTTGCGAAATATTGCGTTTATTTTTAACCTTTTAGTGACATTTCCCTAAAAGCATCAAAATAAACCCTAATCTTTGCCTAACTTATCCTCATACTCTAAAAGAATATTTCATAAAAAAGGGCTTTATGTTGCACATAATCCTTGAAAAAGAGTTTATGCTTCCTTTATTTCCCCTAGTGTAATGCCTCTTTCCTCTCTCCCTCCGAGTGCAAAATCGATCCATTACGAAGTGGTGGCTAAGCACTACTGACTGAAGGGCTCGGGTTCGATTCCTGGAAATACCTCAAGACTCCCTCAGTTTCACCTACGCCGTGTGGAGGGGATTAATTGTGAATGATTTTTCTAGGAAGAAAAAATCTTTCCTGGGAAAACATAGCCGGCATGGGAAAGGATCTGCTTCCCCCCTCCGCCCCTTCCCTGATGCCTGAATTGCTCACAGCATTGGGCTTAGCATTGGGGGAGGTCTGCCGACACCTAACAAACCGACTTTCGGGTTGAATAGTTTGTTTATGATTTTTCATGCTCGTACTTTGCATTACTCAATTGGCTATATGAATTTGATTTCGTTGCAAATGATAGACGACCATTGAAAAAACCACATTTTACCATAAACCATGAAAACAGCAAACTTATATTGTAGATAATTGAATAAAATATTAAAAATAAACAGAAAATGTAAATATATTTATAGATTTTGTCGACAAAATCCTGATAAATGCTGTTGTGGAAATCATCTCATGATCATATACTCCTTTAACGTTTCAGAATGGTGTTCCTTATTTGAAAATTTAGATGACTATCAGTGGAATTCAAATGTTTGTTAATTAATTGAACCGTTCAAGAGAACGTAAAATTGGAGAAAGTGTTGTAAGCAATAATATTGAAGAATATAATTTAATATTAGGAATTTAAAACTGATCTAAGGTACTACTCCGAATTTTGAACCGCATTAACACAAGAACCCTCGAAATATAAACGTTTCTCATACTCTGTTTTGGCCTCTAGATATGTTCTTATTCCCGAGATATAAACAGTGATGCTTACATTATTCATTATACAACAATCTAGACAAGGCGAGTAAAACTTAAATTGATTTGTTTTATATTCAATTCGATCAATCACCGTTCCAAGATATTTTAGTTTGAGGTAGTAAATTAATTATAAAGAGTAAAGTGCGTGTAGTTACGCATAAAAGTAAATAGGTTTTCAAAATATACTCCGCCTTAGGTGAATATTACTCAAATATGCCCCTAGTGTGGGGAATAAAAAAGAGCAAGAAAGGTCAAAAACTTTGAAAATGTGTACCCAAAAATTTGCGGCGTATTCCAAATGAGGCCTACCTAAAGCAAAATAACATCTCTTTAAATCTAACTCATTACATTTCTCCACCAACGGTTTAACGAAGCCGAGTTTATTCAAGACCAAATTTTCTGTGTTCATTTAAATTTTTCCGGTAACATCAATGGAGTTATTTTAATTGGTGTGTTCCAGATTTTGTTTATTCAGACCTACCGCGGGAAAAAAATGTATACATGTATGTGAAATGACCCTCAATATAACATGGCATTTACTACGATGAGCCCAATTGGTAATATAGTGCATAGGGAATAATACTAGATTAATTAAATCTCTAACTCATCTGCACAACAAAAATATATCGAAAGCCATAAGAGCCTTGGAAACGCAAACCGCTTAATAGGCTTTTGGGTTTCAAGTAAGCGTCCAAACACAAAACTCCGAAAACATATTTACTTCAGATAAAAGAGTGACGCATAGGAAAAGGTGCAAGGTGCTTTGTGTAACATCACAAGAGCAAGAGGTACACACAAACAGTGCGAAAAAAATAAAGTGGTTTGCTGACAAACTTTCGCCAACTATCCGTAAATCAAATATTTGACGAAGGACGAAAAAAAATGCCTGCCTCATGTTTTGCAGAGAGTAGTTGTGGATTTCTTGAAAAGCTGGAAAAAAGCTCGCCTTTCCGAGAATGCGAACACGAATCAAAAAAACACAATCTCAAAGCTAGATTTTAAAGACTCCTAAACACTGGGCGGCACTAAAATTTAAATTTATTTTTTTTCAGGTCCGAAAAGGTAACAATTGAAAACAAAATAATTTTGGTAAATAGTGGTAGCAATTTCAGTTTTCAAGTATTCAGGAATTATTTAAGCTCAAAATTTTCCATTGAAATGCATTTTAATGGGGTCTGTCTAACTATAGATTGTAAATCTGTGAAGATTAGACAGATAAATAAGTTACAGCGTTATACTCATATCTTCAACATTAACATTGTGTACGATCAGAGTGATCCTCTATAAACGCTAGGACTGTAGATGCAGAATATCAAATCTGAAAATGTTAAAAGTACGAGTACTCGAATAGCATACATTTAACGGAACAAATTTTCCTCCAGGAATGGTTCGGCAATCTTTGGCAATTATTCGTGAATTTTGTCTTACTTTAAAGCATAATACTTTACCTAAAAAATGTTGCATTTAATAAGTAATCTTTCATTTAAGTAATCGAAATCCTAACCCACTAGGCTACCAAGCCTCCATGGTATTATTTCAATTAATACTAATATAGGAAGAACAATTGATATTATTCCACTTATGGAATTCATGTCTCGACGTTAATCAATTACAATCAAAAGTTACGGTGATTAATTATTTTACGAAACAAAGTTTTATAGCTCGAGGTATCAAGTGCCAACCAACTGCATCATTGAATTTTAAGAGTAAGAAAAGTATTCCAATCATGGCATTCATTATATTATCATGCTGTATGAATTCATTATAATAAATTCAAAATAATGCTATTAGAGATTTACAATTACCATTCTCGTTTCAACTATTTCAATATTTAATCTATGGTAAAGCTAATGCTAAGATTGGACATAGATAAATACCGGTAGACTTGTTTTTAAATGGGTGCTAACATGCAAACAACACAGAGTGTAACAGATTTTCATATGAATTGAAGTACTCATGAAGGGTTGATGAGGTTAATTTCAGCCTCATGAAAACGTAAGTTGATAACAATACTCGTTGCTGGAATCCAGATTAAATCGGTCAATTTTCCTTACATGCAACATACGGTCAGGGCTAAGTGACGGCTCACTCCTTTGCCCAAAAATGCCACTCTTCTCGAGAAAAGTCGAAACTTGTCATGGGCCGTCTGCTCACCCCTGATATCCGGAAGACTGTAGAGAGGGAGGGTTGGGTGCCCGAGGGCGGAGAGCGTGCGTCGGGCAGTCGGGACGCGCGGCCGTCAATCGATGCGCCCGTCATCATGTGAGCGAGAGGGGTCGAGCAAATGGAGACTTGGGCGAAAGGGTAGAGTCGGATTTCAGGGATGGATGGATGGATGGGAGGTGGGGTATGCGAGACGGGGAGGGGTGTGGGAGGGGGAGAATGGCGTGGGAGACGAGAGATGGATAGGTTAGGGGCGGTCGAGAGAGGGCCCATGGTGGTGGTCATATCTCCATCGAAATTTTCCCCCTCTCCCCTTCGCATTAATGCGCGGGACCTCCCGGAAAGTGCCCCGGGGCGCAGCGCATAACTCCCTCCCAGCGTGGATCCATCCCCCCTACGCCCCCGCATCCCATCCACCCCCCCTCCACAGCCTCTCTCGCCGCCTCCTCCGGGCAATCCCGCGCATCAAGGGGTCGCGAGCGTTTAGCACCGCCCTCAGCGGACGCTGCTCCATACTTAATGCTATTATGATCTCAAGGAGGAACGCGCACGGGACATCTGCAATCGAGCGCCAAAGATGGAAATGCTATTTTTCAAAGAGAAACACGTGGCAGAAAATTAATAGAAATCTATTGAAGATGTATCTATTAAAGGTAGGTTTTTGCGCGGTTCCAGACTGTTTATTATATGCATCACGAGTACTTCTCTTGAATAACTGACATAATTTATTTCATCATTTTTTTGTAACATCTCCCGTCTTCACTCTGTCTGGAAAGCTAACTCTTTCCTTCCTATACTTCCCTTCCGAATGGTCACCAATTGTGTCATACTCCATTACAAGTCGCATATTTTCAATTCCTCTTTCGCTACATTTCTCCACCTCTTTCAGTTTACTTCCCCCCTTCTCCCGCTCTATTTAAAATGTCATTATATGTCTCTCCTTTCAATTTTATATTTTTCGATTCTTCATCACACTCACATCTCAAAAGCCTCCAATCACATATCAGCAGATGTTGCACATTTAAAGCGCTATACTCCATATTTATGTAATCACCAATCTTCAATCAATCAATCATTTATTTATCATGCCTCTATTCAATTTTCACTTTTTTGCAGGTACTTCTTTCCTTAGCGCAGTATTTCTAATAAGCTTCCCATTACTCAGCCCATTTACTTCCATGGTACTGCCCAATTAAATGCTCTTAAAGTCTACTATTGTATTCTGGTTTTCCATAACATTAATGCAATAGTTAAATTTTCGGATTCTCAAGAAAGTAATACATTTTTTTCTTATATTTATTCTGAATTGCATACTTATCGCGTATTCTGCAAACTGCAGTCTGTTGAGTGTCCACTTTGCCTCTAAATCATATTCCAAAAAACTGCGGGAGATGATTTGACAGTAAATTTTGACGGAGTCATCCGTTGTTATGCATTTAAAGGCAACATTTTCAGAATGTGAAAATCATTTACCTCGACCGGGATCCAGGTCAAGTCGAACGATTTTCACACTCTGAAATTGCTGCATCTTAATTATAACAGGTTGACTTATTTCTCTCATCGCTCACTTTTTACGTTAATCTCTTACGAAGCCACCCTTTAGATTTCCTTGGCACATTTTAAAATTTCAGTGCAGAATTAAAACTTTGCCCGCGAATATAAATAATCCTGCCACCATTGCTAATTTAATGGCCATACCCATTCTCCCACAGCTAGTATTGCCTGTTCAAAAATATTGGAAATCTTTTTCCCGTACAAGTCTCGGTGGCTGTCCCTAAACATAAAGCTTCCGACGCCGGGACCTCAGTGGAAGAAGACCTTGAACCCTACCCTACAACGTAGATCAAATGAAGGGGCATTAAAAAAAGAAATTATTTTCTGGTAGGAAATTAATTTCCAATCAAGTACAACACAACCGGTGATATTAGTATCACGATTAAAACGGAAAAACCAAAAAAAAATTATCGACGAGAAACAACATGCCACTCATTCAACAGAAATTACTCGTTTACTCCAAAAAGGGTCCTGAACTCTCCAAGCTAAGGAAGTTTAGGATTACATTGACGCATTGGATTAGGGAGATTAGGATTGCATTGATGTTTGTATAGAAGCGACATCAATTGTGACACACCGATTGATTATTCTGAAAACGGATTAAAGAGATTATTCTGAAAGCGATTACGAAATTTATTATTTCCACTCCTACAAACTATTTCCTTGATGTATAGCTCCCCCTACGACGTTTTAGATATAGCCATCACCCACTAACGGCATCCTAAATACGGGTACCCTAATTAGCCTTACCAATTCGGCGTCGTATTGACTTCCGCCCACGGAAATGTTTCACAACTGAATACCCTCTCCAAAGGATGAACTAAAACAAGCTGCTGGGAATTTATGAATAGCCTGTCATGCATTAGGTTCATGGTAATGCAGACGTTTATGAGAGCCCCCACAAATTAACAAGACTTGTGAGGATTCGGTAGCTGCCCATTTATCATAACTAAAATTTAAAAAAAAATTGACGTAAACCGACGAGATTTATCCAAAATACTTTTACTTAACTTCCAAGGAAAATTCTCTGGATGTTAACTGTCAGAAACAGACCCTAGAGAAAACGGAATAAGCAAAGTGACCGAGTGTCGAAGAATAGTTTTAAACTCCTCTGTCTAACCAGGTGCTTGATCTCATAAAGTCTCCAGTATAAATTATCCGGGACCAGAAAATCAGCGTACTGTAAGGCGATGGCGGTTCCGTCTGAATGCTAAAGATATCACTGAAACACTCGAAAAGTACTTCGCCACCGCTATTTGCTCATCGCAATTAATCAGTAATGGAGGAAAAGAATTCTATCGTTAGAATTGGACACCACT
Source organism: Hetaerina titia (assembly GCA_037158775.1). NCBI lineage: Eukaryota > Metazoa > Arthropoda > Insecta > Odonata > Calopterygidae > Hetaerina > Hetaerina titia. The sequence continues at coordinate 15,288,216 of CM073779.1, forward strand.
TCGCTCTGCATCACACACATCATCAAAATCATTATGGCCAGAATAATTGAGGCGTCGCGTCCTTTATACCTCAATCCTACATTCTGACGTCCTTGAATCTCTTCGTCACTCCCCATTGAAACGACCCGCTGCACATTTTCCTAGAAATGCATTTCTTATAATTTCTACCACCTTGTCTTAACCAACAATTATTTCTTCTTCCATAGCATCCACTGCGAGATCGATTCGTACTGTTTCGAGGGAGCGGATGAAGAATCAGGACATACTTTAGTAACAATGGCAACAATGAAGCGTAGCTTCCGTATCAAAAGATAAAACAGGAAAGTGGGTTATCTCAATAGTTTCGGCCTCAACTTTGTGGAAGTTCATTTATAGGAAAGTGGGTTTTTAAAATGCAATTTGGAAGCATTCACAGGAATGATAGGAGATGATTGTCATCAAGAATGGGAGAAAAATTTGAGTGAGGATAGGGAGTCGGGCGCTATTCAGGAAAATTACGAAACAGGGGACATCGAAACCCGCAAAAGAAACTATAGGAACTGTAAAATGACAAAGAAAATCTGGATTACGAACGAAATGATCACGAAGATAGATGAGGGAGGGAAATAGAAAAATGTTAACACAAAGCTAAGTATAAGGAAGGGTAAAGAGATAAATAATAAACTGAGGCAAGTAATAACGGGAATTTCAAAAAACTGCGGGAGATGCCACAACAGTAACTTTTAATGGAGTCATCCGCTATCATGCATATCATTGCAACAATTACAGAGTGTAAAAATCATTCGCCTTGACCGGAATTCGAACCCGGATCCCTCGATGTCCTCGGGGACAGGGCAGAAATGATAACAAATGAGAAAATGCTAGCTGTGGTTAGGGAGGAGAGAGGATTGTTGAGAGAAAACCGAAGACGGCAGAAAAGATAGAAGCAGATAGTTTTGAATGGCAATGAGAGGTTGGGGACTGGGATAGAGTGGCGAATGTTAGGTAAACGAGGAAGGGGTAGGATCATGTTAGAGAGGTAGGACTGCATAAAGGGAGAAAGGAATGAAGAGGGGTTTATGGTTACGTTGACTATCGGGGTGTGTTAAGAGGACAATGAAATTGACGCTCTACCGTTTGGTGGCTTGTGTTCATATAAAACCTACCTTGACCGGTAAATTACCGATAACAAATACATAACCGCATGTGACTTGTTTACATTCAAGAAAAGCCTGATCCATCCGACGTTTTAAATTTTCCCGGACATACGATTCTTGAAACGTGTTTTGCCGCAAGACATCAAGGAAGGAATTGTTACCTCTCGAATTGGCAAACTCACGTAAAAAGGGACATTCATTAGGTTTTTTGATACTTTGGTGGCACGTTAACTTTTTTCAAGAAAGGGAGAAGTCTGAGGGTACGGTTAATGCGCAAGGTGAGATGCGATAATTGATACGTTAAAAAAATACCCAATGGAAACATTGCGAACGGAGGCAAATTGGGAAAATGGTAAATCGACTGATGTAGAAAAAGGGTCGCAAGAGGTGGAGGCATTTATATGAATTAGGGCACTTCGAATCAGAGATATGGGACATTGGAAAAGTGGACCGGGGAAGAAAAGAAGCCGTTTAAACATGATGATGGGAGAGAACGCCTGCGATTAAACTGACGGACAAAGTGAAGCACGAGGAAGTATATAGAGGAGTACAAGAGGGAATGACCATTCTGAGAAGAAAACGGCGATGAATAACTAAATGGAATGGGAACAATTAGAGCAAGAGCGAATTAGAAATAGACATAGCGTAATAGAAAGGAATATCGAGGGGATGATACCTTGAGGAAGACCAATGGCAAAGTACGTGGGACAAGTAACGAAGGACGTTAGAAAAGCTTTCTGGCGGTGAAGATTTAGACTCAACAGAAGTATGGAGGACTTCAGTAAGCGAATCTTTGGATTGCACGACAGGATGAAAACAAAATATCGAAAAAAATTGCTCGATGCACCGAATTGTATCTGCCATCATCCCTCGCGGTAGTATGTTGTCGGCGCAACGGGATTGAGTGCGAGGGACGGGGAGCAGGCCCGAGGGCGAACGAGCTGACGGCGAGAGCGGCGGGGCGACGACGTCGGGGAGCAATCCCATTGGGTCGGGGCCGGTGTGTGGGCGTGGTTTCGGTCGAGATGTCGCCCCCTCCCTCACACTACTCCCTCCCTCCAGGCCACATCTCCCCGCCTCCCGAGGCAGCATTTCCCCCCTCCTCCCGCCGTCAGGGCAACCATCCCCCCGCTCCCCGCCATGGGCATGTTTCCACCCGCCATGCCCCGTAGGTTCTCTCCTGCAACAGACCGCGCGTCGCGGCGCTGCCCTTGCGCCGGCTGGCCGCTACTGAGGCGTCGCTCGAGGGCTCGCGAGCCGCGAGGTGGACTCTGTCGACAGCAGGAAGCATGTGCCGGCCCGGCCGCCAGACACTGCGGATCCCCGGCGGGCTCAGCTGAGTGCGAACTGAGTGAGTGAGCTCCGTGGGGACCGCTTTGAAATTGCGCGGAGCCGATATCGGCTCCGTGAGGATCCATGAGGCGTGAACCCCAAACCACAGTCTTAGATAATTATGGGCGATACGCTCATCAGTAAAACAACTTTGCCAAACAGAAGGAGGAAATCCACTAATATTAACAAATAGGTTTTCAGTGGAATTACCCACCTCCTATTTAAATAGTACATGCGACAAATAAAAGCTGCAAAAGAATGTTGTTTTTTTATAGAAGTGGTATAAGAGTAAATAAGGGATAATTAAACAAAGAGCATAGACCTGCTCAGAGGATTTCGTTAGGCCAACTTTATTCCAAATTTTGGAAAACTGCATAGTAACTGAAAGGTGAAGAATTTCGCAACACATGTTTAATTCTGTGCGTAGATACCACCATATTATAGTGAAAGGAATATTAAAAAACAATAGTAGGAAAGTAGACTGGAAATGGCCATGTTGATTTTGTGTGTTTTTTGAGTTTACCTTGTGATTTTGTTTTCTGAGAAATAATGAAAATATTTCGGAGCATAATATTTCACTGGAGGAATAGGTGACTTAATCAAACGACCCTTCATGAATTAGGCTCTATGGGTTAGGTTAGGTTAGGATGTGATCGGCTTAGCATTTGGACATGGTGGCTCATCGCCGTAGGTAATATCGGACAAATATGCGGAGGGAACATATTAAACTCAGCATTTGAGGGGTTAAAGCTGGGAATTGAACAAAGGATGGCGAGATAATTAAATCAGTTTAGATGGCAAATGGCGGGTCGCAGTGGTCCAGTGGGTAGGGCGTTGGACGACTGACTGGACTACTGGAGGGTCCTGGGTTCGATTCCCGGGCAAGGCACTTTGGGTACTTGCAGCTCCACCCAAGCTAGTTGATTTTTCGGGTAGCAGATCTTCCTGGGAAACCATAACCGGCACTGGGAAAGGAACTGGCCCCCCTACCCTGATGTGTGAATATTCACACGCCGTCGGGCTTGGTACACGGGTGAGCTCTACCATCACCTACTAAACCGACCTTCGGGTTGATTACTGTGTTTTTTTAGATGGCAAATGCTCAAGCAACGTCAAGCCAGAAAGTCGAAGTATTTGAATTATTGTCAAGTGCTTTACAGGAGAAATCCCAGAAGTATGGAATGAAGAATAATTTCAAGTAAAACAAAACAGTTTCTGGCGTGACTTGGTGGAAAATCTTCATATTGAAATTGAATAATAAACAACTTGGCTTTTCCACGTGAAGTTTTTTTATTTACGACCCAGGTTTCGTTATGGTATAACATCTGAGACCTAAAGATGTTAAACTATAGCGAAACCTAGGTCGTAAATAAAAAGTTTCTCTGTGGAAAAGTCAATTTGTTTAATCTCCAATTTCAGTCCAAATAAAATATTAAGAGATTCTGGAGAAGTAGAAAGTTGAATGTTAAAAATGGGAGGTGAACATTTTAGCAAGCGTGGCAGTTTTCGTGTATGAGCAGTCTTCTCATGGAAAATGGGAATATGAACGAAGATATTAGGAGATCAGTGGAGATAGAAAAATTAGAATTTACAATAGGGTAAGAATTAATGCGTGAGAAATAAAGACGTGAAGAAATAACGTAGAATTTAATATCTACATCTACATAAATACCTTGCGAGCCACCAAAACAGGTGTGACAGGAAGTAGGTGTGTGGCAGGGGGAGGTGTGGATCATGAATATACATCATTTTGCATCATGGATTTGACACCCGGCTTTTTTCAGCAAAGAGGATCAGCTTAGCATTGAGACTTTTTACGAAACAAATACGAAAATTAATGGCCGTTTTTTGTACTTAAATATTGACGGGTTAGAACAAAGTTGTATGCATGCAGCGCTATCAATTGTTTATTTCCGTAGTCACCAAAGACATTGTTTTGATTCAATAGTCCTTTGCCTTTCGATTCATGCAGATCATTTTGAGTGCAAAGGTCATCGACTGTCGAAATTCATCGGGAGATGTGCCTAGTTTATGGCCGTAGTGTCATTAGTGGAATGAACAAATTGCAATTTAGACAATATCGTTAATATAACACAAAGTCAATACTTCATAAATGGCCAATATATTGCACCTCAGGAAGATAGTTTTCCAATATTACCACACCGAACGCCTGCAATGTGATTTTTCCCTATCAACGTACTTTTCTGATCGAGGCAACTTAACTGGTTTCCCCTGTTTCATTCCATGAAAGACTTCTTTCAAGGAAATGTAGTTGAATGCTAAGTCAGCTGTGGGTGAAAAATGACAGAATCAGACAATGTGTCTGTTTAGTTCATTTATAGCAATTTTCATATTCAACAATATTTCCTGGAGGTCTACGTCTTTCTTCATGAATATTTTTCTTTTTTAACTCATGCATATTATAGTTTTCTTTACAATGCTGCTAAGTTTACCTAAATAAAGCACCAAAACGCGGAGTTACATATACATTTATTCATATACATATTCCCATCACCAGATATATTGATCAGTTTTTCTTTTTTCAAATCCATCAATCTCTCATTTGTTTGAACGGGAAAGTTGCTCCAGTGTTATCTGGAAGGTTCTCCTTTTCCAAACGTACCTAAGTATCAACAATATCTTTAGTCCACCTATAAAATTGAGTGCTCCCATATTTTCATCAAACTTCCTCACATGGATGGGAGACTCGAAAGATTTGTCTACATCAGTGATTTTCAGATATAGTTGAGGCTCATTATTCCAAAGGGTTAATTTTTTTGAGAGAATTTTCATCCGCTCATATTTTGAAGTACCCTCACCATACCAATCCCCTTTATCATTGATTGACTTAGGAGCTATTTATTACACAGGTCTACAAAAAATTTTTTTTCTGGTGCCGGGAATCTTTGTGATGATTTTAACTATATTTGTAGAGCTGAATCCAAATATGAAATCCGTTTTTATTTAACAGCTCTACTCTTTTAGATATGGCACATCTTACGATTAGTTGTTTTAATATTTGATATATTCCGGAAAATAATTTTCAAAGTTAAATAAATCTATAAGTATACTAATTTATAACCACTCTGCGGTGTTCCTTTTATTTTCAATAAACTGTCAATAAGTTTTATGTATATTTCTATATTGTAGGCCAATGAGATAATTATTAATATAATATTCCCATATCATCATGTAGAAGATTTTTTTATTCAAGTAACAACATATTTATATCTTGAAAACTATAGCCGATCGGAAAAAAACTAGTGTCATAATTGGATTCAGCACCCCAATTTTTCTTTAAATCAGCATTAAAAGCTCCGGCACCAAAACCACTGTTGGCCTGTGTTATTAATATAATATTCCCATATCATCATGTAGAAGATTTTTTTACGTAAGTAACAACATATCTATATCTTGAAAACTATAGCTGATAGGAAAAAACTAGTGTCAAAATTGGATTCAGCACCCCAATTGTTCTTTAAATCAACATTAAAGGCTCCGGCACCAAAAACACTGTTGGCCTGTGTTATTTTTGTTTTCTCTAAGTTGCTACACTTAGGAAGCATAAAATTACTTTATATCAGACAATTCCTTTTCCTATTTTCAGGAAGTTAAAAGAATCACCGTATGACCTCAAACTTCAGCTCAACGACGACTAAACTTCGCCGGCAAGATATTTTCTTCATACCATATTTGTGCTTCCATACCGTCCCATTGATGCTATGTTTGAAGAAATGTCAACATAAGTGAAACCTCAGCATTGTGCATCTAACAACGCCTGCGGGAGCATCAACTACTCTGAAGATGAAACTATTTCCATTTCTTTTTCAAATTTTCACGTCACGAACTCCAAATTTGTTCTATTCCTGGTATATTTTGAAAGTGTAGATTTTCCCCTTACCAATAGCAATCGACAAAATCACCATCCAACACTTCCATAATGTATGAATCATTTTCCTTGACCGGGATTCGAAGCCAATCCCTCGATTTCTCGCCGGATAAGTTAGAGGTGCTTCAAAGGCCCCAAAATTTCAAAGTGCATATGATGCCTTAGTGGCCTAACTGGCTAAAACTCTCGGTTGGATATCGAGTGGCCCGGGGTCGGATCCCGGTCAAAGCGAATGACTTTTTCAGTTTGATAGTGTTGCAATGTAATGCACATTTCCTGATGACTCAGTTAAAGTTACTGCCACAATCTCCCTCAATTTCTTAAAATTTGGACCAAATTACCGTCTTTTGAAAGCAAGTCTTTACAATGTATGCACGAAAAAATGTTATACGTAACGTTACTGTGCATACATAGACTACCAAAAAGCACTAACCGTCTTTTGAAAGCGAGCCTTCATAATATATGCCCGAAAAAAATGTTATATGTAACTTTATTGTGCATACATAGATTATAGTGCTATTGACACCATTCCACATATCTGACTGCTGCCATTTCCTAGATATTTGCAATTAGATTTGATCATAATCAACATGGTACAAACCACCACGAGATTATGTAGAACCTCAAATAAAAATTGACACAACTAGGAGGACACTGTAAACTACTCACATACAAATAAAAAGAGGCAAATTCTAGGGTGACTCCCTCAGTGCTCTTTGGATTTGATTGACATGAAACCCTCTCTTAAACCAACTAAATATGGCAAAAATGGTGTCATAATCGGAAATATTGAAACTCCGAATGTATTAAAATATTTCATCTTATTTACGTGCATGCCATATATATATTCGCAGCTGATAACAGCCAGCTGAATGCGGATTTAAAAATCTTTTAAATATCCAGCAATCACATAAAAATGAAATTTGGTCTGGATAAATGTAAAACATGACATGTTGAGAAAGGGGAAAGTAGCGAAACAGAGGTACTAAAGAGATTGTTGATAGTAGTTATTTTTAATAAAGGAGAACCCTATAAATAACACTGTCGCAATTTTCTCGAGCTAACAAATGAGAGATTGAATGATTTGAAAAAATTTATCTGGTGATGGGAATACATGTATGAGTAAATGAATGAGAGAAATGATGAGGGAAATAAAATGAGAGCAATACGAGGGCAGAAAGCAGGTTTAGAAGGAAACAAACAATATAAACGGGAATTTTACAATCTCCTACAGCGAACCACATAAAATTTACAAATCAGAAAAATGAAAATATATAAACGACACCTCGGAAATATTCTAAACGACGGATAACTGGAAAGAATAGGGTCACAGAAATCAATACATTTGTCAGCCCAATATTCAAACATATTTTTGGAATATTAAAATGTTATGATATAGATTTCGACTCACTGAGCACTTTCACCAGGATAGTGCGCTCTAACCATTGCATTTATTATCCCCGCAGTGAAAGTTCATTTATCCAGTAGAAATAGAGTCTGAGGATATACAGACATGAAAAACCTCCTTCCCAAACAGATTCAGAAATTAAGAAAATATTTCTACAGCAGAGAAAGTTGAAACAAACACAAGACAATAATGTGTTATCCACTCCCCTGAAACTTAGTAATAGAGAATACACTCCTCAAGAAGGCATCGTAAAAGAGGAAAAAATAGTATGACGGCATTTCTTGTCAAACAATGTATGAAAAATATCCCTACCAAATATCGGAACCACACACGAGTAGCACATAACATATTTGTGTTTTCTTTGTTGGGTCGGGTACTTCTGGGACCATCCTTGTACAGATCTTGAGAATTTTTAATGTTGTATAACTTTCAATAGGAAAGATGCATGCAGAAACGGAGACCCATATAATAGTATTACAGAACAAAATAATTATGGAAAAATACAATGCGAAACATGTGATGGAAAAAAATGTTACAGATGATTACTGCGGGAAATGCCAGATACAAAAGAAACCATGAAAAATGACGCACGTGGATGCAGTATCTTGGCTAAGAAAGAGTACTCCCAGTGAGACGATTATATATGTAAACAATTACAAGTCGAACTTGTAAAAAATATACATCGACACAAAATATACGGATTTCACGGTATTACTAAAACCCAGAAACAGTATCCGAGAATCAAAAGGCAAAACTACATGAATACTGGCAAAACTACTCCATACATTCTGACAAATATATTCCTAGAAATAAACCTGAAATTCGTTTAATTGACCAAAAAAACCAAATAAATCCTTGATGCATGTAGAAATGCCAAAATCAAATAAACAGAAGAATTATGTTTCAAATATACAAAAATACCTACTCTTAACTCTACAAATGAAATCTCTACAGTAACGAAATAATGTTGAGATTGTACAGATGATAACTGCGGGAGATGTCAACGGCAAAAGAAACCATGGAATATGTCACAAGTGGATGCAATATCTTACGGAATACCAGTGTATGCGTTGAGTAGAAGAGGGAAAAATAGGTATTCGGATTGGTTTATACATACATACACACAAAGCACAACCTGCCGTACACAAAATATTTAGAAGTCAGTGAGCGCATCTTTGAATATTCGCCTTCTCATGGGTAAGTTTCCGACAAAGTGTCTCCTAATGTCTTTATCTGAATTTTATAATACTATGGAATATTGTATACTGATTCAGCGAAATGTTAAACTGTCGCGAATTAGCAGCCGATGTTGACGGACCATAAATGGTATATATCAAGACTGGGCTGGGAAAATATGGTGAAAAAAATGAAGAGGCGTCTTTTATTTCTCACAGTAATAGTGTGATATTATGTTGGACAGTTTTGGGTGATAAACTCCAAAATGCAAGATTAGTTTATAGGCTGATTCTATTGAGAAATTTTGAGACGGGTCAGACTTCCGGCGTATTTTTCGGCGGCTTTCGAAAATCCCCTTACATTACGGAATACCAGTGCATGCGCTGAGTAGAGGCTGGAGAAATAAGTATTTGGATTGGCGAAACTTGAAAAAATTAAATGAACGTACCTACGGTCGTAAAGCAAGGAAAACGAGATAGACGAGACCGTAAACTTGACTGGCACAAGGTTGTAAATGGGGGAGGTATAAACAGTACAGTAAAGTTACAAGTAAGGGGAAAATTGGGAACACACACTAGGTGACTTGGGAGTGTTTTAGAAACATTGTCCCACATATAACTCGATCACATACAAAAAAGGCGAGTATATAGTAAAAGTAAAAATGTTTATAGCTGCATATATATATATATATATAAATGTATTACTATTAATATTCGCTTTTTTTGTGTGAATGAGGTTTACGTGGGTGGTCACTGTTTCTCAAACACACCCAAGTGACCTAGTGTGTGTTCCGTGTTTTATCCTTACTTGTAACTTTTTTAGTCCCCCCTCCCTTTACAGCTTAGTGCAAATCAAGTTTACAGTTTCGGCTATCTTGCTTTCATTGGTTTAAACATGTCGCAATTTCCGAAAACAATGAGATAAAGACAAAGTCTCGATCATTGTTCTTCATAAATGCAATATATCCGGAAAGTTTGGCTCAATGTGATCGTGGTTCCTGAAATTTGAGAACGGAACCAAACATCACCATATTCCAAACGCTATAGTAAATGGTTTGAAAAGGTAGCGTTATAACCCTTTGGCACACGCTTCACTTATTTAAACACGGAGGCGCGCGAGCCATCCTTCCGACTTTAGCAAAAAAAAGAAAAATATAGTGAACCAATTAACTTGTGCTAGTAATAGTACTATATTTATGAAACAAATAACTTTTACTCCCAAACTTTAAAAGGAATATTAAGTTATTAAAAATGTAGAAATATTCGTTCAAATCAATAAACAACGAATATCATATTTTGATTTCAATATCTAAATAACGCCGCTTTACAGATAAATATTTTGGCCATAAAAGCTGTATAACTGTTTCTTATTCATGCAATTACCGGAAATACCTTTTTTATCTTCTAAACAAGTAAACTTTTTACAGGGTATGCGCTCATTCTTTATATTTTTTGTTCGTAAACATTCGTGTAACATCTTTGTTTAGGATTATCTCTATTGACTTTCGTTCTTTGCTTTTCCTCTCGTTGTTTACACTTTTGGAACTGCCGGATCTTATCTCAATTCATCCTGGTTGCATCTCTGCCTAGGGGATGCATGGAGCACTTTTTTTTTAAGTCCCCGGAAATTACGCAACCTTACTTAGCCACTGAAAATCTTCAGTGGCGAAGTTTTGATCAAGGCATCAAATAATTTCTCTGCAGATTTTAAAAAAATACTTTCACAAAATCTATGCGTTTAATTGCACGTACCGTTCCATCAAATCGGTATACAAAGAGAGAATTTGCAATGACGCATTATCACACTTTTATAATCAATCGTTTCATGCGCAACTTCCTGGATTTGTTTTATGACAAATAATGCTAAAATAATTTTTTTTGTAAATTCACATGAAAAATAAACTTTAATGCAACACAAGTTTCACTGCGGTGCAATATCATCGAGCTGCCTGATGATGCTGCACAGCAGTGAAATCTGGGCCGTATTAAAGTTTAAATATCATGTGGATTAAGAAAGTTTTATTTTGACATTTTTCGTAAAACTTTTACATAAACTATGGAACCTCCTTACATATTGACCAAGGGAAAAGGGACATATTCCGAAAATCTGGTGAACCAATGCGCCATATACGATAGATAGAAATATACAGGTAGATAGACTTATGAATGAATGCGTAGCCGAAAATTTAGGACGAATTAACAGAGTTGGGGTAACAGAAATTGTCACTTTCGTTGCACTTTTTTATCGGGAAAGAAATACTATTTCTAATATTACACATATACTTTATTAAACACGACCTTGGTTTTGACTTACAAAGTCGTCATCAGGATGGCCAGTCGAAACCCAGGTCGTGTTTGTAGCCTATGTTAAGTCAACACCTACGTCGCGTTTACTAAAAACATGAAATAACTAAGTATATATTTTCCGATATGAATCGCGTCCACAAAGTGACGCCTCAAACCATTCCATTCACTTAAAAAAAAAATATATATATATATAGGATTTATTCGATTGTTTCTGGCTCAACTTTGTGGAACTTCATGTTCAATAAATGAAGAACACAATGTATATTTCCACTGTTCTTTATTTTTAGACGTCATCATTAGTACCTGATGATGAGGCCTAAACGTTGAAACTTGTTGTAACAAAAGAAAGAACAATGGAAAAATAACATGTGTTCTTCTTCTAATGAAAAAATTGCACTTTGGTTGACCTACATGAAGCCTCTAGAGAGCCGAAATAACCATACAAAGACTCACGGTTTATGGCAGGTCGAATGAGAAGACGGTGGAGGGGAGAAGACGTTTCGCACAGCACTAAAGTCCCACTTTCACCGCTTTTGATGCACTTGTTAGGACCCCTAATATTTATCCAGAAAGGATATCCGACTGTCCACTGACCACATCCCCATTTTTTCAATGTAAATCGACACCTGCAGCACTGTTAGACGACACTACGTCTTCCGCAGATGAAGGGAGACCACATCGGAAGAATGGATTCAGTCACTACGGACTGCGGAGAGACCTGAGATAGGGCAGTCCAGGTCTAATATCATTATGGTATGATATAATAGTGATAGAGGGAGCGGGTGTGACGCACATTTTTAGGCTTCATGCCAGATTATCGAGTGTGCTAAGTAATACTTCAGATATTAAAAATAAGCATTTATGACGTTATATTCCCGTAGAAGGTCAATAGCGACAGATAATGGGACACCAGATCCTTTCGGTCAATCGGTAATTCGAGTTCAAACAATATATGTACTGCATTCTTCAATCACTTTGAGTTTGCTTTGACGTCACATATTTCAGACGTCATGATTCAGAGCGCGTTAAATCAAAAGAGTAATGGTGAGAATAAAGCTAACAACGCCGACGTCATGGCCTACCCGTGGAAAAGTTTCCAATCACCAGATAAACATTTCTAAACGAGACACTAGTTCTTTACCCCAGCTATTTCGCAGGGATGCCTTGCTAGCAAGACATTTTATTTGTATTTTTATTAAGGAGGATAGTCTCTCCAATAGGGATATGCTACCGCACTAACGTATTCGCCTGGCTTTTAAACAACTGATAGCATCTATAATCCTGACTGATAATGTTCACAGCCAGATTTGTGATTTCGGTTGGATTATTTAACTGGCGCGGTCACGGGACACATTGACTTGTCTCCATGTAGACATCTACATCTACATAATCTACATAATGCCCCGCAAGCCGCCGCAAGGGCGTGTGGCGCACATCTGTGATCTTTCTAAAATCCGAGTTCCAATTTTGAATTTTATTGGCTGAGACCGTTAACATGTGGAAAAGATAGCTCTCGAGATAGAGTAACGAATATGTGGAATCGTTTTACCCTTCGTCTATTTAATCTTCGGATAATAGTTTACCTCTTTTACTAGCTTTGCTATACCGCAGTACATTTTCTCCCCCTTTGTGGCGTTGAGATATTCACTTTAGTCCTGGAAAGGATTCCTTTCAAGGCACTATTAGGTGACCCATTTGAATCAAAGTTTTGAAGACAGTTTACACCTCTTTCACTCCTGTGCTTTCCTATCTCTTAGCTGTGAGAGCCTGGCATCCGCTAGGGACCCAATTTGGGTGAAGTGTATACGCTTACTATGTTACCATAGCATTTGTTCAGCTAGTCTGACTCATTTGCTCTGCACCATTCATAATTCTACAACAAAATTTTTCTCCTGCGTTTTCCAAACACATGCCGAGTAATAAAATTAAGGCTTAAGAATAAGAGGATTAAGATTTCACCTTAAATTTTTCACGACCGGTTTAATGAAAATTTATTCTTTATGGTCGATCTTCAAATTATCCAATGTGTACCCCATTTATAGCTTGGTATAATTTAGCACTCAAGTATTACACCTTTTTGAATTTGCATCATTCGATCCCATTTCCGTTATAATTTGCGTCCTCAACTTCTAATTTTTTAGTCCAAAATTACAGCGCAGTAAAATTCCTGATATCGAATCATAAATCCCATTAACTTTTTTTGCTACCTCTGCTAGCCCTAAATCCACAAAATTTTCTAAATCCCTAAATTGTAGCCTCCGATCTGATTGTGTCCTTATTTCTTTGTAAATAATTGCCGATCACTAATAAAATAAACTTGCTGCTCACGTAGGAGCACAGGTTGTTAATATTAGGTAGAGTTTGAAGAGGGCTCTATAATACTATTTGTGGTACTCCTGAAGTTACCTCTGCCTTTACTGAACTCAGCCCTTCGACGACTAATTATTGCGTTCTGTTTGATAATCAATCCTTAATACAGCTGGTCCTTTTCTCATGAACGCCGTGATGTTTTAAACTTTGTATCAAATTCTCGAGACGTTTTTCGTCAAAAGGTAAAGCAACTAGTTGAGGATTCTCTTCCTCTCATTACAAGAAATCATGTATGAAACACCGTATTGGGTAAGGTAATTGAAATTTTTGTATTCGCTTGTAAAAAGGAAAATGCTAAATAAGCTTCTGCCTACAGCCAGTTTATTCAATACTGTCATATCAATTCAGAAGTACATATGGGCTTTATTTTTATCTATGTTTTCGAGCTGTTTTCAGATTTCTTTGTGGAATAAAAATATATCGTTCAGAAGCTCTTCAACTTCAGCATGATGATTTTGCACTTACAGTAAATTTGGACAAAATTTTCTATCCTGTCACGTGTGCATCCTATTTAGAAACTATGTTTAGAGAAAAGTCCCAACAGTTTTTTTTAGAATGATTAGCGGTAATAACTGCTCACTCTTCCAGAATAGACCTCTGACTGACAATCCGTCCACATCGCTTTTGATCTTACTTGATTTAATCAACGCATATTGATGACAGTTTTTCTAAACCAATGCGTTTATTCATCAAATTTTTTTGGTTTCGTTCATTGCCATCATTTAAGCCACAACCTAAGAACTGCGAACGGTTTCCATTACAGTCTTTTATATGAACCATTAAAGAAATTTTAACAAGGAACTTAAATTTAATACACATACTTTGCCATTAAGACATCTTACACTGGGCGCTACGAAATAATTGAGGATGTGTGCAAGCCAATATGGGAGCTTCAGGAGTGGCGAGTATAGGAGTTATTGGGTAGGAAGAGTTGCGCAGAGAAAGACCCTAGCAATTTGCTGGATTTCTGTGGAGGAAGACTATACTCGTATATTGAGATGAAGAGCAATGCGGGCCAAATTAGAATTATACCCTATACCAATTCTATATAATACTTTTTGGAAAAATTAGAAAAGTAATATTTCTCTTTCCGTTAAGGAGTTGATGTTACATCAAATTTTAATTTAATGCATTAATTAGGTATTTATTATTCCGTACCCACTCCGCATAATAAAGACAATCTGATTAGCAGTGTTCATGATGCATTAAAAACCCTATACAATAATATAGTTCATATAGGATATTACCAAGCAACTTATCCTTACGCACTGATCTACTGGTAGTGTTCTTCCGGCTTTGATGCATTTATATTATTTTAATTGCAAAAAAGATAAACTGAAGATAAGGAAGAAAGTTTGTAGTTCCAGGCTCGACTTTGTGGAACTTATCCATTAAGGACAAAAACAGCTATGCTAATGGCACTTAATACCTTAAGAATTGAGTGCAATTCACACTAAAATAAAAATATAAGTGGAATTAACAGAGGAGATAAAGAATTTTCCTTGATTGGAGAGAATGAGAGGATCGGATCATGGTTTCTCCTGTTATATCAGGTTAAGTTAATATCAACGTTAAAATATTAGAGTTTTAAGCATGAGTAAAGTTAGGGAATTAAATTCAATATGTAAATACGCATTATGACATCTAATTTGAAGTCCTACTTATAAATAAGCGCTAAAATGTTGCCACAAAACACTGGTCATAAATTCTGCAGCATCCATTTACTAATAAAATTTCACACATGACGTTGATTTAAAAAAATTAGGAGAAACTTCCATTTTATTAATTAGTTCATGAATGACATTGAGAAAATATTTAAATCGCTTTGATAAACCTCAAATTTCACATTTCCAAGCAGTCACTTGAATAAGTAAGAGCTGAACGTATGAAAATATTTTGTCAATTACCAGCGTCAAAACTGAAAAAATGAATTGATTTCGTCATACGAGTATTTATAACTTATTATTAGACTTAGCAGTAACGCACTATCTCCCATGAGAATACCTTCTGCTACAACGGACGTTGAGCAAGTCGAATCATTCACTCATTGTACCCAGGATATATGCAACAGATTACGTAGTTTTCGGCATTGCACACCTAACCACTCAAACTTAATACGGTACCAACATTGACTGAACATTCACTCCGAGAACGAAATGAAAGATATGGGTTATTCTCGGTTATGCAAAACATCATGTCATTTTCGACAGCTCGCTACTAAAATATAAAAAAAATATTTAAATCTTAAATTTACATTGAAGATTGCATCTACAGAAAATATCAGAAATGAAAATCTTGTCATATACGACTTGTATCATTAATCAAACCTGCAAACACGGAAGCTATATTTCGTTGAATGGTAATCTTAAGCTGAAATCAAGATCATCTTTCCGGAGAGCAGCGGCCTCCCTCCCTTCAACCCAACCAATCCTCTCCTTCTCCGCCCCCGCACTCGATCTAACCCCTTTCCCACTCCGGTTTGCTGATTGCGCACATTTCCCCTTCGGGTGAGTATTTTCTCCTCTATACATTCTAAACAGGTAGAATGCATGATAGAGTTATCCGCATTTACATAAAACCCTGCAAGTCACTGCTCGTGGCATCTGGAAAAGGATTACTCCAATCCTAGCCTATAGGATCCGAGATGGAATAGGCGCACCTGGGCCGTAGACCCCTGATCGTCGTCCAGACCACCCTGAACGGACACCGAGCCATGAACACCGGCCCCAGTCTACGATCATCCTCTCCATTCTCGCGAATGACGCCATGGAGACTTTTCATTCACTGTACTGGCAAAAATTCACCAAAAAAAATTCACAAACCTATTTTCAAAAAGCAATATAATTGCTTATCCCCTTTACAATAAATAGGTTTGCAAAATAAGAGAGTTTTGAGCAATCAATTTTCGCACACACATGAAAATGCAATAGCTAAACAATAAAATATTTAGATCGTGAAATAACTTCTAGGGCGTAAAAAAAGCGATTTTACACGAATTTTGGCTAATTATAGCAGCAGGCGTGAAAAGTCTATATTCACTGACTACTAGCTCTGAAATATTGCTCACTTTTCTGAAAAATTTTATTGTCTTCATTATCGCGGTGGTCTAGTGGGTAGAGCGTTGGACTACTGACCGGAGGGTCTCGGGTTCGATTCCCGGGCAAGGCACTTTGGGCACCTGTAGCTCCACCCAAGCTAGTTGATTTTTCGAGTACCAGATCTTCCGGGGAAACCATAACCGGCACAGGGAAAGGAACTGGCCCCCCTACCCTGATGTGTGAATTTTCACACGCCGTCGGGCTTGGTACACGGTTGAGCTCTGCCATGACCTACTAAACCGACCTTCGAGTTTATTACTGTGTTTATGGTTTTTTATGGTAATATAGTATCTGTACACTCATAGTTAAGGCATTATATTATCCTTCTAATGTATTAATTCCAGCTAAATCTTAAGAAGAACCCCAAATATGTGTAACCAAGGATAAAGTATGTAGTAGGAGGGTGCAGTAAATCGGTTTTATTTATACTTCGGAAGAGGGCCTCCTGATCTGGATATGAAAGATAAATATAAGTAATGGATTATTACTGAAGTATTGGAAAAGCTGCACTACGATAAAGTATAACGAGTAAAGGCCCGAGATCAAGTTGATCATGTATTTGTAAATAATAACCACGCGGAAAACATATACCAAAATAAGAGCATTAGAGAAAATTCTCTATTAAGTTTCCATTAGAGGTTTCTCGCTTGTTGGCAATATTCCGATAAATATAGTGAGACCACTTGTAACAAGGTAACATTTTTTTACATAGTATGAAAGCAATAAACACAATAGTCATATATACCAGCTGGTGTGGTGAAACGACTGATAGGGACTCGGCAGGAAAACAAGTATCTGGAAAGTTTTATTTTACTCTATATACTCTGAAAAATTATATTTGCCAAGTAATGAAATAAGCTGACGCGACTTTTGCAAAATTTTACATAGGAGGCCTTTGTACAAAAAGGCGAAGATACGCTAAAATATTGACTGATAATAATTATTCTTTTTTCGCGATCGCAGTTACTATAAGAGATTTACCAGAAGTGATTCTTTATATTGGTATAATCCTGGAAGTTCGGAATTTTGTTTGGAACTAAGAAACACAACGCAAAAGTTCATGTGTGCGAATTTAAATGCTTATGCAAAGCACGCGGAAATATTTTCTAAGGCTACCGACTTTGGAACGCAATTAGTTAAATGCGTAACATTATTAAATGACTCTAAAAGATCAAAATCTTACCTGATATGCGCTACGTAAACAAAACTTCAAGAGCCTCACTCAGAAAATTAAGGAAAATCGATGAACGGTTCTTTTGAAGGACTCGTACTTCAAATGTGATCTATTCTCCTTGCTCACTTCTTGCAGATCGCGGATAATAACTATACGAATTCAGAGGTCAGGCTTCATTATTAAACAGATGAGATGTGTATTAAAATATTCATGCATGACCAAATCTCATGTCATTGAAAACAAAAAAAATAATTTTCACTAAATGCTTTGCATTAGATATAACATTTGTCATTACCACCTAGCCCATGATGGGTCACGTAGAAACAATTAGTTTCCAATTGAAGGTGTTAAACATTTTTTCACAATATTATTGAAAATATTTCCTAAACTTTGTTACAAAAATTACTTAAATATATTTGTAGCTATTGCTAACAACATATATTCGCAAATGTATCGACATAGTTGGCGCTAGTTTCAATGGTCTTTCGGCAACCTTCTAGGGAAGATCCGTAATTATGATGCCGGCACTGAAAACGGTCGACTCCACTTGAAACCGAAAAGTTCTCCTCCTCACACTCATTTCTTTTATCCCGCACCCCTCCGCTCCTCTCCCTTTTTTTATTTGAAACTGATGGATGCGTCCGATGGCAATCTCTCGGTTCACTGCGCTCTACCCCACCATCTACTCTCCCTTCCGCGCCTTCCTCGTTCCGAACGCATGCGCAGAGAGCATTGAAAACTTAATCCAAGGGAACTTACAGGAAATTCTCCCGAAATTAATTTTTCTTATGCCAGAGCATTAAAGCGAGGAGTGTAGACATAGGCGAGAAAACAAAAAGGAGTCAGTATTTTGCAAAAAAAAAGTGTTAAGTATGGGGCGGGAGGGAGAGTTTGGGCGAATGGGACTGCGCGGGATGAGTGAGACGTGGGAGGGAGGATTTTAAAGGAATGGGCGGGAGGGGTGCACAATGGCCGCCGCCGCCGCCATGGCTAATAGGGTCCCCGCCCAAAGCGTCCCCATCAAATGACTCGTTTGGAAATTGCTCAGGACGGTTTCCTCCGCCAAGTGCAGGAAGTTATCCATCCAACATCAACTGCGGAATGGATTTCCTATTGTTTGCAAATACAGCCACCAATCTCTAAGGTAATGCCTATATTTAAATATGCGCCAATTGGGACATATATGTATAAGAAAGTAGGAAGGGGATGACTCTGTATAAACTGTCGGATTTTCATGACAATGAAGCTACATCGAGTGGCGGTGGGACGGGGCCACGCGAGTAGTGAAAGCAGAGCTGCAAGAACTCTCTATTCAACGATATTTCCCGGGATTCGACGAATGTTTCTACTTTCACTTCTGATGAACAGCACGCCCTAATCGAGTTAGCTGCTAGCGGGCTCCATCTCACTCTGCTCGTCAACGAAAGGAGCCCCCAAACTCGAATGTCTGGAACATCTTGCCGTTTGGAACGGTTCATAGCGGATGGGTCTACGAACACGCCGAAGTAGTCATATGTGCTGCTCCCTGCGGCGAGTGTGAAATACTGAAGCTATTCGGCGGGGTCATATCTTCGTTATGCGCGCAAGAAACGAAGGGGTTTTATTAATGCACAGTGAAAGGAAATCCTACCCACCCACATCTCTTCGATCACGGAAAGGGCGATCTTGTTTGGCAACCACAAAATTATGCGGAGTTGGAAGCGTGATCTTCCCCGACTTTTTACACTTTTTGCTCTTTTCAAGATGCTACGCAACTTAAACATGTGGAAATTAAGATAGCAATCATTTTCTATCGATGAAGATTTTAAGCATGTTATCACGAAGTAGGAGAAGTGACCCAGTAGGTAGCAAACTGGCCTATTCACCGGAGGGTCCGTGTTCAATCCAGGGGGACTCATCTATGCACTCACATTTTCAGCCAAGCTATTTGAATTTTAGGGTATATGATCTTCCAGGGAAAACACATGGGGGAAAGTGAAAATAACCGACTCAACTATTCCGTAAACGTTTGAATTTAACACGTCTTCCAGGGTTTATCTTGAAGTGAGCTCTGCTATCATATGTTATACTAGATTTTGTGTTTATTTTTGCGGTTTTTAACACAATCTTTACTTGAGAGCATTAAAGAACCGGTATTTTTTTTTAAATTCGAATGAGAACCATTGTAAAAAAGTATATATATATACATATATATATATATATATATATATATTCACTTTCCCGGAAAAGCCACGAACGTGCACAATGAAACTCACTAAGTAGTCACAGCAAACACAGAAACCAAAACACACAAAAGAGGGACTCACTAGTTCTCGAATTTTCGGTGGTGCAACCACCTTTCTCAAGAGGAATTAGGAACAGAACTCTGTTCTGACCGAAAGGTTTCACCGAAAATTCGAGAACTAGTGAGTCCCTCTTTTGTGTGTTTTGGTTTCTGTGTTTGCTGTGACTATATATATATATATATATATATATATATATATATATATATATATATATATAAACACATTCAAATACCAAGTGCCGCCATACGGCGCACAAATATTCATTCAAACATAGAAATAGGTATAAGGAAAGGGGATAGGAAAACACACAAAAGGCGAACACAGGACAAGTGGAGAAGGCGGTTTTCAAACCGCCTTACCCACATGTCCTGTGTTCGCCTTTTATGTGTTTTCTTATCCCCTTTCCTTATACCTATTTCTATGTTTGAATGAATATATATATATATATATATATATATATATATATATATATATATATATATATATATATATATATATAAATAAGAATAATTTACCCTCTTCTGTAATATTAGTTGTTTTCTCTGTTTATTTAAAACCAGTTGTAATCAGTAGACAAACAGTGTTCATGGAAATTTACAAATTAACAAAAAATCTAGCGAAGTTTTGTGGTTGAGCTTGATCATGTTCGTACCTAAATATTGAAATATTTGGTAGTGTCCAAAGTAAAAATAGTTTAGTTTAATAAGTTTTAATAAATTCAGTAAAAGTGCTTGCTTGCTTGTGACGCTAAGTATTATTTCAGAATATATCAACTATTCTAATTTTATTTTGAAAATAAAATTACAACATCCACTCGCATGTTTTCAATTCACTTTCATGTGAGTGTTGTAAAACACCCGAAGAAAAAAAGGTGCACCTTGCGAAGAATAGTACATTTAAATGATACTTTCATTTGAAGTTGAATTTCCCTGTATATGAGTAGAATAAAAAATCTTATGAAAATACTGACATCCAAGGGCTTTGTTGAAATACACTTATCTATCCACATTATTTCCACTGGAAATGAAATATCTCTTCATATTACAGCTCATATTCACATTCAGGAACAAAAAAATACATATTTCTTTTGCCCACAACTCTCAAAACCGATTTCTTTGATAAAAAATATGACCACGGCCTTCATCTAAAATTAGAATATTTTCCTCCACTCGTTTTTCTTACCGGACCCTCAAATTGTGAGATTCATTCTGAAATACCATACGAACGGCATGTAAAATCCCTTTGTCCTACGATACACGTTCCGCGAGTATCACAATTTTCGTATCCCTAACTCGTAGCGTCGGTGGTGAGTCACATGGTCGCATCATTTCAGATACGAACACAGCGATCCCATTGCACTGGCCCATCCAAATAAACAGGCAACCCACTAGGACGCCGCGCGAAGGAAGCGTAGGTGCGCATTAACCTCTTCTAGAAGCCTTTGGCATATGCATTACGGAGAGAGGGGGCGCGGAATGTCTCTCGACACAAAACGACTAACGGAAGCCGTCCCGTGTGGTGACAGAGCCGCCCACCTCCCACTTCCTTCCCTACCCGCGCCGATGACAATGCCTCGTGCATCAGCCGAGCTAAGTGCGACGGTAGACGACTCCGCTCGAAGGCCCTAATTCTGCGACGAGCAACGGTTTCGTCGTGCCGGATACGAAGGCTGAGGGCGTGTTCGGAGGAGGGTGGGTTGTCATGGAAGTTGCTCGAGGGCTGAGAGTAGGGGAGAACGAAGAGACTAGATCTCTCTCGGAAATCGTAATGTGCCTGAGGATGTTACCTTTTTACCTCAACGTCTAACTAACTCTCTTCGCCACCATTTCCACAGAGCAAGACGTCATTGTGAAACTCATGGTTCGGTTTTGTCGTCTACAATCCTCCCCCCGAGTCAATCGTCTATTGTTGACGAGAACAGCTCACACGTCCGGAGAAATTGGTCCCCAAATTTCTAGAAATGATGTCGAGAAGGTACTCATTCTGAAACATGTCCATGCAATCACACATAACTCTTTGCTCCCATAAAGATGCCAAAACATTTTCTTGTAAAATTTTGAAGCTATACATTTGTTTATCGATCACTGTGAACATTACTTAATGTATCAATATCTTTGCATGACACATATCATGGCAGTGGTCTATTATAAAAACGGTCGAGGTTCATATTTATTCCTCATATTATATAATGGGCGACATGTATATATTTTCTTCACCTTTCCCTAGACCCTTGAAAACCATCCCTATACCTAACTCTTAACTCTTTCCACCTGGTGTTTGCACCCCTCGCCACAAAATTTTGGTGGATCGTGGGGTATTTGTGTACATATTGAAGTATCCACTTCGCTTTTTTCTCGTCTTATCCGTGAATTTTGGAATCTGAGGCCATCAAAAGTCGACCGAATTTCAAGACTTGTTCAAAGTTCGGAAGTTATATATCTCATGAAAACATGGATCTCCATCCAGCTGAAGGTCCGGTTAACCCGAGCTTGCAATAATCGTACGAAAATCGAAATGGAGCACATACCGTGATCGAGGGGGGAGGCTAATTCATTCCATCCGGCTGTATTTTTCTATGAAATTATGTACAAGTGCAATATGTAAATAAAATTCTAGCTCATTCCATCAAAGACGAACAAAAAGGAAACATTTTCTAATGTGTAGATGGCCCTACAAGACACTTACGTTCTGTGAAATCCGCCAAGCACCTGTTTTAAGATAAAGTGCCTAAAGAAGGATAACGGTGGTGCCGATGCTAGGGGAATGACAGAAACTTCTAGTTGAGAGATTCCCATTAGAAGGTAAGAGTAAATATTTTAGGATAAAGACTAATTCCAAACAATTGTAGCTGGTTATTAGAGACGCTGCTATGCGAAGGATCACTGAAATGTCGACTAACGGCGAGAAACGGTAGGCGAAGCGTCCAAGTCCCTACATTACGCAAGTGCTTCGGAGAGAGCAAATGAGGAGCGAATATAAAAAGAATAGACGGAAATCATCATGGTTAAATGCGTTTCAGTTAAAAACACTCTAAATCATTAAAAGAAACTAAGTTCCAAACGTGAATGGGAAGCACAAAATAATCGGAAGTTATTTATCTCATGAAAACATTGGATTATATATTTCAATTATTTATGTATTTTTTGCGGATATATCAGATGTCTTCCTAGCATTATTTTAACCTAATTATTTCCTTTTGTCCATTGCCAGCTCAAGGACCGGATAAACAGAGCTTGCAATAATCGTAAACCAAGCGAAATGGATCACAGACCGTGATCGGGGGCGCCTAATTCATTCCATCCGGCTGTAGTTTATTTTTCTATGAAATTATGTTCGAGTGCATTATAAATAAAACTCCTTCTCATGTTTTGCTCTTAACTCAATATTTACACATTTAATTCGAAAGGGGCAACACTGTTTTAGCCGTTGCCTCCTGGAAGTTCCCCATTGTCTAGATAACAGAATCATAGAAATTCCACAATTTATATATATTGACGACCATGGTATCACCCCATTGTGGTATCATAAGGATTTACCACTTGATGATGCTGCACAGTGGTGAAACAGTGGTCGTCAATAAATATTAATTGTGGAATTGTTGTGTTTCTCTCGAAACAGTGATAACATTGCAACTTCCTCAAATATTGATTTAATACCTCTTAAAAGACCTGAAATATGCTACAGAACGTCTGAGGTATTTATAACGAGGGAAAAGAAGGAAATAGAAATCACTGCAAGGTGGAAGAAAGTTA
Organism: Hetaerina titia; assembly: GCA_037158775.1. Classification (NCBI taxonomy): domain Eukaryota; kingdom Metazoa; phylum Arthropoda; class Insecta; order Odonata; family Calopterygidae; genus Hetaerina; species Hetaerina titia. The sequence continues at coordinate 15,312,142 of CM073779.1, forward strand.
AAAAACGTCTGCGACGCTAGGGAAGCGAATGCAAATTCATGATACGGTAATGCTGGCATGACACAGATGTGTGACGAGACAGTGTGATATATTTTAATGGGGTAAGGTCCGTTGTATGTGCCTTGCGCGGTAGCCGTGAAACCAACAGCTCTTTGTCGAATTTCAATCTCACGGCGAGCAGAGATGAAGTACCGCAGGTGAGCGCTAACAATGGAAAATTTTATGTTTTTTATTTTATTTTCCAAATTCAGAAAGCTGCTCGTGCGAAAATTTCACATTATCTATTGGATGATGCGCCCTGCCACCCAATAGTCCCACTGATACACCAACGCGTTTTTTGTTTCCAAGAATAAAAAGGAGCTTGAAAGACAAGAATTTTGTAACGATAGATAACGTCAAAGAAGCCGTAACGAAGAGCTTGAGCAAGGTTCCCGTCAAAGCCATCCAGGAAGCGTACCGCGAATGACAGAGGCGCTGGAATTGCTGTGTCGAAGCACAATGGTGCTATTATGAAGAAAATATTAATTTGTGCTTTGATCTGCAATAAATATTTTTTTCCAGGATTTACCTTTCTTTTACATCTTAGGAATGCCGTCCTCGGGGGAAGAGCGGGGGGAATACTATATGTAGGGGAAGTGTGTGGGGTTGATTAAGGAGGTTAGGGTCCAAGGTGGTGATGACAGCTATTGGAGAGTTTTAATGGGCGATTTGAATAACGTAGGCACCTTTTGGGGTCCATCACGCCTGTTGTCATCGCTTTCCTTACTATGAGTACTGCATATGCATGTAAATGTAAATGAATATGAACGTACAAAACAAAAATATAGTAACACGTAAGTAAAAATAAAGTGGATTCCAAATTCCCACCAACTGTCGGCCCCGCTACCGGGGCCGACAGTCTGCCAACACAAGGGGCGCGGTTTCGATTCCGTCCTGGGTGGGTTTTCTTCCACCTAGGGCTTGTTGTTCGTCATCGTGCCCATTGTTATCACTATTCATAGTCCGATGTAAAAGGCCAAAGGAAGGCAATAAACCAATATTGAGGCCCAAATCATCTTATTGCCTCTTCCGAAGATATGGCATTCCAGGCACAGCAATTACTCTTATGATCCATTTCCGTTAGCATTAGTATTGGCATTAACTCGGTGAGGATGGCTCACGAAATACTTTATCTAGCTCTCAGTCTGGTTGGAGATTGTCAATAATTTACGTGAACTTGCCAAAACAGGCAAACATTCTGATGTTTGGAATGCAAGAAGTGTTTAATTTGTTAAATATTTTTCCTTCTAACTACATGAGGAAACGACTCCATTCAAACATTCGCCGGAGTGTGTTCATTGGATCCGCCCGTTTGATTACCATTTCTCTCTACTGAATGTATCGTCAAATCCTTTAACAAATCTCCATCCCCTCCTCGTCACGCTCTTTGGAGCTCCCAAATCCCCATAACCTGTAAGACTTCCGACCCCACAGGTGGCAGCGAGCCCCCGCTGACGAGGCCGTTTGGCGTCGGGTCGACCCCCGCCTGCTCCCCCCTCTCCCCACGGTCCTCGGCCCTCCTGGTGCGCCGAGACCCACTGCCCCCTGCCTCCGCCGCGGGCAGGGGGCTCGCCGCGACTTTGGGGGGGGGGGTTCTCGCGGTGGCAGGGAGAAGCGAGGTGGGGAAGGAGGGGTGGCAGACGGAATAATTGCCACTCGGTGTGCGGTTCCGGTCTACGCCGACTGGCAAGCCGTGACGTGCGCTCGGCGACGGGGAGAGGGAGAGAGGCGACGGTGGCATTATTTTCCGGAGACTGGACCCCTCGACTTCCGGAGACAGCGGCACCGAGTCGACCGTGGACTTCCGGCACCGAGGGAGAGGTGGGGGTGGTGGCGCCTCCTTTTTACCCCTTCCGTTCCCCTCCCTCTGATCTGCTCTGTTTAGGGGGGAAGGTGTGCAGCTCACGCTTTTCAACCCTCTCGAGTCTACCAAACCAAGGTGCATTGGTCCAAACCTATTGTACTAAAATCGGAAAAGTCGTCATTGATGGGAGAAAAATTGAACCCAATTACTACGGTAGTCGGAGGCATATCTGTATCTGAGAAGCGATGACGAACTCATTAATGTCCCAAATTAAATTGTTTGAACAATATATAATCGCTCCAGTTTATATTCGCAATCTTAGATGAAGACTGGTCGAAGAGTTGGTGATGCAGTGGAAATAAATAACGCCTTGAAAGTCGACGTGCCTCCCGAAAGAGAGAAAGAGTGGTTTTATTCAATGCGTAAGAAAGGTTTATCGTCGCAAGCACCGAAGCGAGAGACAAAATTCATGTATTTGCGATTTAGTGAACCAAATGGGTAAAATGAATTTTAAAATTGACCAGTGAGCAGTATCATCTGAGCCATTAAATATAACGAAGAGCAAAGATTTCACAGAGATTTTGATGACTCATTTTTTACCCTAATATCTTAGTTTTATTAGACTCACAGTAAACTTGACACTAAGATAGAGAAAAACCTGGAGTTTGAAGTTCCTTTTACGATTAAGTTCGTTCCCAGTACACCTTGCTCCCATTAGATGATGTTTGCTATCAGCTCAGGACATTAATTACACTTTGGCTAAAAAATGAGATCCTTCGGAATTAAATATTCCTTCCATTCTCCGCCAGTCACAATTTTGGTGATAGCATCTCATCACTTAGATTCAAACATGAAGAAATTCTACTCCTTAATTAACTTATTTAAAATATTAGTGCATTATATCATAATCCTGTAGGGTTGTGAAGCCACTGACTGAAAATCATTATGATTAATAAAGTCGTGTTTCACAAGTCTCAGACAAAACTTTCATTCAAGGAAGCTTATTTTACGCTTGGCCTCAAAAAGAGCTTTGTGATTTCATGCATGCCCCAGTAAAACTTAGAACAAATAAGGCCATCGGTTTAAAAAAATCCCGAGATATTACCTATACGTTTAGAAAACTTTGTTAGGATGAGTTTTTATGTGGTCATTTGCAACATTTATAAGAGTGCAATTTGACCTGAATTGTTAATCAGCTAGTGTTAGGTTCTATTCTATAAAAGGGAGAGGCAGCCATATGTGAGGACTACAGAACAATAAGATTGATTTCGCATACAACTAAAGTGGTTCTCAGGATCATCAATAGGAGGTTGGGGAGCAGAGTATATGATTACTTAGAGGGTAATCAGTTTGGATTTAGGAAGCGGAGAGCCAAGTGTGGTACCATAGCAGTACAGAGATCCATTAGAAAGAGGAACATAGAATGTGTTAATGTTTCGTAGTTTTAGGAAATTGGGTTAGTACAATGAATTAGGTAAAATTGATAAACATATTGGAGAAAATAGAAGTGGATTGGAGGGAGAGGTGAATTATCCGCAATCTGTACATGTCTCAGGGAGCTCAGCTGCGAGTGGCGGTGGAGAGTACGTAGGGGTATGTTAGGATGAGGGGTAATGCAGTTCGCCCATTATCACCTGTGGCTTTTCAAATTTGAGGAGATGGTAAAAGTGACATTGGAAGAACTGGAGATATGGTATGCTTGTAGTGCCTCTGTGTGAAATCCATAAAATAAATTAGGATTGCCAATAATCAAGTCAAGCCAGCCAAGGGGCAGCAAACTCTGCATTTGAAGGTCAGAGCGATAGGTGTGTAATGAGAATAAATGTAAATAATACGAAGGTTATGTGGTTTAAAGTTAAAAGAATAAAGAAAGTTAAAGTTAGATATTAAAAATAGAGTTTATAAACTAGAGTAGGTGAAACAGTTGACCTATCTAGGATGTATTCTGGACAAAAATGCTCTAAGTACTTAGCACGTAAGAAAAGGAATCGCGCTAGGCAAAGATGCTTTCATAAGGAGGGAATTGTTGACTGGGACGTTGTCAAAGGACGTTAAGAAAAGCCCCCTCAGAAATATGAAATGGAACGTGGTTTTGTACGGCTTGGAAGAATGGTCATTGAAACACTATTAGAGGTGTAGATTATAGGCTTTTGAAATGTGGGTATGGAGACGGGTGGAAAGTTTAAGCAGGCAGAAAGGAAAACAAATGAGGAAGTGCTAAGTATGTTGGGGGAGAAGAGAGGATAATTGGAAAAAATCACAGGAGGCTGGCAAGATGGATGCATAGTATTTTGATTGGCGATGGATGTTTAAGAATGTGGTAGATGTGCAAACGAGGAAAGGGCAGGAAAGGGACAGATGTTGGTTGTAATGAAGGGAGAAAGGAAGTGTTCGAAATTAAATAAGGACTCACGTGAATATGCAGAGAAGAAGGAATATAAAATAGCAATGGGGGACAAACAATTACAACTACATCTACAAAATACCCCTCAAGCCGTCGTAAGGACGCATGGAAGGGGGGGGGGTAGATCACAAGTCATTTGACATGTATTCCTTCTATTTTCTCATACGGCACCCAACGACCCACCCATAAACTGCATGGAAAAGGGGCGACCGAACACCATTCATTCAACTTGTCTACAAATATTACGAGTATTACGCGGGTAGTAGCTGTTCCTGTGTCTACAAAAAGAGGACAAAAATTCACCATTAAAAGAGGGCAGGCACACATGTAATTTTAGCACTTATTACCGAATAGTAATCTACAAATTCCGGACAGACAATTCACAAATTCAATAGACTTTATCTTCATTCACTTACACTCCACTAGGCACAAGGACCCACGGCGGGGGAGCGTTAGAATGCCTGACTTGGAGAGAGTTTTGGGAAAGTTTAAATTGTAAACCCTTTCATGCGACAGCGCGTACCTATTGCTGTCTTAGGTGCTCCCCCTTTTATTGTTGTCGCGAATAGTTCGTGGGAAAACGAATGCTTCAATCTATATGCTCGACAGTTTCACTTCTTTTTTGACAATTTTCGCCCCTGCCAATTAAATTAATTACATGTCGGTTGCAAAATGAAACACTTTAAATCTTTGTAAAAAGTTTTATCTAGCGCTGAGTCTTCGGATATCTTAAGGCTCTCACCCCCGATTCTGAATCAAGTGAGTAACGCTTTGTACCTTTTGATAAGAATTTTTGATATGAATTTTTCACGAACCATATCATATTCAATTCTGTAATCAATTTTTTTAAGTGGATCCCATACGCTCGCCGCATACTCGATGTACTCAAGGCCTACTTAAGAAAAATAGCATGTTACCTTCACTATTTCGTCGCTACACCTTCCAACTATAAATTTGACGAATGTCGACTTTTTTTAGCGCCCCTCCGCAAATAGTGTCAATATATTTTCCCCAAGAAAGATCGGGTGTAACGGAGATGCCCATGTATTTTATTTCTTCCGCGAAGACCATCCGAACACCTCCGAATGAGCAAGTTGGTAAAGTTTGGTTGTGTGTCCTATTGTTTAAGAAATACATATAGTTGTATTATTTCGTATTTAATCCCAGCCCTCATTATTCCCACCATTTTTTAATGTGTTTAAGTCAGTTTATATAGTAACGACATACAACGTAAAACATATAATTAAATAAAAATGATGCAAAATTAAAAATGAAGGAAACTCCGGACACAAAAAGGAAGCATAAAATATATCACAAGTGGATGCAGTATCTTGGCTAAGAATGAGTATACCCAGAGACACGACAATTTATACCCTGAACTTGAGAGCAAAAATAAATTTACAGAAAATATAGGGATTCCGCTGCATGACTGTAGTCCAGAAATAATGCTTGAGAATCAAAAAGAAGCTATACTAGAACAGACATTCTGACTGACAACCGGATATTATTTTAAATATCAAAGAAAACAAAAAATACTTCATCGACGTAACAATAAAAGTACCTAATATATAGATGAAATATAATTTAAAAACTTAAATATACCTACCTTTAACTCAAGATTAGAAACACTTAAAGTAAAAAAATTAAGTTACAATTTTACGAATCATTGACAGGTGTGCTATCCCAAAAAATCTTAAGGTCAGAATGAATTAAACAGGACTTAACGTTAACTTTGATTACTATGCGGGAAACAGTAGCAATAAGTAAATAAAGTATCGCATGAAATTCGATATACGACCCCCTGTAATCTATCACACACATCGGAATTGAAAATAGAAAAATTGATGAAAGTACGCAAATTCAGCTTTTCCACGAGTAAATACCCTTATAATTAATATAATATATATTAAATAATATAATATTAATATAATAATACCCTTAAATAAATATTAATAAGAAAAGAAGGACACTCACGGTTCTGTTTCTTCAAAAATTCGTGGGTAAAAACCACCTTTTCAACTAAGAGAAGAAGTGAGAGACTCTCAAGCTGCCGAATCGTTCGAATCGTAAGAGGGCGGCTACCACCCTATCAATGTTGTCCCTATGGTGCCACACTATTCAAGAAGGCAGCTGTGCTGGACCTCACGAAACAATATGTGACTTTGGTCTGAGAGTGATTCCCGGGGACTAAGGGTTTCGGCCCGATGGGCTGTGTGTCGGGTCTGGCAGCGGGAGTCGAACACCTTTCTCGGATGAGACCTCACGGAAAACTGCGAGACGAAGTCGACTGAGGGAGCTCAAAAACCACTGAAGAGGTAAGAACCAATCAGTATAGGAATTTTCAATGATCGAAGTATGTTGAGGACTTGGCAGATGGAAAATTTAGGCGGACGTAGGAAAGAGGAAATGTATATATTTTATGGTTGTTCGAGGCAAGAGGGTAGCGTAGCGGAATAATTAAAGGAAATAACTGCGATTGTCTCTTGAAGGAATGAAGTGCTGGTCATGTGGAAATGGAATGCATGGTAGGCGAAGGGAGAGATAATCCGAGGAAGGTCACATGCGGGCAAGGGGGAGAGAATGACCGCGAGATGAAAGCAATAGAGTTCTTCTGGGCTTTAATTTTAGCCGCCACTTGGAAATAAAGACCGCAATAGTCGTAGGCATAAATATGAAAATACCCGGAGACTAGGAAAGATATCCCTTCGGCTATATTATGCGGAGGAACAGATTTATGTTCAGCGCGATAATTGGAAATTTCCCCGGAGCGGGCGGTAGCGGATTCAGATTCATATTAAGTACTAATGAAGTTAACGCCCGAATGAAGAGGGTGAAACTGGGAACACGGTTCAGGAAATGGAATGCAGAAGCATTACCGCCACGCTAAGAAGGGCGTATGAGCGGGTTTTAGAGAAATTTATGAGATAGGAAATGAAGGTCAGTATGGGAGAAGAAAAATGAGATCGTATCAATAAAGATACAACTATTTCTGCAAAAAAATATAGGAACAGTTTACAAAACATAGATACGAAAAAAATGGATCAAAGAGGAGATAATAGAAAAGATGGATGGGGGAATGAAATGGGTGTACATATGAACTCTATTTTGGGTAAAAAAGTACGAGTTGAATCATAAACTACGGTGGCATTTTGTTACGTCTACAGAAATGTCGAATTAGCTGTGCGATTGTTTGCAAGATAATAAAGAAGTAGCTAAATTCTTGCTCTGAACAGCAACGCAATAGGGCTGTCAAGAAGACAATCGGAGGAACCTCGAGCAAACAGTCTAGGATGACTAACGAAAATTACTAAACGAATAAATACACATTTAATGGAGGTGAAAAGAAAAAAAGGATATGTGCGTTAAATGCATTTGGCTAGTATTCCATGGTCATAGAAAAATAACATGATGTAGGAGGGGACGGCAAAAATCCAGGCTTATAAGATGGCGAAGAAGAAGAATCTTGGAAAGATTTGAATTCTGGCTGCTTCCGTGGAAAATATTCGTAATGGGGCTGGTGATGGGGCTTGTAATGGGTTGCAAAATGGCGGGGTAAGATATTTTATGCACTCATTCTTAACAAAAATGAAGAAATATGACCAGATTATTTCGAAAGACTATTATTAGTTCCCATCTTAAAAAGAAAGCCAGCCATGAGTATGAACGTGAACAAATGACTTCACTTTGCACGCAGTCAGGGTGTTCCCTAGAAGGTTTAATAAGAGAATTGAGAGAAGTGTAGGAGGTTACTAAGGGAATGATCAGGCTGGGTTCAGAAATTGGAAAAAGACGATTGTGAATGCACTATTGCAAGTTGAATCGCTTGTCTATCGCCGTGGTGTTTTGGACCAGAATGATCAAATTTTGAAGGACATTTGGGAGTAGAATACTTTCCTGATAATTGATGCCAATGACGGGGAATGACTTGAGGGTCCCCTTTAGAATACAGGGGTACATTAGAAGCAAAATCTGTATCGGGGAAGTTTTTCAGAAGGGTGAGGAAATGATCTTAATCGTAATCTTGCAGTAACTTTGAATTGGCACGGATGTGGGTCCGTTAGTGTTTCTGACTCTAAAAATTGGATTCTTGGGTTAATTCCTGTTATTTTTTGGCACAATTTCTTGGTCCAAGGGTCAGAAAGGGAGAGGATGGCGATTCCCGGGGATAAGAATCCTTCATTTTGTCCTTATGGGTTTAATGGAAGAAGGAACCATTCGGTATCAATTTCGCCCAAATGAAGACTTCTATCTATCTAGGCCGTAATTAAAAAAAATTTCTTTTTGACATTGTGGAATTAGTCTTGCATGAGAAAAATTAAGAGAAGAGTAGTAGTCTGACCAAAATTAATAAATATTAACTCATTTTTCAGGATTACCCATGTAAGCTACCATTAAAAAAAATTACGGCAGTAATATAATTACTTTATATTCACGGTGGGCGATATTCTTGGATGGATTTAGGTGTTATAGATAAAAATTGACGAAAAAATTTCAAGAAAGAAAATAACAATTTTTTTAAGATATGTGTTTTCCAGATAGTTGGGAAGAAATGAAATATGTTTGCGAGGTGAGTAAGGAGAAAATTTCAACGAAGTATTGGCATATGAGATAGAGCGAAATACTATAGATGACTTTCTGATATCCAAAGCACTCACCACATAGTAGGTTAAGTCACCAGTTGAAGGCGTCGGAAACCATATTCACGTGGTCGATTCTGGTATTTAGTTGGAATAGCAATTCTTTTACCTAACTGCGAATTTATTACGTTTATTGGAACAGAGGAAGGTTAAACACATTGTAAACAGTTTCGGGTCAGGTGTTTACGCCTGGAAAAAATCAGGGGTATCATTTAGGGTAAAAGGAGGATCATATGGGTGTACAGATTGGGTGTGAAAAGGAAGATGGGCGAAGATTGAGCTGGGGAGGTGGTGAACGTAGTTTATGAGATTTGGAATGTTAAAGGAATAAAAAAGGCTCGGATAAAGAAAAGTGATTTTCAAGTGCCTTCAAGTTAGTTTAATCCTTAAAATCACATATTTATCCAACTGTATTCACAAGACCTAACAAACATCATCCTTTCTCATCAACTCTCCCGTATTAATAACACCATTACAAGCGTGTTTCCCTCCTCGAAAATCGTCAATTATCAACTCTATAGTCAAATCCTTCAGTAATTTACATTTAATCAGTGATTTAATTGATTCTGTGCATTGAAAATTTACTCGAAGATACAGGTGTCATTGGACATAATGTTATTCTCTTCAGGCACATAGTCTTCTGCCCTTATACCACAAACAGACATCCTTTAGGATACCGTCGAATTCACTTAAGTCTATAATATTTATGTTTAGTCCATTTCACAAAAAGAAGAACTCCAGTTTTTCCGCTGCTATTTCGTTAAAGCTCCACATTAAACACACCCTCGTCAAACTTCTGATTCGCCGAGAAGATTTGGTATAATTGAGAAACTTGTTCTCTAGAAACAATTAATTTATTCTTTAGATAGGGGGCACTGCTTAGGGCACGTGTAAGACTTTCCTTATGCCATACAATTCATTCGCCTCCTCGAAGAATTCTGGCGAAAATGTGGCGGATCATTTAGAGGCAATTATTGCGATTGTTCTTAGAGCGAAAATGGCAAGAGAATGGGAAATGGAACGCGACAATTGGCGTAGGTGTAGGTGGTACTCGTACGCGATGGTCATTGCGGCCGAGGAAGAAAGCATGAGAACGAGCTGAACACAATAAAGTTCCTCTGGGTTTTAATGCTACATCTATATCTATCTGCATAATGTTAGCCGCCACTTGCAAAAAAACGCAATAGTCGTCGGTCTAAATGCCCGAGGATTAGGAAAGATGTTCGTGAGGTGAGATTATGGTAAGGAACAAATTTATGCAAAGCGTGATAGTTGTAAATGTATCTGAGGCAAGCGGTTGCGGATTCAGATGGTTTTAGGTACTAATTAAGTTAACGCCCGAATGACGAAGGTGAACAAGCTTAATGAAATAGTATTTAGAAGCATTTCCGGCGAGAAAAAATAGTGAATGAGCAGGATTTAGAGAAATGTATGTGGTAAAAGTTGGAGGCTATTACCATGGGGGAAAAAGTATATCAATTAAGGAATACTTAAATATCTAAAAGAAACCAAAGAACCCGTTAAAAACAAATGAAGAATGGGTCATGAAATACTGAAATGAAGATCAGACGGATGAGTTCACGTTCCACGCAGTGTGCTTTGGGCCAAAAGTGTCTCGAGTCTCTTTTATGGAAAAGCCAGTGTCGCTTGGGAGAAGCGGGAGAAACAACTGGTTGGACGGTTCCGGTTGGGAAAATATGAAGCGGTTTTTCCGTAAGGGGTGTTGATGAGGAATCATTGGGAGTCGGGGTAAGTTCAGGGAGAAAAAGAGGATACGGAGGGAGATAAATATTCATTCTTTTAACGGCAGCATCTTCAACTAAGTTTATTCCTCAATTAGACACCCTAATTTACTTCCAAATACAAGACATTCCACCTATCATTGCCTCACGTTACCTTCCATTATTTTTGAACTCATTAAAAACGTATTTTTCCGCGGCCAATATCATTATTTTTATTCCCCAAATACAACTTTTTCAATTATTGATGTAATATTTCTCCCTTTCGAAACCCTGCTTAGAGATGCGGTCACTATTCGAAGAACTATTTGTACTCTTCAATAACTAAGGTTTTTACGGTTAAATTGGAAAATTTCTTTAGGCCTCAATCCATGTAACTTTGGTTTCTACCAATTATGTATGGACCAGTCCTCAAATGGAGGTGTCACAATCTCTTCGCTCTTATCTCGCACTTATACCAAAAATACTCACACGCTTATCCAATTTCTCATTCGCCTTGGCAGAATTGGGGTTTACGTTATTCTGCATAAAGGTCTTATTTCGTTGGAAAATATCATGTTATGAGGAAATCGCAAGAAGTTTTATTTTCCCAAAAACTACGTTTGCCACCTCTAAATTCTTCGGTCCAAAATATAACATAAAACCTCTCTTCTGGGAACTCCTTGTGATACAATCAATTATTGCTCCCATAAATATGGAAATGTATTCAATTATATTGTTTACATGTATTTCTCGCTTACATGTGGCTCAAATTTTCACTACAGAACTTCATCTGTCATTCCTATAAATTGGCAGCTTAATTTAAAATAATATATTAAATAATTCTGTACACAGAGAAGCATTAAAAAAACCTCCATAAATCTGGCACTCGCAAAAAACTCTCCTTCCTTTCCATTCAGGGCCGAAGCATAATTATGAAGACCTTTTCCATCCCTGATATTAGGAAAGCTTTAAGTACTCACTTGTCAACGAAGGTACTCAAAAAAGTCACAAACACAAAGGCTAGGCCCCAAAATAACCCCAAATTGTTAATGTGCCCATACATATATTATATGTACCATATGTATATATGCCCATAACCACGTCAATAACTAATCGTATATGCATGAAATATTATTGACTAATGTATAGTAGTTAAAATAAATAAGCAAAAAATATATGAAATTTTAAAAGTATTTCAAATTATTACTTAAAGGTTTACCATGGGGAAAAACCTTAAAATTGACCAAAAAATTGTCCAATCAGGGTGTAGCTTCTTCCATAATTCGAGAATAAGACCAAATTTTTCAAAGAAAGTAATAAAACTGAGACTCTCAAGCTACCAGATGCGTCTAAGGGTGGATGCCATATGAGACGGCGTCAGCCCAGCGTACGACGTACATACAATATCCTGGAAACTACGGGATTCAATTCCATTGGCCATGTGGCGAGGCTGGCCACAAGAGAGGAAGCGACGAAATCGGTAGAAATGCTACGGAATCCTTGAAGGCCAAGTCGACCGGGGAAGTTAAGAAGGCAGAGAAGGGGAAAGAACGAGTTAAAAAAGGAATTTTCAATGATTGAAATATATTCAGGAAACGATAGAGAGAAAAATTAGGTAGCCTATGAAGAGAGGAAATATACAAACATGTATTTTATGGTTTTTCTGAGTAAAACGGTAGCAGATCAATTAGTGTAATGATTGCAATGGCCCCTGCACGGAAATATTGTGGGGGATCGGGAAATGGAACGCAACAGTTGGTGAAGGTGGAGATGCTGGGGACGGTGGCCACTGTGCCAAGGAAGAGATAATGACCGTCAGGTGAACGCAATAGAGTTCTTCTGAATTTTAACTTTAGCCGCCACTTGGAATAAGTACCGCAATTGCCGAAGGTACAAATTGAAAATACCTTGAGTTCAGGAAAGATATCCGTTAAGCAATATTATGGTACGGAATAGATTTATGCCAAGGGGGATAATTGAAAATTTTCTCGGACCGTGCGGTTGGGAATTCTAATTGTTATTAAGTACTAATGAACTTAACGCCTGAATGCTGAAGTAGGGGACGAGCTTAATGGAATGGAATGTAGAACCACTACCTAAAGGATAAGAAGAAGAGAATGAACGGACTTTAAAGTAATTTATGACAGAGAAATGGAGGTCAGCATGAGAGAAGAAAAATGGGAATACATCCGTAAAGGAATGACTAAATCTCTCGAGCCAGGGTGTCGCTTGGGAGAATTAGGAGTTTAAACTATTTATTCAGCCTCTGTTAGAATAAAAATGATGCGATATTCCAGAAAGTGTGTTGGTGAGGATGCTTTTGGAGGCAAGGATAGTCCGTGGGGAAAATATGACATGAAGAGAGATGAATGTTAATTCATTTAACGACATATATTTCAGTAGGTTTATTCCTCAATTACGCAATAGTTGACAATATATATTTCTCATTTTCCGTGCGCCTTAAAAGTTTATCACAGATCTTCATCCACCATTTCTAAAAATGGGAAGCAAACTCTTAAATAAAAGATAGTCCACGGAGAGGACGTTAATGTCCATCTCCTTACATGTGATACACGCAAAAATTCTTCCTCCATTCCATTCAAAGAAAAAGGATTATTATGAGCACCTTTCCAGTCCCTGAAATTAGGAGGCCTTTGAGCATTCCCTTGTTAATGTGATTACTCAGACAATTTCACAAATAAAAACTTAATGTCCAAAAATTTAACCATCCATGTTTATGTACCTCTTCAAAGTGTGTACCATATCAATGCAACAATTTCAGAGTTTAAAAATCTGTCACCTTGACCGGTATTCGAACCCGGATCCCTCGATGTCCGGCCGAGTTCTTTAGCCAGTTAAGCTACCGAGGCGTCCTCTTAAAATATGAAATTTTTGCCTCGGTAGCTTAACTGGCTAAAGCACTCGGCCGGACGTTGAGGGATCCGGGTTCGAATTCCGGTCAAGGCGATTGATTTTTAATTCCGAAATTGCTGCATTGAAATGCATATTCTCCCGCAGTTTCTTGAAATTCATCCACCATATGTTTTTTTGTACTTTCCCGTGTACATGAATGATTAGATGCATAAAAACATAATTGTTTTAAATTATCATAAATAAGTAAACAAAAAACATAAATTTAAATAAGAATCATTGTTACAGGCTTGGTGAGAAACTGAAAAATGACAAATAAAGGGAAAATACGCTTTCGTTTCATCCACAACTCGAAGACAAAGCCTGACTTTATCAATGAAAGAAATAAGGGTTACAATCTTAGGGTGTATCTAAGTGTAGATACTATGTAAGACGCCTTCAACCCAGCGTCCCCTCCCTCGTAATTCTAGTGGTAGTAAAGGCGTCTGACCGCTGGGAGGCGGACATTTACTAGTCGTGTCTTATTTAAATCACTATTGCGGAGGTCAACGGGGAACAAACTCAATTAAATATCCAATGGAATAATAACTGACTTATACATGATATTGGGTCCTGGAAAATACGGGATTCAATCCCATTGGTCTTGTGACGAGGCCATCAGGGAGCGAAGCTGGGAGGGTTCCCTCAGAAGAAATGTCACGGAAATTCTGCAAGGCTATGTCGTTCGGAGTACGTCAGAAGATACGAAAGGGGAAAAATAAGTAATTTTAGGAATTTTCAATGACCGAAATGCATTAAGGGTATGATGGAGAGAAAACTAAGGTGACCATTGGAGAGAGGAAATATACACATTTTATGACTTTTCAAAGTAAAATAAAATGGTAGCGGATCATTTCGAGGTAATAATTGCGGTTGTCCCTGGAATTGAAAAAATGCATGGAATGGGGAAATGGAACTCGGTGGTTGGCGAAGGTGGAGATGGTACGTAAGGTGGCCACTTTGGGCGAGGAAGAAGGAATGACTGTCAGCTGAAAGCAGCAGAGTTTCCTGCATTTTAATTTAACCGTATCTTAAAATAAGCACCAAAATAGTAGAGGGTATATTTTAAAATTTTCTGAATTTTAGGGAGGATAACCATGAAGCTGTCAAATGGTAAGAAGCAGATTTATGTTAAGCACGGTAGTTAAAAATTTCCTCGGAACCCGCGTTTGCCAATTCTAATTATAATTACTTACCGATGGCGTTAACACTCAAATGAAGAAGGTGAAACAATGAATCCGGTTACGGAAATAGAATTTGGATGAAAAACCGGCACAATAAGAAGGGAGTATGAGCTGGCTATAGAGTAACTTTTGTGACATACCTGTAAAATGGAGGCGTAAACAAGAGAAGAAAAATGGCAACAGAACATTAATCAGTAAAGTAAGTAGATAAGTAAAGAAATAACTAAACCTGTAAAAGAATTTAACAGACAATAAGGGCCTGAAGTCCTATTTATGGGAAAGTCTGGGAGTCATTTGGGAGGAGAGGGAGGAGCAAATGGTTGATAAGCTTCGGTTAGAACAGAAATGAAGCGATCTTCAGCAGGGGCGTTTATGAAGGTTCTGTGGGGGTCAGGGATAGTCAATGGGAGAAGAGAGGGCTCGGAGACAGATAAATGTTTATTTTTGAATCGTAAGCATCCTTACTTACATATATTCATTCATTCATTGCCAACTACAAGACCTCCCACTCATTATCCCTTCTCGCTACTCTGTAATATTTTAAACTATATTGAAAACTTACTTTACCTCGGTAAAAGTATTACTACAAGAAAAAAAAGTAAAAATTTCATTTATTGAAATAATATACTGGATTTCGACATTTGGAAAAAATATTCTTATAAAACAAAGCCTTAAACAATATAAAGTAAAATTTCTTACAGCCACCATCGAAGTGACTTCAGCCTTTACTACGTAATGGTATACTATTCCCCAAACAGAATCGCCAAATCTCTTTGCTATTATCTCGCAAATATTCCAAGTATTCAAACATATCCCTTCAAATTGCCATTTGCTTGGGCAGAATTTCTATTTTCCGTAATGAGCAAGGAGGCATTATTTCAGTGGTTAACATAAACCGATTAGTAAACTGGCAAGAAATTTCCTTACGCCAAAAATTTCATTTGCTACATCAAAAACCTTCCGGCCAAAATATAATGGAAAACCTGCCTTTTGAAACCGCAACATCCATGTATTTCATCTTTGGTCAAACCATTGATATTTTCTATTGAAGGTCCTATAAACATGAAAACCTTTCCAATTTTATTGTAGGTACATATATTTGGTATTTGTTATGACTCACATCTCAATTGGGAACTCCATATAAAAAAATGAGCAACCTCTTCAAATTTACATGTTCAAAATTATGTCCAAAAAAGGTATCAAGTTTGCCTAAATCCCCGAAAATTTGGCCCATGCCAAAAACTCCCCCTCATTAGCTCCCTTTCCATTCACGGCCTACACCTAATTAATAACATCTTTTCCTACACTGATAAAAGAAGGACCGTGATCACTTATTTGTCAACGTACACAAGTACGCAAACACAAATTCCAGATCCAAACTGATTATTTCACCATGTTTTTGTACCTATGCATTAAAACAAGGGTGGTTCTAAAAGTTTCCGACCTAACAAAGATACAAGACATGATTTCTGAAATTTTCTGAAATGTTTGAGGTCGGAAAATTTCAGACCATCCACGTACATACCATATGTACATTTTCCCATACATATGCCTATAAATAATTTTTGTACATAATATATATATATATATATATATATATATATATATAATGATTATGCTTTATCATAATAATTAGATAAATCAAAATTCTTTGCAGCAAATAAAACTATTGTGACAGGATTGACGATGGTGAAAAACTTACAAATATCCATACAAGAAAAATTACGGTTTAGATTTTTCCAAAATTCAATAAAAAAACTCATTTTTCAACAAAAGGAATAAGGGTGAGCCTTTCAGACCGCCAGATGCGCCGTAGGGTGGACGCCATGCGAGAGGTGGTCACCCCAGCGTCCCCTCCCCCTTCTATCAGCTTACCATGAAGGAGTCAGAACGCTGGGAGGCGGCCAACTCACTGATTGTGTCATGTTTAAATCACTAATGCGGAAGCCATCTCGGCAGAACCACAAATATTCAACGGAGCAATAATTGATTTAGATTTGATATTGAGTCCGGGAAACTACTGAATGGACCGTGTGGCGAATCCGGTAGCGTGAGATGCAGGGAAGGCTCCCTCGGACAAAATCTCACGGAATTCTGCAAGGTGAAGTAGACCGAGGTAGCTATGAAGGCTCAGAAGGGGAAGAAACAAGTCGTTACAGGAATTTCGAATGGCGAAGTATATTGAGGAAATGACAGAGAGAAAAATTAGGTATGTGGCCGTTGGAGAGAGGAAAAAGTTTTTCCAGGTAAGGTGAAATGTTACCTGATCATTTACAGTTAAAGCTTGCGACTGTCCCCAGAAATGAAAAAATTCAGGAGATGGTAAAATAGAACGCGACAGTTGGCGAAGGTGGAGATGCGTGGAAGAGGGACATTGCAGGAAGTAAGAGATAATGACCGTCATGTGAACGCAATAGAGTTTTTCCGGGTTTTAATTTTGGGTCGCCACTTGAAATAAGAACCGCAATAATCATGGGTATATATTAAAATGTCAGGAGTTTAGGAAAGATATCCGTTAAGCTATAATATGGTAGGGAATAAATTTATGCAAAGCGCGATAGTTGGAAATTCCCCGGAGCGGGCGGTGGTGGTTATCCAATTGTTTCCATTTTTCAAATCAACGCCCGAATAAAGAGTAAGACACAGGGAACACGGTTAATCAAATGGAATATGGAAGTATTACTGGCATGATAATATAGACGATAGGGAGGTTTTCCAGAAATTTATGAGAGAGAAAATGGTGGCCAGCACGAGAGAAGAAAAATTGGAATATACTTATGAAGGAATGACTAAATCTGTAAAAGAAATTGAGACACGGTAAGGGAAATGGGGTCCCTTTGATGAAAAGGCCTGGGTGTCGCTTCGAAGAAACGGAAGGAACAATTGGTTGGTGATCCGGAACCGGAGTTAGAAAAAAAATGTAGCGATGTCTCTCTAGAGGTGAGCACTCACTTGTCAATCTGGATGCTCAGACAAATACGCAAACAAAAAATCTAGGCCCAAACTGGTTCATCCACCCTGGGTTGTAGCAGTAGTTTTAGGGGAGGCGACCGACAGCAAAGGTCATTTAGGCCATTTGGGATGGATAGGGAAAAAAAGGGTGGAGAGAAACCCGACATTGGCATTAACACACTCTTATCGAGAGGCGCCAAGGGTTCCGCAGTTTAACGTCCCAACCGACGGACGTCGTACTCACTCAAAATGCTCTCCACAAAGCACCTCAAGTAGTGATTGGGATATCACTGAAAAATATCTGTCGCCTCTGGGATTCAAATCCGAGTCCTCTCGGTGGGAAGCCTGTACGTTTGCCACTGCACCATCCCGATCCCCATTTTTTTATATATATATATAAGACTTAGACAGCAACACACAACATGAGAACACATAAAAGGAACACTCACACGTAATATCTTGATAATTTCGACGGACTCGAACTTCGTCTTCTTCGGAAGATTAGTTCAGACGCAACTATTTGAGTCCTAACTAATCTTCTGAAGAAGGCGGAGTTCGAGTCCGTCGAAATTATCAAGACATTACGTGTGAATGTTCCTATCATGTGTTCTCATGTTGTGTGTTGCTGTCTAAGTTTTTTATTCAAATATATATATATACACACATTCAAAGACGAAGTCCCGCCATACGGTGCACAAATATTCATTCAAACATAGAAATAGGTTTTCGGAAAGGGATGGGAAAACACATAAAATTCGTATTTGAATGTGTATCTGGCCAATGTGGCTCATCTCTTCTTCCGGCTATGCGTGCCATGAAACGTACTGTTCCTATTCTCTATGATACTATATGCTTTCTAACCAACTGTCCCCCCTTCTTGGGTGTATTGTCTTTTTCTCCTTCGGTGGTTGAAACAGCTCCCTAAAAGCCTTCCTTAGGGAAATGACTCGGAGCACTTGGGCGTTTTAAAACATCGCAGATCTCAGTGTAAATTTAGTTTCCTTGGTGAATCGGTAGCACATCCGTCCGGCAAGTGGAAGGTCCGGTGTTGAACACCGGACCTTCCACTTGCCGGTTAAGGAAATATTGTTATAATGTTGGTTATATTGTAATAATTTGAAATATCCCGGTTAAGGAAATATTGTTACATTCGTGATCTGCTCAAAAACCGCCTTCCCCACATGTTCTGTGTTCGCCTTTTATGTGTTTTCCTATCCCTTTTCCTTAGACCTATTTCTACGTTTGAATGAATATACATATTATTTATATGATGTGTGTATGTCTGCTTGTCGCGGTAGTCCAGGTGTAGAGCGTTGGACTACTGACCGAAGGGCCTGGGTTTGATTCCCGAGCAAGACTCTCTGGGCACTTGCCGCTCCGCTTAGTGATTTTGGGGTACAAGATCTTCCTGTAAAACTATAACCGACACAGGGAAAAAGGGCCCCTCTACCCTGATGTGTGAATTTCACACACGGCCTCGGGTTTAGTATTGGGTGAACTCTACCATCACCTGTCAAACCAACCTTCGGGTTGATTACTGTCTTTCTGGTTTACACACACATCGGATTTTGCCCCTGTGACTTTTTCCTATTCCCAAAACTGTAGAAACCTCTGAAAGGACGGTGATTTGCAACGATTGAGGAGATAAAGTGTGCATCGCTGGAAGAGCTCAAGGATACACCAAAAATTGCGTCTCGGAATTGCTTCGAGGAATGGAGAAGTCGTTGGGACGAGTGTACTTAATCTGCGGGGGATTACTTTGAAGGGGACAAATTGAATATTGAAGAATAAATAAATATTTTTTCTTAAAGAAATGATTATTTTTAGTCACAGTATAAAAGATAATTCATGACTAAATTTAAATTATAAAAAATACCTAATTAAATTCAAGTATTATTCATGGTATGACGGTGACGAAAAACTTATCAATGACCACAAAATTCACCACGGTTTTTTCTTCCATAATTCGAAGAAAAAACTATGACTTTCGGGAAGGGAAACTGTGTGAGACTCTCAGGCTGTCAGATGCCGAAGGCTGGACGCCAAGGGATATGTTGTCAGGCCAGTGTCCATAGCTACATAGGTATTTCAGGTTGCTGGGAAGCTGTCTGACTGCATGGAAGCGGCCATATCACTGGTGAATTTAAATCGTTAAATCACCATTGAGGAAGCCAACGATGAAGAACCTCAGCTAAATATCCAACTAAACAATAATTGACTTAACTTTGATATAGAGTCCTAGAAACGACGCGATTCGGTCCGATGAGCGGTGGGATGGGAGAGATTGATGCACGGTGAGCTTCTTCGCACATAATCACACGGAATTCTGAATGGCAAAGTCCACCCAGGAAGCTCAGAAGGCACAGAAGGTGTAAGATTTAGTGAGAGTTGAACTGTTCAAGGACCGAAATATAATGAGTAAAATGACGGATAGAAACATTGGTTGGACAGAGTAAATAAATGTACACATTTTATGGTTTTTCCAGGAGGGACAAAATACTAACGGATAATTTAGAGGAAATTACTGCGATTGTACCTTGACGAGAAAAATTGCAGAAAATGGGGAAATTGATCGCGACAGTTGGCGAGGTTGGAGATTGATGGTACCGGCGGCGGTCACTCCTGTCGAGGCAGAGAGACAGACGATCAGATGAACGCAGTAGAGTCTTCTGCGTTTTAATTTTAGTCACTTCTCGGAATAAACACCGCAATAGTCGTCGGTATAAATTGAAAATTCCTGGAGTTTAAGGAAGATATCCGCTGGTTATATTATGGGAATTTATAGATTTATAGAAATCACAATAATTGGGAATTCCCCAGAGGCAAGCGTTTGCGGTTTATGATGGATAAGTACTAATGAGGTTAACGCCCGAATGAAGAGAAAGAAACAGGGTACACGGTTAAGTAAATGTAATGTAGAAGCCTTACTAGCATGAAAATATGGAGGATTGGCGGATTTTACAGAAATTTATGAGAAAAAATGGAGGTCGGTGCGAGAGAGGAAAAATTGGAGCACATCACTTAAAGAGTAACTAAATATGGAAAATAAATCATGAGATCAGTCAACAGATAATTGGCTAGATAACCACGGATTAAAGATGAGATGATCCAAAATATGTACGAGAAAATTAAATAAGAGAATATATAACGAATGTTTGGTGAGAATATGTGCATCAAGTTGAGGCAATACCTGGGGTTGCATAGTCCTATGACTATGGAAGCGTTGTTGAATACGCTGTGCGAAGACATACATCTTTTTCCAAGGAGTTAAAAATCATGTCATTTATTGTTAGAGATTATTACTGTCAAGAAGTAGAATGTAAATCAAAGCATACAGTTAAGGATATCTCAGGAAATTATTAATTGAATAAATTTATGTTTAATGGAAATGGAAATAATGTGTAGTGCGACTATACGGTAGATGCAGGTCAGCCTTCCTAGACAGAAATAAATTCCGTCATCTTGGAAGTTAATAGTGACTTATTGTGGATGTATATGTACGAGGTGTGTTAAAAAACAACAAGAATTTTTTCATTTTGCTGGATTGAAGAGTTCGATTGTCAAACTTTTTTTTATAATGTTGGTATACCTGCTCCTGAAGTATGATGAAACTTTCAGCTGTTTTCATTGTGAACATTTTGTGCTATTTTCGTTTGTTAAAAGAAATGGATCAAAGAATTTGTACCAAACTTTGCGTACAAAATGAAATAAAGTGTAACAAAGTGTATGAAATGTTTACAAAGGCCTATGGTGAGTCTGCTATGAGTAAATCAAGAGTTTACGAGTGGGATAAGCGTTTCCAAGAAGGCTGTGAAGACCTTGAAGATGCCGAACGCCCTGGACGCCCCAGCACATCAACAATCGATGAAAACGTGGAAAAAGTGAATTAAATGGTTATGAACGATAGCCGAATGACAATTAGAGAGGTCGTTGATGATGTTGGCATTACGATTGGAACATTTCATGACATTTTTTCCAATTTTTTGGGATGAAACGCGTGGCAGCAAAATTCGTTCCAAAATTGTTGAATTTTGAACAAAAACAGCGGCGAATGGAAGTTGCTCAGGAGTGAGAGAGAGGAAAGGCTTGGCAAGTGCGGTCGAACGTGAAGGTTATGCTCACTATGTTCTTCGATTTTAATGGCAAAGTGCATCATGAATTCCTGCCACCAGGTCAAAAGGTCAATAAGAAGTACACGTTCAACGCCGTTTGCGTGAAGCAATCCGAAAAAACGCCCGGATCTGGGGGCTGGGCGTTTATTTCGGATTGCTTTGGCATCAAATCTGCTGATCTGGGCACCAGCTCACACTTCAATACTTGTTCGTGAATTTTTGGCCGAAAACAATACTGTAACGATGCCCCAGCCTCCATATTCGCCAGATATGGCTCCGTGTGACTTTTTCCTATTTCCAAAAATGAAGAGAACCTTGAAGGTCCGTCGTTTTACAGCCGTAGATGACATTAAAAGCGCATTGCTGAAAGAACTAAAGGCTATCTCAAAGATCGAGTTTGAGAAGTGTTTCCGGGATTGGAAGAAGCGCTAGCACAAGTGCGTACTCTCCAATGGGGACTAGTTTGAAGGTGACAACATCAATGTTTAAGAATAAATATATATTATTGTCCGAAAAATTGAAATTCTCGTTAATTTTTTAACACACCTCGTATATATATTTTATTGACACCAATATGTGTATATAATGGCAAATAAAAAGTAGCATTATGGGTATTCAAATCAAAGGTTCGTTGACTATTGATTACCCTGAACTGCTCCCTCTCTTCAACCTCAGGGTACCAACTCGACCCACGCGCACCCACACCCTACTCCATCTACCTATTCCTAGAATATCTCTCACCAAGCGCTCACCTTTATTTCGCCTCTCCTCCCTTCTAAATTCACTTCCTCAAACTGTCGATCCTTTAAATTTATTTTGTAACAACTTCACCACTCAAGCTTTGTCCCACCTTTCAACAACTTAAATTTTTACCCGGTTCATGCTCAGTTCTCGTTGTTATTATTATGCTGTTATTGTCTTTTTGTCCTCTTTTATGTTTGTTATATTTTCACTGTAAATTGGCGCTACAGCTGCATGTGAATAATGCTTTAAAAATAAAAAAATAAAATAAAAATAAATAAGGCATAATAATTTGGATTCATCATTAATGGTATTATTCAGAGAGGAAATTCATCGGAAGATTTCGACAGAAGTGTGTTAGTTCCCGTCTCCGTACTTGGCTTTAATACTGTACGTGTTGGACGGCCTTTGAATTTCCTTTGAAATTTGAACTGAAATGGGATAATTTTGGCTAGTAAATAACAAGAAAGCATACTTGGAGGGAGGAATTGCTCCCAAGACCGTTTGGGATAAGAGTGCATGAGCAACAGAAAAGCACATAGCTGACTTATTCCATAAGTTTTGATTGGAAAAGACGAAGTTATGAAAAAATTTACATGGTGCCGAATTATTTCAAGTTGGAACGAGAAAAATCATAATTGAGAGTAAATCGTTGTTTCTATCTTTGTAAAATATCCAATAAAACCAGAACTTCAGTCACGATGCATGTGAGAATTCCAGACTCAGACTCAAGCAGTCATGCCCATTTTTCATAAGAAAGGAAGAAGTTAATTGAGTAGCGGAGCAATTGGAGGAAATATTTACG
Organism: Hetaerina titia; assembly: GCA_037158775.1. Taxonomy (NCBI): domain Eukaryota; kingdom Metazoa; phylum Arthropoda; class Insecta; order Odonata; family Calopterygidae; genus Hetaerina; species Hetaerina titia. Next base: position 15,335,451 of record CM073779.1, read on the forward strand.
AGTGTCCCTAGTGGGAAGAAATTGCAGGTGGTGATGGGGAAATGGGACGCTACGGTACGCACACCGATAGGTGGTGCAGAGGAAGGTCAGTTTAGGTTAGGTAGAGAGAATGACCGCGAGGTGAAAGCAATAGAATTCTTGAGGAAATCAATGGGGCAGAAACTCAGTAAATATCCCACGAAACATTAGAACTGACTCACGAAACTTATATTTGAGTATGAGTCCTTGTAACTGCGGGATTCGGCTCCATATGCTGAGAGCGTCATCGGGAGGGGCAAGGCTTCCACGGCCATAATCCCACGGAATCCCGCAAGGCGAGCAGACTGAGGGAGCCAGAAGGCACAGAAGGAGAGAGAGCCAGTTTCGTAGAATAGGAATTTTCAACCCCAGAAGTATATTAAGGACACCAAAGACAAAAAAATGAGGTGGCCATTGGAGAGGGGAGAGATAGATATTTTATGATTTTTCAACGTAAAATGAAATGATAGCGGATCGGTTAGAGGTAATAATTGCGATTGCCCCTAGACGGAAGAAATTTCTGGTAATGGGGAAATGGAACTCGACGTTTGGCGAAAGAGGAGATTATATTGAGGAGGGTCACTGCGGCGAGGAAGAGAAAATGACCGTCAGGTGAACGCAATAGGGTTCGTCTGGGTTTTAATGTTAGCCGCCACCTGGGATAAGCACCGCAATAGTCGTAGACATAAATTGATAATGCCTGGACTTTAGGAAAGAAATTCGTTGGGTTATATTACGATGTGGAACAGGTTTATGAAAATCGCGATAGTTTGAAATTTCTCGGGAGCGGGCGGATGCGTATTCAAATCGTAATCGAGTAGTGAAGGAGTATAACGTCTGATTGAAGAGGGTGAAACAGGGAACACAGCCAAGAAAATGGAATGTAGAGGCATTGCCGGGACGATTGGAAGAGAGTATGATTGGGCTTAAAGAAGATCATGAGATAGGTTACAGAGGAAAAATGACAACGTACCAAAAAAGACATCAAAATCCGCAAAGGAAACTATAGTGCCAATTAATTGGAAAAACACAAGGAAATCATAGATTAGCGACAATATGGTAAGAAAAAATATTAAATGTTAATCTGAGAACATACACACTGAGTTCGTAAGAAAAAATTTCAAAAAGTTGGAAAATGTACATTTAGGTGGTACCATAATAGATAAAAGAACCAAAGTGAAATAAATGCGTAATATTGTAGTACAAATCCATGAAGATACTTCATGATTAGCGAATAAAAATTATTAAGTGAAACAATAATTCTAAGGAGATGGGAAAAACGTATTGGGGGACCATGCGGTAAAGGCATTTGCCTCATAAATAAGAAAACAACAAATACGTACATACATAAGAAAAAACAAAACATAAGAAAAGAACACAATAAAGGAGAGGTTAGCTTAGGCCTAGGCATATTTGTTGGAAAGTATCAAAGAGTCTTTAGGGAATTGAAATCAAATAAGGTACAGAGTACGACAGAAAAAAGTATGCAGAGTTGTATTAATGCCCAATAAAGGAAGCAGTATGTCGAAACGCTCGTTATGAGCATGACGCTCCATGGGTCATACATGTAGACAAGAAAAATTCGAAAAACGAACCAGTGAAGAATAGAAAGAAGCCTTTGAGGCACGATGCTGGAAGAGAATGCAGAAGATTGATTAGACAGATAAAAGAGGTACGAGAAAAGATTACGAAGAGCAGAATAGGAAAAGATGTTATGGAGAGCTATGCGGCAAAGAATAACTAGATGGATTGGGCACAATGGATTAGTCAGAAACGTAAGGGAAAATCCCGCGAGGATAGACCAAGCGTACCTACAAACGACAAATTAAGGATCTGGAACAGAAAGGCTGTCAGAGGGAGAGGGAATTAACATTGGATGGGAAAAATGGCGGGCTGCAGTAAACTAATCTTAGAATTGATATATAGATGATGAAGAAAATTATATGCATGCATTATTTCATTGTTAAATGCATGTACCTAATCATATGTAATCCGAAAGAGGAAGATCCATGGTTTTATGTCCTTTAACACTGAGCTCTGAATTTCAGAGTGACCACTTTGTTGTTTTTATATTTTATGTTGACTTGGATTGTAGTTGGCTTTGAACGCAAGGGTAACAATGTCGCCATGAAGCTTGGTACTAATTTTTCTTTCAAATACACGAGGCACATTGAAGCACCGTATGCAACTCGCTCAGTGACGAGCGCCGATGGGAAAGGCCTCTGACTTTGGTTTACCCATTTGAAGGAGTGGTGCTCTCGAGTCGACTGGATTTTGGAGGGAGGGTTCGGGAATAAGTAGGGGTTGGCGTTGAGGCGGAGGTGGAGGAGGGTTGGGAGTGCCTGCGGAGGGTTCGGCGTTCAAGGGGGATCGGAGGGGGAGGGCCCGTGATGAATGGAGGGGGGCGACGTAGTGAGCGGGAAACAGGAAAATCTCCTCCAGCCTTCCCGTTCAAGATGCGTCTCCAACGGACGAGGATGGACGCCTCTTTCAAACGTAAGCTCGGAAATGGGGATCTCATCCCCTGGTTGACGGGTATTGAGGCTTCGGCGTTGCAAGCGTATATATCCACAATACATTTAATTATTTGGTCGATGGTGGCGTACTATTAGAAGTCCTTCAACGTCATTAGAACATTCGAGAATTATAGTTGCGAGAAATAATCCAGAATGTGTAAGAATATCATTAAAATCAACAATGCACTCAAAAACACCAACGGAAATATTGCTGGTATCTTGGATAGCAGACGAAATGTTAAAGTGTGTCTGAGCAGCAAAAAAGGCATTGTCAAGCTCTCAAATTCTCCCTGCATCACAAGGGTAGAAAAAAAGGATTGAAAGGGTAAAAAAAGGCCAAAATATGTCCTAATATTTGCCTAAATAAAAGGCATTTAATCCTGTCTATCGACATGTACATTATTGCAAGAAATTGAAATTTGGGTATGAGAGGAAAAGGGAAAAATTTATACCAATATGGTAAGTATTTGGTGATTGAATGCTGAATATTCGTGGGAAAGATAGGGAAGTGATTGTGTGAGGAATTCCAGATCGAATCCAAAGGGTGGCTCCAGCAGAAATGCATGTTGGATGCACTGGTATCACGGAAGAGCGCTTCATAGGTTTAGGCTGTTTGAGAGAACGGATGAGCGACGAATCAACAAAGAGAATCATGGGAGAAGAGGAACGGTCTCGGATAACAAGTGGACCGGGAATATCATGGATGACGGAGGCCTGTGCAGACTGTAGGCGAGGAGTATTGTTATTGGTGCACCAATTTGGTGGACACATCGAAAGTTTTATTGCTAGGGCACTGATATGATAGAACATTTAAAAATTGTCTTTGAATGGCTCCCGAGTCGGTTAACACTACGTCACCAACCGACAGGCACATAATGTAAATCCACCTTATGCCTCGGGATCCCTCAACTACATTAAGTGTCAATTCATGTAATTTTGAGAGCCTGAATCCTGTCCTCTTTACCAGATTGATCTGAAGAATTGAAGGCGGCACAAGAGTGCAAAACCAAAACCGTGGTGAATGAGTTATCTTCGACCGCCTCGGGGCTCCGTAATGAGTGAGCTCTACCAAACCATGGGTTGATTACTGGGATCAAAAAGTTGGAAATTTAGGGAGGCTGGAACGGTAATTTTGAGCCATTGAGTGTTTTTGATTATTCTGATGTAACTTGGCAAAGCGAGAACCGATTTTCATCTCAGCAGTTTAAAATGACAGAGAATTTACCAAATTCGTGGTAATTATTGGGGTGTGAAGATAAAGGCATTGTTGCGTTCGTTGTAACACCCCGGTTCTTTTTTGAAAACGAAATGAAAACTAGTTTGGATAGAGTTTATGCTAAAACTATGCTACTTAAGTGGCAAAGCTATGCTCCTTATGAATTGATGTACATAATCTAAATGTAATACAAAAATAAAAAAAGTAAGTACAACAAGTTCGGAAATATTTTACCCGACATAGAGTCACGCTGGTTTGATTTGAACGAATAAAATTTATGATGAAAACAGCCCATAATTGTAATTTTTCTCAATAAAACACTGCAGCAAGCTGAAGAAATTTCGTGGTCAATTTTCAGTGACATTTACAGATTCTCAAAAATCGATTCAATCACATTACAGCAGCCTTAAAATTGGTTTTTGGCGATTGCAAACATTCGACGTTTATAATTATTCCTCCCAGGAAAAATACGACTATGTTTATCGTTGTCACACTCTTTCTTTTAGCTAGACAAAAACAATTATGAGGAAAACTTTACCGCGCGAAACGGAAAATTAGTAAGCCGGTTTCAGGCACCGCATATGATGTAGCGGTACTTACTCTCTTACCCCATGTAAATTACCTATCCACACCCCACGTGGAAAAAAAATTGTGCACTTAGCCGGGCAAATAGCGGCCAAACATATTTCCTCCGCCCACATCCCCTCCGAGTCGACTTACTCCAACTGATTGCAATGCTCGCCCACCCCCGCGAAAAGACGACCCCGGTGCATGAGCGAGAGGGGGTGGGGGCAGGGTGGGAGAGTGAGGCGAAGAAGGGATGGGGACGAGGGCAGGGCGGAGGGGAGAAGTGTCCCGATTGGAGGGAAGCGGAGCGATATACTCCGCGGCCATTGCCTCACCCACGGAAACCAATTTTAATTTCAACGGCCCGCAACAAAACACATGCTCACTACCGCGTTAAAACAGCTACAATAAGAACAGGTGTTATTGTTAGAAGGGGTGAGTCGTCCCCCCCACACCAATCCTCACCCACCTCCGAGGGAAGGGAAGAATGGCGTGGGGGAAGTGGTGGAGGGAGAGGGGGGGTTGCTGTCGGACGGGAGAGCACGGAGGGAGTGTGGAGGAGAGGCTAGAGGGATGGAGGAGGAGGAGGGAGGGGAGGTCGGAGAGGTGGGAGTGGATTCTTAAGAGCGGGATGAGAGGCCCACACCTCACCTCGACTGGAGTGGGCATTCGTTCGTGGGCGGTCGCCGGAGACTCAGAGCCGGAGGAGGACTCGAGAGGCGCTCACTCGGCTAGTGGAGGCACACACGCGCGCCACGTGTTTGCGGGCCGCACGGAGCGGACGAGGAGCGTCCGTAGTGTGCCACAGCGAGCGGTTGGTCGCACGCCGATGCAGCGCTGCGAAGATAGTTTGCATCCCTTCGGGTTGGTGACTTCTTGTTGGTGCTTCTTGGTGGCGGTGCGATCTCTCGGAGGGAGCCCGGTGCTGGTGCGGGCCAGCGAGGACGTGGAGCAGGAGGGCGATGGCAAATTTTCAAGAGGTTGGTACATTCGAGTGTTAGCGAGTGACGAAAATATTCGCAGCGTGTCCGAGAGACTGGGTGTGAATTTGTACACAAGGCCCCGCCCACACTTCCTCCGACTCCCCCCAACCGCCCGTCCCCGCACGAACGCGAATCTTACGGCCTGAGCGTGTGTGCATTGCTGCTGAATATATTTTTTCCCATCCGAGTGCGGGAGATGGTGTGTCCACTTCCGTTGTCTTGATGGAAGGAGTAGGGATGGTTTACTTTATTTTGTCCAAAATTTCCTTCGCCTGCCTACTCTTTGTGCAGCGTTGTGTTGATTTCGGAGGTGACCGACGAGTCTAGGGGGCCTCCTTTCATCATCCGAGGGGAGTGGCGTGTGTTGTCCGCCGTTGTGAGTCGCCGCGGAGAGGCGGGAGTGTTTCCCGGGCGCCGAGCGGGATTCGCCTCAACTGCGTGGAGTGGAGCGAGCGGTGCTGATCGAGAGAGCGAGCGACGGTGCGAAGTAGTTGGGGCGACCGATACGGTTGAGCGTAAACAATGGAACTGTAGAAGTGAGCACTTAGTCCAGCTCCATGTGCGAGGCGGGGATTGGTCCATCTACTCTGGAATAATAATATGGAGGCCATGAGTGGAAATGCAAACCAACTCCCGACGGGAAACTTCGCGTGCATGCCATTTGGTTTTTTGTTTGGATTAACTTCGTATTGCGTGGAAGAACGTGCGAGTCAACCGCCAGGTTCTATGCGAAAGAGCTGTGAGTGATGGACGACATTTTGGACGCTGTTCAAATCAATTAGATACCCCTCTCGTCCCTATCTGTGTGTAAGCATACAACTTCATATACTTACGTTTCTTCAAGGGATAGCTTCGTTTATATCTTCGAAGATCAATCCTCAGCTTGGACTGCGGCAGTCCCTTTCCAGTTGTCTCTGATTACTTATCTCCTTTTCAATTCTGTGCATTCGTTATTGTTATCATCTTCCAATATCTGTTAGATGCATGCACAGAGTTTACCTAAAATTTTTATTCAAATATCAACTCCTAGAGAACTTTCTGAAACGTTATGGTTTTCCTCGCTTATCTAATTGAAAATTTTCTCAAGATTTTCTACAGAATATTTTCTAAAAAAAAACTCGGTTCTTATTTTTTGGAAAATTGTTCGAGAGAAAAATATGTAAATATACGAAAAATTAAATCATTTTTCACACGATGACTTATTGGAACTAAAAAGCTGAACCCCTAATGTGATTTAACTACTAATATCGTGTTATATCTTGTTCAAGTCTGCAGTTTTTCATTAATAACTCTGGCAGTGTTTTGAAAATGTTGAGATAAAAAAAATAAATTTTATGAAACAGAAGTAATCGACGAGGAAGGCTTCAAGATCATAGAAGGCAGTTAAAAATGAACGAGCTCTCGTAGCAACAATAGGATAAGGTGAATTAACTTATGATTTCGGTAGCAATTTTGCTTTTTTGACATGTTGCAAATGCTTAGAGTTTGTCACAATAACTCGGAATTTATGCCGACGCCCTGGCACCTAACAAATTCTCTAAATTGTTTATCCTTAAACCTCGATATTGTAGTTTCAATTTGATAATTGAGATAAGGCAAGTGACAACGCGATTGAGATTTTGGTTTTTACACGGACTCGACACTACGTTTCGGAGCTCCGTGATGGGATGGTGGACCTTCGGCCTGCGGCTAGGACAGACGCAATCGGGAAAGGGGGCAAGAAGTGCTGGACGCCATGAAATTTTCGGAGCGTACCCAACCAAATAGTTCATTCCCTACGACAGTTTTCATGTAAGAGAATTTAAAAAAATGCCCGTAAGCACGCAGATAGTCTGAAAGTGTGATTATTTTAATGATTTTGACTGTTAGGAAATAAATGTTCTCATTTCATTAGATGGATATCATGGAAATATTCCATTATCGGAGGTAAAATCATATCGTTCGGATAATTCTCAAGTCGGGTCAAGGAGTAAAGCTTAAATAAATAGCAACGCATTGGTTTCCTAACCAGTACTTTCCATGTATGGCGCGGACGGATGCTCTTTTTTACTTGTCGTTGATGAGACATCCCTTAGTGCAAACCTAAATCGAGCGCCTATTGCTGAGGGCCAGTGATGAGATGACTTATAGGGACTACGTAAGGCTTAATGCGGGTCTGAGAGGAGTCCTGAAGGATACTTTTTGCGATGGAACCATTTCGGGAGGAGTTGTCGCGGGCCTGAGCGAAGCGCTCGCCGACCGATAGTAGTCTCCGGACGACGGGACCTCTCACAGTCCCTCCACCTTCGTTCTGCACTACGTGATTCTCCGCTTTTCCTTCGGACTTATTCGTAAACCAATAACGTTCCCTGGAAAGGAATTTGTGTGAACTCTTTATTTTGCTACTACCACTCGAGGAGAAAACTTCGGTATTCATAAATTAATTCCCTTGAACAATGACAACTTTTTTCGACGGGACTCACTTATTTCCTTCGCCATATACAAGTAGTTTAAACGTAGCCTTGTATGAGAGCGTAGCATGCCTTACAACACAATTTGCATTATCACTCATTTTATGGTGAGTGAACGAAGCCGTGTTGAATTTTATTTTATTGATCCTCTTCACTTTTTGCTGGCGGCATCGTCTGAACTCGGTTGTCACATAGCCCTCACGCGCGTGTCTGTCACGCAGATGTTGGCAAAAATCTTAATGATAGACGAGAATAGCTTTTAATGATATACAATTAATGCGGCCTTAGAGGATGACGACAAAAATGCTGAAAGCTGGGGGTAATACTCAGCATGTCATTAATAATGTGCGGAAGGGGCGCAATATTTATCAAATCATTGCGCAAGAGTGTTTTCATATCGTTGGTAAAATAGCATTTACCAGTTGAAATGTTGGCTACTTCTATCGGAAATTACAATCCACTTCTTATGAGGTGAGGTGTGAACTTGAGAATCACTCCGGCTATCCTAGAGAAAGACGGCAAGGCGTCAATCCACGGTTTATTTATTTAATTTCAACCAATCGCTCCGCTGTGACATTGGACTCTCAATTTAATTTCCCTCGAGTGGCCCTTTGTAACTGATGGACATTTTATGATAGGTCTTCTCATCATACTTGGCATTCGGAGATTGGAATAATTTTCAGCGCCTCGTTTGACGAAACTAAACCAAAGGGTATAACTCATTTAGAATCTAGTAATTACAAAGTGTGAAAATCATTCGCCTTGGCCTGGATACGAATCCGGATCATACGATTCCCGGCCGAGTGCTTTATCCAGCATTTGACGCATTGAATGCAGTTAACATATATACCCTACCATTTGGCTGCGAGTTCTCTGAAAATAGTTTCTACTCTATGAATAATTACCTCGCATTAGTGAGGTTAATTTCGAGGTAAAAAAACTTAAGTACTGACAGATTTATCTCGCTATTTGAACGATCCTGCATTGCCGCTTTGCAATTCACAGATATTTACTGTACATAAATAAGTAAAATTTATATCGGAGTTCATTTATCGAGTAAATGTCACTAAAATTCAACCACGCTAGGAAAAACTGCATATTTGAGACCTGCTCTTTGTAAATGTTCTCAAACTTAACAATTCTTTGTTCTTCAGTATTATTATCAGACTCTGTCATCAGGTCTACCAAAGCAATGCAGTCCAACATTTCTTTCCTCGGCCATTCTGCTATTGCTTTGCGTTTTTGTCATTCGTTCGTGGTGCACTCGAGTCTCTTAGGATTTACCCATCTCTCATATCTTTGCAAATACCATTTGAGGGGTGGAATTTTGTAAAAATATGCCTCCAATATGCTACATATTCTTTAAAAGCATTATAACAAAGGATATTCAGACTAATGCCTCCATTATTTGGAAATTTATTACGCTTGCCTGTAAATACCTTCATAACAAACCTTTAAATGTAGAGATTTTCCTCCTCTTCTGATATTTTTGCATAATTTCAAATCAAAATTCTCAATGGGAATATTAATTTTTACCAAGGCTGGACATTAATACAAAACAAAATTTAGAGAAATAGGTTTCCGCCGTTTTCAATCTGCTAACTAAAGAAGGACGATCATGTCTGCGACGAAAGAGGTGTGCGGGTATCGGGAATCGAACTCAACCTCAACCATAAATTTGCAAGCCTCTCATTCGCCCTCTCCTATTCCGTATACATCGCAGTGCTCAGTTTGACAAAAGTTGGATATATCTCAGTCTAGAAGTCTAATAGTCGGCAAGTTTTTACGCGGCCCCGGGGCCGCAAAAAATAGATAACCCGTTAATGTATACGTCCATATAGCTATCGCTATCCAAATAGGCGTCGTATTAGTCAGTGCATTAATAGTCAATATGTTAGAGTAGATATTGAGTGAAGACCTTTACAAAATTTTACCTTCCCGTGTTATTTAAAACGTTTGGGTAAATATTATTAACAATGGTTGTTAAGATGTTGCCCAGGGGCTATAAATATTTGTTCAGTTGAAAAAATGATAAATAGATTAAAAAAGGTCAAATGGAAATAATAACGAAACCAAGATTTTGATAATTTTGACCGGTACTATTATATATTTCATTAGATCATTTATTCTCTAACACTATGCCATTAGCTGAAACTTCTCCCGGAATGGACGTGGAATGGCCACAATTCTTCTCTTTGGCTCTGTTGACGATTACAAGCCCCAATTTTTCATGTAGACGCATTAACTTTCTATTTTCCGATGATGTCTCAAAAGCTCCACACGATAGAAATGCTTTTTCGGTGCCTATAAAGTGCACTGCTGCAAGGAAATACATTGTCAATAAGGATTGGCATACAGGGACCATTACTTAACTATTTCAGGGAAAGCCTCGCTTAGATTGAATCTACCTTCATCATTATGCTCATCGCCTTTGCTTACTTATTATTCATGACCGATTTTTACAAATTTCCTGGCATTTTATGGGTGGGGGATTTAATAGTTTTTGTCATGTTGCAAGCATTTTACGGCTGAAGCTCTTCAATATTCCGGTTAAGCTTTCAGAATCAAGGCATTTAATTTATTGAGTGAAAGGACACTTCTATGAAATTTGAGGGAATTGTTTCATTCCGGTGTTTAAATTATTAAAAAATATTTATGCTCCAAAAGATTGCTATAGTCGCGCAGATGAATGAGATAGTTTAGTTTATTCCGTAGGCTAAGTGTACTGCCAATAGTTAGCTACTTTGAGAAATGATTGGCATGACCACCAAATATGAGCCAATTCACAGTCGTCCAACTTTGTGGCGAAGCGAGGAAACACCTTGTAATGAATATTAAGAGTCATTATATTTCCTCGCATAAAACTCGTGTTTTCATTTCGAGAAACCTGTAATCAAAACCGGAAACTCATCTCCACGCGACGACCGTGCAGAATCATTGCACCCGCAAATATTCATGAGACACAAAAGTCGTTGAGCAGCTGTTGCCTACCAATTTTCCATATTTCAATGTGACAAATAGAGGCCATGTCATTATACGCAGATGAGGATCTATTGAAGACCACCTTCGTGCGCCCGCCACGCCGTTCTACCTCGGATGAATCCAACGCCCACATCGATATATTCCCAGTTTTAACCTCTATTCTCAGAATCTGCACACAGATGTTTCCTCGGAGCGCGAGATAGGGGCGCTCGGAGGCAGACGTCAAAAAACACTACGCTCTGCGACGAGCGCTGTTACATATTTTGTTGGGCAGAATCCAAAATTGGCAACTTGTAATTTACTTGCCGCATAGGGTGGCGCAAATGCTTCGCGCGCGACGAAGACGCAGTCAATCTCAACGGCCTCCATGAGGCCCACTCGGTGTCGCCCCGGGACCGAAGGGGCGCGTGGCACATAATACACGGTAGGGGTATAAGCCTATATGCGCAGAACCGCCCGCATCCACTCACTGTGCGCATTTTGAGACTATAATAGGAAGAAATATTGATATTCATAAGTAGCTTAATATTAATATTCATAAATTCATAATACTCATAAATATACATTAGCTCATTATATTTATAAATAATATATTTTAACTATTCATATTTTATGTATTCATATAAACAGGAAGAAACATTGTTTACACGAAGTGTCTAAATATTATTCTCTCAGTTGTGCTCATCTACTTAGCCCTGATGTGGAGAAAGAAACTATTTCTGTCCACGCCTTCCGAGTACTTGAACAACAAATACCAGGTTTCGGTTTATCAAAGTCAAGATTCGCATGACAAGTCCTTTTTGTTCGCTATAACAGAGCCTTCCAATATTAGTGAATTTTCCCTAAATTTAACCTTGGCTAATTTTCATTGAAATGCGGTTTTTTAAAAATGTCATTGCAAATGACGTTGTTTCAAGAGAATTTTCAAATTGAGCTTTTAGCTTTCCGTGAGCTCCTGAGCTCGGCATCCGTCGACAAGCTGTATTCTTTCCCATTCGTTGCCATGTGCTCTAGCATAAGGTGGCTTGTTTCATCTGCCTCCCTTAACATGTGCATTACAGGTCCAGAAAAAACCATCTTCTCAGGATGTAGCACACGCGCTGATTTTTTAAGTAAATGCATACATAATTTCACCTTCGCCGTTTCGTTAGTTAACAGTTATTGTCTAATAACATGAACCAGAAGATGCAAGGTCATTTAAGCATATACTCGTATATACACATGATATATATATTATTTACATTTACATTCATGGATGGGTAAAGATATATTCCCTTGGTCTTTCTAATGGTGTACATTTTCAGTAGTTGTTGCGGTCAATCAAAGAAATGTTATAGCTCCAAAATTTTACCATCACTTCAGCTCGCATTTGAAGTCACCTACTAGGTAGCCTAGCTAAAGGACGATTATATTGGTGCGGTACGATTATATCGTAGAGTTTCTTTTATGGGTAGCTGCATCAACCTATAGACTCCCTGCAAATGTTCATTATTTCCTGTCTAAATAATCGTCTCGTGACTCCTAATTTAGTCTTTCATCATTTGCTTACTTCAAAAATCGCTTAGGAATCTTTTTGCCTGTAATTGGGTCATTCACTATCTCGCGAGTATTCATTTTGAAAATCATAGGCAATTAGGTGGTCATCAGATAGAACGAGAATAACTTCTTTGAGTATTTATCATTTGTAACGTTTTTATTAAGGTTTAATTTAGGCGAATTATTTTAATTTATTACAATACTGAGTGTCGTTTATAACTATTACATAACGAAGATTTGGATTTGTACGCACTCGTACTCGTATCATAGGATTCATACTAGAGTGGTCAAAACCCTAAATGCTAAGTCACACGTTAATTATACCGAATAATTTTTACAGATCCTCGTTAATGCCAAGGAAAATCTAAACATATTTTCTTAACCCAAGAGAGTAGATCCACAAATGTCGAGGGCTGGGCAGCGCTGGACCAGAGATACGATTTAGTTTAGTTATTGGCTGATGTTAATGTTAAAAGAGTCATTTGAAATACATTAATTATCCAAAACACTGACTTTTATCTCGGTTTTACAAAATTTAATAGTGTTTAATTATTTATTTTGCGGAAACAGCACTTCGGCTTCCATATCGGAATTTGAACATTGATTGAAATTTACATACACCGAAACCCAAGGTGGAGGAAAAATCACCTAGGCGGGAATTGAACCAGCGGGTTGGCAGTCTTGGACGTCACCAAAAATATTTTCCCAATGCACAAGGCATATCCTTTTGAGAATGATCGATTCCATCTGTTCACGAGAAGCCACAAGAATGTCTGAAAATAAAAACGAATCAAAATACGAACGTAAATACACTTTACTAAAATAATCACGTGACCAATACACAGAGATGGCTTTCTGAAGTAAATCTTTGCCAAGTCTAGGAAAAAACTCTACTATGCAGAACAAATAACACTTGAAATTTTCCACGTGATTTTATTTCAAGAGGCCTTTCCCGGCAAAAACTACACACTGTGTCTTTGTGCGGATCAAGGATTTATAATCGGAATTATCTCTTAAGAAATGTCGAATGGGTATATTTTTGAGTGTTCAGTCAGCATTTCCTGTGAATAAAAATCGTTCCATTCATTTCTCAAGCACACTGTATATCGTAGAAAGACATTTACCAGCACCTTCGGCTCATCCTGTGTGCCGTACTATTCCGTGAAATGACAGCGAGTGATCAATGCCTTCGGAACCTCCTCGTTCCTGGTGCCAATGTTAATATAAACACACCTTGTGAATTAATTATTGATGTGAAAAAAGAATTAAATGCACGTGGATCGGTCATCTGCCGACCATCATCACTTATGAAGTTTTAATATCAACCTCTCCCTTCTAACCGCGGAATTATTCACGCCTCCCTAAAGGGTATGGATAACTTGTGCCGCACTTCCTTGAAACTATTACTGGGGAAATAATATGAGCAACAGGAGGCTTTCGGATGAGAAAATTTATTGACAACATGCTTCCTAGCATGGAGCAAATGGATGTGTGTTCTAGAACTTCCTAGTGGATGTGGGCCTGCTGAATGCGGCCGTTCTTTCGCCCGCGTACGTCTGATTTATTAATATTTACAGCACAACTTCATCCAAAAAACGAAACATATAGTCTCAGGATTAACTTTGTGGAAACTTTCCATGTAAGAGTGAAATGATAAGCAATAATTGTGATTCCACTATACTATTTTTGTTCACGCGACACAGGTGTCAAACACATCATGTCATCTATAGATCAAAATTACTAATACCCAAATTAGACTTACCCATATAGTCGAAACAAATTTGTGATACAAGAATTCAATGGTCAATTCTGCGTTTCAGAGCTCTTTAGTTCAAATGAAAAGTTTTTCACAGAAAAAGCAAAACCCTTTCACCTCCAGATTTCGCCGAGCGACGTCGTTATTCATTCCATCTCATATCTCCCCCGTCATTCCTTCTTTCATTACCCATCGTAAAAAAGCGACGTTATCGTTTTTTCCACCTAAATACGAGTATGTCACAAGACCGTTTCAATACGCAGCGAAACAAAATTACTTTGTATGGAAGGCATAAAGGTGTTTCAAGTCCAAACAGAAAAAAATATTTTCAACAGAAATGTAATAATGGGTCAATTATTGTAGCGCAGTTAGCTTTCACGGGAATATAAGCATGGTTATTTGAATATGGCCTAAACTTGGGTCAAAGATATGAAAGTATGCATGAAAGTAGCATTTTCACACTGCAAAATTCCTGCATTGCTGTGAGCATCAGCTTATGACTCCACTAAAATAACTGTCGTGGCATCTCCCACCGTAATTATAATTTAAATTTCCTACCTAAATATGAAGGAGCACTTTGCCATTTCAAGTTAGGTCGTTTGTTCGAATCCGGTTCGTAATTCGACAAGAGTTACGTTTGTCTTCTCCGTTCTGTTTTTTTTGCACAACATCCTTCCTTCCCGTATGTAGTAAATTTGATGACTGAAATTCTAATTCTGGAATATTTTATTCATCATCATTATATTAGTTTTAAATAGATCTCTAGCAAATGAATACTTTAATGTATTTTTTGGTTGGATAGCCTTTTAATATAACCATGCCGTAAAGCATGTTTTATCACTTGAATTTTTTATCATTCCTGGTATTACCTTGGGGTTATCTCAATCACTGCCGTTAACTTAGAATTGATAGTTATTAACATATTGGCATGAAATTGAAGTAGTCAAAAATAGATTGGAAAAACATGTAACTTCAGCAACGTACGATGAATAGGAATTTAGCAAATCTCATTCTTTGAAAACGCGAATTTTCTGGTTTTTGTGGATTCCAGACTATATCTGACTTACGTAATTACTTCGGCTGAATCAATGCAAATGGAAGATATTATATACTATATGGTGCAGTACCCTAATTTCAATGTCAAATACCAATTTTGAATGAATGAAATGTTGACTCCCTGGGAATTTTTAAGTATCCCATCTCTTTCCGACTGACCACGATGCATTGAACAACATTCACATTTATAGCATCTAGTGGTTATTAACCGTAAAAATATTTCGATGAAAAATATGATTCGCCTTCGTTAATTTCATAATTTTAAGAAACAGCATCGTTTCTACCCTATCTCCTGTAGGACTTTAAAACTTCTTCATTTAAACGATACATATTATGTCAGTTTTATCCAATTTAAAGTCGACATGATAAATTTGACATATTTTGACTCAGAGCAAACATCAATTAAATCACAACTTTTGTCGTGAAAAAGGTCAGTCTTGTATATTCAATTTAATAACTTTACTATTCCACACAGAGACGCTCATATCCCATTCGTGAATCCAAATTCCAATTACGTTATGTGGAGGAAACATATGGTAGTACCATATAGGTAAAGCCCTTGAATAGCGAGAGTTTTGGAAATGGATATTGCTAGAAGTAATTGCAATATCTTAGGCAAATAATGGTCAATAATAATATAAACTGATTCATACGATTTTCAATTTATAAAGGTGAGACGTGTGTGAAACGTGCTGGGACAACCAAATATTGCATTACAATAAATACATGAATGTAAAATGTAATAAAATTGGGCCTAAATGAATATTGAAATTCACTCGGGTGCAATTCGATAAAATATTCTATACTATGCTTTGGGAATTTGATTGAATTATTTGTTGTCTCTGAATTATTCCTGGGTCTCTCTTCCCCCCTACATCATATTACTACTAAATTACATTAGAACGGCATTTTTACGACAAGGATTCTGATTCAGCTATGATACCTTTCATACATAATTTCTTGGAAATAAATTTTCTTAAATTACAGAACCATGAGAAGTATCAAATTCGCTCGCAATTTTCAACGGAACACTTAACAAGCCCGTAAACGCGAAGAAGACATTTGTTTCATTCATTATCGTTAACTGGAAAATGTAACGTAATCTTCTGGCGAAAGAGAAGAGAGTCTATGACTTTTAATGGAGCATTTTATGTGAGAACAACTAATACATTTAGACTTCGTATATAAAAACTCGAGTCTATTCCGCTAAAGGAATTACCACGAACCATTTATGTCAATTAGTCCGGTAAGAAATCCAGTAACTAATCCTCTCGTAGACTTAAATAATTTTTCCCCGTGTTCATTTCGAGTTGGCAGTAATTCAAATTGGAAAATCCACACAATTGTTAACAATCGATAACCTCAATAGAGCTAATTGTCCCAGTGCAGGCAAGGGATTTTACCGTGTTTTTTGATAGTTTAAGGCTAACAGTAAGGTGGAAATCACACAGTTTGACATTATTGTCGATTCAATTGCGCTAAACGGGGGTTAGTATGTATGACTCGTATAACGTAGACCAAAAGAGGCCGCTACTCGCACATTTCTCAAATTTGCACACATGTCTGATTGGAGAAAGTCAAAGTAAGCACATTATCATAAACTGTAACCGTTTCAATGAAAGAAATAATCAGTTGGTCACGAGTGGCGTTTTTGTGGCTACGGAATGTTAAGAACCATAACATTTACATATAGTTTTCTTTTAGCTTACAAACTTTCCTCCTTGAATTGGTTTTGATATACATATTATTTTGCATACTCGTTCAACGCTATCCCCCCTGTCGCACTCTTTTAGGTATTTACTTCAATGTCAATGTTTCTTTCATCTCAATTTCTTCTATTCATAAGTTTCTCCCGCCACTTTTTCATCTGCCTTTCTGCCAATATCTCTCCCACAATCACATCAAAAAATCTCCGATCTCTATACAGTTTCTCTGCTAAGCCACGTACGTTATGCCTGTAATCATAATACGTCTTATAATAAATGTATGATGCATACCAAAGCTTCACTAGTCTATTGTTTACGATCATATTTAAGGCCTCTGTTAGGGCCCCTTTTTCAATTTTTTTGTCTCACACGATTGAACTCCTATTGATCGTTTTAATGGACGCGTAACAATTTTAAATACTTCTGAAATAAGTACCTACTTCAAATTTGCCTAGGTTTAACTCATCTCGTTTACTTTTTGGATTAACTCGGGCTATTTTTGGAAACCTTACGGTAACGATGGAGACTTAACTTTCCACTATAAACAATACACATGATCTTTTCCTTCTTTGCAGACAGAACATTAGAAAACACCTTATTAGAACGTCGCCTCATTAGAAAACACACGCATCTCAAATCATAGCCTGCGTGCTACAAGGAGCCTTCATCTCTCCTATACCATACAAAATTTACACAAACGTATTATTCGACCTTGGGAGTTTCGCTTTTCTCGAGAAATCAATCCTCTTTGCGGAATCAATCTTGCTTTGCAATCATTATACAAAGGTCCCTATCGAATTTCATAATTTAAATCCTTCCCATTTCGATAAATTTCACGTCTCACTTGCGAGTCGAGAAATTATCTAGGTCTACGCCCACACTGAACTGTTATTATGGCAATCTTTTCAAGGACCAGTAAATGATTTACAAGCTAATCTCCATGGAATATACATAAAAATCTGTGCTTAATGATATGGTAATTGAGAAGTAGGATAAACATTTTAAAGATCTTTTAGTTCCCTTATTCCAAATTTTAGACGCATTTTGCCTTCAAAGCCCGAAATTGCATCACGAACATGGCCATAACAATATAGTTAAGCAAGTTAATGTAAATCATTTGTTTTGAAGGAACAAATTTCCATTTCCTTTGGCAATTTATTTAGACACTTGTGCCCTTCCGCACCATGCGTTGCGCTTTTCCGTGAAATCTTTGGAGGGCAATATAAATGGCTAAAGAAATATTTTTCTTAAGAGTCACTTACGCACACGAGTCCAATGCCAATATTTAAGAGATTACGGAATATGGAAAAGGAGTTTTTTTTCTCGGGCGAGAAGTCGGTCGTTTCGTCGGTTTCGTTTTCCTCCTCGTTTTCACGGAACCGGAGAGATAATGCCCGGGAGTTTCGGCGCGGCGGGTCACGTCGCGAAGGAGATGGGCCGTCGGGCGATGGATGGCCTGCCTGCCGGTTGCTCCACCTCTCGCTCGCTCGCCCATGGACGCCCGCGGCGAGAGACCGGAGCGCTGCCCGGCCCGACAGTGGCGACGGCATCTCGAGCGCCCGGCGCTTTCCGGCCCAGAATTTTGCCATATATGGTTCGCAGTTCGTTCCTTTAGCAAACCTACGATCGTGGATTTTCAAAAAAACTCTCGGGGTGGTAGAGACCAGTAGAACATTTGCCGTGGGTTGTAATGCGAATCGCGTTATATCGCGAGGACACCCTATGCACCAAGGTACCAAGAACAAAAAAACCTAGGCCGAATAATCCCGGATACCGGTATCTTTCGCGTATTCATTAACCCGTTCTGAAATTGTAACTGTTGTTGTTATATTTTCTCTAAATTTTTAGAGACTTTGGAAGAACTTACACGTAATCGCAAGTGCACAAAAACCACTCTAAACGAAATAAGCACAATGAATATTCCAATCGAAATTTTGAAAATATCAAAAAGTGCAAATATTTAGAATGGTCTAAAGGAATTATACGATTTATTCACCATCGTTTTTTTACAAATAGCTGCTCCGGCAAAATGTCAATATTTGGGGAGGTATTTTGGGCAAAAAATACAGCGTATTGATCGATATAAATAGTATGACTGCTGGATAGCATACAAGTGAAAAGTACGATAGTTGATGATTAAAACATAAATATTTGCTAATCGTATTTTCTCAAACCAATTACTATGTGATCCAAAATCTGCAGCCCGAGGTTTCTCACCACTTGTCTAAAGAATGAGTGTCAAGCAATCAATTCATTTTGTTATTGATTTTCAGGGAGTTAAAATTTAAATTTTTAGCATTAACGCTAATACACAATTGTAAAATAATTTAAACCAACAACCAAATAACATCCAGAAAACCACTCCAATCCCCCATGTTCTATACTCTGATTATATATATAATCACAAATAATTTATTATCACTTGAATAATTTATAATTAATAATAAACAACGTTAAAATGAATGGTGAATTTATTTTAAGGAATAACGCAATCCGTATTATTACAAACAATGCATCATTGGAAATTGATTTTATTACTGTGCTATAGACAATATTAGATAAATGATGATTTTTTCGTACACTCGTTATGAGGTGAACTTTTACCAAATTTACATTTTTCTAAAATTTTTCGGGCAAATTTTTATCTTCGACCCCTAATTTTTAAAACGAAAGACATATTGTATTTTGAACATCTCTGTGGTCAAGCTCGCCACTAGTGATATTACACATACATTTTAACATCTGCGCATCCCTCGAACCGCCACGTAGGCTCGTGGTATATTGTGTTAGGCTGAAAGTAATACTTGAAAGAGTACTAGTTCATACATGCACATAAATATGAAAATAAGTAAATATAGTCAACCGGTTAAGGTAGGTTTTGTATGGACACAATATATCAAACGGTACAGCGACGATTTCCTTACCACATACACAACCTGTCACACGAAACTACAGTACGCCTTCTCCTCAACCGTATACTACCTTTGTGCCTTCATTCCGTGCAACATCCCGATCCCATTCCAGCCCCTTCCTTGTTTGCCTAACATTCTCCCCTCTTTCACATTCGTCAACATCCCATTGCCAATCAAAACATGCAGCATGATTAAATCGTGATTTTCTCGTACGTTAGAATATAGAGTAACTACACCCAGTAAATACTCTAATTAGCGAATTAATATTTATAAAATCCGTTAAAATTCATTATAAAATACAGATAGGGCTAGCACCCATTTTCATAACAGTGGAAACTTTGTTTATGAGGATATGTTTAAATTAATCTATCTATAATTTGTTTGTAACCATTGAATTGAAAATTCGGCTTTTTCATATTTAATGCAAATTCCTCTTTGTTAAATATTTTTACGGTTGTTTTCGTAAATTCGCTAATTTTGGTAATAATTTGACATCACTTCCAAACAGCCAAATTGCCAGTAAATAAAGTGTCCATTTAATCATTTGTTGTACTATTTATTTATAAATCGAAGTGATATTTCTATTTTCGGTGAGTTGTTGTAATTTTTGTAGTTCTGTTGTAAGTGTAGTCATCAATATATAATAATAAAAACTGAATTCGTCAACTGAGGAAAATCTTTACCCTTATTAATGGATGATGAGGAATTAATTTCATTATAGTTCACTGCATTTATGATAAAGCTAAATTTAAAATCAGTGATCATAGTTATGAATGTGACAATTTTGCATCTTAAAGTATATCTGAAATTTTTTTATCCATGGGCTGAGCATGCTTCTCAAGTCAGATCAGATTTCCACTCCAACACGTCCAGTATCACTTGAGGATTCAGATAGTTCACACACATTCGGCAGCCTGCTTCCCAACCGCTCGAATTGTTTAAATTCTTCCAAAATGGAGATTTGAAAAAGTCTGAGAGCGAAACTGACGTCCCGAAAAGCACTCTCCAATGAAATTCCCACTGAAAAAAGTTTTACTGCAAAACATAAAATTTAAGGTAATCTCGTTGAATCGCTCGGATTTTAAACTTTCAAACTCCTGCCAGAAGAACGTAATGAAAAATGTCTCAAAATATTTGGGTCATTAGGTATTTGATTTCATAGTATCATATTAAATGTACTTAGACGTTAGTGGATGTGAGAAGTCGAGAGGAAATAAATTTGTAATCAAATGTAATGTTGAAATTTCACATGAAACATTGATTAAATGAAATTGGAAATATTGTTTTCCACCATAAATAACGGAAAAGACATAGATAAAACGGAAGCCCAAAACAATGATAGCTTTCAATTAACGGTACAAAACACACAGATTTTCAGTTAAATTTTTGCCGTCAAATTTGACGAGTACATTTTACCTCTGTAGTTAGCAATAACCATCAAAGATTGCCAAACAATAAAAATTTCAATCCATATTCATATATTGTATGTATAAGCCAATATGCCGAGATAAATGTTGGTGTTAAATACATACAGGATTTCGATGTACTGTTTAATCTTAAATTGCTCGATTTCCGATAAAACACCATTTTTATCTGAGCGTCACCCTTTCCTTCTTGTCAGATATCATTTGACGGAGTTACATCGTTATTTCGCCTTTACTCTTGTATAATAGCGTTGGAGTTGCGACAACGGCGGTTATAAGCGACCTGCGTGTGCTATTCTTTGGCCGTGTACGAGAAGGTGTCCGTTAGATGCGTCGCTTGAAACCTGACTGCTTCGGCACCTACAGCACGCTCACACCACTCGTAATTCTTTTTCCTTGAACAGCATACGGATCACCTCGAGCCCTACCTAGAGATATGCACTGATTCAGAATGGGGACACACATTAAAGCACTGATTCAGGATGGGGAGTCATTTTTCCTCTCTCCCACCATTCTGTGGACATGCCAAAGCAGCTCTGCTCCGTCGGATATCACACCTGTTGCATTTTCTGTGCTGAGTTCTCTCATGAATTCAAGTGACCAGAGGTTCAAATCAGAGGCTTTTTAGACAATATTTAAACGTTTTCGGACATGAGTATTTTCACTTGATTTCACGCAGGCGTATGCACAAAGAAGGGCAGGGCATTGAATCAGCAGAAGTACACGAAAAAATTTTTTTTCTAAGTTTCAAACTCTGATTGATTCTTATTCATTGCGTTTATGAATCATCATGAAAATATGAGAGTTAGTTACTTTTTCTACAGTTTTAGGACTTTTACCAAGGGATTCAATGTCCCTTAAAAAAGGTATTGGCGGAAGGGTTACAGGCTGAAAATATTTCCTCTGTAATTTGATGGAAGAGAGCCCTCGAAGTTAGCATTGTGTGGGAATTTAATGAAGGATGGAATAATGGTGTAGTTCTTACTATCCTCTATAAACTAACACGGTTCGCTACTTTCTTTAGCGGCCCAGGCTAGACTCTTGCACTTATGATATGAACTTACATTCTAAAGAGATTTTTTTTTAAGGATTGAAAACATTGCAAAACGGGGTTATGACGACAGATGCTAGAATAAAATGGCGATTTTACTCGAAATCCGACACGCATCGGCACATTGACAGAAAGGAAATGGTAGGGGGATGTGGTAGGATAATTGGTCCGCACAACATGGTAGGGCGGCCATGCCGTGGCGCCGTCAACAGGGAAAATAGCATTCATCCACCTATTTCTCCCATATCATTGGTTTCTCGAAAAAATGTGAGTGCAATCCTCGTTCAAATTGGAGGGCAAAGGGACTTCTCATAAAAACGTGATTATTAAGTACGAAAACCAAATAAATCCCGTAGTTAAAATCGAGCAGTCATAGTACCGGGTGAACGACAGCTGTTATCAATGAATTTCGCCAGTACTTTCAATTTAGACGTAATAAAATTCGCACTAATTTAATCTTGCTCTTTTTGTTTCTTATTTATGACACTATTTATATAAATAATAGATATCTAGAATTGGAATGAGAGAGTATGGCTCAGGCGCTTTTAGATCGAAATGATAAGCATGGGTTGTTTTATTGGTCATCTTTAAGTTTGCATAAATTTGTTCCCTAACCAAGAAACGTGGTTTAACAGGTGCTTGAAGGAAGGTGCCTCAAAACGTGTATTTTGATAGAGTATTCGTTTCTGGTAACATTCCGTGATCACATATCTTAACAAAATCTTAATATTTTATTTTCCGACGCGGCATACTACTCATTTCCTCTTTTAACGTAATGTATTTAAGAAACCATATGATAAATATAATTTTCAAGTGTTATGTTGGGTATGATTTTCAAAGGAAAAAATTTGTTCACACTTTGCGGTGAACATTTTTATTTTCAATATTCAAAACATTCTCCTATTCATTAACGAAAGCAACGGAATTTCTCTTTTGGTGACTTGGTTTTCAGATCTTCCTGATGAGGTATATAATTATCAAATTTGTAAAGCAAATGATATTTTGTATATTCACCCCTGCTGTTGATTGAAAAATCGGTACTCATGGACATACGTCATCTGGCGAGAACTTCATTTTTAATTACTTTCGAGCTGGAATGGAAACTGAAATGGAACTTTTGAATTGGAAATGAAGTTAAAAATATAGGTCGTATTAATGGTTATTCCAATTTTTTTTAAGTAAAGAAACTTCCTCAATTTTCTCCGTTTTCATGAAAACATATTTTTTTGATTACTCGTATTATTTAAAGTAAACTACGTGTCTAAAAGCTAAAGGATCATTAATATTCAAATTTAGAAAACGTACTCTCCTGTTTTCTGTACCCCGCCAGTTGAAAAATTCGCATGTAAGTTGAAATACCCTAACCAATAAACCTTTTAAGAGTATGAGAAGGAAGATGTCTCCGCAACGCAATGAGAGTAGATTTTCAATTTCCTCCGGTAATATTCTCCTTCGGCCTAACTCTAAAATTTGCCCTCTTTCAAATTGGTAAGTACGTTCCCATCGGTGGGTTCCTCATTCCCTCCGATTAAAAACATAATTAGTATAAAGTTTTGCGATAAAGTTGGTGAGGAGCTGTAGTTTAGTGTTCTTATTAGCATTTAGCAAGTAGTTCGTTATTAAGGGACGAATTTCACCTATCATTAATTAGAGTTTTGAAGAATAATGCTACCCGTGGACGAACAAGTTTAGTCAAATTTACTAGATTAAATTTATTTACGGATTACATGTCTTTACGCATGGAAACGCGAGCTCCATATAAAGGATTAACGAGACTTTCATTATACCACCGGTAAATGTTTCTTATGAATAGAGAAAAGGAGACTTGAAAATAAAGCGTACGTGTAATATAAACTACATATTGCAAATTGTATGCCAAAATTATGAATTTTTTGTGATAAATCTATAAAAATATCTTGTGAAGTAAATATTCTCTGTGGTGAACTACAACGACAAGTAAATAGAATTGTTGCTTTAAGAGATGTACCTCAAACCGTAATTAATATTGCGATTCAGTTTTGGGTTGTGCGATAAAAAGTTTGTACAATGAGAAGGCTAAATTACTTAAATATCCCAAGTACCCAGTTCTGCAAGGACTAAATACTTTTAAAATTGCGCTTTTACAATGTTGCAATGCTTATTGTTCTTTAATTTCACTAAATAGGTGTTTGCTGGTAGAGACGTATATGTTATAAAATGGATCGATTTAGCTGTTCACTTGTTTCCTGTAGTGTTAAATCTAAGAGTTGTTAATAATGGCGAGGGCAGTCAACTCCGAATTTTCCTGAATGTACTGCAGAGTGATTGCATTGAGCATACTGATAACAGCGAATATATTCCAATAATCACCCCGTCGTACAGAAATCTGGCCTCTCAGGAAACAATGGCTAATTGCTGCTTTAAATTTTAGGATGCTATTTTAGCTATAATAGATACAACTTGCTATTCAGTTTTGTTTAAACTTTATTGCTTCCAAAAGAAATAAGGAACGTGCTTTCAAGTAGATTTTTCGATTCCATGAACCGGAGCAGATAGGTCTGCAACTGAGTTTTATATGTAGTTTAATAGGAAGTATTTAATCTCTGTGGTACATTGCAATTCAATAGAACAATATACGTTATTTAATTATTGTAAGTAATTTAATCTAATCAGCCAGATACCGCAAAGTTTCGTACCGTTGTGGCATCAGCCCTAAACAGTATCAAATCAGAATGGATATATCTTTCTGTGGATAAGTTTCTTTCCCGCTCTGTTACTGTCTTTCAGAAAAAAATTAGCTCTTCCCACGTTTTATTTTCAATTTCAATAACTACATTCAAAACCTGTCTTTATTTTATCGATTTTTTATTTCATAATATCTTGTGGGGAATGGTTATCCATGATATACAATTAAAATGGTACGGGTGATGCATTTGGAATAGTCTGAAAGCGTCATTGACTTTTCGTTTCTTCATTTAACTCGATTCCAGATTTTTAAGTAACCGAATTAAGCAATCACACTTCAAATTTCTTGATAGCATGATTTCACCAAGGAAGTGAATTGCTATGAAAAACATCATTCGCAATAGATCGCAAGAATAAAAAAGTAAGATAAACATAAAATATATTTTCGTTCTGTGACCCTATCATAAACACTAATCATTGCTCAAATAGCACTGCTCCAGTTTGCCTTTAAAACTCATAAGCCCTCCCGCCACGTCGTACTTTCGAAGATTGTTACAAACAGGAGCGAAAGTAGCAGCAGAAAATAACTCACAGAAGATGACCAAATAGTCAATAGAGAGACTGGGAACTTTAGGACGATATTTAACAAGAGGAAGCTGTATAATATAAAGATGGATACGGAGGTGGAAATACGGATGTTGCAGGGGTGTTCAATGTGAGATGCACTGTGTGTGGCGAGTGTTGGGGCGATAATTCTAAAAAAATTGAAGGGAGGAGATCAAAGGAGCGGTGATAGTAGTATTGAAAAATAAAAGGGAAAGTAGCTAAAGTAGTTAAAAGTTAGAGTAATATTAGGAGTGAATGCTAAACCAACAAACTTGGAGATTATTTAGCTCCCACGTAAACAAATAATCATAGGGACGAAATATAAGAGAGGATACGCGATCAATTAAAGTATATATTTGCCTATCAATAGAAATGGGGTTGCAGGGCATTTTGATTCCCAATAGAATACTGGATGCATTGATATAGACAGGGCCGAAAGAGTAAGAGGGAAGGTGCTGGACGGAGTATGGAAAGAATGAAGAATGGTGCATTCTATTTTTGGGCGCCAGATTTAGCCTTTTCAGGCGAGGAAAAAAAGTAAATGTCTTAATCTGTGTGCCCATTATAAACCTACTTTTAAATCGTCAATCAAAACAGTGATAACTTGATTCTATAAGTATTTTAGTTCCTTATACGAAGTGAAACTCGATAACGGAATTGTAGGGAATATATCAATTATTTTCTCAGCACTCATTTTATTTTCTTTCTATCAGATGTGGCAAGATATTGAGACCGTCATCTTGGGCGCCGGAGGGCCAGCACAAGCCACCCCAGTCACCGAGTTTGCACAGGAAGAATCCTCGGCGACAGAGATAACGAGCACTGACCCCAGCGACTGCAGCACCACCGCCCCAAACGAGAAGGACATCAGCCGCTTACTGTCTGTCGAGAGACAGCGAGAACAGGAGAATCCCTTCCTGCCCGCCTGTTCACCGGAGTCGGGCTACTATAGCGAGACAGGTGGACTGTCCGCGGGGAGCGAGGAGCCCAGAGCCAGCGGCAGCGGAGAACGGGACGAGCAGACAGCGCCCCCCCAAACCTCACACCCAATGAACCACCCCGGAGCAGCTAATGGCGGAGCGGGTGACGCGTCCGGCCACCAGCAGCAACAACAGCAGCTCTACTTCCAAACTTCCAAGCTTAAGGCCGAGAACAGGACTGAGCCTATATACTTTCACCACCAGCACTCTGGTTACCACACGAACCACTATGCCCCGGCTCACCACGCCATGCCCCCGTCTCACTCCGTCCACACACAGCAGTACTGCCCCCCATACGGTGCCGGCAACGGCCAGTCACAGCTCTACCCCCCACCGGTGCCGCACCCGCATGGAACCATTTCCTTCAGCCAGATCTCCCCGCCGCCCACGCCCGAGAACTGCGGCACATTCTACCACCCGGCGGTCTCATCGTCGGGGCCCGCGGCCGGAACCTCGTCCAACCCGGGGGCCGGACCGCCGCCCTACGTGGACCTCTACCGCCACCAGCCCACGTTCGTTCCACAAGTGACGCACTTCAAGATATTGACGCCGCCGTCTTCCCCGCACCTGATAAACCATTTCCACCAGCCTGGGGGCGGGGGCGGCGCTGGGTACATCGGCCCCGTGCACCACCAGCATCCCCACACGGCACCGCCCCGACCTCAACACGTTCCGCATCACGGACACCCGCACCACCTACCCTCGCACCACCTACCCTCGCACCACCCCATGCACGCCGCGCACCTTCCCCCGCCTCCGCCGCCGCCTCCGCCCCCTCCACCCCCACCAGCGCCCGCATCTCAGGCCACCGCGGCCCCCGAAGGTACGCCGGCGCCCAAGACCCGTCGGCGGAGGAACTGGAGCCGCCGCAAGGTGATCGTGCACACGTGCTCCCACCCGGGCTGCGCCAAAACGTACACCAAGTCGTCGCACCTCAAGGCGCACCTCCGCACCCACACGGGGGAGAAGCCGTACCAGTGCAGCTGGAAGGGGTGTGGCTGGAAGTTTGCCCGCTCCGACGAACTGACGCGCCACTACCGCAAGCACACCGGCGACAGGCCGTTCCAGTGTCGCCTGTGCGAGAGGGCCTTCTCCCGGTCCGACCACCTCTCACTCCACATGAAGAGGCACATGACCATGTAGCTTGTCGCTTGGACTCACCGTGGGGCCCCCACGGGTGCCGTAAAGTGCCTTGGACTTCGGTAGTACTAGTCAAAGTGGCCAGGCGCAGCAAATGTGCGGTAAACCCTTTGAGAAGTTATATAAAGCATTACATGCCAGGGGTAGTTTAGTTGTCAAAATATCCCTTGTTTCGAGAGCTAAGAATGAACTTTTGCCCTAATATACTGACTCAATGATATTCGCATGCTTTGTATGATAAGGCTTTTATTAAGTATGTCTGGGTTTTATCTCAAGTATGTTTACTACATATTGCACCAAGACAGTGTTGTTTTGTAGTGATAGAAACTTAATTAAGTGACTTTGAGTGTATTATGTGCTGGCCGACCTAAAGCCTCAATATAAATACAGACTGCCTTCGAGAGATAAACATTTTGCAAAGTGTAATCAGTATTACGAGTGAATTTCCTGTTTTGATTATAGCAATTCACAAAATTCCTTTTCCAGGTAGAGTTATTAAATAATTATAATGTGTAGTCTAATTTTATAATATATTAAGCTCTTCAGAAATCTACCTTTCCTCTGCTTACGTGCCATAAGATAGATATATGTGTGCATCAAACGAGTCCTATGTATTGATGTAATGGGCAAGATTTTTACAATTATATGTGTATGTATATACAATATATATAACATTATATGTACATATATATGCAAGTGTATGATGTATGTGTATATATATATGTATATATATGCATATATATATATATATATATATATATATATCTGCATATATATGCATATATACATACATATTTATGAACACATATCTTGATCGCGTTTTCTGAAGACCAAATTGGTTTCCGAAATTGTACGTTACAGAAAAATAAATATGTATTCAAATATGCCATAATTTTATTTCTTAAAATTCATTTGTAGCATATATGCTCGAATCCCTTTCAGATGAAATATTAAAAACATCTAATATAAATGTATGTTTGTGCGTATTAATTTATCCGAGGACACTATATAGCATATATTAAGAAGCAGAGAAAAGATCACCAGCATGGTTTGACGCTGTTTTAGTGTCAATACACGGTGAAATGTCTCCATTTTATAGATAACAGAAACACAGGATTTTCACAATTAATATTTTTAACTATTAGGTTAGCCTATCTATACACTAACGATTTTAGATGTTAGCCTGTAGAAAACAGATATCGTTTGGGTTCGACTTGTTCGGTGATGACCGAACACCTACGTCGACAGGAGAAAACTTTTAGATGAAATTTAAAAAATGGATTGAAGGGCTAAAAGAGGGAAAACTTGGAAGACGTGGAGAATTAATGCATTTGGTTGAGTGCTGAATTCGTAGAACTGGTAGGTCGAGTATGCAGACACTCCTATCCTGATTTCCGTGTTGCCAGAGGAATTGGAGAGGTATTTTCGGATGGAGGGAGAGAAGCGGTGATGAGACGGTACGTCAAGGGAAGCAGAGTTCACGGGGATACGGATTTGATTGAGTTGCGGTGGTTGTTTATGCGGAGTGAGAGTGAAATTGCGAATTCCTCAAAATTGAAGGTTGCAATCGAAGATACGGATATTCCTTGAGACAGTCTCTGCGAGAACGGGGTGAGTAGATGGCGTGAGGGTGTGAAAGGAACCTGGAAGGGATAGGTTCAAACGTATCAGAGGACATGAAATTAAAAATATTCTTTATCATAAAAAATAAAATGACGTCACGTTCTGCGTAAGTGCAAATTCGTCGGTTTCATCTGTCTCTCATAAATAATCGATATTTTGCAATCAAGTGAGTCTCACTATTTCTCCCACTCCCTTCCTCTCTGCAACTTGCAAACACCTAATGTGCAAGTTATGTCTAACTTTTGTCCAGCTATGTCTTTCTTCCGCACCAATTTATTAGACGACAATTATCTAACCAATGTCATTTAAAGACTTTCCTTCAAATTTGTCTGGCCTCATCGCTTGGCAAAACCACCATCTCCCTATCCTCATTGACAAAGCGTTGCAAAGTCCAGCCATCATTCATCCTACAAGGATTACTCTATTCCGTACTCTTTCCCCCTCCGCTCTCACATGAACTTTAAAAATCCTAATTCCCTTGATCATGTTCTATCTTAATTGCACATGTCCTCCATTAAACGCAGTTACCAGGAGACTGAGACTAATTTCTGAGAAATATTTGCCTTTGTAAAAAAATCAGAGAAATTTCCACGCACCCATAACTTTCCCAAATAACAGCCCAAACACCATCACCAGCAGCACATGATAGTATGCGTACGTTCTGGGTAATTATTACCCTCCACCATATCCTATAAGACATTCACCAATCGAAGCAACCACTAAAAAAATCTTATTGCCACTTCATTTGTATTGCCTCCTTCATTTTTTGGTATCTACTAATCTAAATTACATTTTGAATGCCACGAAGCCCTTACCTAAATCATATACTAATCACAAATCCATGGGACACTTTGCTTTCGATCAAATCAGCCACATGTATTTCACTCGAGCTCCCTTCACTACTCGTCAAATCCTCTCCGCCCCTCTATTCTCTCGTGCATCTTCCGCGTAATGACTTTTCAACTGAATTGCAAACTTTGCTCCCATTAGTATTTTGGTTAATGACACACAAGCATTAGTATACGCATGAACTATCCCCGGTGCTCTCGTCGACACGTCATGCGCGGTGCCTCTCTGCTCCAGGAGCCAAACACCCCTCCCGGCCAAATGTTCCCTTCGATAACAATTTCAATGTTTCAAATATCACTTCTCTCCCCCTCAATCACACAACTAAGGCTTAAAACCCTTGGAGCGGTGCGGAATTGCCTACTAGGAGTATACTTGGACCCAGGCCATAGCTATAACCTTGCAAACCATGGCGCACCCTCCCACTTCCGGTCGAACCTCCCGCCTGAAATTTGCCCCTTGAACGCGTCCCATCGTCCGATATCTCCCGTTCTCATAAACCTGCCATACGCTCTCGTACCACACTAACGTAAAGCCTTCTTCCTACAGTTGAAATAGGCAATAGAAGGTTTTACAATGGATATACGTATAATGGATGTATCATGGAATGTTTTTTACTTTTTGTTTTGAGTCACTTTCGCGCCTGAGGCATTGCTTATATTAAATATTGTAACCAGCTTTCGGTTTTACAATTGTGTCTTTATGTATAAGAGTATGTATACATGAATATATATATGTATATATATATGTATATATATGTATATGTATATATATATATATATATATATATGTATTCATTCAAATTGAAATAGAGATAAGGAAAATGGTAAAGGAACACATATAAAGGACAAACACAACAGAGGTGGGGTGTTCAAGTCCCGGTCGAGGAAAATATTTTTACATTCGTGATCTGCTCACATCCGCCATCCCCACCTCTGTTGTGTTTGTCCTTTATATGTGTTCCTTTACCATTTTCCTTATCTCTATTTCAATTTGAATGAATATTTATTCGCCATATGGCGGTATTTCGTGTTTGAATGTATATATATATGTATATATATATATATATATGTATATGAATATATGTATATGAATATATGTATATGAATATATATATGTATATGAATATATGTATAGGTCAGACCTGAAGAAGGCCTCGGAGTAGGCCGAAAGCTTAAATCATCTACAGTGTGAGTGTCCTTTTACGTGTTATCTGTGTTATTCTGTGTTCTATTGTGCCGTCCAAAAGTTATACATATATATATATATATATATATATATATATATAGCAGCTGTTGGTCATTATCCGTTACTAACAATCCCTATCTTTGGTCTTTCAAGGGCGCATTCTGAATCCGATATTTTAATTTTTATCCTTTTGCAATTTATTTTGATAATATTTATCCGACTTAACAATTCTCAGCATAATCATTATAAAATATATTATAACATTCCATATAACATGCTCATCCTATTCCTTCTCCTTCCCCACTTCCCCAACGTTCTCCCCTCTTGTGGAAGGCTGAGAAGAGGGAAGAAAGTTGGAGAAGAGACTGGGGAAAATGAGATGGACATGTTGGAGGAAACGAAAGAAGAAAAAAAGTAGGTGGAAATGAAAAGGGACTTATTGACCCTCCGAGTTCAGTTTGTGTGTTTTGCTAGGAGAAGCGAGTAAATACGTTCTTGTACAATCGTATAGTACGTATCCATTTAAAAACTACCTTAACCAATAGAAACCAATAATAACGATTACGCTTCAAGCGTTTAGCCATTGATGCACTGTAGAAAGCAAAGATAATATTAATTTCTTACGTTTAGCCATTGTAAATTAAATTAGTTTTATTACGGTACGTCTCTAGTTTATTAATACTTCTCTATGAGTCCAGATGATGCTACAGTGTAGCGAAACCAATTGACAATAACAAATTATTTTCTGTGGAAATGCGAAGTCCTTTATTTTTTCTTCGTGCTTTAGAAATGGATGTACACAAAATATCGGGCGTCGCTATCTCTCAAAACTTCTCTGGAGAAACGCTGATTGGTCTTCGAGTATTTGCATAAATAATATTTTCCCAAGGAAGACGTTCTACCCTCTGAACTAGCGTCTAACTTTAATCCCGTCTTGGGTTCTCATACCCTACGCGCTGTTCTCTCCTTTGCCTCACTCGCCTTATGAATTTCTTAAGTTTTGCGAGGCTCCCTAGCAATGAATGAACAGTTGAATGATCATTGATATACCTTGCAATGCAGTTCAATGAAATTCATTCTAATATTCTGATGATGTGATACTAAATCCATTGCAAATTAATTTCCACTCCTAGTCCACAAAAATTCCCGACCATAAGTTCCGGCTAAGAAGGAATTTTACGCATGTGGCATTTTTGCATTGTTTAAAGTTATTCTTCATTAAGTTAATATTTTACCTTTCCTTATATATTCTTGGGTGAACGCTTACCATTGTTAAAAACGTCTCGGACATTTTATCACAGCATTAAAGCTACTTGAAATGGTTTTTAACTTCACAACCATTCAAGGTATTTTATCTGTTTGATGATGTTTTTTTGGCTGCTTGCTTCAAAGTATCAAGAGAACATTATATTATTTACGTTACTCAGTGTCTTTTTTCATTTCATCAAAGGTTCTGTATACTGTTTAAGAAAGCTAAATGTCTTCTTTCGTCCTGCTTAACCTAAAATTTTTCTTTTATCACGACACCCAACAAACCACAAACTTTGAATATATATTTATCAACCACTCGCTTTGCCTTTTTCAGATTTACCCGGCAAATTCCTCTCTTCGCATAATCTATTGAAAATCTCGGCGTTAGTATCTTTTTGTATCCAACTTATTTTCCGTATTTTCCAACACAACCATTTCCACCAGGAACATTCGAAAAATAAGGATCATTTGGCCAAACAAAAATAGATTCCTTAGAAAAAGCTTCATAGACGGTTTTAGAACCTTACAAACATACTTCACTTGTCTGCATAATCGCCGCTTACTTCTAATTGATTTTCGTAACATTGCACTATCTTCTTTAATCCCTAAGCATAGAAACCTGGGAATGTAACCAATTGACAATGGAGGTCGGGAGTTCCTCGTGGTCTTCAAACCGTTGTCCACCAAGCCAATGTTTCAAGTGCAAGAAGAGTAAAGAATCGTGAGGTGCAAGGTCGGGACTCTCGATAGCGATCCAAAAAGACTCTTCCACTAAACATTATTTACTTTTTGTGTTGGCTACGAAGCATTTTCGGTCCCCACCTTTCACGCAATTCGTAATAACCTAGTTTTTTCTTAGCAATTCTGTAAATAGTTGTGCATCAATCATGAGGAAATTGATCAGCCAGAGCACTAACCGTCAATCGTCAAATGTACCTCAGTTCTTGGTCCACTTGTTGAACGATTTAATTGGTTTGAATACTGAGCCTGCGACTCAGCTCTTCATCATGCACATTTGTGGGGTCATATTTGAATTTTTTACACTATTATTTAATAATTCCTTTGCTTACTATAAAAGGTAAATTAACTAGGCACAACTCCCGATAAATTAGAGTAGCTGTTGATCCTTTTGCTCACAAAAAGGTGGGAGACAAATGTTTAGAAACAGATTGATCATGGGGAGAAATCTGGCAGAAAATGGATCAATCTAAGAAAAAGAATATTATAAGAACACAGCAGATGTAGGTTTAAGTAGAAATAACTTAGTAACCCAGATATTTATCGAGTATACTATGCTATGATCAGGCATAGAGTTAGGAATTACGTAATTGATACTCGTAGTTTCGCATCATGTCCTCACAGTGATAGGGTTTACTGAGGATACACAGGATATGAAGGGTTTACTGAGGATGAGTGAAAACGGTGCACTCTTCAAGGAGTTTGAAGACTTAGACGAAGGGTCCAAGCGTTCTTATTTGGGAGTAAAGGAATGAAAATCAAATAATCCTGGAGGTAAAGATAACCCAGTGGTACTACCTAGGGATCAAGGAACACGTAGGAGGAGAACTTTTATGGATTTTTCGTCTGATTCTTAAGGGAGGAATGGGCAAGAACATTTCTTAATATCGGTTCATTCCCCATTCTACCAAAAATAAAAGGTACTTAAGTATGAATTTTACAGACAAAAAGTACAATTGAGGAGAACATGGTAAATAGGCATAAAAAAGGGTGGGTATTGAGAGAAAGAAGGAGGGAAAGTCCTCAACACAGTTAAATTTACGTATATTTAAGTATTAGTTACCCAATCAGCCAAATGGTAAACATCTTTTAACGTCTTTAATAATTAGTGTGTTGAAAATGGCAAAAGAATAAAAATTAAAGACGAGGTTAATGACATTCTCAAATTATAAGAAGGCTACGATAGAGATATTAAAAGTGGGTAATATAAACTGGAGCAGGTAAAACAGTTCACGGCATTGGGAGAATTCTCGGGAGAGGGTGAAGAAATGTAGGGTCATTGAAAAAAGAATTACATAATATTAAGGAGCGTTTAGAAAGAGGATGGAGTTGATGACGGGCAATTCAATAAAATAAAAAATAGAAAATACTTGTGAAAACATCAAGGGAGTATGCTTCAAAAACGTTGAACCAGGAGGGTAACCGCAGCTTTGAAGCTCCTGAAAGGTGGGTTTGGAGAAGAAAAAGAAAAATACAATAAGTGGAAAAGAACATCAACAATGAATGTATAAGTATGCCAAAGGTAGAATGAATATTACTGGGAAGAATTTGAAGGAAGCAACACGAGTGGACGAAGGTGATATCAGACACTTAGAGAAAATTTGTTGCTAAAGAAGATAAGAAAGCGGAGAATGTTGAAGATGTGAGCGAGAGAGAGGATAAAATGTTCATTCTGGATGACATCAAGGTCGATCTTATGCATGCATAAGTGAACAATTACGTATTTATGAAATCGACTGTGACTTTTAAGGATAATTTTTGTCATGTTAATTAGGTCTTCGGAACCTAGTAGAGTGTAGTCCCAGGGTCCATTAAAAAGCTGTCCTAAGTTGATAGACTACGGCTCGTAATAATATCTCCATGAGTTTATTCCACCTCCCCTGATTCATTATAGGGTCAATTAGTAATTTTCCGCCTTATCCCTGAAGGCATAACCGGAATTTTTTTTTAAATCCTGACGATTTTATCTTTTAGAACTGCGGGTCGCTTCATCATTATTTTGTCAAATCCCCATTTCTTTGCACTGCCTCCTTCCGCACTTTTCCGTCGTCCTTTTACTTTCATATATTAATTTACATGGGGAGAACTGGAGGTAGGAATGAAAGTCGGAAGGGAATTCGTAAAATCGGTTAGGTTTGCTGATGACCAAGCATTAGTTGCTCAGGCAGCCAAGGGGTTGCAACCATTGCTGAGTGAATTGGAGGTTCGGTGCGATAGATATAGGATGAGAATCAATATTATTAAAACAAAGGTTATGCGATTTCCAATGAAGAAGAAGGCTAAGCTAAACATTAAAATATGAGAGAAAAAATAGAGCAGGTAGAACAGTTTATGTGTCTCGGAAGGCAAATCGGTCAAAGTGGTAGGGACGTAAGGAGAAGAATTGCGCTAGGCAAGGCTTTCTCAAGGAGGGAGTTGATGACGGGGACGTTGAGTAGGGACGTTAAGAAAAGACTCGTAAAAACTCTGACATGGAGCGTATGGCGCGGAAACGTGGTCGCTGAAGCAGGAGGATAGACGTAGATTGGAGGCTTTTGAAATGTGAGTGTGGAGAAGAATGGAAAAGGTTAAATGGGCCGAAAGGAAAACAAATGAGGAAGTACTGGAGATGGTGGGTGAGGAGAGGGGTTTGTTCAGGGAAATCCTATGAAGGCAGGAAAAATGGATGAAAGGCGTATTGAGAGGTAGTGGAATGTTGAAATAGGTAATAGAGGGGAGAATGTTAGGCCCAAGATAGGGATGGGATGAAGGGAGGAAAAAAGTACAGAGAGATGAAGAGGGACCTGATGTAGAGTAGGTTGCTGGATTGGTTTTTTTTTGGAATTACAAAATGTTTGTTTGATAATTGTGTCCATCCAAAAACCTACCTTAACCGGTAGATTACCAAATAAAAAATATTAATTTACTATTTATCTCTTTATGCCGTACTTCCTCAGACCTAAATCTGCCTGCATGATTGTGTAAACCTGTCAGCATTTGTTGAACCCAGCGTACTGACACTGATGACATGCACATAATTTTCCATGCACTGCCATAACTATGATTTGAAATGTCCCTCTGCAATTTTAAATATCCCTTTCAGGAGCTGTTCCCATCTTTCTTCTACTACATCCGCCTCTCCGTTTTGACTTTGAACTTCATCGATTACCTTTTGACACTCCTTTTCGTCTTGATTAAGGCTTCTGCAATCCATGTCCACCTCCGTCACCTCCTATCCTTTTTTTTTTTAATTTGATGTTACACTATATTATCACCAAATTATGATCGAAATCTTCATTCTCTCTGAGGATATTGTGACATATTCTTAGGACCGTCCTAAACCTGTATCTCACCACGTGTGAGGGTATCATTTTTAAGTAATTATTACTAATTAATAACCGAGAGATCTATATAAAATTTATCCGGGATATGAAATAACCCCTATATACAAAAATTTTGTAAAATGACAGCTATTGATGTAGACTTTTCTTGCTTCAGATAGATGTACATTGAAATAACTGGCAGTATTGAGACGATAGAGGCTCGCAGTGTAATTGAGGCTCTTCATTTGAAAGGTTACAGTGTTCGATAAATCCGCGATGAAATGATAGCTGGTTATGGAATGAGAGCCCGTCATATTACATAGTTAAGAGGTCGAAAAGAAAACTTCAGACTGAGCACATGTCACTCATAGACAATCCAAGAAGTGGAAGACCATCTCTCTCCGGCGATGCAGCCACAGTGAAAAAAGTGAATGTATATCCTATTAGACCGAAGAGAAACTATCCAAGTTGGAAAATTATGTACATGTCCACAGTGTCAGTATGCTGGGTTCAACAGATACTGACTCCTTCTAAGAAGCAAACATGGCATGACCTGGACTCGCGATTGGCAATCAAAGCGCTGTGGCTTCAAACTTTATCATATCCACCCTGGTCTCCCGATCTCACCCCAAGCGACTTTTTTCATTCCCAAAACTTAAAAATACCATCGCAAGATCAGAGATTTGGCGACCAATTGGTGTCATTCATGATGTGGAAGAATGGTTTTCGACACAATACGCTTAGTTCAACAATGACGGCCTTGGATAGGTCAAGAAACGCTGGAGGAATTGTTTTACACTAGACTCACATGAATATGTAGAGAAGTGTCAATAATAAAAATAGCAATTAAGTGTCTTCCAATATCGATACTTTTTCAGTATTAATAAAACATTTACGATACGTCTCGAGCATAATCATTACCAAATCATACCTATGATGAAGAATGATCTGGTACTTTCCCGGCGAATAATGTTTTCCAAGATTATTCGGGTGTCCCACCGGGTCCACGTTCGTAGGTTTGCCGACGTTTCGATGGCCGAGTCGTCCATCGTCCTCAGGGCATGGGTTCCAGTATAAGTATCGCGTAAACACGCCAATCGAGGTGTTTGAAACAAATGTTTTTTATCATTAAACAATATCTGCAGTAGAACTCTATTGCCTGTTACCAGCGGTCATTCGTTGTCCCTAAGCATTTCCAGTATTTGCACTCATTCCCATCAATCCCTTCACCCGTCTCGGCGGTCCAATCTCCCGTGACCGTCAAGTTTCCTCACAAGGACATTGACTAATATTTCCATTAGTTGCTCATATATACCGTCTAATTCTTTCTCCCGATGATTACTTACCTGCCCTTCCACCTCCGAATATGATCTAATTTCGACGACCGTTGATATCGTATCACTCACTTGCTCAATGCCTATTGCTAGGTGGGATATTCGTAGAGCCACGGGGTACTTGGATTTTTTCCTTGGGTGTTGCTTGAGCGGAAACCCTTCGGTATATTCCATTCTGCCTCTTTTCCGTGACCCCCTAGCCGGTACCCAATGGAGAGGTCAGAGTGGCCGCGTCTTCGGAGGCGCGAGGATCGTCTCGAGAGGAGGGGACGGCGGGGAGGGCGGGGGGAGGGTCGGCGGGAGTGTGGGAGTGGGAGCGGTGCGTGTCCCACTTCAGCCGTGCTCCTCCCACGCCATCCGGCGGGCGGCTTGTGGGTGGCTGTCGAGGGCTGCGCCTCCGCAGCACGGCGGAGGAGGCGGGGAGGTGTCGCCGTGGGGAGGGGAGAGACAAAAGCGAGGCGCGGCGGCCAGCGAACGGGGGGAGGGGCCGTGTTCGAGTGGATTTGTGCACTCTTCCTCTCCTCCTCTGCCTTTCTCGGAATTTACTCGACTCCCTTTCATTCGCTTCGTTTTCGTCCCATCTCCTCCTTCCATTTCCCTCGCTATCCCTCCTCGTTCCACCCGAACAAATAGAGACGTGAAGCCGCTTTTCAAACCGCTCTCGCTTATTTCTCGAAATGGGAATGGGATGCCTTATGAAGGCGCTGCAAATCCACGGAAATGCCTGTCACGCTCGAGGTATGATTCGTAGTGCGACGCTGGGATACATCATTAAAGGGTGGATAAAGAGGGAGATATTTCGAGGCGACGAAGAGCGGTTCAGGGGTTTGAGGGTGGCTTGGGGGGAAAAAATAAATAAAAGAGTTGGGAAAGGGGGTTTATTGGGGAGGGTGTTCGCTGGGATGGGGCGAGAGGTGGAAGACTCGCGCTTCGGATGATGCTGCCGGATGGCTCGCGCTGAAGAGTGCGCCTGCAGCGAGAGCCTTCGCTCGAGCTGAAGTGTGCGGCAGATGGGAGGTGCAAGAGAATTGAAGCCTTGAACTGCCGGATTGGAAACCATCCATTTGGTTTAGGTGACAAGGTTTGACATGACCGCCCAGAAACGACGGTAGTCGTCAGAGGACGAGGGAAGGCGAGCCGGGGGCTGTCCCGAAAAGTAACCGGGATTTGAACTTACACCCGTTCGGTGGCACATCTCCCTAACTGGGCTATGAAACTAGGAAGGAGTCATTCGTCGAAAACGAATCGGTACCGTTTGAATAAGTTCAACGGGTGATTTCAATTTGGTGTATTTTATTGGGGAACTTTGGAAATATTACTGTATCTTAACTTGGAAAGAAAGGTTGGTATGTTTCAGAAATCACTTGAGGTAATTTTTCGTGGATATGTTTATTTAGTAGTAGCACACTTGGAGGCAACAACAACGCGAAACAAATAGTTAAGGAAGATAAATGTTCTCTTTATGCGATCGAACACCCCTGTGCCTTATCCTTCAACTGCTTCCACCGCTATCAGCCCATCATTCCCTCTTTCTCGATGATCCTGGTCTTCCATTTTGTTCAGCATAATTTATTTATATTTAAGCAATTATCTCCCGAGGCCTTTCCAATATCATTCCAGACATTTGAGCAACGTAGTATATTATTGAATTAGGAATGCACTTCCCTAATATTCTCCGTACGAAAAAATAGTACTTATAGATACTGAAAGCCTAAGCGTTTAGAACTACCACGAATAGTGTTGAATATGGATACTCGTGCCGGGAAATAACCCCTCCTGCCACTACCATCAGGGTTCAATAAAAGATTCAAACAATCATTCACATAAATCCGTTACGATAAGATGGATCGGGCAATGCAATGTCAAAATGGAAACAGTGCAACTACGTATTTCCTGAACAATTCCCATGTGTTTACGTGAATACCGTAGACTGTCGCTGCTCACGTAACTCGAGAGATAATTCTTTTCCATGGGAATTGCACGTTTTTTTTAAACCTTTTACTCGCTCGGTGGGAATCGAACCCGAGAGTGGTTCGGCCTCCAGCCATACGTGCGCGGAGTCCGCGACGGCCCGCGAAACGGCCCACTAGATTCGGAGGAACGACACGATAATCGCGGGGGTGGGGCTTGAAGAACACGG
This sequence comes from Hetaerina titia, assembly GCA_037158775.1. Lineage (NCBI taxonomy): Eukaryota > Metazoa > Arthropoda > Insecta > Odonata > Calopterygidae > Hetaerina > Hetaerina titia. Next base: position 15,375,436 of record CM073779.1, read on the forward strand.
TTCGCTTCCCTCGGCCCGGGACTTCGCCGGTCGCATCGTTAAATGATGTATGAATCTGCCTTTCACCGAGAGCTAAGGTGGGGAAGAGGAGACAGCGAATGGCACGCGGCACAGGGCAAACCCCTGACGGCCAGCATTCATTAACCAAGCGACGTGGCTTACCTTGAAAAAGGGGGGAGGGGTTGGGAGGATAGATGCCAGCAGGAGGGGCGGCTGTTCTCGTGGCTGGCGCGCCCCGCGGGTCCCCCGCAATGCCATGCAATGGCAGCCTCCCCCCCCCCCCTCAAACCCTCCCCCTTCCACATCGTCCCCAACGCATCTCCCGCCCCCGATCCCTGACACAACCGCCGCCACCCCCTCTTCCTCTCGAGTCCCATCCGCCCCTTCGGCCGCTCCAGGAGAAGAACTCGCGAACAGGCCATGCTTCACCGCGATCCGAATGCCACAGAGCGCCTGCGCTAACGGTGTGCGCGCGCGCGTGTGCGCGTTCTCGTGTGTGTGTGCTTGCGTGAGTGTGTGTTCTTGCGTGTGTGTGTGTGTATGCTTGCGTGTGTGTGCGTGTATGTGTGTGTGCGCGTGCGTGCGTGTGTGTGAATAGACGTGCAGGACGACGGGTCGGGCGAGTGTGGTTTGGCGGAGGAGGGGTACAGAGGAAGAGGTGGGGCTCTCTACGTGTGGGCAGGCGAATGCATTATCACGAGGACGCTAGTAGCTTTGCTGTCGTTGACTTGCGACAAGTATCGGTACGGTTCGGTGCCGGATCCCTAAAATAGCCTTCGCAACGAAATGTAATGTTTATAACAGTGTTTCGTTCTGTTGTGTGAAAATGGAATCCATGCGGGCTAGCCGGAGCTAACCGGAGGATACCGTGTTCAAATACGCCCAATTCAATGATTTGGCGAACCCGAAAAATCGCACAGATTCACCCAAGCTGTAAGATCTTTCAAGTTCTAGATATTATTGGAAAACACAGGCGGCACTGATAGTGGGCCCTTTTAATTTGTAATTTTTTTACGTGGGGATTTGTAGGAGGTGAGCTCCATCTTTAAAACTCATTAAAAAAATCTTTGATTTAATTTAAGGGGTTTGAAAAATTTGCATTTCCGATATAATCCCGAAGTTCGACTGTTATTTTCATCCCGGTGGGTTTTTGGCAATCGGTCTCTAAATGAATCCAAAATTACATAATATAATACAGATTTTTTGATAATTTGATTTTTTATAATACAGATACCATGATTTTTGAGTCGTTTTAAGTATTAATTCTTAGATATTATATTTTCCAGCAAGCAATACTTGAGAAAACCAAACCTTGGTCTGACGATACTAATCCATATACCTCCATTGCTTCCGTATTCATTGCCTCTCCTTACATTGTGAGTTGACCCAATGCCAATTGCAGGGTGGCGAATTAGTAAAAACAAAAGTTTACAGAAATATATTGTTATTTGTCTTCCTCATTTGCTTTTATCAAGCTCGCAAAACTCATGTTCTTTTGGTAAATATTTTCAAATATTAGCCACACTAATACAAAAACATAGACCAAGGAATAAATTTTGGAATCACGCGAAGGAGAATATAACTTAAGCGACTTCAATAGCTAGATGAGACGCTGTAGACTAATTTAAGCTATCAAAATAATTTTATAATCATGATACTCGAAATAAATTTTTGTGAATTCCTTATAACGAAAACTATTGATGCATCATACTCAAAAATCAAACACAAACTCTCAAGTATTATATGGAAAATTAGTTTTTAAAAGGGTTAACTATATATCTTGAGTTGTTTTTTGCCGCTCATGAAATATTTTCAGCAATATTTCTCTCTTGCTATATGTTTTTGGCGAGAAAAATATTATAGTGGGACCCTTAATTCGATATGCTTTCATTGGTTAGTGTAGGCAGTATGGATAAATCTGTAATTGCGATGGTGACTTTCAGTTTCCTGATGTTTCTTAACGTTTTTCATCCATCGAACTACTTTATTCATACTTATTCATTCATAAGTTGGATGCCACTCTGGCGAATATTTTATTGGCACGACATTATTAACGGTGCCCATTTAAACATTTATTAAAAAATTGCAGAGTTCTTTCTCAGTTCCCGGGAATTCATAAGCTATAAATAACTCTGATCTGGAGTTAAACATATCGTTCGTTCATTGTGACTCAACCATTAATTCTGCCGGACTATATTGCATTCTCCCCGATATTGTCCTTATTTGTAAACGGTAATCCCCAGCCGAACTCCAATCTATACCTTAGCCTACCACTGAATTCCAATCTTCCAGTAACATCAAATGTTTGTTCAAGTGACACACGCACTTATTTCTTCTTTTTGATCCTATACCCCTCTTTCGCTTCCTTCCTCTGGCTACATGCTTTCATGCAGACCTGAATATTGACCAATTTCGTTAGTTCCGATATTACGAGTATCTCGTATTTCTCTAATCTCTCAACATAATCTAGTTTTACTACGGTCCTTCATAACGTTTTGTTCAAAACTATTACTTCCCCCCCTCGCTGAGCCTCTTCCTTTACACTGCAAAATAATCTGCAACTAACACTCCACGACAGTAACGCACGGACGCTTGTGCAATTAAGCAATATAGAATGCACTGACTGGCAAAAATAAAAGGAAGAGTTACTAGATATTGAATGCGAGGACGAAAGTTATATGAGAGAGGCCCAAAAGGAGCAGCAAAGGTGGATGCAGAGCGTTTTGATATGCGATGGAATTTTGAAGAATGTGATAGAGGGGGAGAATGTATTGTGAATGAGGAAAGGAAGGAAAAGGATAGGTTGGATGAAGTTATGCGAAGTTCGATATTAGCGGAAATGAAGAACAGTTTTAGTGCGGGGTTCCTGGTTGACTTACCAGACTAACTTAAGAAATCTGGCGATCTAAAGCTCGTATCCATTCGAATCCTATCTTAAATTTTAGACTATCAATGATTATAGCGTATGCATTATATAATACCGTATGCAATTACATAATTTATATGAAATGAAAAATAAGAATGTAAAAGGTTACATTATCAAAATATCGAGCAAGGGAAGGGGAATATTATCGTCATGTTTATATAATGTTAAGAATTTTAGCTTCGTTTATTGCTCTATCTGATTTGATGGTAGGAGTTTCAAAGATTGTCAAGAAAATATTACACAAACTTTGTCTAGGACCATGTGCTTTACTGGTCTGAAAGGAGAGATGAATTTTGGGAGAAATGTAATGAAGGCAAGGAAATCTTACACAAAGCGTTGTGAATGATGACGGATTGTCGAAGAATGTGATAGAAGGGCGCGAGGCAAGAGAGGTGCGGGGAATAAATGTGCGTTTTGGAGGAAAAGAAGGGAGGCAGAAAAATGTTGAACTGAATTAGGGCTTTTTGTTGTTATTAGCTGCCATAATGTGCATTAGGAGGAAGAACACTGATCTTACGCATTTAAAATTTATACAAGAATGTAGTTTTGCAGGCTTCCGACATCATCTGGAGAAATACGTAAAGAGCTACGCTGTATGCACACATAATTATCCTTACCATTTTACATATTTATTGATTCATAAAAAATGATTAACTTAGATTTTATGATAAAAATTAGGTTTTGAGTCAGTTCCTATCAAGCACCCTAGTGGTCACTTTCAGGGTAGGATAGGGACGCAGGACCAATTATTTTAGCCTAGATTACCTGAGAAAACTTAAAAAATATCGTTGTAAGCGCTAAACATATAGAAATAAACCATAACTATTTTTAAAAAAGGGAGCAATAGAAGCAGAATTACGACTTCTAACTCGTCATATTCTAAAATTGCGGAAAGAGAATACACAATAGAGTTCATGTTGTTAGAACAGACAATGCTCTCGACAGGGTTCCAGAAGAGAAAATGATGCCATAAAAATTATAATACGGGAATTTTGAGAAAGTTACCTACTTGATTAGAGATTTCTAATCGAAACGAAGACAGAAAGTAGTCGTCCATGCCTAGAGTTCGTTAGAGGGAGATGTTAACTTATGAGTACCACAGGGAAGTGCCCTGGGACGTCTACATTTCTTTCTCTGCACATACACCGTAGACTTCAAGTCTTGTAGGAGCCATACTATCAGGTGTGAACTCACTAATCTTCAGTAACTGAATGGATATGCCACCATGAGAACAGAGAATTTATTTCTGCTCATGACTAGCGAGATAGAGTACCGGGCCATATAATCGATGAGAAATGTCATAACAATGTTAATTAAGCTAAGAGAACAAACATGTCAGTAAACAACATTAACTAAATTATCTAAACAAAAGTATACGCCTAAAAACAAACACAAAATTCATAAAGAAAATAGAGAAAAATATATTACAGCCATTTAAACGTTAAGTAATTAACTAATGTAACTATGAAACGAATAACATCACAAGTCATAATTTTCAATTAAACAAATTCCCAAACGCAAGGAAATCTATAATTGATAATACTTACGGTGTCACATTAAAGTTCATATAACCTGTAGCCCGCAAAACAGAGAAACCATTTCAACTTCACCAAATGCATAGCAAACGCCAATCGCGGCGTGTAATAATCACGATGGTACAAATATTGTCCTGTGTAGTAGAACCACAGATGGGATGTTATTGTTAAGTTTATTTTTTTTAAATTTCTTACAATGATAATGCATTTAACCCTTTTTAAATTTCAACAAAAAATCTGAAAATTTCTTTCTTGGAAAGACAGTACTTTAATACTTGAAGGAAGAGTCAACATAAAAAAAACCTTCCCTCACAAATATTTAATTCCCGAAAACACCTAGCGATGCCAAAAACAGCAGACAGGTCAGTTTCATTATGTATTAAAACACCTATTCCTTTGAAACGTTTTAACGTTTTCGCTAGTCTTAAATTGGTGGTATTTCATAAAAAAAACTGTCGGACTAGGTGTTTGCCATTTAAAAATGACACCTAATGTGTCATTTTTAGTATTTTAAATACAACTCAAAATCGACTCATTTTGCAAATAAATTACCATTAAAATGTCATAATTTCAGATTTAAATCTTCACTTTTTCTGTTTTTCATTCTTAATTATCCCTTCCTCCCATCAACACTAAATATAATTCCTGCCCACGTCATTTGTATCAATCCCCCCATCATTCCCCACACAGTTTTCAACTTCTAAATATCACTTGCCACATGAAGCCGAAAGAAGCAAGAGAAAACTCCTCTAAATTTATTACATTCTACTTCTCAAAGCGATTTCGGTCACCTCGACCTGAAAGGCTGAGTCTAAAGGTCTGTAAGTTTGGGAAGAATCGTACTTAATTTTTTCTTGTCTTGTGACTATGTTTCGGAGGCGTGAAAACAACTCTCGGGAACAAAGTTCCAACGAGATTCTTGAAAATCTCTCTGAAATCAATTCTCTTCTCACATGACACGGTATCTTCCCTCACCTTTATGACATCACGCGCGCCATAGAGATATCCTTTGCTTTCTGACTGAACAATCACCTACTAACCATTTGCCCACCTCTCCATTCTTTAATTGGTCATCCGATGGACCACTTTGGCTACGTGAAAGATCAGGGTTGTTCTGATACATTCATCACGTATAAGAGACTTTTACTCTTTTGAGGTGGGAACCATTTAGTCCAAATATTCTGGTGGAGTTCTTACCTGAAATATGTTAACAATAGTCCAGAAACTCGTTCTCACCTGATTTATTCAACAATTAAGTAGGGAATGTATTTGGGAATTCCAACATTGTAATTTCGCTGTTTCAGTATGCCACCCCAGTTTGTTGTTCAACTCTTTGCACTTTTTTTCAAACAAACTGTGTTTATGTATTGTTAAATTCACTCGTCCATCTTTCCGTTCATCTCCTTGGTAAAATATGGTTTTCTTGTACTTCTCTTATTGTTTGCTTTGCACGTTTTGATATGCCTTTACTGAAGCATGCTCCATTTTTCTCGAATCATCAACAACCTCATGAAATTCTTTAAAGTTTGCTGAAACTCCCTTCTAATCATGCCGATGACGCTTCTAAATTACAATTACTTAACCGTGTTCCCTGTTTTCCAATCTTCAATCGGGCGTTAACTTCATTTGTACTTAATAGCAATTGAAATCCTTAACCGCTCGCTCCGGGGGAAGTCCCTATTATCGCGCTTAAGATAAATCTGTCCCTTACCATAATATTGCATAATAGATATTTCCCTAAACTCCAGGCATTTTTATGTTATATGTACGACTATTGAGGTGCTTATTCCAAGTAGCGGCTAATATTAAAACCCAGACAAACTCTATTGCGTTCACCTGACGGTCATTTTCTCTTCCTCGCCGCAGTGACCCTCCTCAATACCATCTCCACCTTCGCCAACCGTCGCGTTCCATTTCCCCATCACCAGAATTTTTTCCGTCTGAGACAATTGCAATCATTTCCCCTAGCCGATCGAATACTATTACATCTTACCTTCAAAACCACAACAAATCTGTATTTCCTGTCTAAAATGGCCCACTAATATCTTTATCTATCCTGTACTTAATATACTTCGGTCATTTAATATACCTATTTTCTCGCTTTCTTTCCGCTTTTGTGCTTTCTGAGTTTCTCTGGCCAGTTTATCTATGCAGAATTCTGTGAGATAACACCCGAGAAAACTTTGCCTATCTCTATGCCTTCGACAGACGGCATACTTTTGCCATGTTCGACACAGCCCAGCCCAGTGGACCGAATACCGTGGTTGCCACTACTTATAATTAGATTTAAGTCAAATATTTTTTCGTAAGCTATATATTTAAAGGACGAACAGAGGAGAGGTGGGGAAGACGGAATCAAGCATACCACTAATGTAAAAACATTTCCTCGACTGGGACTTGACCACCGGATCTTTCCACTAGCCGGCTATTATTCCCGAGCACATAGATGGACACAGGAGAGAAATTTAGTCCTGCAACTACCGGACTCGGCCCAATCGGCCGTGTGTCCTGATTGGCAGCGGAAGAGGCAAGGTTTCCACGGTCGTCATCTCACGAAACCCTTGCAAAGGAAAAACGACAGAAGCAGGACAAAAGACGAAGAGGAAGAATATCAAATTAGTTAGATTAGGAAATTGGAATATAAGGGCAATGTTGAGAACAAGAAAATTAGAGAACATTAAGCGAGAGATGAAAAGAGGAAATATAGATATTTTAGGCAAATGCGAGGTGAGGTGGATGAGGGAGAGGGAGAGTTCTATAGAATAAAGGGATTAGTTATTACCTACACTTTGTTTAGACACCATAAAAGGCATAATGGAAAATGTCCGGTGGCTAATAAAGGTATCAGTTAGATTATATTACGGTTAGGCACAGATTAGGAACTGTGTGATCAATTCGCACAGCTTCCCATGAGTGGATGCGGACTCTGACCACAATTTAGTTTTTATGAAGTGTAGCTTTCGTTTCAAAAGGATATGGCAGTGGTGCTAGGTTAACAAGTGGAATGTAGAAGTATGGGAATTGAAAATGAAGTGGATTGACAAGGAAAAAATATCAGTAGGCTGTAGAGAAAATCATGGACGATGGTATATCGTAGAGCTGAATACAATCAAAGATTGGGAACGATCAAAAAAGGTTTATCGAAAACCGCAAAAGTAATTATAGGAAACGTTAATGGGAAAAGGACAATGAAAAAATGGATCACGGGTGAGATAATTTGAATGATAGACGAGAGAATAAAATGAAAGAATATAAACATGGAATTAGGCAAAAGGAAGCACAAAGTGTTAAATAATAAATTGAGACGGGTAATAAATAAAGTAAAAGAAGCATGGTGGAAAACGCAGTGCGAGGATATGGAATGTATGATGAGGAAGGATGAAACTGGTGCGCTCTACAGTAAGGTTAAATCACTCTCGGAAAAAAAGGGCAGAGTAACTTTTATGGGAGGCGACCGACAGCTAAGGTCATTTACGCGTAAGAAGGGAAGATCTGTACTAACAGTCAGAGATAACTCGGGTAAGATAATAGCTGACACAGAAAAGATCCAAGAGGGATAGAAAGAATATTGAGAAGCACTGTATGGTAAAGAACCTAGGCTAACAAGTTTGGCATAGAAAAGGAACATGACGAAGAGAATGTTGTGAAATCAGTCTTAGTTCCTATTTCGAAAAAGGTAAAGGCTACATTATGTGAAGATTACAGAACAATAAACTTGATATCCCACGCAGCTAAATGTATTCTCAGGATCATCAACAAAGGGATAGAGAGTAAGGCAAATGATTACTTAGGAGATGATCAGTTTGGGTTTCGGAAGGGAAGAGGTACGCATGATGCCATTGCAGTAATGAGATCACTAATCGAGAGGAATATGGAATACCATCAGGATGTATTTGCCTGTTTCGTAGATTTCGAAAAAGCGTTTGATAGAGTGAATTGGGAAAATTAATGCGTGTATTGCAGAAAAGAGGAATGGATCGTAGGGACAGGAGACTGATCCGCAACCTGTACATGTCTAAGACTGCTCAGGTGCGAGTGGGGAACGGAGAGTCCGGATGGGCAGTGTTAGGAAGAGGGGTAAGGCAGGGTTGCCAATTGTCACCGGTGCTGTTCAACGTATATGTGGAGGAAATGATTAAAGAGGCATGGGAAGAACTGGAGGTAGGAATGAGAGTCGGAGGGGAATTCGTAATATCGGTTAGGTATGCTGATGACCAAGCATTAGTTGCTTAGTCAGCCAAGGGGTTGCAAGCATTGCTGAGTGAATTGGAGGTTCAGTGCGATAAATATGGGATGAGAATCAATATTAATAAAACAAAGAATTTTCTGATCTGCAACCTTTACATGTCTCAGACTGCTCAGGTACGAGTGGGGATCGGACACTCCAAATGGGCAGTGTTAGAAAGAAGTTTAAGGCAGAGTTGCCCAAATTCATCGGTATTTTTCAACGTATATATGGAGAAAATGATTAAAGAAGAATGGGAAGAACTGGAGATAGGAATGTGAGTTGGCGGAGAATTCCTAAATTCAGTTAGGATATAAATTCAGTTAGACAATGACCAAGATCTAATTTGCCAGTCAGCTAAGGGGTTGCAAACATTTCTGAGTGAATTGGAAATACACTTCGATACATTTGAGATAAGAATCAACATAAATATAACTAAGGTTATGCGATTTTCCAGATAGAAAACACTGAACTAAACATTAAAATAGGACGGCAGAAACTAGAGTAGGTAGAGGAGTTTACGTCCCTCCAATGTAGGGAGAATGTTAGGCAAACGAGGAAAGGACAGGAACAGGACAGGGATGTTGGACTGGATGAAGGGAGGGAGGACGTACACAGAGATGAAGAGGGGCCTGATGTAGAGTAGGTTACTGGATTGTGTTTTGTTAGGAGTCAAAAAATGTTTATTTGGTAGATGTGTTCATCCGAAACCTACCTCAACCGGTAGATTACTTAATAACCACAATATATACATATATATTCAAATTATATACCCAGTAATCAACCCGAAGATTGGTTTGGTAGGTGATGGCAGAGTTCATCAAGCCCGACGGTGTATGAAATTCACACATTAGGGTAGAGGGGCCAGATCCATCCCTATGAATGTTTTCCTAGGTATTATTTCTCTGGAAGATCCGTTACCCGGAAAATCAGAGAGTTTTGGTGGAGCTAAGGCTACCTAGTAAAATATATTCAAAATAAAAATATGGTATATTAGTCTTAAAATATTGAGTCTTCAAGCCTTTCAGTGACTGGCTGTGTGTACAATCCTATTCGATAGGGGGGGTGGATTGTTTTCATTGCAGTTTGCCGATTGTTGCCCGTGCGAATTCTCCTTCTTTCTCCTCAATTTTATGGGCGGAAAGCTTACTTCCTATCGGTGCTTTGTTTTAGTGGGTTAACTAGCTTGTAAGTTTCTATGATATTTCTCTACGGTGCGGTTTTCTTCCTTGCTATTGTAAATACAGATAAGGGTTTGGGTATATTCATTCTTCAATTAAGATAATTATGTCGAAAAAATCTATACATATGAATTTTACAGGCCACCGCTCGAAATTTAATTAATGTTAATTTAGTACTAGAAATAGACAAGGAAAACAATAGTTTCTCATCCAAAACTAATGAACTAAAGGAAATAATCTGTGCAGATTTTAGTTCTCGATCTATTGATTTGAGCACAGAGTTTTAAAACTGGATGTACCTTATGATGCCGCAAGTCGGTGAAACGCGTTGTACCATACAATAACATCTGTGGAAAAGTACAAGTTTTTCTTTTTAGTATAGAATTTACTTGTTTAAAAACGGGGAATTTTATTTATGTACGGTGTTCATTTGTAAATTTTACGAAGAATAGTAAACACAGAAGTACTAATTCCTTGATATCACGCCGTCAGCAGTTAACATGTTCATTTCATGTAATTTTATAAAAGAAAACACGGAGCTTATATTAAGCAAGGCGGCTATTAGAAAACCATTGCGGCATCAAACTGCACGTCACCTTAAGATGAAAAATATGCTGAATAATATCGCTTCCGACGAACGGAATGCGATTGTTTATGTCCATATTTGGAAATGTATGGAGGTCGGCAAGAAGGAACTTCGGAAAGCGGCAATAGAATTCAAAAGGAATAAATTGTTGGAAAATTTAAAAGAGAATTCAAAAGAATTTTGGTCCTATATTAGAGAGGCTCAGGGAAAGAGATATGGAGTTCGTTTGCTCAAAAACGACCGGCAGTTTAGAAAATACAAAATTACTAATAACTTCTATTAAATTTCTTTTACCAGTTTCTTACAGAATGTCTCCGATAATTTTTTAAGTTATATCCGCCAACCGCTACCCGAGAATGAAATTACACGCACTGGAATAGAACGCTAGTTGAAAAACACTGACCTGAGAAATCTCCTGGGCAAGATCAAATACCAGCTCGTATATTTGGGGAACGTGTAGTAAATCACGCCGTATCTACGAATCATATTTAAGGAGTACCGTACAAATCACAAGTTTCCATTGTCTGGACAATACCTGGTGTTAAACCTATATGTAAAAGCGGGAAGAGAAGGAAATAGAGCGACTAGAGTTCTATCTTCCCCAAATTTTTGTGATGCAATTTCATGGAACATATATTTGTAAGTTTGACAATGAGGCAACTTCAATGTCAAGAGGCATTAATGAAACACAACCTAGCTTTCTGAAAGGGTAAAACCTGAATGACACAACTTGCTCTTATTGTTCATATTTTTGTCCCGGGAGAAAATTGCGTTGCATTGCCCAAAGTTTTTCTTGAACATAAACATATTTTCAGCAAATTGTCTCATAGAAACTATTTTCAAATTTGATGGCCAGTGGTTTATTTGAAAAATACCATAGAGAACAATACACACTTGTTATATGATACAAATGTTATGATTCTATCGTATGAAATGGTAAATTTATTAAAGCCGTCTTTCAATGTGCTTTCTTCAAATGATTACCGATTATCTATTGGTACAATTGTTGCTACGAATAATAATACTTAATTAGCATCACTAATAACCCTCCACAAGATGACCAAAATTAAAATTTCACATAGTATAGTGGACCTAATAATTTACAAGTTTCCCAATGGCTGTAAAATCACTATTTAGACACCATTGTTAAAAACCAGTGACGGAAAGTGACCGAGTCCTATCGGTCCTACAGACCTATCGGTGAGTAATCATTCAAAGTTCTGGAATATTCAACAAGGCACAATGCGAAATCTCAAGAGTGACGAGTATTTTTTAAAATTTGATAAAAGATATTAAAAATCAGCATGGCTTTCGAAAAATACCCTGTGCGACACAACTTGCCCTTTCTATTTGTGATATCTTGGGGTCGGGAGAAAATAATGTTGCATTTGACTCAGTTTTTCTATAACATAAAGAAAGCCTTCGGCTAAGTGTCCCAACAAAGGACCTAACAAAACTAGATGTCTGTTTCATAGATAAAATTGTTTCAACTAAATGATACATTTAAGGTAGTTTCGTACTAAGGGTAGTACTAGAATGTATTAAATTCAGTGTATTTCACAATTAGTCCCCAAGGAAGCATAATTGGACCTCTATTAATAATTTATATTAACGATAGTAACTAATGATAGTAGTAGCTTTCAATATAGTGTTAAAATATTTTGATTTTTTGATTGTGGAGAGATTAACAGAAATTTCGAGGATATGACAGACATACAATAAGCTACACATTGCTGTTGTGACGCATAATAGTAACTAAAATAAGAACAAAACGTTTTTATCGCGAGAGATTGAGACTAGATAGTCCCTTATTCCACATAATTCCATATAACTACTATTATAACGCTAAAAACAAGGTGGTTATTTTTTTCAGTAAAGAGTATATTTCCCCTGAATAGTTTCTGCGCTAAATACGTATAACGGAATAGAAAGTGTACAATCGATTATTTTTAGCCGATGCCCATAATTGCGGCCTGTTTTGGAAGAAAAATACATGTCGTGTATCTGATTAAACAAGCAAAAAAATAAGATTTATTAGAAATGCCTTTGGGGAATTCGACAAAATATTTTACAATAAATGTCATATTTCGCCTGCTGAGCCTCAAAAAGAATTACCTGCTTGTACATATATGTGATCTACATTACGGTGGATAGGTTGCCGAATCAGAACGCATGTAGCGTAGTGGAGGAGACAGGTAAGAAAGAAGTAATAAACAAACATTGTAAGTGTAACTAGAATATTAGAGGAAATAGGTAGGGACTTACTCACTGAGCGAAGGTTAAATTATAGATAATATCTATTCAATAATTTGAAGCAAGTGTCGTAAGCGATGATGTTGAAAAGGTATTTAGTGCCATAGCATGTTATGGCAGAAGAAATCGTGAAAATAAATTAGAGAAGTCTAGTGTAGAAACCTTTGATTTAGAATGTCATTTTCCAACGAACAATAGGTGATCAGCATAACTTTAACCGACCGCGCTCTTGGGAAACCGTATTTTCGATTTTCTATTCCGAATAGAGTATTGTGTAGTCGTCATCTTGTATAAACTTAGTGCGTGGTCCTCCTTGTTACTAGCAGGTCGTTTCGAATGCACAGGGAAAATATTTCACCCTTAGGTACTCAATCTCCTTTATCTTTCTTAATATCCTCTTTATTACTTCAATTTTTAACATATTAATTTACATATTATTGGCCATAATTTAGGAAAAGTCATTTTTTGAATTCTCATGCCTGGTTTGAATCACAACTTTCAGATAACTTAATGGTGTTTTGAATTTTAATTTGTTTATATATATGAATGTGATTACACAAAAAATCTAAACCATAATTATACAGTTCTAACACAGAATAAATAAGACTTATTTACTTGCTTTTTCCCTACAACGTCCTAAAAAGAGGCCAGTGAAGCTGAAGATATGGCTTTCACTATTCCACCGATGAAAAAATAAAAATTGCAAGCTTTTCAAAGTAGTCGTAAAGCATATACATGAAAAGAGAAATAAAACATTCGATCGATTAACTATGGTATTTGGAAAAATGTGGAAGAAATGTTTTCCAGATTTGTTAAATATAATTAGGAAAAGAGAGAAATATTGAAGGGTATGTTGGAGGAAATAAGTTAAGAGCCACTTTATACCTGATGAGAGCACGCAAGACTGGAAGTTATAAATGTAAACATGAGATTTTTTGCAACACCGAGGCACATTTTTAAACGCCAAACGACAGAAGTTACCATAGTCACGTCAATATGGATGGGGATTAATGCATCCTGAAGTTTGGAAATTAGAGGAAGGAAGGGAATAATAATACAAACGTTTCAAAATTGGATCACACGACTTTTATTTTTTGTTTTGTGGTCATTGTATATTTTTATGTTCTACCAAAGTTTTCTCTTTTATACACACAATAAAGGGACTGCTTCTGTGGTCACAAATGTGGCTAAAGGTTCCTTTCGAAACGATGTAATATTTCGTGCCCTTACGTATACTTGCCACCGATTATATTTTTACCGCTTTGAAAAAAACTGATCCCTGGGCGTCCACGAAGGTAGTCGAGAGGGGATGACGGACGGATAGGTTGAAAGTGAGAGAGGTGCTCGAGAAGGGCGGAGGGGGGTAGGCACCCCATTCGGCGGAAGGACCGGTTCGAGGGACAACGGCAGCACCCCCTTCCCTCGCATCCCCCTCCCTCTTGCCGACCCCCGCACGCCCTCTCGACCGCTACCCCGATCCCCGGCCCAGCCAGCTCCCACCGCCGAGGCAGCGCGGCGGACTAGCGCACGCATTGCCTAGTCACCGGCACCTCTGCGGCAGGAGACTTCAACGACTGCCGCAACTCACCAACGGAGCTACAATCATTGACAACATGACCACCCCAACTATTCACACAGTGAAACCCAGCCCATGCCCGCACCCCGTCCTCCGCACCTCCCCGATGCTTCAGCCACCCAAATAAGCTCGCTCCTCCTTGCCTGGGATGATCGTGTGAGTCGTCTGGTCGCAATTCGTCAGTCATCCATACCTAATACCACAATTACTCATGATGTATCTCCCCCACGCTAGCGAGAGAAACAAAACCTCCTGACAGTGTTCGAACAGAATGAATACAGAGTTTATTCTAAAGACCTCCCGGAAAATAGAGAGGAAACGCGACATCGCCTTGAAAAGCACCGTCGAGACAGATTAAACAAAGAGCAGAGGCGTACCACGCTCTTACGTCATGCGTTACCGGTAATTTAATGCCAGAGTCCTCGCCAAGCACGACGTAGTGATGAGATTTCCAAGTGACGAACAAGGCTACTGATCTCCTTTGAAGCTAACGAGATCAAAGCCAAACATACAATCACCAGGGTGTGTACGAAGTGAAGTGCAAACGCGGGAAATCGTACGCTGGCCAAACTTCTAGAACATCATATGTAGATTTGAGGAACATCAAAGGGCAACTAATAAGAAGCAATCTTTCCACCGTGGCAGATATTACCCGGTGAGCACCAGGGGGTGGCATAAAATTCAAAGGAAGCACAATCGAGGGGAATGAAGTACTTTTCTCGGTTGATGCGGAAGGCGATAGAGATCGCAAAGTTCCGAGATAACTTCCTTCAACCGGGATTCAGGATAATAACTTACTATCCTCAAAATTTCTAAAGAAATACAAATCAAAGCTTCACATTTTATCCAAAATATGTTGATACTGTACATTTAGGGGAAGCGCACTGCTGAACTAGACAAGGTCGCTGACTTATACATTACCGCAAAGGCGTTTCACGCTGAATCCTTATTATTTATTGGCGCTTACATGAGGATGGGGTTTTCCAGCGAAAGCTATGCTTTGTGTCACACGTTAATTTCACTCCGTGCTTGTAGCGTCCAAATTAAGTATTGCTTTAGAGTTTGTCACTAATTAAAATATCAGTACTTGCAAATAATGGTTATGATTTTTACATCTCACTTGTGCTACGGTGCTACTAACTAACTACATCGATACGCATGGAGGACGAGCTGCTAGCAGTGCATGGAATAAAATATGGGTCAGATAGGGCAACTGCCACAAAATAGCCTAATTGCCTCGAGCCTTAGCCTCGTATTATTTATGTTATTTTTCTTAACTTTATCGCTTGCAGTTATTTAGACAAACGTTTTATTGCTGACGGTAACAATGGTATCTTTCGGTACCACGACTGATTTTATGGATCTTATTATTCTCATTATCTTTATTACGGTACTAACACTGAGAAAATAATTTTACACAATTACGGAATACCCCTTCATTTTATTGGTACAAGGAATTTAATCTCTCAATCTTTCACTACGCCAGCAATTTCCAAGCTAGTACCTCTAATAATCTGCACACAATATTATGTTTTTCATAAAATTTTTCTCTAATTCCCTTTCCCGTTTGCTGCACACGACCTAATTTGGAAATCAAATTGATACTCTACAAGTTCGATATATTTTTAGCATATTAAACATGAGACCTTATTTTTTGCAAATCGCTTACACTAAGTAGCGTTAAAACTTTAAACCTCTCGTTATTTCCTCATTACATTTAATAAATGCTAACATATACCTATGTTTCTACAAATTGCCCTTACAAGTATTCCCCATTAATGACATTGACTCTCTTGACATGAGAGATTGTTTACATAATTGCTCCGGTGGTAATTTTGATTTGGTAGACTTTCGGGAGCCATTTCCCAACTACACAAATTTATTGCTTCGCAGCTGTTTCATTTCAACTCAATGGCCACTTGCCGCTATAGCGATGCTTTTCATTAAGCTTATCCGCTTATTCTACTCGGAACATGAAGTTAGCAATATAAGAACATTTGACCATCTCTCATTAAATCGATTATTCATCTATATATGTTTAAGGGAACATTTTACGCAATATGCAGTCGAATAAGAACATTGTTTATTGTGGGATTGTTACCTAATTCTTATTGAATGACTACATATCCTGATTGCATGGATAACTAGAGGAACCATTTAATCTTCTGTGGTGATTGTCAGCAATTTGCTTTTTCTTACAAAAAATTTTAAGTGTCAAGGAAATTTCCTCAATTGGGTATACTTTGCTAACTTGCAAGTTAACAAACTATAATAAACGCTCATTCGTTATCACCATTTCCTCATAAAGGAAGAGACTTGTAATGGTAGCCTCATATCTTGCTCCAATGCTGTACTTTTCAATTCCTTATATGTTGTGACTGTCATAGTACTTTTTATACGAGGGTCATCCGGAAAGTAGTACCCGTTCGTGCCGCATGAAGTGCTGACGACGCGAGTAGCCGCTGGACGAGATCAGATAGCTTCAGTGGCTTGTCTGCCTTCTCTGAGCCAAGTTGCGTGACGCTAGCATTGCCTGTGTTGTTTCTGTGATTGTTTACAATGTTTAAAAAAATTGAGAACGCCGCCAGTTGTGAAGTGAGGGCAGTGATTAAATTCCTCAATGCAAGAAACGTTCGCCCATGTGATATTCATCGCCAATTAAAGGAGGTGTATGGAGACAATGTAATGGACGAGTCTTCTGTTCGGCGGTGGTGTCGCAACTTCAACATGGGGAGGGGGAACACACACGACGATGAGCGTTCGGGGAGACCGTCTGTCATTACAGACCAACTGGTGAGCTCAGTTGACGAATTCGTGAGGAACGATCGGCGCGTCACAATTGATGACATCTGTGAGCATTTTCCCAATGTTTCTCGAACAATTGTTCATGAAATTGTTAAACACCATCTGCATTATGCAAAAATTTGTGCAAGATGGGTCCCTCGCATGCTTACAGATGAGCACAAAACCAAGCGTATGGCTGCAGCACTGACGTTTTTGGGACGTTATTCTGATGAAGGAGACTCTTTCTTGACTCGCATAATTACTGGTGACGAAACATGGGTTTGTTATGCATCACCTGAGAGTAAACGACAGTCAATGGAGTGGCATCATGCTCATTCACCAAACAAACCAAAAAAATTCAAGACAGTTCTGTCCACCAGGAAACTCATGGCAACCATTTTCTGGGATCGACGAGGTGTATTGCTTATTGATTTTATGGCCCGTGGAGACACTATTAATGCCAATGCGTATTGTGAAACATTAAAGAAATTACGGCGGGCAATACAAAATCGGCGGCGAGGTCTATTGTCTACTGGTGTCATTCTCGTTCATGACAATGCCAGGCCTCATGCAGCTGGGATAACACAAAAACTTTTGCAGCAATTCAAATGGGAAACTTTCGACCATCCACCGTATAGCCCGGACTTGGCCCCTTCAGATTTTCATCTCTTTACAAAGCTTAAACACTTTTTGGCAGGAAAAAGATTTGACAGCGATGAAGAACTTAAAGAAGGAGTGACCCTGTATCTCAATGAGCTGGCGGCGAAGGACTATGCAGCAGGAATACAGAAACTTGTCACACGTTATGACAAATGCCTTAATTTGCTTGGAGATTATGTTGAGAAGTAGTTTAAAGTATCCTCTTTCAAATAAAATTTTTTATGTTTGTTAATATTTACTTTTGTGTCTTTATTTCACGAACGGGTACTACTTTCCGAATGACCCTCGTATTGTTCAGAAACTTCTTTATTGGCCTTCATCTTCCTTTTTTTCCATGTAATTATCTCTCCCCTATATTTTCCAGGAACTTGTTCTTGTTATACCGCAGCACATGACAATCGATTAAAATTTTCTTTTTCATTTCTTTCATTAAATTCCTTTCCTCTTTAATCTCTCTCAGTACTTCCATGTGACTTTTCTTGTCTATCCGTCACGTTCTTGTTATCCACCTCAAATTCCATATTTCCATTGCTTCCGACCAACACTTTTCAACAAGATTCATATCCGTATAAAATTTTACGCATAAAAAGGTTTCTACATATGATTTTCTAATCTTCATCTTCATGTGCTAATTTCTTTAATAATTTTTTTTTATTTTTATTTGCCTTCTTTGCCAAGTCTTTCCTTCTTTCACTGCAGAGGTGCAACTCTTATCTCTTGTGATAACGCTTCCAAGGTAGCAGAACTCTTCCACTTGGTTTAGCCTTGATTTTCTATTATTAAATTTAAAAGAAGTCCTCTCTGCCTAGAAACTACCCGGATTCTAGTTTTGGTTTTCATACTATTGGATTTCATTGTCCATTTTTCAAAGATCTGGAGAGGAATTTCAAGAAACTGTAACAGTAACTTTAACGGAGTCACCCGCTATGTGTACATTATAATGCAACAATTTCAGAGAGTAAAAATCATTCGCCTTGACCGGGATTCGAACCCGGATCCCTCGATATCCGGCCGAGTGCTTTAACCACTTAAGCTACCGAGACGTCCTCTTACACTCTGAAATTTTGGGGGCATCAAAGAAACAAGATGTTATGACGAAATACCGTACATACAATGTCACAGGCATTCGTAGTCGTGCGCGACGCGCCACAGTCCACGATGTTAATAAAACCAATTTTAAACACTTAGGCTGTTCATACCTTAGACAAATTTCAAGAAACTGTAACAGTAACTTTAACGGAGTCACCCGCTATGTGTGCATTATAATGCAACAATTTCAGAGAGTAAAAACGTCAAGGCGAATGATTTTCTTTTATATTCTTAAATTGAATATTCCTTATATTGAATATTTTCCTCTGAACTACTGGAGGGGTTGAGAAATGCCGCTGAGGTCTCATTCGTGAGTGAAGGGAAATATCCATCCACATCCCCTCGTGGTGGGGGATGGGTACCTAAGGGTGGTTAACGCGGTACTGGAGACCGAATGAAAGTCGGTATCAACATTTTCTTCCATCCTGCGATGGATATGGGACATATCTACCGAAGATATTTCCATAGAGGAAATTCTAATTAAGAGGAAGATGTTAGAGCAGAGAATTATATGGAAGAGTACAGGAGATTAAAATGTAAGTTAATTGAGGATGAAAAGAAGAGGTAGACAAAAATTTTGGTAAAGGAAATGAAGGGCCTAAACGTTGGAAAGGGTATATTAAGGAGCAATACCATGACGGACATTTATCTATAAGAGGAAATAATATTGAAATTAGGAACAAGACAGGACTTTGGACCCCTATTCTTGAAGAGGGAATGTAAGAGTGCCCTTCAATGGAAAGAAAGACGGTTTGAATAATGTGCCGGTTGAGATATTTAAAAATCTTGGAAATAGGATGAAAGTAAGACTTAATAGAGAATGAAGAAGACCTAAAAATAATGTGGAAATGTTACAA
Organism: Hetaerina titia; assembly: GCA_037158775.1. NCBI lineage: Eukaryota > Metazoa > Arthropoda > Insecta > Odonata > Calopterygidae > Hetaerina > Hetaerina titia. Next base: position 15,395,108 of record CM073779.1, read on the forward strand.
TAATGGGGACATCCAATTACTTTGTAAAAAGCATTACTGTAGTGATACCAATTGCAGGGAAAGTAATTATTCCATGATTTACAGAACAATTGCTATTAAGTCATATGCTTCCAAGGTTCTTTTTCATACAGTATGGAACTAAATAAAAAAATGTGGGAGAAAATGTTGGAGAAGAAAAATCTTACTTCCGGGACGTAAAGGAATGAGAGAAGCTATTATGGCACTGCACTTGATCCTAGAGAGGAAGCTAGAAACGTTCGAGAAAGTTTCTTTCATTGATTTTTACTTTAGTTTCACTGATTTGGAAAAAGTATTCGATATTTTAGATTAAAAACTTTTGTCGTCCAAAAAATTAGGAGAACAGGAATTGACTACAAAGGGAGGAAGCTTATACTTCAGCTCTACTAGAATCAAAGCACTTTTGCAGAAGTAGGGGGATGTAAGAAAGAGCTATTATTAGAAAAGGAGTAAGACGAGGATGCCCACTTTTGCCATTTCTATGAAACTGACATAGTGAAAGGGCAACGTAGACAATGAAGGAGAAGGCTGACGGTGTAAATCAAATTGAAGTAAAGATACACTGCATAGATTTATACATGATATTGTGACCATAGCAGAAAAGTAATCCTATGAATAGAATGCTCAAAATCCTCTCCAGATAATGCAACAATTTCAGAGAGTAAAAATCATTCGCCTTGACCGGGATTCGAACCCGGATCCCTCGATATCTGGCCGAGTGCTTTAACCACTGAAGCTACCGAGACGTCCTCTTACACTCTGAAATTTGGGGGCTTCAAAGGAACAAGATGTTACAAACTCTCGTACGTTCTTTCAAGAACTGTAACATTAACTTTAACGGAGTCACCCGCTATGTGTGCATTACAATGCAACAATTTCAGAGAGTAAAAATCATTCGCCTTGACCGGGATTCGAACCCGGATCCCTCGATATCCGGCCGAGTGCTTTAACCACTTAAGCTACCGAGACGTCCTCTCAAGACGTCCTCGTCCGGTCCGGAACTGAACTAAGAAAATAAGGATATTTGTCATTAGAAATTACTAGATATGTGTAAGATGAGGAAGACATGAAACGAAATATCAGATTAAAGAGTAGCCATAATCGTTTGGTTATTCACCGTCATGATTCATCACGTGAACATTAATTATGCATTGGATGGTAAATAAATAAGTGATATTCAAAAAAGATACCTGATATAAAATGGCGTGCAATCATTAATTTGGAAGGAATGGAACCATTGTAGCAATCAAAATACTGACAATTTCATGTCTTGTGCAACATCATATCAGACAGATGGTGGCCTGAAAAACCAAAGCCACTTCCCCTTGCGGTAGCTTGCGGGGTATTGTGTTGATGTAAATAAAATTAAGCCTCAGTCTCTCGATGCCAAGTTGTCATGGGCCCACTTGATAACCTTTCTTCATGACTTTCGGTGGCTAGTGACGCTCCAGAGGTTTTTTCTTGGACCTCTATTGTTTACCATGTATACGTCAATATACGGATAGTATTATTCATTTTTCTAAGTACTATATTTACGAGGATGATGTAAAAATTCGTCCATCTATCCATTCGTCATTTAAAGAACTTCAATACTTATTTGAGTCATAGAATGCTGATAGCGGAATGACCCTGTCTGTCGATTGACCTAATATTTACTCTACTTATCCTACAGTGCTGATATTCGTTCTATTATTGACATTTCAAATATGACTGCCGTCAGTAAAATTTGGCTAATACAGAAGTACTTATTTTGGCTTTTTATTATTCTCAAGTCAGCTTGATTCTGATCGCATTCCGACTTTTCGTGTTAGTTGCTCCATTTATTTTATTTCAAATAAAAATTCGACACTTTAGGCTTACTCTCTCTTCTCATTTGGTATCGCATCATCATGTTCCAAACACGTAGCGAAATAAGATTCCTGCTTTTCAAAATGCTAAGATATATTTTCCAATGTGAACGAGAAATACTGTTGGAAGATCTTTTTATTTTTCGATTTTAGATTTATGTGAATAGTTTTTATGAAATAATTTTTGGAATTATTTAGTGTAATTGTAGCCTCGTTATTACAAAAATAAGGTTAATTATTTTATTACCATTAATATTGTCAATGCGCAAGTATTTTGGACAAACTGCGAGGCGACATGCGCGAAAAATTGTAAGATAATACTCTAATAAAACCTGTACACTTGGCTTAAAGTGTTACTCTACACTCATACAAAGCAGCAGTTGGTTACTTCGATTCGATTATGCAGGCTCTTACCTAAAAAAACTTTAATAATGAATGAATCGTTCTAGACGAATATTACATTCAAGGGATATAGATAAAATATCGGTATATCTGTCCACATATTGCCCACATATATATGTATACATATTAATTTGTAATCCTATAAATTTACGAGCAATTTATTCTTTTCCCGAAACAGCTCACTTTAGCAGTGGAGTATACACAAAGAAATCCTTTGCCAAATAAAAAATTACGTTTTGTTTCGTGACTTAATCAATGAATTAACAATTTAAGCAAAAAGTGAAAACGTTTCCATTCATAGACAAATTCTCCATTCACTTAACCATGACCTGTCAAGGTTTAGTTACTTATTTTCTCGGCGCAAAAGCTCTCCCTGAAACTAAGACTATAAAGCAGCTTTTCAAGTTGTTTGTGAAACCAGTGCGTTCCATCGATAAGGCATTAGTATAGAATGTTTCGATGTTTGCCTCACGGGAAGACTGGACATTTGACCAGAATGCGGATTCGAATTTGAATACGTTTTCAAATTCGTACCCGAATATCGATTCGAGCATAAGTAATAACCTCGTTGGTGCCCGCGAAGTTTAAGAAGTAGTGGGTAGCTCTCCGCGTAAAAGATGACTCCATGAACCCGTTCATTAACTCGAATGGAAGTAGTGTGACGTAGGTTTTTGTCTGGAGTTAAAAGGAGGCTTTCCACGAAGGATCCAAGGTAAGTAAAGGAGGAAGATGGAGCGGTCCGGTTGCATGTTGATAAGCTCCTCAATCATCCGGCCTCCCACCGCCCAATCTTGCCACCGCACGCCCCGCCGGGTCCTCGACGTAGTCAGGCCGTTCGTTCATTGACGCGACATTGGATACGCGTTGCCGTGCTGGGTATATTCGTGGATGGCACAGTCCAAAATGGCCGCCTTGTCATCCTTCCTGGCCGGACGGACTCCCATCGGAGGGGGCGCAATACTTTATATGGAGTCCGTGGCGAGGGCGATAGTCGTAAATTACGGGGGCGTAATGGTATATCTCAGGACGAAGTTGGGTCCTTATGAGCATGAACAAAGAGACTTCAAGGGGAAGACAGGGTGGCATTCAGAAGTAGAGACTCTTCGTCTTCAGGAACATAAATTATGTCCGGGAACTAAATAATCATATACCATTATGATTGTACAGAATTTATAATTTTTCAACGAGCCACATCCCCCGTATGCCGAGGCGCGCGATAGGACCGAGGAAATGTGAGTTGACTGCTGGCACGGCGTGTGTCGAGAGGCTTACAAAATATATTTTAGATGTAAAATAAGTAACTGAATTAATGTATTTCAAATAGAAGCTACCAAAGAAAATGTAAATATATAACAAAAACTTATTATAAATACAATTGAAAACGCAAAATAATTTCTTGGACATGATTTTTACATGTTTCAAGTGGAATTTGAATCTATCAATATTGGTAAACAATTTTTCGTTTCCTTTAATTCACACCAGTTTTTCATGTAATTGATCACGTAAGATTCGTGTTTGTACTTATTAGCTCATCCACCGTAGAATACTGTACAACGGAGCCGTTGACGTTGAGCTAATTATTATGTTATTATATGTATTCTACCGGTTAATACAGGTGTTGAATGTACACAGTCCATTAAACTCTGCCATGATATATTTACCTGCCGTTATACTAACATTACGTCATATTATTTAGTTTTGCTACGCGTGAGAGACCAATGCAGTTGAAATTGGTAGTCCGGATGGGGAATCTTCCATCGAGGACGCTGAAGGTTTTCAGTTTGAATTTTATGGGCTATTAAGATGCATAAATCATATTTCCAAACGAGAATATGAAGAGGACTTGGCTTGAAAAAAGAGTTCGAGGCTTGTAGTAGTGTCACCACAAGTGAGTGCAAAATTAAGTGAGCACTGCCTTTTTCCAGTGCCTCATCAGGAGAATGCGGATATTGATGGCATCGTCAACAATAATTGGTTTATGTTCATATTCGTTTGTATTCGTAAGTACGAAATGGCTAGATGAGTAAAAAATGATTGAGGAAATTGACTCACGCAATTTAATAAAAAAACCAGAGCATTAAGGATTATTCTCGAAAAAATTTTTTCGGAAAATTTTCATAGCTGCCATAACCCGCTCCTTCCGTATATTAGTTCGCTGTACATTTATTTGCCTTTTTGTGAGCTCAAGTGGGTTTCGTATGGACATATTTTTCTTAATGGGCTACATTAGTATGTTTTTGTTGGTTGTGGATGTAGTTGCATCCTATTTTAATGGTGGAGTCTTAGCACCCACTGCCAACGTTCTTGGGGGTGGCATGCGGGGATGTAGATAAAAAAATTCTCTAATTGAGTAAATGCAATTTTTATTTTTTCTCTGCGGTCAAAACTAAATTCATATATATATATATATATATATATATATATATATATATATATATATATATATATATATATATATATATATATATATATATATATATATATATATATATATATATATATCGATGATGCGGAAGTACTCACGAGAGCAATATAACTTTTGGACGGCACAATAGAACACAGAATAAAAAAGACAACACGTAAAAGGACACTCACACTGTAGATGATTTAAGCTTTCGGCCTACTCGGAGGCCTTCTTCAGGTCCGACTCTGAGTCAGAGTCTGACCTGAAGAAGGCCTCGGAATAGGCCGAAAGCTTAAATCATCTACAGTGTGAGTGTCCTTTTCTATCTAAATCTCTACTATCCAAAAGTTATATTTTTTAGGTAATCTACCGGTTAAGGTAGGTTTTTGGATGGACACAACTATCAAATAAACATTTTGTGACTCCCAACCCAGCAAACTAATCTATATCAGGTCCCTCTTCATCTCGGTGTACTTCCTTCCTCCCTTCATCCCGTCCAACAACCCTATCCTGTTCCTACCCTTTCCTCGCTTGCCCAACATTCTCCCCTCTATTACCCTCTTCAACATTCCACTACCGCTCAATACGCCTTTCATCCATTTTTCCTGCCTCCATAGGATTTCTCTCAACAAACCCCTCTCCTCCCCCACCATTTCTAGTACTTCCTCATTTGTTTTCCTTTCGGTCCATTTCACCTTCTCCATTCTTCTCTACACCCACATTTCAAAAGCATCCAATCTACGTCTATCCTCCTGCTTCAGCGACCACGACCACACACACACACACACACATATATATATATATATATATATATATATATATATATATATATATATATATATATATATATGTGTGTGTGTGTGTGTGGTCGTATATATATATATATATATATATATATATATATATATATATATATATATATATATCTCATATCATCTCCCAACTTAATGATTCCTCATCTCTTTCTTTCACTTCCAACATCTCATCATCACAGATCACTTTCCTCGATGTAAATATTTCCCTAACTAACAACAAATTTCTAAACTCCGTACATACTAAACCTACTAACAAACAACAATACCTTCATTTTAACAGCTGCCACCCCTACCACACCAAACGCTCCCTCCCTTACTCCCTCTCTATCCGCGGGCACCGCATTTGCAACCATCCCGAATCCCTCAACAAATACCTCAACAACCTTCACCATTCCCTCCTCCAACGGGGATACCCAGATTCTCTCCTTCACAAAAAATCCTAAAACAATCCTACACCCCCAATCCTCCCTCAACCACAGACTCCCACCCTTTCTCAATATGCACCACCTACTTCCCTGGCATCCAGTCCCTTAAATTAATCCTCAAAGACCTGTACCCCATCTTCAAAAATCACAACGTTTCGTCCAGCCTTCTTCCTAAATGCCCTTCTGTTACCTTCAAACGGCCCGCCAACCTATCAGATCTCCTCAAATCCACCAAGCCTCTTTCCAAATCCCCTCCCACCCCCAGAATCACACCCACTCCGTGCTTGCGAGCAAGATGCAAAACTTGTCCTATTTTCACCACTCCACCCCTCTCCATCCCACCTTTTAACTCTCTCCCGCCCTTCCCCCACTCCTCATGCACATCTCAGAATGTAATCTATCTTCTGACTTGCAAACTCTGCCCGGCATTTTATATAGGCTAGTGCTCTACACCCCTGAACCTCAGGGTGAACAATCATCGCGCCTCATGTAATCCCTCCTCCCGTCCGCGGGTCTTCCCATCCCAAAACATGCCTCCCACCACAAAACCCCCTTCAACCACTGTTACAATGTTTCCGTGCTAGCATCCCTTCCCCCATCCGATAACCCTATAAAATTAAAAACAATGGAATTTGCATTTATATGGCTGTGTAAAGCCTATCAACATCCGGGTCTCAATGTCGTTCACTAAATGGGGGGGTGGGGCTGAGATGGATTGAGGTGGATTTGTTTCTTGCGAGGTGGTGGGACAATTTATTCATCCGCATATATTTTGTCATCCTTATCCTGTGTTGTGACTTGTCAAGCCCTTATGATGACTTGTTGAGTTGATGCCTTGGTCATGGGTGTTGTGGGATCTGTGGATGAATTGTTAGTTTTCTGTGTCCCTTGTTACTATTTCCGCATCCTCCTTATTCCATCTCCGTTCCCCTCTGGCCTCCCTTTCCCCCTCCATAACCTCCTCCTTCACCCCTCTCCCACCACCTGTTCCCCGCTCCGCTTTCTCCCCCTCCATATACCCCTCCTTCACCCCTCCCCCACTACCTGTTTTTCCCCTCTCCCTCGTCCCATACTCTCTCTGCACCGCGTACCCTTTTCCTTAGTCATATCTTATCTTCCGAAGAAGACGGAGCTCAAGTCCGTCGAAATTATCAAGATATTATTGTGAGTGTTCTTTTTATGTGTTCTCGTGCTGTGTGTTACTGTCTAAGTTTTTTATTCAACACTTCCGTGTTACTTCGAAGAAATCATATATATATATATATATATATATATATATATATATATATATTGTTAGTTCCTATTCGAAAAAAGGCAAAATCTATATCATGTGAGGATTACAGAACAATAAGTTTGATATCTCATGCTGCAAAGGTTATTCTCGGGATCATCAACAAAAGGATAGAGAGTAGGGCAAGTGATCACTTAGGGGATGATCAGTTTGGATTTAGAAAGAGGAGAGGTACGCGTGATGCTATTGCAGTAATGAGATCACTAATCAAGAGGACTATAGAATGCAATCAGGACGTATTTGCCTGTTTCGTAGATTTCGAAAAAGCGTTTGATAGAGTGAACTGGGAAAACCTAATGCGTGTACTGCAGAAAATAGGAATGGATTGGAGGGATAGGATATTAATCTGCAACCTGTTTATGTCTCAGAGTGCTCAGGCGCGAGTCGGGAACGGAGAGTCCGGATGGGCAGTGTTAGGAAGAGGTGTAAGGCAGGGTTGCCCATTGTCACCGGTGCTGTTCAACGTATATGTGGAGGAAATGATTAATGAGGCTTGGGAAGAACTGCAGGTAGGAATAAAAGTCGGAGGGGAATTCGTAAAATCGGTTAGGTTTGCTGATGACCAAGCATTAGTTGCTCAGTCAGCCAAGGGGTTGCAAGCATTGCTGAGTGTATTGGAAATTCAGTGCAATAGATATAGAACGAGAATTAATTTTAATAAAACAAAGGTTATGCGATTTTCCAGAAAGAAAAAGGCTAAGGTAAATATTAAAATAGGCGGGGAAAAAATAGAGCAGGTAGAGCAGTTCACATATCTCGTAAGTGTTTTGGACCAATAAGGTCAAAGTGGTAGGGACGTAAGGAGAAGAATTGCGCTAGGCAAGGATACTTTCTCAAGGAGGAGGGAGTTGATGACGGGGACGTTGAGTAGGGATGTTAAGACAAGACTCGTAAAAACTCTGATTTGGAGCGTAGCTATGTACGGCGCGGAAACGTGGTCGCTGAAGCAGGAGGATAGATGTATATTGGAGGCTTTTGAAATGTGGGTGTGGAGAAGAATCGAGAAGGTGAAATGGACCGAAAGGAAAACAAACGAGGAAGTACTAGAAATGGTCGGTGAGGAGAGAGGTTTGTTGTGAGAAATCGTATGGCGGCAGGAAAAATGGATGAAAGGCGTATTGAGCGGTAGGGAAATGTTGAAGAAGGTAATAGAGGGGAGAATGTTGGGCAAGCGAGGTAAGGGCAGGAACAGGATAGGGATGTTGGACGGGATGAAGGGAGGAAAGAAGTACCATGTATATATATATATATATATATATATATATATATATATATATATATATATATTACAAGGGTACATAAAATATGTCCCGGGATATTATCTACCAAATAAGCTAAACGTATGATTAGCAACTAAATTTGCACAATAAGTGAGACAAGTGTAAATCATATCTATTGAAAAGGGAAACCTGAATGTCCTTTGTGAGTAATTAAAAAAGTTTTACGTAATCATTTAAGTAGGAAACTAAGAATGCTGACCCAAACCTCACTCAGAAAATATTTTTAAATGCATCAAGCGTGAGGTACGTTTATGAAATTTTTTCACTCAATTTCCAAACGGGATAATAAGGAACCAAAAGGCCGCAGAACACATTCAAAACGACGCTAAGGACACAAGAAAGTATTTCCTAAATCAGCACGACTAATTTGAAAATTAATGAAAAAATTCAATGAAGACGTCATAACGTTGAGTTAAAGAATGTAAATCATAAAGCTACGAGCAAAGTTTATGTAAAAATATCTAGGTGCCTTTGAAAGGAAACTTTTTCGAATGCTTAGAGAATGCCATAAATTCAAAATTGTTCTTAAAGCTGTGAAACAAAAGGATAACGACCAAGAATGCAGGAAAATTTTTCAGGGTAGGAAATAACAGTTTTAAGAGAGAGCGTAAAAAAAATCAATATTAAAAATGTTTTTCAGCTCATCTAGTCCATAAATATTGGGATTCAAAACGAAACCCTCGAAAGAACAGAAGATAACGTGAAAATGTATACATTTAATGGCTATATTTGACGCGTTTTTTTCAGTCAAACTTGTAACCTTAGGGTGACTTCAAAGTTTTTAAATTATCGGTTGCATGACTCAGAGCAGCTAAAATGTTGCTGTAAAAAATTAAATTAACGGCCAGATACATTCTAGGTATGGTATTATTTGAGTAAAAGTACAATTTTGAAAAACTCCTCCACGGCAGAAATGAAATATTGTTGTTCATATAATGGAGTAGTAAATGATAGGTAGTGATTAAATAGGCCTAATAGGTAAAAAGAATGCCATTTTTCTCAAAAGAGATTTAAAAAATTATCAAATATAATGTCAATTTTCCATAAGTGTAACTTTGATCAGTAATTCCCAAAACATATGCCTTGTCATTATTATTAGCCTCAATCAGCATACATGAACTCGGTGAAAACCATCATTAGGATAAATATTTTTTTAGATGCCCGCTCAACTTTCATAGTTAAGCAACCCAAAGAAGAGTAATTGATCTAAAACATTAATGTATATTAACTGAAAAAATATTTTACATGAATACAATACCGTGGACCCTCTAAAACCTTCAGGGTTCACGGTAGTCCAGGGGAAGAGCGTCGACCGGACCGGAGACCGTCGAACGACTGACCGGAGAGTTCGATTCCTTGGTACTCTTAGCTCCACCCAAGCTCTTTGATTTTCGGGTACTAGATCTACCTGAGAACCCGTAAGCGGCATAGTGAAAGGGACTGGCCCCCCTGCCCTGATGGACAAATTTCGCTCGTCATATTTTCACTCGGGTTTGGTACTGGTTCAACTATGACCTATGTTTTTGGTTTTACATACTCTAAATTACCTTGAAGTACTCTTCCGGTAGATCAATATTAAATAATGAAGAAATACGTCACCGAAGAAAACTAGGCCATGACCTACGAGAAAGACATTGGTTGGTTCAAAAGCGGTCTAATGGAAAATCTAGAAATATCGGAATTAAACCCAATGACTTTGACAAAAGCGATCAACTCCCAAAATTAAGAAAAACAGTGAATTCTCATCTTAGAGGAGAAAAGAACCTTCATAAAATAGTGTTGAAATAGATTTCCACTATCACTTCCAATTTTTTTATTTTGCACGGTTGAACCAAAAGCGCCTGTTTGAGATGCTGGGAGTAGACCGAGACAGGGAAGGGTTCAGAGAGACGCCATGGGCCCCGCGCGCTAAGGGAGTCTTATGTCCCACGTCATCGAAGTAATTGGTTCTCTTTCTTTATCCACCGGCTACCCTGTTGATGTGTCGAGAGAGAATCAGTGATCAGTATGGGTGGAAGTATAACAAACTCTTTAATGGAATGGATCAGAGATCACTCATCCTCCCATTTTCCGACAACATAAGCTCTATATTTCTCATGTATAATGCCCTCCGCCTGAATTCCTAATTAGAGGAAAGTGCGAGTGGAGCCGTAGAGTGGAGAGGTTGATGATTAGGGACCAATTTCCTTAGGAAGCCAACCAACACATCCCCCGGCTGAAAAAAATACGATTCAGGCCCGAGCGTAAGGGCAGTACCGTGCAATGGGCGTGGCTCGCCCCACGAGGGTCTCGGCCCGTCCACGCCGCCCACCATCATCGGGACAGGGGGAGGGCCGACCCCAGGCCGACTGTCTGGCGACGATCGCGTCGCCATCGGGAGAGGTCACACACAAGACGCCGGACGGAGAAGAGCATTCCAGCGGCGGCGGAGACAGTGCTCGCCGTTCATCCATCGGCTATCCCTCGCGGATCGGAGCGCAAAACACCAAAGCCAATTAGTATTGCTCCAGATGCATGTGGACGAGGATCGTGGAATACAAATTTGAATAAAACCACTTTGAGGAAATGTAATCAAAATATACAAGCGATGCGATTTTTCTATGGTTAATATTCCATTGGAAACCTCATTTAGAACTCGGAACTTAACTAATACATAATAACCCGAGAATGTTGACATAGCATGGTTTAGGATATAAGGCAAACATCGCATTCTCCAACGAACCCACCTTGATTGGATGGCTATGGTCAATGCACCTCTACATTCCCAGGTATTTCGCCCAAGAATGAATTCATTCGTCAATATACTGGTGTTACATGAAGAAAAAGGCTCTAGAACTAGAGAGAAGAGAGCTCTTGTGCGCCGCAATTTGAAATTTTACAGCATAACATAGGGGAATATACTAAATGTGTTATTTCAGCTCGGCTACATCCATCTATGAACACATGGAGGGTGAGTAAATTGGCATGCTCCGGTTCACAGGTGACAACATAGTAGTCGCGCAATGTATACATTTGTGCAAATTATAAACGTGTAAGCCTTTAGATTCAGGGGGTAAATCAGTTTTAAAACTTAAAAGAACATGGCATAGGATTAAGGGCAAACAGCTCAACAAACGGGGTGCTATCTTCGTAGGGGATTTCTATAATCCCCCCATAGCAATATAGCAAGTATAATGCATATAGCAAGAGGTAAGGACAAGGAGTCAGGCGAGTCACCGTCTCGTGTTTTTACGTCTTACACGTTAAACCAGTTTTTACTAACACTTAATAGAGGAAATAATGCACTAGATCTATTAGCTACAAATTAATCGGGACACGTCCTAAATGTAGCAACACATAAAAGACAGTGAACTTGGACAAGTGCAAGATAAACGAAATATGATTACTCAACACGATATTTAACATGTAAGTAGCTTCGGACGTGGTGACTAACTTTGTTGGAGTACATGATCGAATTACTACCTGCGGAGATACAGATGTTCATATTGTGCATGTGCACCTGGTGATCTAACGACTCTCTCACACACACTTGCGACAGATTCCAGGGTGTTCTATAGATGTTGCAGAAGAAACGATTGAAGACAGGCAACCAACTCTGAACAGTATGGGCCTAGTGTTACGGGAACACAATATGAGCATCAACACGAATCGTCATCATAATCCTTGTTTGTAGAAGAGAAAAGCTTAAAACGGATTAAAGATTCAAGTAGGGAAGCTGATTTTACGCATTTTATCTAATCTACCATAGTATTTCTGGGGCTGTAAAAACGTCTGGAACAATTTCGGTTCAGTGGCCTGCCTCAAATTCACGCAGTAAAATTAACCTGCATTTCAACCCGCATTCAACTAGTGGCTCCCATCCTAATTCTTCCAATAGTGTTGCGACGTAAGGAGAAGAATTGCGCTAGGCAAGGAGGCTTTCTCAAGGAGGGAGTTGATGACGGGGACGTTGAGTAGAGATGTTAAGACAAGACTCGTAAAAACTCTGATATGGAGTGTAGCTATGTACGGCGCGGAAACGTGGTCACTGAAGCAGGAGGATAGACGTAGATTGGAGGCTTTTGAAATGTGCGTGTGGAGAAGAATGGAGAAGGTGAAATGGACCGAAAGGAAAACAAATGAGGAAGTACTAGAGATGGTGGGTGAGGAGAGGGGTTTGTTGAGAAAATCCTATGGAGGCAGGAAAAATGGATGAAAGGCGTATTGAGCGGTAGTGGAATGTTGAAGAGGGTAATAGAGGGGAGAATGTTGGGAAAGAGAGGTAAGGGCAGGAACAGGATAGGGATGTTGGACGGGATGAAGGGAGGAAAGAAGTACACCGAGATGAAGAGGGATCTGATATAGATTAGTTTGCTAGGTTGGGAGTCACAAAATGTTTATTTGATAGTTGTGTCCATTTAAAAACCTACCTTAAACGATATATATATATATATATCCCTCCCATGGACTACAACCTTATCGTGGTGGAAGGGCTTGTGTGTTCCGATGACCCCTAGAGCTGTGCTGGCGGGAGTAATAATAATTACTCCTGGAAGGGTCACCTATGCCAGATAGGTCGAAGGTTAGGAGCCAGACGAAAGGTAGTCCACGCAGCGTCTGTTCCTCAGTGAGGGGGCTGCAATGGCGTCTGGCCCCAGTGGGGTGGCCATTAAGTGATGGTGTCACGTTAAAAACACTATTGAGGAAGGCAACGGGAAACCACCCAAATTATTATTCCCAAGAAAATAATGAAATAACGCAAAACAGAAATTGAATCTTTGTCACCTTTACTTTTTTAAGATGCAAACGTAAAATGTATCTCACAAAAAAACTCCAGTCAAATTCCTCTGTCATAAATGCTCACTTTCTCCTAAAAGAGTCAACAGATTGATCAATCAAAACCCATCAAATATCTAAGAAAAGTCACTTTAACCGTAAATGATTATCATTTGAGGTGAATAAGCGCCATGGGTTTGTTGGCGGAGTTAAGTTTTGATCCAGTTGTTTCAAGATATGGGCAGGATAACCCCAGTATTTTAGAAAGATACAGAGCAATCGAGTTAAACAGGCCAGGGGGAAAAGAAGGCAATAGCTGAGAGAGAAAATAGGCAATGTATGGCACTCCGTGGAGGGAGGCATATCTTGAAAGCGGTAGAGAGGCTAATGCGGAAGAAGGGCTGCAGGAGGAGCGTTGATAGCTAATCGGAAAATGTAGGTGTACGGAGCATTGCCGAATGATGGAAGAAGGGCAGAGGTTGCAATTTAGTTGAACAATTATATTACGGAATATACACGAGTAGAGTAGGATGGGGGATAAGAAGTCAGCTTTCGAGGAAGGCCAGGAGTGGTGGAAATGAAAAATATTTTATATTTGGGTCGATTGGAATGTGTCTGTGCGGATTTTTGGGTAACGAAAACTATAGGTAAAGGTTTGGTGGAATTCAGTGTGCCGCAGAAATGAGCGGGTCCTTTAAAAGTCATATGGGCATTTAGGTATTACATATATATTTTCTGTTGTTTTGTGGGTTGTAAGATGAGACCTTGGAGAATATGTTTAAGGGACTTAATTCTTGGGAAATAAGGTGTATAGATGAAAATAGAAGTGCGTGAAAGTTTCGCAAATTAATCATTATATTTTAACGGGACTCGAGGAGTCCGCGTTTAAGGAGACCATTGCGTAACTTGGTGTGGCATTCATCAAGAGAATTGTTTAAGACTCGGTGAAATGGGGCTCAAGAGAGCAAGTGGGAGAGAGAGTGTTTATGGACCTCTGCGTGTCAGTTTGTAGTACGGGGGGGGTGCCGTATTATGGGGGTGTTATTTTGTAACATTTCTCAAAATACATAGTAAATAAAACCTGTATTTCCATCTACTGTCAACGAATGCCTTCCATTCTAACACTGTCAATGGTGTCGTGACTACGTTGCTCCCAATAAATTTTTAAAAATTTCACCACTCCGCGTTGCACTCGATCTACCAGTCTAAAATTAAACCTAAAATGGGGTTCCCGTACACTTGCAGCGTTCTCTTGATAGGGACTAACTAACGCAAAATAACAGAGCTCCTTAACGCTCTCATTAAATTTCCCAAGTATCCTTTTTATATATAATTCTCTACTGTAGACTTGATTACCTCAAGGTATTACATCAAGGAAAGCACTAAAATTCCCTCAAGCTTCTCTACGCCTACGCCTCCAAAGCAGATAGCCTCACTGAGTTTTTCACCTCGTGCCTCTCTTCATGAACCATGCTGAACGGCTTTCTTAACAACCTTCCAGATTAAGACATCACAGCTTATCTTCATATTCAATCACAAACCTTATTTTACCATTAATCATAATGGTAAAACACGCATTATGCTATAATTTTAACTCTGCCTTATTGAGTAACACCAATGCAACCGTAGTTCCCCCGCCGAAATGATTTCTTCTTCATCCTAAAAATCAATTTCTTCAATCGATTAATTCAATTATTTTCTAACGACTTTCTCGAAGATTCTGTTGCCATTCGAAACACATTTTAACTCTTCCGGGTCATTTCTTTTGCCTTAGACTTTGCCTGCTATTGAGCGGACTGTCGCCTTCAACCGAAACCGAAACTCTGCCGGTCTTTTTATCCCACACGGACTTGGCTACCCTTCTTGACCTCCCCTTTCCCAAGACCCTCCACCCAAAATTTTCCCAAGTGTCTTCCCCTGGTACAAGGCACACATGCCTCACCCGAAACTGGCCAAGAGATGGCAAAAACTTTCCTTTGTGAGCACTTCCTCAAGGTATGGCATAAAGGACTCTCATTTCCAAGCACCCCAAGAATAAGGTACGTGATTACTTTTGCAAATGCTTTTAATTTCCTCCGCACCCTTAAAGGTGTCCCTTTTAGAATTCACAACAATATTCCTTACACTTAAATACTTACTACGTCTTTGATGAAAGAAACACTCTTTTTACCCCGCCAAGCGGATTCACACCAAACATACCGTGCAAATGTTCACCAAATGCCTTCAAAATAGGTATCCGAAGAGATATTCCTGAAACCCTTGAATCGGCTTTAAAACCTGACCCACCATAAATCATTTCCAATAAAAATTAGCATATAAAAACTCTTTCATGAGAACGAAGGTAGAGTTATCCTGGTGTCATACTCTACAAAATTGATAATATTTCTCAAGCATTCCGCCTACTCCTCGATCCCACCACAGACAACAGCCTCACCGACAACCCCATTCGACAACATATACGAGCGTGTTATTGTTACTAGTATTTACTCCTTTACCCTAGAAATCACCGTAACAGTTGACCATAACCTACAACCAGTTTTAACGTCCCTCCCCTACTCATTTACACTTCTTCCTAAGTCTATTATACTCCGTCTCAATCCCTAATAACACAAACTTAATTTATGGCTACCAAAAATGTTACTTCTCTCTTACATCCATTCAAACCCATTCAAGCAACTTTCTCATGGCAGATTTCCAGGCATAATTAGTATTTATGAAAAACTCCTTCACTGCCTACGAAAAATTTTTCTTCAGATGAAAGGCACGGCAATGGTACGGTACGACACTTGACTCCGTCTTATGCCAAGCACTTCATGAGCCAGCTCGGAAGTATTTCTCATAAACTAAATCTCTCTTCTGGTACAAATACGTTCACTATATATCATTCTTCTTTGGTCGCACGGACATGGAAAACTATGCAAACACCCATTGTAAATCTCAAATCTTCTTCCTCAATATCTTTCACATTTTTCATATCGGGCTCATTATTCAACGTTCCCAGAAATGTACATCTTCCTTTTAATAAATCCCTTAACACATTTTCCTCTTCAAAAAACCATGAACCATACCTACATTTCCGCAGTTATTACACACCTGTTCCGCAATAAACGCTTCATAATATTGTCCCAATCCTCTCCTGAACACAACATATTCAATGGATTCCCCTTCCAAATTAAACATACAAAAAGACTTCCACCATTTTCTTAGCAAACGCAGCTACCCCGGTAGAATTTCCCACTCAATAGGAAAATCCTACGCCATTCTGCCAGATACATTTATCGGATGGACTACCAACCGCCGTGATAGTTTCAACCTAATCACCACCTACTTCCAGGGCATTCAAAAAATACATCTGGTTGTATAGGAACTTAATATCATAATAAAAATAAATGAGTCCCTTCTTCCCCCTACGTCTCTTTTACGCGCCCCACAAATTTGCCCGAATTGTTAAAACCCACAAGATCCCCACTCCCACTCCCCCGTCCTCTCCTTCCCCCTTCCTGCGATCCTAACTGCACTGCAGTCGCCTAACGTGTTATTACTGCTTTTTTTCCACTTAAGGTTTTCTCCTCCAAACAAATTTCAATGGACACTTTTAATTAAAAATATCATATACCACCTGTAAAACCTCCAAACTGAGTTCATTGGCGAATGCACCTGCATACTCTCCTAAAGTGTCCACAATTTCTGTTACTTCACAATGAAACCTTCTAACTAACTTCAGACTAACCTTCCACAAGCTTGAACACACCGCTTCCGACTACCAATCACACGATACCTTATTTACCGGCACCGTATTAGATGTCCTTTCATAGTCAGAGGGTAACCTTGAGGAGTGAGCCCTGGAGTTGGCACAAAAAGCTACAAAGGTTTTTGAATTGTCCTGGTTCAACCAGTCAAATTAGAAAAAATAGTCATCTTTAAATCTCCTCTACCACATGGACAACCATTCATTCCTTTTCCTACGACAATTCCAATCCTAAAATATTTATCCTGTAAACATCAATTCTCTTCGTTCTACGGAGAACAAATTACCGTTGATGCGATAACTCTTTTTATCATATGTACTTTTTGTACTTTACACACACATGGATGCATAAATAAAACATACCCATCCACTAACACTAATTGTGTGTGTGTATATATATATATATATATATATATATATATATATATATATATATATCGGCTTCAGAATCATGCTGATTCTGAAGATGACGACCTGCCCGTTGAAACGTCACATATATTCATGGGCGTCCTTTCTTTGACTTTATACGTACGTTAAGCTTTGAACGAGAATTCATACAGATATTTATGTCGTCTAAAATTTGAAATT
Organism: Hetaerina titia; assembly: GCA_037158775.1. NCBI lineage: Eukaryota > Metazoa > Arthropoda > Insecta > Odonata > Calopterygidae > Hetaerina > Hetaerina titia. The sequence goes on from CM073779.1 coordinate 15,412,681, forward strand.
CACTCGAACGGCTGTTATCACTTTTAAAATGTATAAGTAGTTTATTTCTTCATGGTTATGTATCATACGAGAGTATTTGGAAACATCGGAACTAATATTTTCATCTAGTATCATCTTGGTGGTTAGATCTGCCAATAAATTTTCCTAAGAAACGCAGGGAAACAATTGTGTTCTTGTTCCTCTCATACAATAATAGTGTTTTGCTCAGTCCATGGCACAGGTTTCTTGGGTGACTTGGAAGTAGCTGTCAAAAATTGCTTTTCATCTTATCCTCAAAACCTGGAAAATGTCAGGATGAATAAATTATATTCAATTGGGTTTTTTACTATCAATATTAAAGTATGGACGTTTATTAAAAGCATGTTTTTGAAAGAAATGATTATTATCTGTAATAAACAGATCTCATGAGTTCAAGCCGCGCAATTTCGATGTGTTAGCGCATCGTAAATTCAAACGGTCAGGCAAAGCTGAGAGAAAGCATGACCAAAGACCACTTACGAGCTAATGTTTTGCGTATTTCAAATCAAAACGAGTAGCATTGTTATTTCCCATACATGAATTATTGCTTGTTCAATAGTTTAGCAGGATGTTACTTGAAATGTTTGGTTAAAATCATATTTTAGTTGACCCGACAATGAGTCGGGATATTGGAGAGAGGCAATCTCTAACAAACTGCATCAGCTTACTGCTTGGATGAGTGACACTCGGACGCATCTCGTTTTGCTGCACATAGGGCACAAACCATTTTTTTAAATGGTTTTCCATACCAATATTTTTTTTATACCAATTTTTTTTATTCCATTTTTTTATACCAATATTACCCACACGCGAGTGTTGAAGTGTTGACTTGATCATCTCTTTCATTTTTGATCAGGTTGATTTGGACGGGATCTATGATACATCAATATAAATACCCCGCGATCCACTAAAAAGGTGTTTTGCAGAGGGTGCAAGTATCAGGAGGGGAGGGTACGTGATAGGGGAGGAGGACATGAGTGAGGAAAGGAAAAGGGAAAAAATATGCAAAAAATTGAAAAAATATGAATCATATTATCTTTCAACTCCTTCGATGGATATGAATGAAATATTTCAAGCCGGATCCACGAGTCCGACCCTCATATTTTAACAATGTGGAAACTACGAAACTGCCACAAGAAATAACGTTTCAGCCCCTTCGAGAGTTCTTGTTCAAACTTTTTTTTCAGTCAAATTTAATTTACCTAATTTTCAACTTCAATTGGAAAGTAAAAATTGACATTATGTGGTACAATCCCGAGAAACTTGTCTTCAAAGGGAAGGTTAAAGTAAATTTGGGCTCATATTGGAATATTTTCATTTTGGATTTTAGTGTTTTAAGGGAAATATTGTTAATCAAATGGATATCATGAGTATATTTAAGATTGAGAAGGCAACCAGAGATTCAACAGAGTGCCCATCCGATTTGGAAGGGATCAACGCTTGAAAAACGTTCCGGACAAATTATCTCTTTTATTCATTAGATATTTAATCGGGAAAAAACAGCAAAAATGAGAGAATTCAAATCTGTTTCCATTTAAAGCCTGCGATCCCCACATATGGAGATTCATCAGCTAGATTAAGAAGTCTTGACTCACTTTCAATACCTAGATATTATCTATGGATTTATTCAACGAACCTTCTATTAAGTAAAGTAAAATACCCTTACAATACGTACATTATTGACTATTGGCATCCGTGTGTCCCGTGCCATAGGGTATATTTCGCCGTTAAGAGGCTATTTTTCGGATGAAGATTCAATATTAAAAGATGAGGCGGGAGAGCTTATTTTCAAAGACTCTTTGCTGTCCAACGCGAACGGAGTGAAATATTGTTCTTTCACGGAAGCGTAAACAGAAGAACATGTGAAAACCAAGTAAATTCCGCCAGCAAACTTTCTCTTGCACATGTCCGCTTAAGGACTGGGTTTTAATGAATAGCTTCGCTGGCTTTAGAAGCTCATAGACAGTTGACGGGAAAGACCACTGGCAGGCAAGCATCTCCTCAAAGACAAAACTATTCTCTTTCCATTAAAAAACAAATTCTACATCAGATTTCGTGTGTCGTGAAGGCTAGAGTGGATTGAGGCATTTCATGATTTAAACTTGTTCCGGAACGGCCTGCGTGGTACTCTATGTCTTATATTTAGATAGCATCGTCGGCTCATTCGAAATTTGTTTATTCGTAAAATATAGGCTCTCCACGGCTCATTCCCCGAGACGTTTGTACCCATTACATGTGTATCGCCGGAAACGCTCTGGAAACAAGCTTCGAGCCGTCTCGATGCCACGATCTCAAACCAGCTCAAAGAGGAGGGATGGGCCGGGCGACGCAGACCGTCCGTCGTCCAAGTGGAAACGGTTTAATACTCTCCGTGTCCAATAAATTTCTATCGCACGACACAAAACAGCTACGACCCCTCAGTATCAGAGTCTCATGAAGTATGGACAAGTCTCATGTTTAAGTATTCTTAAACTCCGGGTCGTAGCTATCAATCCCTCGGGTCCCCAATAACGATTTCATTCCGCTATCTCTGGTCGCCATCCCCCGTCCCACTCATCCGACTCCTTCCCCAAAAACCCTCTCATTCCTCTCTCCCGCCCTCCCATTCCCCCGCACCCAACCGAAAAAAATGCAACCCTTTCCTCGGACAACCACCTATCCTCGACAAACTATCATTCACCCACCCGCTCACGCACATGCGTGAAGAGATGGGAGGGGATGGGAGGGCAGAGAGAAGCGACGGCTCACCACGCACCGACACAGGCTCCCTTCCACCCGAGAGTAGGGGTGCGAGGGGGGAGTGGGCTGGTGTGAGAGGCAGCGCCTCGGGGAGCGGCTCGAATTTGGCCGAGGCGTGGGGTGGGTGGGTGGACGGCGTGTGTGTGCGCTCGCCGACTCTCATCCCCTCCGCAGCGACCCAAACCAGCCCCCCCACCCCCTTCTCTTCCCACGACGAACCATAGACCATGTCCTTGCCTGGTGCAACGAAGAATTCGACCAATAAGGAACGCAAAATTACCATCTCGCAGTCAAGTCCGTATATTTTATGGCATATATCTAATTTTATTACTAATATATAGGAATGTCTGGCTATTATGATGTATCACACCGATAAGGATAATAGCTTCTCAATTAAAGCGTGTCGTGTAACAATTCATATCATCCGGGGCATTAATTTAAATGCCATTAATTTCGAAGGATTGCTCTCTCCCTCACCGGTCCTACTTCTCTGTCTCTCCCTCTGCCAACATCTCTCCCTCATTCTCTTTTTCCTCAAGTTAATGACTATAACGTATATGGGTAAATTGGAAGCGATTTGAGGTTACCGTTTCTGCGTTGAAAAATGGATTGTATCACGCTAAGAAATAATACACCTGTGTGATGCTAATTCTTTAATACTTCTATTCACCATGAACGTAACTTGACCTTACTAAAAAGACTTTTTCATGAAACCATGGGGCAATTCTGTTGTTAGAATCCCCGTATAAATATTTCGACTCTGTAATTGAGTGGTCGTCTTCTGTCCTCTAGTAATTTTCTACTATATACACCTACATAGTACCCCGCAAGCCGAGGCAAGTGCGGGGAGTGTTCAGTCACCAGCCATGCATGCAAAATCATTTTCATTACACCTCCAGACAAATATATGTTCGACCATCCTCTCTAAAGAAGTAAATCACACGAAAGAAGGTACTTACATGTTATAATATTCTGTAGCAGGATATATTTAAATTATGTGGGATATTGTCATAAAAATAGGTCTTTTTAGCACGCATGCAGGCTATCGACAAATTGTACCGCATATCAATACTAATTATGCCTTCACGCCTGCGACCATTTTATGAAATCGAAAGAAACGAAAAGAACACAAAGTGAATATATTTTTGAAAATTTCCGTAATATTTTATACAATTTCACGTGCGTGCACACATCATAATAATGAACGGAAAGGTAGAGTCGGGAACTGAGCGCTCACTTAAGGGTACTTCTAAAACTACACGTAAAAAATTCTCTACAAACCTCCAAAAACATATGTGGAAGGGAGAGTAAGCACTAGATGGGGGTAGGCAAAAAGGGAGGATATGGGAGGGGATGAGAAAAGTATTATAAAAATATTCATCAAAAAGATACAAAAAGACGCTAATTTATAAACATGCTGGCGGAAAACCTTGTTCAAAATAAGTGTTAATTATGCCCACTAAAAAGTTCGCTGGTACACGAAAAAGAAGGAATAAAATTGAATCACAACCATTTATATGATAGACAGGTCATGAAGGCATTCCGAGACAGGTCATCCAGAACAAGAAAGTAAGAAGGTGGAAATTCTATTTGTTCATAGCCATGCAACTCCTCATCTCCACTAAATTCACAGGTAATAAATATGACACCTCGCTGTTGGCAGCAAACCTCGTGAGGAATCCCCTCCAAAGAGGAGCGACAAAGAAAAGTTAAATCTCATTTTTTTTGTAATTTCCAAAGTTAGTGAGGAAATTTAAAAGAAAATAGAATAAGTTGTTTAGAAGAAAATAGACCCCAAGAACAATAAATGAAACGAAAAAAGTAAATTTAAAAATAAATTGAATACTAATATTTAAAGTTTATCCCAAAATCATTCTACTCTTAGGTCATGGACCTAAAAGAGGAACGTCCGACCTCGTCTTTTTTATGTGCAGAAAATGAAAAAATTTCACTCAAGATATCAGTAATAAAAGTCTACTAACAATATAGAGGATATCGTGAAATTGGAAGAAGTCGAAAATAAGTCGTATTATTTGGGTGTGGAAAGAGCTCTCCACATGGTACATCACGAGAAATTTATTGCCAATCTAAGATGATATGGTATTAACGAGAGAGTGACCAATGGAATAAAGGATTACTTGCCTTTCTACCTCTACACACGAGGTAGAAACTCTTGGTACGAGGTACTCGAGGTACACACTCTCGTAATACCCCGCAAGCCGCAGCAAGAGCATGAGGCGAATGGTGTTAGCCATGCCGATGTCAGTGTTACCACTGGAAGAGGAAGTGGTATCTTTGGTAGCCATAAATAGGTTAATATATTAAGAGATTTAGACAGAGTCAAATAGACTTAGAAAATTGTGGGAATTTTAATGGAGAAGAAATAATGTGTGGAGCAAATAATGAGATTAATTAAAGAAATTCATAGGTTGGATAAAAAAGTGATAACGGGATAATGGGATAATAAAGCGAAGGAAATAGGATTTCATTGGTGTTCTCAATAAGGATAAGGTAATGGTAATGCATAATGCGTCTAAACTCTTATGGTTGATGATAAATGATGGTGTGTGACTGAATATGAAGGGAGATAGTTAAGAAGGCCGTTTCAAATGATTCTTGAAGACAGGCATGAAGCGAGAAACTACGTGATGCTCTCTACTTTGTGGACATGTATGCATGCGTGAGTTGTGTTGCAAATATTGGAGGACATTTTACGCGTAATAACTTTATGGGATATTTCAAAAGGGGAAGGTGGATAAAACAAGAAGAAATATACTGAGAAGAGGAAAGAAAACACTCGCAGGAAAGACTTGCTCGCTGCAGCACAGAATATGAAGAAACGGTGCAACCAAAATAAATATATTATTAGCACTATGAAGGCAAAGATAAAATTTTGAAGCATACGTGGAAGAGCAACAACTACGAGTGGTTGTGATAAATTTTTATAATTTCCTTTTTTGCATGAAAAAGAGCATACTAGAGTGAATGAATTTAATGCTCATTTGGAAATATAGTATATTTTCACTTAGCATGAATATGGATTTCTACGTCTTTTTGTTTTTTTTAAACGAATTCTTCCCTCTTCTTAACCCCTCACCCACATTATTTCTCCCTTGCGCCTTACACATCCCACTTGGTGCTTGCACTCCCTTCCACTCACACACGTTTGTGGTTGGTCGTTGGATATGTGTGTAGATTTAGTTTTAGAATAGTAATGACAAAACATACATACGTATTTTCATTTTTCGACAGTCAATTCACCTTTTGCGTCATCAACATTGACCTTCGACGTCAATAATTCTTACACTCGATTTTACGATAAAAAAATGAAAACATGAAAAATACCTCCATTACTGCAGTTACGGTGCATCCGACAGTAAATGCCCCACATGACCCTTTCTCCTTTCAATTCGGGGACAGTATGAATTAACGCCCCTTCCCCACAGTTACAGACCTACAGAGGACCTCCTCCTGCCGGTGCGAGAGGGGACATTCCTCATGAGATATGCTCGAGCGCACTGCCACAAATGAGCTCTCGGAATCGATCCCTTCTCCAGTTGGCCCACCGTTTCCGCTCCGACCCCTCCCGTGCACCCAGAAGAAGTCGGTTCGTCCGACCACTCCCTCCGCCGCCGACATTCCCCGAGACCCTTGGTGGAGGGCGGCCGGTGGATGTGACCTCGGAGGCCGAGGAGTGTCCTTTGCGGTCGCCGGTCGACTCGACGCCCCCTTCCCTCCACAAACGAGACAACCCACACCCAGCTAAACTATCGGCCGGACCAATTAAGTGGGTGGACGAGGGGGGGGGGGTTGGAGTCTGGGCAGGGGGGGGAGGCGAGGGAGAGGATTCCCGAGGTTGGGCAAGAGGCTGGAGATAAGGCCTTTACAAGGGAACAAATTAAAAGACCATAAAGCCCCTTCCAGCTCAGCCCCCCCTATTCCTCCTCCACCTAGCACATCCCCCCTCCCGCCGCCATCTCTATTGTCAAGGCGAACCTTTCTTTCTCCTCCATCCCGTCTTATTTGTTTCCGTTCCTTATCTAGACTTTATCCTTTGGGTTCGGAGGGGGGGTGGCGAGTGGACGGTTTGTCAGACAAGAAAGCACCATTTTCACTCAATTAAGTTATTTTATCTCACCGATGGGGAGGAAGCGTTGCGTGGCGATCTTGACAGGCGATATAAAACTTTTTCGGAGAGAGGGCGAGTGAGGGAGGGAGTGACTGAGGGGGGTTGGGTGGGCTGGTACGGCGGCGGGGAAAGGAGAGAGAGAGGAGGCGAAAGAGAGAGAGAGAGGATCGGTGGGAGTGAGAGTCTGGAAAGCACCCCTGCCATGTTAACTATTTCATCACTGGCGCTACCCGTACGCTCCTTTACCTTCCACCCCGATCCAGCCTCCCTCTCCGGGGGTCTCGTCACCTCCTTCCTTGACCGCCGTGTCGCCCTCCCAAACCTAATGTGCAGCAGAGGGGTTCGTCAAAATATAGGTGCTCGCTGGTGCAAGAGCAAAAGGAAATCTTAGCTCCGAATCACTCTGGTCACCTTCGTGGGATAAAGATGTTTTGAGGATTTAATATTATATCGAATCCACCACAGACCACCACGACACCACAGAAACCATAAAAAAGATTGTGAACGACATAAGAATGACCAATGAATATTAGTTTACCTAATTTTATTAATTTGTATTCGAAACAGCCAAGACGGAAGGGTGAATATTTCCGTGGAATAACATAAGGGTACTACTATATGTCACCCTAGGCACAACCCAGAATTCTGAAGGATATATATTTTTATATATATACAAAAAAAAGTTCTTCGGGGTAGTATACGGCGTTGAACTACTGACCTGAGGGCCCGGGTTCGATTCCCGGGTAAGCCTCCCTGGATACCTGCAGCTCCATCCGAGCTATGTGATTTTTCGGGTATCAGATCTTCCTGGGAAACTATAACCGACATAGGGAAAGAAACTGAGCCCCCTACCTTGATGTGTGAATTTCACCTGCCGTTGGGCTTAGTACTGGGTGAACTCTATCATCACCTACCAAACCAACCTTCGGGTTGATTACCCTGTTCATGGTTTATATATATATATATATATATATATATATATATATATATATATATATAAACCATAAACACGGTAATCAACCCAAAGGTCGGTTTGGTAGGCGATGGCAGAGTTCACCCAGGAAAAGGAAGATCCGGTACAGGAAAAATCACATAAATTGGGTGCCTAGAGTGCCTTGCTCGGGAATCGAACACGGTATCCTCCGGTCAGTAGTCCAAAGCTCTACCCCCTGGACTAACGCGACCCTTTATATATATATTTATTCTCCCTTCCCCACCCGCGCACCCCTCATTTCTATATCTTTCCGATGATCCAAAAACCAAACAACCTCGGTAGTCCGATTTTATCCTCCCGTAACTCCCCAGGAGAAAGAATCTCTGCATTTGCAGACCACTATCAACAGCCAATAGTCCACTTCGTACCGTTATTCACTAAAAATTCATACCATTTCCTGGAAAGGCTAAAATTAACCTTCCTCCCTCCAGATACATAGATTACCATGTCCGCCAATGATGCCACACCCTTTTATACATCCACTCCCCATTTAGAAGGTCTCTCCGCTCCTCAATACTACCTCTCCCAACGCCTTAATTCACACATAGCCAGCGCTGAACTTTTCCTTAGCCTTTCCAACTTCGTCCTCACCCGTAAATCCTTCTTCCTCAACAATAAATTCTACTTGCAGATCAAGGGTTGTGTCATGGGCAGCAGGTTCAGCACTTCTTATGCAAACCTCTTTATTGGTGTCACAGAAAAAATTTCCTGATAAAACAACCCCTGAAACCCATTGTGGCTCAGATATATCGATGATATTTTCCTTCTCTGGCCACATGGTACTGATTCCCTAAAAACGCTCATTTCCGACCTAAATATTTCGTCATCTATCTGCTTCAATTCTATCGTTTCCTCCTCCCATATAAACTTTCTATATATTAACCTTTTACTAATAGACAAACATTTCACGCATCTGTACCTATAAAATCGACTAACAAACAACAATACATGCACCATAATCGTTGCCACTCATATCACACCAAACGCTCCATTCCTAATCCCCGTCCTTTAAGAGGACACATAATCTGCAATCACCCCGACTCCCTTGATACAATCCTCTTCAATCTAAACCATTCCCTCCTACAGTGAGGTTCTCCAGAATCCCTCCTAAACAAAAGAATCCGAAGACATGCTTACGCCCCCAAACCTTTCTCCACCGAAGATACCTCTTTTAATTTGTACCACATACTTTCCTGACCTAGAGTCTCTGAGATCAATCCTAAGAACCTCTACCCTATCCTTAACAACCATAGTTCCACCACCAACCTTTTTCCAAGGGGTCCCTCTGTTTCTTTCAAACGCCCCGCCAAATTATCAGATCTCCTTAGATCAACCAATTTACTCCTTAAATCCTCTCCCCTTACCAAAGCCACTCCCATGCCCTGAAATAAACCTAGGTGCAAAACATGTCCAAGTTTCAAAACCCGAACCTCATCCCTCTCCCACCCGCTTTTTAACTATCTTTTACCAATTCCTACTTATGCACTTCCAGCAATGTAGTTGACCTTCTGCAGTGCCAAATATGCCCTGAATTTTATATTGGACAGTGTACCACACCTCTCAATATTAGAATCAATAACCACTGGGCTTCAAGCAAGAATTCTTCCTTGATTGGTAAGCCCCCAATCCCTAAGCATTCCTCCGAACACAACACTCCTTTCGAAAAATGCTATAGTGTATCTATTTGAGCATTCCTCCCACCCTCTGAAGCTCCATTAAAACACAAAACATTAAAGAACGCGTTAATCTAGCTCCTGGAATCACCCAGGTATTGATATTAGACATTAATCACCCCAATCTTCAAATATTTTCACCCCTCCTCCGCTCCCAGCACCTTCCACATTATTCCCACACTTCTAAAAACTGCCCTCCCATTTCTTCCCCTCGCAAAACTTTCACCACCTTCCCCTTCCATCCAGCGTCTCCAGCCCATTTTGTTACAACCTTTTCCTCAGTTCCTTTCTTCTCTTCCTTGATAAAGGTGGCTTTTCGACCAAAAATTCGAAAACGTGTGAGTTTCTTTTCTTTTATTATGTGTGTCTGTGCGTTTGTCTTTGTTTGCTAGTGCTTCATATACATTATTATTCACATCAATGAGACTTTGACAAGAGTTATAAATTATTATTATCAGGTAATCTACCGGTTAAGGTAGGTTTTTGGATGGACACAACTATCAAATGAACATTTTGTAACTCCAAACAAAACCCAATCCAGCAACCTAATCAACATCAGGTCCCTCTTCATCTCTGCGTACTTCTTTCCCCCCTTCATCCCGTCCAACATCCCTATCCTGTTCCTGCCCTTCCCTCGCTTGCCCAACATTCTCCCATCTATTACCTTCAACATTCCACTACCGCTCAATACGCCTTTCATCCATTTTTCCTGCCTCCATAGGATTTCTTTCAACAAACCCCTCTCCTCCCCCACCATTTCTAGTACTTCCTCATTTGTTTTCCTTTCGGTCCACTTCACCTTCTCCATTCTTCTCCACACCCACATTTCAAAAGCCTCCAATTAACATCTATCCTCCTGCTTCAAGGACCACGTTTCCGCGCCATACATAGCTACGCTCCATATCAGAGTTTTCACGAGTCTTGTCTTAACATCCCTACTCAACGTCCCCGTCATCAACTCCCTCCTCCTTGAGAAAGCCTCCTTCCCTAGCGCAATTCTTCTCCTTACGTCCCTACCACTTTGACCATATTGGTCCAAAATACTTCCGAGATATGTGAACTGCTCTACCTGCTCTATTTTTTCCCCGCCTATTTTAATATTTAGCCTAGTCTTTTTCTTTCTGGAAAATCGCATAACCTTTGTTTTATAAATTTTGATTCTCATCCCATATTTATCGCACTGAACCTCCAATTCACTCAACAATGCTTGCAACCCCTTGGCTGACTGAGCAACTAATGCTTGGTCATCAGCAAACCTAACCGATTTTATGAATTCCCTTCCGACTTTCATTCCTACCTCTAGTTCTTCCCATGCCTCTTTAATCATTTCCTCCACATATACGTTGAACAGCACCGGTGACAATGGACAATCCTGCCTTACACCTCTTCCTAACACTGCCCATCCGGACTCTCCGTTCCCCACTCGCACCTGAGCAGTCTGAGACTTTTACAGGTTGCGGATCAGTCACCTGTCCCTCCAATCAATTCCTATTCTCTGCAATACACGCATTAACTTTTCCCAATTCACTCTATCAAACGCTTTTTCGAAATCTACAAAACAGGCAAATACGTCCTGATTGTATTCTTTATTCCTCTCGATTAGTGACCTCATTACTGAAATGGCATCACGCGTACCTCTTCCTTTCCTAAATCCAAAGTGATCATCCCCTAAGTAATCATTTGCCTTACTCTCTATCCTTTTGTTGATGATCCTGAGAATATTTAATATATAAATATTTTTCATTTTATACACGTATATAATACATCATTATAAACTTATATTAGGATAGATGCAGATTCCAAAGACAGTTTCCTAGAGCGGGACTAAAACCATGTACACGGAATGCATGAATCTAAAATATAAAACAACGGTGTAACTACGTAAATTTTAAGGTAATTTTGGAAGAAGCATTTCACTCATTAATGATCACCTCTTTGCGGCTTTTATATTGCGATTGGTACGTGGTTAGCAGACCTGACACCTCAATGAATGACAACTATGGAAAGGGAAAACTAGTATACGCAACTTTATCTTCATTCTGAAGAGTAATCCCCCGTTTTGCGCTAACTTTTCACCTTGTGGCCAATTCATAAGCATGAGAAATATACCTTATATTTCAAAGCTTTATAAAGACATTCTCAGAGATAATTCATTCCGAAAACCCCCAGTATGAACATGACAAATGTTTTAGTATTCATATATACCTACACACTACCCCGAGAACCGTCACAAAGACGAGTGGCAGGGGATGTTAATTCATAAGCCAATTTTACTCCATTGTATACTCATTTTTCTGGCACCCCGTGAGTCATTGAACGGACATACATTTTATAATTTCACTAATAACTCTACTGACGCAGTCACTAGGCTGCATTCGACTTATTCAGTGCAGGAAATTCACAAAGAAATGAGATCTTTTATTTTGTTTACACGACGACCGAACACCCAGTACAAGGGTGAGTGGTGGCAAGGGTTATGGATTGAGTTAGCGTCTGTATTATTAATTGCCAAAGATGGTGTGAAAAGATATACATCTGTTGAACTCCTCCAAAACAGGACATAAATACTATGCTGTTACTACTCAGACGTTTTAAGTCAGACCCATGCAATAGGCTAATAGTCATAATTAACTTAGCTTTCGTGCCTGTAACCGTGACTCAATATTCTCCAAACTGAGAGTTGACTTCTTGCATGATTCTTTCGGGATGGAAGGAAGAGGGATCCGCAAGGGCCTTACGTTTCGTCAGCGGCCCTTATTTAATCCACCTTCATCTGCTCCTCTCGACTTGCTTTTCCCGGGAATTAAAGGCTCAGCGCTCACCCCTGAATCCTGATTACCGCATATGGGAAGTAAGGTTTGTTCGTATCCTGTTTTCTGCTACCATCCAAGGCAGACATTCCCTGAGTTTTAGGAAACATTTGACCCCAAGTACCTTTTTCAGATACATCTTTCCTTCGATCATTTATCCCCGAGGGAAAATGTGAATTTTGTCACTGTAAATTATTAGACAATTCATCCACTGAAGGATTAGTGTAATGCGGTGCAGACAAACTAGATACAATACACGATGCTGTTCAATCAATTAAATGTGTTAATGCTAGTACATGTTGGGATTTCATGAATACAATTGAGTTATACTTATGAGAAATATTCATAAGTCCTTGACTCTAGCTATGAGTTGAAAAAACATGGTGCAAATGCTTTTTTTGGAGTGGCATATGAGAAATTTTTAAATTTCATAATTTTTTTGCTAATTGTTTTTGTTAATTGTAGGTATAATTAAATATTTTGAACAATTTATAGAGGTTTTCATAAAGAATATTTTATAAGGTAGGATTAAGTTAAATTACCATTGCAAATTATGATACATTGAATAAAATTTGATTACTTAAAGAAGTTGCCCTAAAACAAGTTCTTAGGCCTGGGCTTCCCCGAAGAAGCAAGCCGACTTTTCAACGATATCAATCATAACAATATTTTTTTAAACACCCGTATTATGCGCAAAAATGAGACTGGAATAAAATGCCATAAAGGAGCATCTCTTGCGCAAGAAACTACTAAATTAGTGCAAAGTGGTAAGGTTGCAGTTTTAAGATGACCTAATTTGCTCAAGAGTTAAGTATGAACATCTGATGGCAATTTAAGTGGATAGCATTTACATATGTGTTTACGTTAACTTTCAATATAAATTTACGATAAATTTACGAGGTTTCTCAATTTTCTGGGGTACAGAGGGAATACTTTCCATAAATTGAACGCATTGTTTACGTACACACAAACATAAATGCAACATGATTATTAAGCTGTCTTTGAAAAAATTATTCTAATCCTCCATGACCTGTGGCTGTAACAGCATTGTTATCAATACTAAGACTAATTCCAGGAGACTGAAGATGAAATTCAGACGACTGGAGGGCTCGAAATAAATGAACTGGCCGCTGCCTTAACGGTGAGAGGCCTGGATCGGGCCCCGCGCAAGTTCGATGAAAACTACTAAGCTTTGGAAGAGCAGCATGACAGAGAATGTATCATCGTCAGGACAACACCGGGCTCCAAGATGCTCGAGACATACATGTAACTACGAAATGCAAGATACCATATGTATATGAACTTTCCAATCCCTCCGAAAAGTGAAAAAAGCAAAGGAATGATTACGATAAAATTTATATTATTATTTCAAAGGTGAAGTAATTCAAATGACTCCGTACGGCAAAATTAAGACTATACATCACCCCCTATCGACAACACCATCGGAGGCATCAAAACCTTCCCTCCCACGCAGTCCCGCCGCCTTTTCCTCTCTTCATCTCTCTCTCGGTTTCTTTTTTTCGTTTGTGTAATGGGTTCTCTCTCTCTCTCTCTAAGGAAGGAAAATAATTGAGCGGTATTTGACAAATTGTGGACAAGGTAATAAAAATCACAGGGTGGATAGCATCACTGAGCGATTTAATTTAATTGGGCATTCGGGAACGCATTTTCTTCCCTTGGACATCACACAGTTGGATAAAATACGTCCTCTCCACCGTAGCCTGAAGATAAGTAGAAAATCGTGTCGATAATGTGAGGGTTACGGGGTTGGATGGGGGTGCGGAGTTTACACGTAAGAATGGGCAAGGCGGGTGGGACGGTTTTTCACGATTGATTTAGGGCCTTTGTGGGTTCTTCTAAAGTGACAAAATCGATAATTACAGGACGTTCGTTATATTCAAGTACGAGGGTTTTCCGGATCGGTTTGTGTGGCATAAATATTAGCGGAAATTAGTGGCGAAAGAACGAAGTGAGACAGAAAATCGAAAAAGCATGTACCACCTCAAAGTTGATGGGAGGAAGGAGGTAGCGCCGAGCTCGCGGGTCGAAGGAAAAATAGTGATATAAAATTAAAAAAAAAAGCGGCTGGAAAGACAAAAAGGAAAACAACACGAGAATACAATTGTGGAAAGCGACGACGTTCATCGTTTTCGTGAAAGGCTGAAACAAGGTAGGATGGAGGGGGATTTGGAGCGCTCCGCCCGACAGCTTCATTTTCAGAAATAAATGACTCGCCGCGGCCCCGTCAACTGAGCTCCCCACCCCGTTTGACGGATCCGCCGCAGACGCGCGCGCCCCGAGCCACGTGGGCCACGTTATCGAAATAGGCTTGGCGGATTGTTTGCACGATATTCTCGAGTCGACGCAACAAGCGAGAAAAAGGAAGGGAGGAGGCCATTGACGGGAAGGGCTTGCGTGCCCCCTTTCGCTCCGTCTCCCCCTCTGTCGGCGGCGTTTAGCACATAAAGGACGAGTTACTCGCAGTGGTATTTCCCCAACTACCCGTCATCACTTGTGAGGAAATGGGTTGAGGATTCAATCACCTATGAGGGATCACCGACAGAAAAAACCTCGTTTCGTAATTAAATCCACTTCTGGTCTTTTCCAGTCCAGGAATTTTTTCATTATATTCCGTCATGTCTCTTAAAAAAATCAAAATGAAAGACGGGGTAGATGAATCAATGGCAACAATCTTGTCGTAATGTCTTAAAATACAATATTAACAGACCTGATGATGACGCCGAAGCGTTGAAACCTACCGTACGAATAAAAATCGTATGGAAGTTACAAAGTGTATTCATTTTAAACAATATTAACAGAAAAAAGAAACTGCGGGAGATGCCGCAACAGTAACTATTAACGGAGCCATCCGCTATGTGTGTATTATAATGCAACAATTTCAGAGAGTAAAAATCATTACATCTTGTTCCTTTAAAGCCCCCAAAATTTCAGAATGTAAGAGGACGTCTCGGTAGCTTAAGTGGTTAAAGCACTCGGCCGGATATCGAGGGATCCGGGTTCGAATCCCGGTCAAGGCGAATGATTTTTACTCTCTGAAATTGTTGCATTATAATATTAACAGACTTTTAATTCAGATGGTACATCATCAGTGGTTATCAATCCTGAGATTGATTTGTGGCAGCTGTCCAAATATCCTCTTAACCGCCAATTTCTCCGTTCCCTCTTTCACTTTGTGTACCGCTGTTCACCGGTATTTACTCGTTCAATTACTTCCCGCGAAGTAGGATAGCCTTCTTGTGATGACCCTATAATCTTCTCCATAACTTTTTCCCTTTACTTGCCCTTCGAAATAACTCTTCATTTCTTATCTTTCCTATCAATTTTATTTTGATCATTCCCCGGTAACGACACATCTCCATCACTTCTTAAACTTCCGTTCTCTTGCGTAGTCGGTTTCATAGACATAGAAAAGGGAGAACCAGCTTTAACAGTTTAGAACTCTCAAGTTTTAAAGAATTTCTTCATTATGTTCATCAATATATTATTTTCCATCTTATATATATCTTCTGACAAAAACTTCTTTCGTGTCGCTTTTTTACGGGAATTGACTTGTACAGAGGGCTATAGATCCCTACTTCCGCCGCTGGTAATCCCACCACAAAATAGTGAGACCCTTGTTCCAGTTTGGCTTTCTTTAGTCTTACTTGAAGAAGACTTTCCCCATTTTGAAAGCAAGCAATTACTTTATCTTAAGTTTCGTTTACTTTGAAAGTGACCTTTCTCCCTCTTTTTCATATGAACTAGATGAGGGTACGTCAGAATAACTTTCTAATTTGAAGTGGAATTGAATTTAAATCAGCAAATAATGCTGCCAAAACCTGTAACTTAGTAAAGTTTTACTTCCCCCCTTAAAGCAGAGTTACGTCATCCGCTAATCGAAACATACTTTACCTTAAAAAAATTCAAGGAAAACCTTTATAGCCGTAATAAGTTAGCCACCACTCGTCCCGCCAAGAAAACAAATTCTGTTGTGATGGTTTGTGGGAAAAGAATTTCCACAAGAGTGACAAACCACAACCTATCAACCAGCATACCCTTCTGTAGTAGTTCGCGGGAAGGTTGCTTCCTCGCCAGTGCCCAACTACAGACACAAACACTCAAACCTAATTGGGATCCTTCACAAGGTTAAAGAGACTCCGTTTATATACACACTATCCGTGTGTATATTTATATACATATATAAACATATATATGCACACTATCCGTGACAGTTTACGGGGAAAAATTCCGCGCCAGGGACAACCGCAGGCACTCAGGAGCTCACAAGCACTCCGGAAAATAATCACTCACACATTCACAAAGGGCCTCACTACTGGGAGAATATTATTCAACTGAGCAAAGTCCATAGAAAACAACAAAGCGGGAAAGATGAGAGTGTTCGTCAGATAAGCGTATTTCGGCTACGTGCTACGTGCACAAATTAAGGATTTTTTCTTTAATTTCTTAACGAGACCGTAGAGCTGAAGTTTCTTAAATTTTATACCTCATCCTTCTTCCCAGCATTCGAATTCCACATTCTATCTTATCCTTCCTTTCGTTAATTAATTTATAAATTTACACATAAAATATCTTGTACTTTCTTCTTCCTACTATCTGATCTAGAATTCCACTTGTGATCCCTTACAATTACATATAAGCTATTTGTTTGCCTAAATTTCCCTCGTGGCTTCTTTAAAACCATTCTCCATTTCTTTGCAGCTGTCACCAAATTGTGCGTAGTTACATTATTTAAATCCTTTTTCTTTGTCCGTTGGATATCGAAACTTAGCTTAGTTGCTTTAAATCTGTTCAGCTCCCATTGTGTCTCAATTCTCTTCTACAGCTTCATAAACTTCAAATGGTATTCCATTAGTAGCAAATAGTGGTCGCTGTTTATATTAAATTCAGTCCTTTAGTTCATTCTTAAAACTCTGATTAACCAATAACCTTATAATCAATTTTTGGTCCATTTCACATCTCCAGATTTCATACTTTACATACATAAAAAACAGCTTTCATATAAGCCATCTTCGTGGTTAGCATTGTAGTCATAATTTCAAACGTATTTCTACTGTTAAGCTTCGTTTCCATAAATATATCTGTCTAATGTTTTTTTCCATATTGGTCTTCTCGTATTTGTAATTCCATTCTCAAAATATCATCAGGTTTCCTTCTTCTCTCGTGCATTCTGGGATTCCACCGATAAGGTCATGTATCACCCCCATTACATCATCTTCTTAGTTTGTAATTCATACATAAACTTGTATGACCTCGAAATATGAGGTTTTTGCTGCAACCATTACTTAATGACTCTTTGTTCCTCATCAGGTAACACCTAACATCGATTGCAGTGCCATTCCGTTATACTATACCAACTCTCGTATTTCCATGCATTGCCTTGTGTGATGATATCTACCGACATCTTCGTCGACATAATTCCACGCAAGACGCCACAACGGCGTGTGGCGGGGTTGCTAGGACACCACTCGTAAAAAAAATGCAACTACGTGGAAAGCAAACAAAAACATGCTACACGGACGTATATATTCATGCAAAGCAAATAAAAAGCAACACACTAACAAATAAACATGCGAGAAACTATTAAACAGGGGCACATAAACCTGTGGACGTTTATGTACTCCATGTACACGCAAGGCCTAATTCTATTGCACCTTATAATTCCATTTTTTAATACAACTATTTTGACTATGATTTCTTACAATCAATATTATGATTACCGATTGTCCGATGAAATAACGAATATTTGTATCTATCTTCAAAGCAGTGTTTCTATTTCGCTTATCCTGTCTTTGTGGTTTGACCTACCAAAATATACGTAGTGTGGTGACATAATAATGCCCTTTGCGTCGTAGGTAAACGCGTGAATTCCGAACCTTTTTTAACGTCTAAGCCTCGCTTGCTCTTTTCGCGTCTCAAGCGGCTCCCAGATTACTTCCTCTGAAAAGCTTGTCATGCTCGTCTTTTTATCGTAACAATTTGTGACAAATCTGACGGCTTTTCGCAGAACGCTATCTAATTCTTTTATCAACGATTTCTCCAAAGGCACGCAAATACTTGCGACGTAATCCGAATGTGCCCTAACTAAAATAAAATAACACCTCTATAACTATCACATAATATTTCGCCACTCTTCGGTTCAGGAAGCCAAAGTTCTTTAAGGCGAATCCGCATATCATCCTGATATTTGCACCCCATGAAAGCAGTGGTGTTAGGACAAACCCCAAATATTTAACTTCTTCTGCCTAAGCTAACACTGAACCCTTTATTGCATATAAGTTTTGTTCCATTCAAAATTAATTTTGGTTCCAAAATATTGTAACTGTGCATTTGCTTACATTCAGTTAAAATGCTCATTCTTTGCATCACTCCGTTATTTTGTCCAAACCGCTAGAAAGTAGCCCGAACTCCGTTGGGACCCTTAATTCCCTCTATACGTACTCGACTGAAAAAAAAACTAAGGTTGCCAAACACGCGTTTATGATTAAAACCACAGGTATTGCAATTTTCCACTAGATATTTTATTTCGACACTACCGGTTTCGATGTTTTCACATCATCATCAGGTGTCATCATCATCATCATCATCCACCACATCACGCCTGAGACCTCATCATACGCGTTTATGAGTTTATGCCACTAATGTAAATTATTTAGTTGCGATATGACAAGAAGTTTCTCATTGATACCATAGGGATTAAGTTTGTTTGATCAATTAATGCGATGGACTTTATGGAATTCTTTACATTAAAAAATACTTCATCCTGTTGTGAATTATTTTTGCCTGATTTAAGGATATCGTGAATAAAATGACCTAATTGGGTTTCGCACAATCTGTTGTTCCTCAATCCGCGCTGGGTAGGTCTTATTGTCTTCCTGCTGTCGAGAAATTTCATAGCGTTACTAAAGAAAACGTGCGCTAATATTTTCATTGAAAGTGACGTTAAAGGTATGCGATCATAATTCATAAGTCTCACTATCAATGGCTTAATAGATGGGAATTGTGTTAGCTAGGGTCCAGTCGCAAGCTACTAAGCCTTCTTCAGTCGACATAAGATATATACTTCTTAAAAACTGGGCAATATGTTTAGCAAATACCTTCATTATTCTACTAAGTATTTCTTCTGAACCTGGTACTATATTGACTTTGACACTAAGGATCTGATATTCTATTCCTTTCTTGGAAAGTGTCACATTATGCCTCTCACGTGTTCACCGAGTGGTTGAGGAAGCTCGTTTCGTACGTTGATATTTTTATTGTAGACGCTCTGGATAAACTTGTTTAAAATAATTTCCACGTTGTCCGTATCAAGTTTGTCGTTTTCTCTCTTCAAAAAATGTCCAGAGCCCTGTCATGATCCAATATATACCAATCTAATATTCTTTTCCTCCGGGCCATTTCATTTTGCTTGCACCTAGGATGGGTGCAGAGACATACACGTATATAACTTAATTTTACGCATCCCTACCTTAGTATTTTCCTTCCCTCAACATGTCCGAAGAGACCGAACATTTCATGCTCAAATCGGAAATTGTATGTTACTTAGATGTTTGTTACATTGTCTGTTCGAACAGTTTCTGTCTGAGATCCGATTGTGGAACTTGTTTACGTCTGGTTATTTTATTGCCTGAGAAGATACTCTATACCATGCTATTGAATTAAAAAGGAAAAGAGAAAATTGGTGAGTTCTGGCTTCGAGAGATGCTTATTTGGCAGTTTCCTGTTGCTATTCACGTTGCAGAGCTGAAGTGGTTCAAGTGATTTTTGCCACGCTTTCAGTGAGAGAAGAGTCACTTTACAGAGGTGGCTTCCACATTTCCTTATGTATAAGAAGGTTGCTACCACCACCTGTGAATAATTGGCGGTAGCCAATTGCTTAGTCACGGCACATCCATGTGGTTTCATTGGACTCTTAGCTCCATTATAACCAATAATGGTCTTTACGTCCTCAAAGCACCGCCGCTATTGCCGACAATTACTTTTTTGGCGAGCTCGCTAATTTCGCAGTTAACCTCTGTACCTCGAGGTGAATCCAGCGTCTGCAAATGGGTTGATGCACACAATGCACACAATGTTAAGCAACATATATGAACTAGATAACTTCGGGTTATTTAATTCCTTTTTAAGATTTGACACTTCTCGATCGAAAGAATTGATAAATCCTTAAGAGAATGAAGCTTCAATAAAAATCTCAAGAGTGCGGTCATATTCGTCACTTTCACACCTTTTACATTTGTCTTTTTGAGTAAAATCTTCCTATGTAGTAGGTACCTTTAAAACAGCCATGTTATAAAATTATGCCTCTGCCTTGTGCACATAGTCCTTCTATACTGATTCAATAAAATAATACTTATCACCCTCACGGAATTCGTCATTCATCTTCATCTACACAATACCACGCAAGCCGTCGCAAGGACTTGTGACGGGGGGGGTGTCGGTCACAAGTAATTTTACATGCATTCCTTCTATTTTTTCATATGAATGGCACCCCGCGATCCACCCAAAAACCGCCTGGAAAGGGGGAGACCGAACTCCAATCATGCAACATGCTTCATGCATGGTTAGCAGCTATTCCAAGGCCTACACAAAGGACAAGTATATGCATTTAAAAAGGGCAGGCACATATGCAATTCAAACACCTATTACCGGTTATTATTATACAATTTTCGGATGGCCAATTCAAAAATACAATAGATTTTACCTGGATTTACCTACACCTCACCTAGCACAAGTTCGCAAGGTGGAGTGCGTTAGAACGACAGGCTAGGAAAGCGTACCTATTACTGTCTTACGTGCTCCCCTTTTATTGTTGTCACCAGTAGTGCGCGGGAAAAACGAATGATTACAACAGCATAACTCCGTAGAGTAATCAGAATTTTCCGAATGTAAAACTTGAAATAAAGCCCATGCGTGAAGTCTTTATTTCCCCGAGGAGATAGCGGTCTAGCAGCAATAGTCTAAATTTAAGCTTCATAATGCCCCGAAAACTGCCACAATGCCGTGTGGCAGGTGATGGTAATACACCATCTACAATTGCAGAAATATTACATTTCCTGGATGCGATACTCCGCAAGTCGCCGTAGGAGTGTGTGGCGGGAGGTGTTAGGGCATCAGCCATACATGCAGAAATATTAGTTCATGCATGAATTTGGATAAGTTTTCGCTCATATATATAAACACTTGTGCACGTACAATGTGCCTACATATGTATGCATATACACGTGCGTAAAAAAAATAATATATATATATATATATATATATATATATATATATATATATATATATATATATATATATATATATATATATATATATATAAGTGTGTGTGTGTGTATCATACAAGAAATAGAAGCAGCCTGCCGGCTGATCTTCTGGAACGCTACGTAGTAAACTGTACGAGGACGTTTGCGAGGGTATGTTATATCATATTCCATATTACATCTAATCCGATTCTTCCACAAACACCCCGTGATCCATTAAAAGAGAATGACGAAAGGTACAACTGAATTTCATTCATGCAACATCCATTACAAACATTACAATTGCTACATTATTTGTAATTTCTTCTTGAAATCGGAGTCTTTAAAAACTTTATAACTAGAAATTAGGTGGAACATTCAAGTGTAACTATTGGCTTTTTTGATATTTGGTAGTATTCTTGTTAATAAAATTTTTCCTTCCGCATAACGTACATATACAATACTGCAGATAACGCAGTTCAATTTCAAGGTTATTTTGGTGATCGTTGAGGCAGCTATTTGATATAGCATAACCAGGATTTTACAAAATATCATGTCAGTACTTGTCAGGATATTCGTGGTGACAGAATGTGTGTCGAATTTTGATTGGTAAAAATCATTAACCAGGTCGGGGATTTACATACTAGGACTTCAGTCAAATGCTTTAGCCAGCATTAAGAGTTTGCTTTCACCATGGCGTTCTAAGCTATTAAGAGCAGAAGAGGATTGTCTACACGCATCATAAGGTAATTCACGGATATATTTCATGTGGTTCTAAGCCTTGGAAACCCTTATCTTTGTGTGCACAGGCTAGCTGGTAAATATGCTTCAGTTACTCTGGTAAAATTTTAGGTAGTTTCCAGGAGTTTGTTCACACTAGAAAATAGAAAACCACGAAAGACATTTTTCCTCAAATTGGATCCATTATTCACTTCCCTCTATCTATACATCAGTATCCTTTTAGATTCAATTTGTAAGATTTGATAAGGATTTAAATGGAAAACAGGACTTCATTTTCATTATAACTGTTTTGAGGGGATTACTAAGTGAGGTGAAAGACCTTCAAAAGAATATAAACGTATTCAAGAGAACATGGGCTGAATACATCTCTGTCGTATGAAATATTAAGTACATAAAATGTTGGGATTCATTTAAAAAATGCGCATTCTCTTCAAATATCTTTGAAAAAGTTGCTACGGTAACGAATACTTCATACCGCTAACTTTGTGGGGATTGGAACAAATTACATTGCGTGTTGGTTAGGATAATTCCGAGTTAAAAAGTTTTTTAGCATACGAAAAACATCAAGTCACATTTTGGCGTGATATGCACAACCGTGCTTGTACATACACTAGAATAGGATCGATAAAATTCTGAGCACTTCCCATTTCATCAGGAAAAAATCGCAGACGTAAATAGCTATAACAATATAAATAGATTAATGCAGGGTAAAAAACGCATTTAAACATCCACACCATTTCACTTTGAAATTATTGCATTGTAATGGGCATAAGGATATTATTCCGTTAAAAATTACTGTTTTGGCATGTCCTGTAGTTTCTTAGACAAAACATACTGACCTCGTTTGAATACATTGCGATCGTAGCACCATTAGTGTAGGAGCTATAGACTAAGGCCATTGGACTGATGTTCAAGGTCACCAATTTTAGAATTTTTCAACTTATACTCTTACTACATTCATATTGTTGACACAATTATAAGAAATCATCAACTTACAGACTGGTATTCTAATATTTATTTACTAAAATCCCGCCATGTGCCGCAAAATGCGCTGACGCGAAAAATAAATGGAGGCGGAGAGACAAAAGGAAAGGAAAAGGTAAAAAACTTACCCTCCCGAAAGACTTAAGGAAAAATGAAAAATATAGACTACTAAAGAACCGAAAGGCAAAATTATGAAATATTTCAAGGCCGGGTTTTCGGCATCCTTAATACCTGAAAGGGCTGCTCGTTCGCAGAACCATTCAAAACCAAAATATGTGGCTTGTGGAGACTCATCGCAATCAGTACGGCGAGCTAAACTGCCTCATCGCTCACTTCCTCACTGGACGGAGATTATTACGCGCTTAACACCACAAAATAAGGAAGAAAAATGATGTAAAATGGCTTCACTCCAGATACCAAATCGATGACGCGAAACGTTTTTCGCCTCTACCACTAAAAATATTGGTGGTATTCCACTATATTCCTCTTGAGTTTGTCAAGCCGTTACTAGTTCAATGCAGGCCGAAATGTTTTTCCGTAGTTGTGTCTCATACATGGTCTGCATTGTCTGCTTTTGTGCTGTGCCTTTCTGGTGTAGATAAACCTCCAGCAGTATTTCTTACTGGTTGGTTTCAGGGTTAAACGCTCGTAGATATACATGTAGATGACACCTGGCTGGGCCCGAACTGGCCCTTCCTCAGTCGCCGGAGGTTGCGGAAGGAAAAGAAAGGAGGTGATGGTTTTAGTGGGTAGCAGGAGAATATCGCCCTATTCCGCATGATGAAACGGATGACTAGGATTAGAACTACAACGTATGAAGCCACCGGTCTCTCTCCTCAGGTTGTAAATTGATTTCCACAACAATATTAAGTGGATGGCACGCGTATAAAAATCGACGGCATCAGAAACAGATGTTTATTGGGAAATAATATTCAATAAATCCCTAAATGATATTTTTTATTTCGTACATTGAAGGCGTCAGCTCTCAGGCTTCTAGTAGAATTCGTCTCTTTGCTGACTATGTAGTCATATTCGGGTACAAAACAATTCAGGAAGATAAGGTATCATTAACCAACGACTTACGTAAATGAGATCCAAAAGTGGTGCGAAACCAGGGAGCTAGAATTAAATTTGAAGAAATGTGTAGCGAGTAATTATTGGAGGAAGAGGATATCACCCGAAAACAGTTACACCATGCAAGGAACCATCACAACAAAAGTAGAATCTGTAAAAAAATTGGATGAATCGATAACTAAATAAGTGTGATAGGGAAAACACATTCGTAAAATTTGCGAAATAGAAAATAAAATATTAGAATTAATAGAAAGTATACTTGGGAAATGTATCGAGAGGATGAAAGATACAAGTTATTTTACGTTAGCTAGGCTCCACTCTTAGTACTCAGCCAGCGTATGGGATTCTCAAGAGATAAGCTTAGTTTTTAACTAGATCGAGTGCAACAAAAAGCAGCTAGACTTGTTGAAAGTTGTTATGAACAAAGTACCTGTGTCACAACACTATTGGAAGAATTAGAATGAGAGCTATTGGTTGAAAGCGGGTTGAAATATACGTTAAAATGACTGTGTAGGTTTGAGGCAGGTTTTTGTTGTAACCGAGCATGTTAAAGACAAATTACAGGCCCTGACTTACAAATACTTGACCTATGGTGCATCAGATCAAATGCGTTAAAATCTTGTAAAATGTAAATTTAACCATTTCCTCGTACGATCTGATATCAATATAGACATCATCGCAGGCTACAAGTGAAATTTTAGCCGTGATAGTGTATATTATTTTTTCGATATCCTGTATGATCTTCAAATAGACTAAATCTCTTTAACATTGTTCCCGCATAATTTGAACATATTCTTTTATCGAATAATCCTGTTTTTGAATATTCTTTCATACATGTAGCTTCTTTCGTGCGAATGAATTTCTTTGAGTGCATGATCGAACTGATATCTGTGTGGTGCATTGTTTGGGCATGCATGGCTGAATACATGACACCCTTCGCTTTAGGGCTGCGTAGATTCTCTCGGCGGTGCCTTGAAGAATTCTGCATTTTCGGGTTTTCACCCCGTTGTTGTTTGAAGCCGACAACAACGCGGTGAAAACCGGAAAATGTAGAATTCTTACCCTTCGCTTTACTTCCTTGTAGCGGCTAGTGGGGCATTATGTAGGCTTAGAAAAATGTTGTTCTATGTTTATGTACGAGGGTAGGCCGAAAACTAATGCTCACGTACTTGTAGACCACAAACAAAATGAATTTTAAAAGCACTCCTGGTGGCATGGGGAAGAAACATTTACCCTCAACATGAAGTTTTGAGGCCGTTTCATTCCTCCAGTTTATTTTGAAAAATGGAAGTATTGCGACATGTTCTATTGCTATGCCAACGCGAGTTAAACCGCGAGCTGTTATCGAATCGAGCTGCTGAAAAAGTGACCCCTACTGAGATTCATCGTCATTTAATGGCTATTTATGGTGACGATGCTGTTGAAAGGTCTACTCTAAATCGATGGGTAGTAAAATTTCGTGGTTAAGAGCCACCATAATTGCTGATGAAACACGAAGCGGACGTCCGAAAACTACCACAGACGATAAACAACGCAAACTCGTTAAGCTACGCCAACTCTTCGAAGTTTTGATTCAAAATGACCAGAAAATCACTCAGAAGCGTATCACAGACTATATTGGAATGCCCAAGGAACGTGTCGGCTACATTATTGAACAATTTGGATACCGTACAATCTGTGCACGATGGATACCACGCCGTTTCAGTGACGAGAACAAAGAAAACTCTCTCTATTCCCCCGATCTTGTGCCTTGCAATTTATATTTTCTCCTCAACTCAATAGACACCTCAAAGGTAATCATTACACCTCGGACGATGAGGTAAGGGCAGCTCTCTGGTCCTGAATTCGAGAAAAGTCGCGCTGACATACTATATTTCACGTTTCTGTTGAATACCCTTCTCAGGAATTCAGCATTTCCGTTTACTTTTCTTTCAATATTATTTCTTTAAGTCACCTGAGAGTTGTTTGAGCCCTCGATGGCACATTTCAATATATTTCTATATTACTTCCGTCTCTTCCAGATTCTTCCATCGGTTTCTTTGTTTACCTTCTTTATACAGTCATTGATTTATTCACATCAGGTATGCATTCACTTTTCCTTGACTTATAGCACCCTCGAATGAATTGGCCCGGAAATTTTTTCCATAAGTTTTCCTCAGTTTCTTTTTTTTGTATTCCCATTTTCTTCCTGTCGATATGGGTTTTCTTATTTCAGCTGAAATAGATAATTGCCTGGATTTTACCGCCTTGCCCATTGACTAATGGATGCCTCATATGACGTCGTCGTGATGCCTGTCACCCTTATACTTTTATTTCCTTGTAAAATAGTGATTTAATTGCATATAAATCTACATAATTGCAAAGGTCAAATCATTAGCTTATACTCAACGCTATAAAATAATTATCATAATTAAATTTTAAATTTCATTCGTTCCATCTTGACATTTTTACTATGAAAATAGTTTATTCGAGGAATCGGATTGCCGGAGTTTTATATAAGATAACATTAGCTACTACATATTTCAATATTATATGCTTTCCCACCATTAAACCCGAATCCTATAAAGTCATTCATTCTCGTCGTGCAGTTCTACTACGAGCTCGATATTAAGCCAGGTAGGAAAAAATCTCAAAAATCATTTCATATATCAGGTTAACTACATTTTTGAATTAAATTTCCAATTGAGTGGCTTCAGGCGTGATATGGTGGAAGTCGAATGTAACTGAACTTAATTCCCAATATTTGTGCAGAGAAATTGTTTGGGTTCCTTAGCACAGTCATTAACCTGCTGTATTAAAACTACATATACAACATCTTTTCCGTCGTGTTGCCAAGCTCGTGTAATATCCTACCTGTAGTGTGTAAGGCTCCTATGTATAATATTTCAGGAATAAGACTATATTATGTGCGTAAATTCTTCTCGGGTCCTCCACCGGGTTATATCGTCCATCTCGGCCGACGTTTCGATGTCCGACTCGGTAATCGTCATCAGGGTTTCTGCATCAGGGCTTCATTCAGAAGCCCTGATGACGATGACCGAGTCGGACATTGAAACGTCGGCCGAGATAGACGATATAACCCGGTGGAGGACCCGAGAAGAATTTACGCAGCTGATACGCTGGGAAAACACCAAATCTTTTACCAAGACTATATTATGATTGCCAGTAAACAGCTGCAAATCGATGGTAAAAATATCAATAGATATTCACTAGTTTCGGCGAGTGTAGCCAGGTAATCCTAAATGAAACAACAGAGGATAATTAGTTAATAAAATAACAGAAATGAGTGTCAATTGCATGATCGCCAAAATCTTCCCGAAACCCACAGGTAGATCAGACCACTAAGATAAAATACGGGAGATAGATTCCAACACAGATAGATTAAAATACTCATTCTTTCCCAGAACAATCAGAAATCGTAATAGTAAGAATCCAAAGTCTCTTTAGAAATATTAAAAATATTTAATTTAACACTCGGAATCAAATGAAACATTGCAAAGTTATTAGGTATATCAGTAGGTGCATGTGCATGTTAGTTGGCAGTGTGTGTGTTTGCATGTGTGTGGGGGGTAAGGATTCTTGGATGAATGTATACCATGTTTTGTTTGTGGACTGTATAAATTTGTGACTTTTGCATCATTTTTTTTCTTAATTACGGGTGGTGCCCTAACACCCCCCGCCACACGCCCTTTGCGGCGGCTTGTGGGGTATTAAGTAGTAGATGTAGGGTATTAAGTAGATGAACCCTTCGAGTCGGCGGATTCGAACTATGTTTAACCCTAGAATGGCAGCGCTATTTTTTACCTATTCGGGGATCGCGGGGTGAAAAAAAACCCCAATTTTCAAGGGCCCTTACCTCGGGCCTAGTATCACTTGGAGTGTTCCATGAGGGCTCGTCCTTTGATAAAAAATCAAGGGAGCTAAATAGTTTTGGCTAAATGTTTGAAGAGTCCGGGAAAATAGACCAAGAGGGGGGTCCTAAACGTAAGCCGTTTCTTTTTGCCGCGAGATTTAAACCGGTCTGGGGTGTTTTTCCACCTAGCGTTCCCGTTCTAGGGTAAAGGCCCTGATCTCAGCGTGTAGATCGCCCAGTGGAATCGTATGGCTATGCAAGCAAACTTAAGACGTAAAAAATCATTCCCAATACAAACATTCGAAATGAAGCAGCCGAATGTAAAATGAAAGCTCCATAACGTCGTCATCTATCGTTCTCCTTCACGACCCTCTCGGCTGACTGCCTCGCATTGGAAGCACTAATGCTTGCATTTCCCTTTCCGGCTGACACCCACGCGAGCGGTTGGTTCCTCGAGGCAAACGAGCACTAAGCTCGCTGCCATATGCAAATGTGTGTCAGACTGTTCCGCGACTAATTCGGTGAGCTCAGGGGTGCAGGTGTATTTTGGGGGACGGTAGAATATAGGAAGGGGGAGGAGAGTGGGAAGGAAACGAGGCGGAACGGTGGGGAAACATACGAACGGAGGGAAATTGTGGGGTCGTAGCAAATAGGCAGACAATTAAAGGGCAACGCCTTTTTTCTCATATTGGAGGAGAAACAGTAACACTTGACGTATTTTTCAACATTCTTTTAACAAACGATGTTTTCCTCAAATACATTTGCGAACGGTCGCCTTGGGTCTTATACGATCAATGTTCTTAGCGAGCGAGCTATGGGGAAAAATTATCTGAGGGTTTTTGGGTGAACTTTCACGTACATTTTAATATAGTTATCAAGTTGCAACTTTCATTTAATTCAGGATATCAAAAATAAAATAATGTTAATATGAGGATGGGCAAGTCTTATCATATTTCTCAGATAAAAAATGCCCTTGCATTAGTGACAATATCTCATTTTCCGTTCTTCTGCAAGGTCACCGATCCATGTTCATTAACGGCAGTTTGATCACAATCAGTAATTTTTATTTAAGTGGCAGCGTCGCCATAATCGTTTCGGCAAAATATTTAAGAGGGTATTTAAACGCGATCATATGACCTACCTCCACACGCCATGTCACCAAAATTTGGTTGGAAACGTTTGTGGATTATCCCTCTAGCAAAATAAATTGAAAATTACAGTAGCAATCCAGTGGTTTTTATTTATTCCTAAATAAACTAGAACACCCAAGTGCACTTGCACAAATGGAAATATTTATACACGATTGGGGTTGTGCATGCATGGCTGGTGACCTAACACCCACCGCCATACGCCCTTGCGGCTGCTTGCATGTTGTTGTGTAGATGTTGAAGAATCGGCGTCGTTTCCACCCCTCGAGTCTCTAAGGATCATGAGGGAGGCTCGAGGCGCGGTAAGGAAAACACCAGCCCCGATTCCGGTGGAGGTGTAGGTTTGTACGATTGGGACTGACACTTGATGTCGTACGCCGTCGAGCGATTGGGCAGAAGGACGAGGTGTGGATTGGGATAATGGGACGGAGTCAGCGGGCAGAATGAAGCGGGGGAAAGTGGGAGCCATGCAGTAGGAAACTAAATGAAATGTTTTCCAAAGGATATTGAGGAGGCGGGGAGGCTAGATTTGGATTGGACATGGTTCGCCATGCGGTTAAAGTGGCAAGGCGGAAGTAATGCTTCTCTTTTCTCAAATATTCAGATGTTTGGGTGAGGGGCAAGGGGAGGAGGAGTGCGACCCATGCGTTCGAGCGTGGAGGGGTTCAGGGGAATGAAACCCTCGGAGCGTGAGAAATGTACGGTCAGCTGAAACTGGTGATTGGGGGGACCGAGATTTCTTTGAATGTTGAGCGAGTGGGTACGCGATTTCCCACGCCCCAAGCACCCCCGTCCTCAGGTCAAGCGCAGCCGCATCCGCGCCCATCCCGACGCGAGGTCCCTCGTGACCACGATAGGAGGCAAGGCGCGTGGAAAACGAACTGTTGATGCCACCGGCGCAGAGATCCCTCCCCCCCCATTGCCACACCCGGCGCCACCGTACAGTGAGCCCCAATCGAGAAAAGGTGGGCAATATATTTATTTTGCACAGTTAATTGCGGTGCCTTGAATATTTCTAGATATCATTCCCTTACATAAATCATATGATTACGTGTTCAACGGTATTTTAATTTTTACAAGATAATTCGCATAACAAATCCACATCACTTAAACAGCATGTAAACAACCTCAAAGGAATATAGTATAATCGTCAGTGCCGTTTGACCACTAGCATTTTTTGATATAATTGTTTCACTTTCAATGATTCCTCCAAATAAATATGGCCACAAGCTCGAGGGAGATAATTAGTATTGGTAGTGCATACATTTGTCGAAATCTGGCATGCTCTTTAAATAGAACCATCTCTATAATATTGCTCCAGTATGTTTTGAATATATCCTGTTATTGAATATTCTTGCATGAAGGTACTTTCTTTAGTCTGATTAACTTTTTCCGATTGCATGACGAACTGATATTCAAATAGAGGCGTAATGACAGTCATTGTGCCTGCATAGCTGGTGGCCTAACACATCCCCGCCACACATCTTTGCGTGATGAACACTTTGATGAACACTCCCTTTTTCCTGAGCTAATGACATGATTTCAGGTGATGAAATTATATAATGATTAGGTTTGGATAGTTTTGCCTGTCCGAAAGGAGATGATTTAGCAGCCGTTGGACCATTAGATTTACGAATAATTTGGAATATTTCCACAAAAAAAGTCAATCAAAAAGCAGTTTACATGAGCATTTTGTCATGACCCATTTCTGAAGTCTAAAACTGCAATCAACATGAATGGATGTAAGGGACCTTGAGGTGCTGAGTTCTAATTCCACGCCACGACCATGGATGAGAATATCTCTAGTCAACTTAAGCATTCGTCAGACAAAACCAAGGCAGAGGACAGAATGCTGAACGTCACCTAAAATTCCTCTTTCAGGCACTTCAATTATAATTTTACCAGTCAATTCACCCCAATAATACTTATATTTAAGGAGATACGATCACTCTGCTATGCAGTAATGTCCTACCTTACGCCTGGGACAAGTGTCATCTGAAATCCTTACGCTTCACATGAAACGAGCTGCATTTCTTTACATTTCCTCTTCTCGTAACAGATAATGTCATTGCATCGGCTCGTGTAAACCGGTGCGGAAATTTGGCAAGAATAGAGGGGGCACTGGGCATCACTGGCTTCAAATTCAACCTCCCAGCAACCTCGCTCCTCAATTCCGGGTTTCGGAACGACATAATTCTCTTCTCCATCCATCGGTTCGGCAGAGAGGCGTGAAGCACCCTCCTCACTTGCGCACTCTCGCCTAATTGCGCGACCGACACCCTAGGGGCCAATCGCTACGTTGTCCCCGCTCGAGACGCCCTCGAAACACGTGGACGGGAGAGGCGGAGGAGTGGTGGGTGGGTGGCTTGGGATTCGGGACTGTCACAACGGCGGTGGGGGGTCTGCGCGAGTGCGTCCGGGTTGGGTGGTACCTGTGGCGGAGGCAGCGGGGGCGGCGATGGCAATCCCCTCGCGCTGGGAGGCGATACCTTGCGGGCGTTGATCCCCGGACGCCACCGCTGCCCTCGGAGGCTTCTGCCGGCTGAGGAGGGGGTCCATTCCTCTGCGATACCCTCTACTGTAAATCACGAGGGTCGCCACGCCGACCGTTTTCCTCGGAATTCAAACCCTAAATATCGACCACCAATGTTTTGGAATGGCATAAGTTTCACAGTGGATGAAAATACTTTGAATCCGTGTCCCGCCCATTTCAACAAAGAGAAATTTTATATTAGTTAATATGATTCTAAAAAATCGTAATATTCGCAGTTAAATAAAAATGCTATAAAATACTAACTTTGCTTCCCTCAATTCCGCTGGGTTAAATTGTTATGCTTCAATCAGACAATCAGCAGGAGATACTTCAACGGAAACTTATATGGAGTCGACCACTTGTGCGACATACGACAAATTACGCTAGCCAGTCCGCATTTGCTCAAATAGGAAATTTAACCCCGATACCTGGATTTCTGGCAATGTGGCCATTTAACCACCCTACCAAGTTCTTCCAATTATATCGGGTTGATAACTATGTTTATTTTTATATATACATATATATTATTATTAGGTAATCTACCGGTTAAGGTAGGTTTTTGGATGGACACAACTATCAAATAAACATTTTGTAACTCCAAACGAAACCCAATCCAGCAACCTAATCTACATCAGGTCCCTCTTCATCTCCGTGTACCTCCTTCTTCCCTTCATCCCGTCCAACATCCCTATCCTATTCCTGCCCTTTCCTCGCATGCCCAACATCCTCCCCTCTATTACCCTCTTCAACATTCCACTACCGCTCAATACGCCTTTCATCCATTTTTCCTGCCTCCATAGGATTTCTTTCAACAAACCCCTCTCCTCCCCCACCATTTCTAGTACTTCCTCATTTGTTTTCCTTTCGGTCCACTTCACCTTCTCCATTCTTCTCCACACCCACATTTCAAAAGCCTCCAATCTACGTCTATCCTCCTGCTTCAGCGACCACGTTTCCGCGCCGTACATAGCTACGCTCCATATCAGAGTTTTTACGAGTCTTGTCTTAACATCCCTACTCAACGTCCCCGTCATCAACTCCCTCCTCCTTAAGAAAGCCTCCTTGCCTAGCGCAATTCTTCTCCTTACGTCCCTACCACTTTGACCGTATTGGTCCAAAACACTTCCGAGATATGTAAACTGTTCTA
This sequence comes from Hetaerina titia, assembly GCA_037158775.1. NCBI lineage: Eukaryota > Metazoa > Arthropoda > Insecta > Odonata > Calopterygidae > Hetaerina > Hetaerina titia. The sequence goes on from CM073779.1 coordinate 15,445,781, forward strand.
CCTGCTCTATTTTTTCCCCGCCTATTTTAATATTTAGCTTAGCCTTTTTCTTTCTGGAAAATCGCATAACCTTTGTTTGATTAATATTGATTCTCATCCCATATTTATCGCACTGAACCTCCAATTCACTCAACAATGCTTGTAACCCCTTGGCTGACTGAGCAACTAATGCTTGGTCATCAGCAAACCTAACCGATTTTACGAATTCCCTTCCGACTTTCATTCCTACCTCTAGTTCTTCCCATGCCTCTTTAATCATTTCCTCCACATATACGTTGAACAGCACCGGTGACAATGGGCAACCCTGCCTTACACCTCTTCCTAACACTGCCCATCCGGAATCTCCGTTCCCCACTCGCACCTGAGCAGTCTGAGACTTGTACAGGTTGCGGATCAGTCACCTGTCCCTCCAATCAATTCCTATTCTCTGCAATACACGCATTAATTTTTCCCAATTCACTCTATCAAACGCTTTTTCGAAATCTACAAAACAAGCAAAAACGTCCTGATGGTATTCTATATTCCTCTCGATTAGTGATCTCATTACTGTAATGGCATCACGCGTACCTCTTCCTTTCCTAAACCCAAACTGATCATCCCCTAAGTAATCATTTGCCTTACTCTCTATCCTTATATATATATATATATATATATATATATATATATATATATATATATATATATATATATATATATATATATATATATATAAGAGTCCTGGCTAATCTTCCGAAGAAGACGGAGTTCGAGTCCGCCGAAATTATCAAGATAGAACGTGTGAGTGTTCCTTTTATGTGTTCTCATATTGTGTGTTGCTGTTAACGTTTTTTATTTAACACTTCCGTGTTACTTAAACTATACACCAAGCTGATAAACAGACAAAGTCACTGATAAACAGAAACACAACGAAAAGAAACCTCACACGTATTCCGAATTTTTTAAGAGAAGGAAGGGAAGGAACTGAGTACAGGAAGTTTTCAGTTCCTTCTATCCCCGACGAAACATGGCATCGCCACCGAAAAGACGGAATACTGGTAATTTTTATTTTGAGTTTCAGCGTTTTTGTTTTGCTAGTGCTATCTTGGTGTGCAGTATTATTCACACCCGTGAGACTTTCACACAGAAAGTTTATATAATCATGTGTATGTATTATATATACACGTGTTTTTAATAATATATGTATAATTCCGATAAATATATATAATTTCGATCGCTCTTCCACATCATTTTATTCGTGCCCTGCCCTTCCTGGCCTTCTTGCCCGTCTCAGGGCACCGGAATAGTCAAGGACAACAGCTGCGAGCCGCTAGCGACGGTTCCATCCTTTTGTGAGAAGTGTTGAGGCACTTTTTCAATTTGTTTCCATTTACCCTCTTCGACTCATCCGCACCCCCTAAGGAGAGCGTGATCATCTCTCTACCCCGACGTCTCCTGCAGGAAGGGGAGCGAGCTATCGCACGTCTCCCCGGCACACCCAACCCGCCCCCAGTGGGACGGATAAGGCTCTTCTCTGTCGAACTCTTTGGCGACTGTAGGGGGAATTATCTCCTCTTCTTTCCTAACACTAACCCCACCCAAACCCACCCGCAGCCCCCTTCCATTCCCCTGGCGTGCCATGGGTCTGTGGGTCTTTCTATGGATCTACCTCGATCAACTCTGTGCGTTTCTGGGGAAAACATGGTTGGTGGGATGGCGACCGTATCAACTTAACCAAATAAGGTTTTGACACTTCTGTTATTCACACATGGTTCCTGAGATGCCTTATATGGTTTCATACTACTTAGTTTGCAATATTAATGTAATTCATAGGACGATTTCGATGTAATTTGTCTATATCGATATATTTCCTGTAGAAGAGAAACGATACGAAAAAATACCAACACACTATATTTTACTTCAATCTTTTCAATACGGTCAAAACTGAACGAGTAATATAACGAATCCGGATTGTTATCATTTATTCGATCAATGCCATTAGTACAACAATTTCGTCCATTCCATTTATGCTTGCGGAATTAACAAGCGTAGGAATGTAGGACGGCTGAAAAAATATAGGAACAGTGTTTTTGTATATCATAACGATATTTGTTTCCTCAATCAAGTTGGCTTGGCGAATGGAGTCTTATGAGTTTCAAGATCAATTTGTAGGATTCCACGAAACTGCCATTTTATTAAGTGGCAGTTGCCATGAGGACGACTTGGACTGACCCGAAGCAAAAGCGACGATCTTCCTGACATGTCGGGAGTGTCGCTTGGAACAGCATCCGAGCGGATGAGTGGCACGGTCGACGGGAATGTTTCCACGCCGTCAATCCTCGCGAGCGAGTTCCAATGCGGGCCACTCCCGCAGTCTCTGAACTTTCATTCGCGTTCTCAAGCGATCTCTGCCCCCGACGAATGGCAATCGAGCGGCTGGAGAGACGTGTGTCTGTGTGTGTGTGTGTGTGTGTGTGCGGAGAGGCCCAGGCGCGTTGCCGGCGGCGGCAGCGAGGTGAGAGGAGGGCTGGATTTGGGCGAGGGCAAGGTGCGGGGGCTCACCTCGAGGTCTGCTGCCCTTTCGATTTCTCATTCTGCGTCCCTTCTCCACCCGTGAGTGAACGTCGACTCGGTTCAAATCGAGAGTGAGAGTTTACGTAAAAGGCGGAAATCATTCTCGAGTCGCGATATGGATCTTGAGTCGACATATACGTAGCTTGTCCTTTTAAAACCAACGAGGTATACTGCATGAGATGCCACCCAACTTGGTCAAAATTATTGTTACTTCGTGGCAAATATTATAAATTTTGTGTCGTGAAAATTAGATGAGGCACGATTCTCCCAGGCATGGAAGTTATCGAATTAGTTTACGTCGTCATTCCTCAGCCTTTTGCACTGGTTCATAAGGACCGCTTTCGTCGGCTCCTCTCTGGTTGACGAGGGTTGGGCGAGCGAGTTGGAGGGCAGCGTGCTCGCGCGTCATCCGAAGGATGGGGGCGGTGGAACGCGCCAGAAACCACTCCCCAAAAGAACAAACCCCTCGCTTAAAAAAATTACAATGAAAACGTTTCACTTCGTCACTCTTCGGCCCTTCCCGGCCCCAACACCACTCCGCCGCCCTCCCGCCACTCCCCGGGAAGAAAGCCTTGGCGCCCTCCCGCTCGCAACAATCCTCCCCCCCCGCCCGATTCCACCCGACACGAAGTGCTGCATCATTCCAAACCGATTTTCCAGGCACCCACCCCCGTCCCTCGACCCCCCACCCACCCACTCCCACTACTCCAATGCCAGGCAAGTCAGGCCTGGGTTGATCGTCGATGGAGCCTTGGAAGAAAAGCATATTCATAAGTTTTAGAAGTAACCTATGTAAAGGCAGATATATACACCATGTGCACACAAGAGCACAAATATGTGTTCACGCAACCACCGATGGTCAGAGGCAAAAGGAATAGATAAATATATATATGTATATAACTATAACAATATGAGATGATGACAAAAAGCACTAACGGGTCCCTCTTCTTCATTCAAATCCGTTCGCCGCTGGGTGCCCATTGGTGACCCTAAACGGGGCAGTGATTGATTTCCCTTCACCCTCGCGCTCACCTCAAGCGTTTGCCCACCCGCGCGGTCTTCACCCGTCGCTCAATTCCCTCGTAATGGCGAAATAATGGCTCGTTCCATTCTCCGCGGCGGCTCCTCGGGGGTTTCATTGTGCCCCGAGCCTACCAACTTCATTATCAGCGGTTGCATCGTAAGGGGTGTGCCGAGTGCGGGGGAGGTGGCCGGGGGAGGGAGACGAGCCGAGGGAGGGGATGCTGCCAAGCAGTAAACATCTGTCACGGAATTGCCCTCCCACGCACCGTTCAAAGCATCCGGTTTTGGAAATTTTCATGACTAGCTGCCTCGACTTCTCGAGCGGTTTGGTCTCCTGTGGCAGACCTGGCAAGGGGGGAGGTTTTCTCCCGCGATGAGTGAAGTGTAATGTTTTCCTGAATTTGCAGCAAAGTGCATCCATCGATGACCGCTCGATGGGAGACTGAATGATGCCAGGGGCTCGCGGGGGAGTGGATGAGGCCACGCGACCGTCATTGTCCCCATCTCTCCGATTCCATCGCGGTCCGTGGTTACGGCAGCACATTCAAACGCATGAATGACACTACCTGGAACGGTTCTACTCCATCACCGAAAGCTCCAAGTGCGTAAGTTGGTGACACTCTCTCAAGGAATAAAATCTTTGGTGCTTATTCCATCCTTCTTCTTCTACTATTACCTCTCCCACGCGCTAATATTCTGACTTCAGCTAGGGAGTGTGGCAGGGGATGTCACTTTATCAAATTTCATTTTTCTTTGATAGTTGCAGTAGTGTTACGGGAGGCGACTGACAGCTGAGGCCATTTAGGAATGGATGGGAAAGATGGAAGGGTGGAAAGAAAACCGGCGTCGGTATTAGCCTACTCTTATCGAGAGGGTCCGATCCGGCGGACGGCGAACTCACTGTACTCCCCAAAAAGTACCTCGTGTATGGGTCAAGATACCACTGAAAAATATCTGCCGTTTCCAGGATTCGAACCCGGCCTATCTCGGTGGATAGACAGTACGCTAGCCACCGCACCATTTCAATCCCCTTAATTTTTAGACACAATATTTTAAAACTAATTCATAAAATGTAGATCAAGGTTAACTACAGGCATCCACTGTGGTATTTAATTGACATGTACTTCTCTTACCACAAAAGAAGACCTGTACATAAAAGGACAAAAAAATATGGATATAAGAAATAATGACCGCACCCTAGGCTCCTTAGAATGAAAAAAGGAAAATATTTTTTTCTACCTAGCGTAGTTTCTTGGTTTAATTTCGATACTTTAACAGTATAAGTCACAGTATTTTTAACTCGTGGTGAAAAAATCATATCTTAAATTTATCTCTTTTTAACTTAGTTTTTCTATCTTTAATTTCATGAACCCTCATAACGTATTACGATAGAGTTGATAATATGTTTACAATACTATTGCTAAACAGCCCTGCTTCCAAATGAAGTAAGAGATTCAATTTGTATTTAACCTACAATCCGTGGGTGAATCCCCACCAAAATCATAAAACAAGAAAGATACATCATTAAGTATATCACAAAAACGTTTTGCTAATATAGCTATTCTACGCTGCACATGATCTGACTCTGCTATCAATCCAACTTCATGATGATATTCGTAACAAGCAGAATATTCTAAATTTGTTCTAAACAGCGAAAGATAGCATCGTTCTTAAAACCTTTTCGACACATTTTCCCAATACTCGTTCGAAAAAATCCTGTTTGCTCATGTATTCCCCGCGTATGCCTCACCCAGGACAGTTAGTGAGTCAGGGTACCGCGTAAGAATTCAATTGAGTCTACACTTGATATTTCAAAATTTTATACGATGTGAGTTTGGCGAGAATTCAGTCCATTCCAGTAATTCGTCAAAACAAATGCTAATAAGTTCAATAGCTATTGAATTTATTGAACAAGTGTTCTGCAAGTGTTTTACATTTTTTAACCTTAGAAACACGGTTATCTCTATAAACCAATTCACCGTCGGCATATAAACACATCGCACTCTTAACCGCGGAGTCCTATCGTCATCGAAAAGAAAGAATAAAAAAGATCCGATGATACCTCCCTGAGGAACTCCTGAAATTACTCCTCCCGCATTAGAGCTAATACCATATGTGACTTCGAGTTGTACGCGACTAATCAAAAAGTATTTAATGCAGCTCAGAATAATTTTGTATACGCCACAGGCTTAAGGGTTTTTGTCTAACTTTTCCTGTGAAACTTTATTGAAAGCTTTTTTTATCTTCCAGAAAAAATGTGTAAACTGGAACATTATTATCTTCAAAACCCAAAATATCATGAAGAAAAAGAGTGTGACGTATATCGTAGTATCTGCTCCTTCGAAAACCTTTCTGATTTTTTTTCAACAACACTTGGATATCTAGATATTTTTTATCGAACTATCAAATTTATGTTTCACCGCCTTGCCTTATGTGGCTGTGACGGAAATGGGTTTTTAGACATTCGATTTATTACCTTATCCGTAGAACGGATAGATTTAAAATTTCGTATTTTCCTCGTACGATTACAGACCAAAATAGATATGATCGCAGGCGCGAAGGGGATAATTAGCATTTGTAGCGTGTGTAATTTGCAGATATCCTGTACACATTATAAATATATCTATCTTTTTAACACAATTCCCGTATGAATTGAATATATCCGGTTATTATATATTCATGTAGGTAAGTACCATCTTTACATGAATAACATTGATGGAATGCATGATCGAACTGATAATTATGTAGAATTGTTATGATTGTGCATGAATGGGTAGTGAACTAAGTGACCCCCCGCCACCTCGCCCTTGCGGGGTATTAATTACGCAGATGTAGAGTCGCTTCTGGCACAGTAATGTTAGCTAATAGGTTGGTGGTATCAAAAGACACCAACAAATGTTTGCAATGTGGTGGTGATCTTTTATAAAGGATCTTTTAGAGTTTACGGAAGTTCTTGAGACTATTTGTTAGTGAAATCAGTGAAAACGGAAAAAAATATAGCAATGAACGCTAAGAAAATGATGACTTTTTTCCCGACATTGCTCACTCCTGTTGGTCCACTAAACCAAGTTATTCCCCGAATGCTAAGACCCCCCCCCCTCTCTTCCCTTATTCATCTTCCTTCCTACGCAGAGCAGCCGCCCTCCCCATGGATAGTCAGCCTATTTGTGCCTGCAGCTTTACCCATTCTCCTATACCTTCTCCCCCCAACCCTTGGATCAATCACTAAATTTTTCTCCTTCCTCCCACCTCCCAACAACCGCCTCTTTTTTAGCTACTTAAATTAAATCCTTCCCTGAAATCTTTCCCTTCCTTTTCCATCCCCCTCCTCCCAAATCGCATCCCAGAACATCCAAGTAAATATGTGTATTTGGTAAACATCCTGTATTTTGTAACTGGTGATGTATGCAGTTCGAGGAAAGTAGTCGTTTGAATAAAATTCAATGGAACATACGATGTTTTCATTTTTCAGATTTCATTCACATTCCCCTTTGGAAGGAATAGGCATCGGGAATGGGTTTTGGGAAAATACTCGATGGGACTAAAATAATCGTTCCAGTCGTGAATGTCAACCATTTATCAAAGTAAATATGCATGCGGGGATATATAAAATTATTCACATATATCGATTATGTGGTCTATTGAGAGGACGTAGAAACCAGATTTATCCCAGCATAACAGTATAACGTACGAAACAAATGCTAGTATTTGGAACCGACCGTAGAATGCGTTAATGACGAATTTTTTTTACCAAAAAATTATCAGGGAGCTGATAAAAGGTGCAAAATTTAATTGAGTTATTACTTGGTCTTATTTTCCAGCAAGACATGCATAAAATCAGGGAACTACGTAATAGAGTGGATGTATTTCAAATGCCATTTTTCCTCGTGCCATTAGATATCAAAATAGATATGGCAGCAGTCGCGTAGGTGATAATTAGCATGGTAGTGCATATATTTTGTCAATACTTTGCATGACATTTTGTAAATAGGCCCAACTTTTTAAGAGTTATACCGCATGATTTGGATGTATGCACTCTGTTTTTGAAAATTGCTCTATGACAGTACCTCATTTCTTGTGAGTAACTTTCTTCCAATGCTTGATCAAACTAAAATATATGTAGAGATGCTATTATTGGGATTGGGCATGCATGCCTGATGACATAACACCTACTGCCACCCGCCCTTGTGGGGAGTTATGTAGATGTAGATAGATAGATGAAGGAATAATTACGACTTTAGACTCACTTAATTTTTATTGCAAGCAGTAGAAGAGCCCTCGGTTGCTTAATTGTTTATGTAAGGCCATATATTATTCTAAAAAAAAATTAAAATATAACTAAAAATTCCCTTTCTCCGAGTATCACTTCTTGAATTGCTAAAAGAAGTTGTTACATCCGCGAAGGTTACGATAACTTTCCATTACAATGCCATCCCACAATAACCATTAAAATAAAACCCTCTCCTGGAGGCGTTATTTGAACTAACGACCTAATGTGTTAGCATATTACTCAGACCAGAAAGGCGTGCTAGATATTTTACGACTACCAGTATCGGAAAGCTAGCGTGGGCAGATGAATAGGCTTACAAGCTCTTCCAACTAAGTGGTTACACACTAGCCCAGGGAGGGAAATAGTTTTACAACTTTAATTTACATCTAACGTGAAAATAATTTATAGCAACCTCGTCATCTAATAAGCAAAATGCAACACGCAGGTTTCGCCGCTAAATTTTTATTTCATCGCATTGAAAACAAGATTCTGACACGATCCTAAACTTAAGAATCACCATAGAAAAGTAAAAAAAATACTTGGTATTAATTATGATCATCAATCACTTTACAGCTAATTTTAGTGCTTGTAAACAAGAGTTTACAAGCTCTAGGACTCATTAACGTTCCCATTATGGTGACACATATATAGCCACTATATTAGTCAAGTCAGGCTTGGCGACCTCTACAGGTTAAGGTAGCGTGAAGCTTGAAAATGATATCAGATAATTGCGAATGCATTACCATTCATGAGAGTGTTAAAAAAATCTAAATTCGCGTCAATTAGTTAAAAATGCCAGCGAAAGAGAAAGAAAGATATGTAGGGGAGGGATTGAGAGATCTTGGAGGGGTAGGGGGAGAAAGAGAGAGGGAGAGGCACGAAGCGCAAATTATTTATTTCCCTCGCCTTCGAAGCGCCGACTCAGGGGCATGCTCCGTGCGAGGCCCGACGATTGAAGAAGTGCAATCTAGAAGACGTTCATGGGGGAGGGATAAATCACCACAATCTCTCTCCTGAGCGAACATTCTCCTCCCCTTCCACCGCCGCAATCATCCACGTGATTCCACATCGGAGGGAAGGTTACGCGTTATTATTATTTGCGTCAAAGCTTAGATTAATGTTTCCGCCAGTGAGTGTCGTGGGCGATGTGGGCGAGGTTCGAGTGGGAACAGTTCCCCGCCGACACGTGTGCTTACTCTCCGCGGCCGCGTCGATGGATACAGGATTCTCCTATGAGCGAAGTGGAGAAGACTCCGGCATTCACACTTCGCCCTCAGGCATTTAAATGAAGATAATCCCACGGGAATATTTGCAGTGCGCTCAACGTGCCCTACTTGTGACCGCTGCACCAATCACCGTAGTAGGTAACAGAGGCATTTATGAGGAACTTTGCGAATTTTCATTCGGAATGCCTTGGTGGTGGGTCATGCACTGTGTTCGATTTATGCTCAAATTTACAGGTCACGCTTTCGAAATAAAATGTTACGTAGACAATTGGGCCGCCAACAATCATGTAGACTTATGCATTTAAAAAGTAGGAGAAAAATGGTAAGAGCAAAAATAGTCAACAGTAATGGTAATTCATCAGAAGGCTATTGGTTTCTCTGAGGATAATTTGCAGGAAACATTTATTTTTGCGGCGTTGAAACGGCATTAAAATGTTCACAAAATATAATTAACAATAATTGTTTTCTTTCTATAGTCAAACAGGCTCTGGTTTTCAGAGTCCTAGGAAATCGAGAAGTACAGAAACAGACTGTCGTACGCTCAATTCCAGCCAAGGTAGCAAAAAATTAAACATCGTCGCTGTACTAATCCAGGAAGTACCGAGCCCATAATACACATCGCTCCTGTTTGTGCAATGGGTAGCATAAAAATTAATATTCTGCTATATCTTGGATACACATTTCCTGATCCTTCTGCGGATTATGACTAGATAAAGTATTCGGTCTTTGATACTTCTCACCTTAAAATATGTCATGAACCTTTTCTTTAAATAATATATAAGCACTTTCCTCTGATGAACAAATGGAGCAACATAGAAAATAAAGTTTACGATGATTAGTCCTCAAACTTCGTTATTTTGAGGTAAAATATTACTTAAATATTTACTCATATAATGTCAAAACTTTTACTCAACTCTTCAATCATTTTTACAATATTATGTTTATCTATGCTCTAAAAGATGACTAATTTTTTATAAATGCTTATTTTGGAATCTATAGTTAGGTGTACGATATCGTTATAAGTTTTATAATATTTGAATTACATACGGTTTTAACCTCACAAACATATTCCTCCATAAAAGGATATTTATTGTATTTCAGTATTCATTGTACCAATGTACATTGCTGCGGTGTAGGTATTGGGAACGAAGGGTTGCCACTGCACAGTTTTGATGAACATGGATTTGTTTTTTGAAAGATCAAAACGAGGGTGTGATCAGTTTGGGTTTAGAAAGATGAAGCTCCCTTGATGCCATAACGGTAATGAGGTCACAAGAAGAGCAAAGAATAGTCACGATGCATTCGTAATTTCGAGGAGGCGTTCCATAAACTAAATAGGATAACATCAATGAACTCTATGTCGCAATATTTATGTATTCATATATGCCAAACATCGTATTACTTTTAGCCTATGTTAATTTGAAAGACACATTAGGCTCTAAACTACCCATAATAATGATAAAAATGGTCAAAAATAATAACATTAAGTAACCATTATAAGCACCCATTAAATATTTCTAGTCAGATATCCGAGTAAAAATCTGCAAAGCTTACCATACATTCGTTTCATATAAGTACTCTTGCAGTAATATGCTTGCCCTATGCTTCTGACACGGTGCATACGGAATTTCTGTAACAATTTTAAGAAAAAGGGCTCTCTGTGAGGTTAAAGAACTTATGCAAATCAAATATTTTATAGCTTTTAATTTTATCGCACAGGGAGTATTTCATTCGAAAATAATTTCAAGGAAAGAGCTCAAGTCATTTTTTAATTCAATAGAAAAACGGAAAATTGTAGAAATTAAATAGGTATTAATTTAAAAAACCTTGAATACAATTTGATTAAATGATTAATTCATAATAAACTCAAATTTACATAATCGGAAGAAAAATCATCGTGAGTTTGAGTTCTTGCGTGGTCCCATCCAGGGGAATTGGTTAATTATTATTTCTAAAAGTTGTAATGCCATATTCAAGGAAAAGATTCTGGAAATTCTTAAACGGCGAGGAGAACATGGGCTGCCCCAAAAATAGGAATTAATTTTCCCGCCGACGCAGACGACTGGAGTGGAAAGGTGCTCCAACCACTTGGTGCATTGGGTTTGCAACACGATCCGCGGCGGTTTTCTACGGGTGTGGATCACTGCTGGACTGGATATCTGTTCGCAGGTCGCGTCTAGTAGTGGAAAATGCCAAAGAGGAATGGTTTGTTCGAGGATGACGACGAGGAACGTCCTGGGGGTGAAATAGATATAAGGATGTGATATTTTTTCATTTGCTAATATTTTAGATGTTTCCCCTCTAGAATGATTTAGCAGATTTATGGACGATAAAACGATACCAAAAATCTGGATGTATCGTAATTTGAATTTTGAATAATTGAAATTTCATAGTTGTTGAACGGACAAGAAACTCAAGTGTCTGATACAAGGTCCGTCACGACGCAGTGCGTCACAGTAAACGACACGGTGTGACGAAATGGGCAAAAGTCAGACATATACATACATTCATACATACAGCGATACTCAATTCCAGGATAATTAATTCTCAATTCGGAATGATAGCAGAATAGTGAAATATTTCTAAAATACAAAGTATCGCATTTTTATTGAAGATTTCACCATGAGAAAGCTGCACAGCCAAGCTGTCAGAAGATCAGAAAGCTGCTCGTCTGGCATACGAAACTCTCAGAGCGCTGCCCCAGCCGCCCTAGAGCACCGATATGACACCGCCGGACTTTTTACATTTCTCGAAAATGATAATGAGCTGGAAAGGCAACCATTTTCGAACTCTGAATACCATGAAAGAGTTCGTGACGAGGTGCGTGAACGAGGCAGAAGCGCTGACATTGGTGTATCGATGCATAAGGGTACTATTTAAAAAAATTAGGAATTTTTACTGTGATTTGCAATAAATTTTCCCCCTGGATTTCTTCTAATTATTCTTTGGACGGACCTTGTATCACACACTTGAGTTTCTCTTCCGTTCAACAACTAAGAAATTTCAATTATTCAAAATTCAAACTACGATCCATCCAGATTTTTGGTATCGTTTTATCGTCCATAAATCTGCTAAACCATTCTAGAGGGGAAACATCTAAAATATGAACAAATGAAAAAATGTCACATCCTTATATCTATTTCCTTGTGAAAATACACATGTTTACTGGTGTGTGTGTGTATACATACACACACACACACACACACACATACGTATATATATAATTTCATCCTCAAAGACCTGTATCCCATCCTCAAAAACCACAACGTTGCGTCCAACCTTCTTCCCAAATGCCCATCTGTCACCTTCAAACGGCCAGCCAACCTATCAGATCTCCTAAAATCCACCAAGCCTCTTTCCAAATCCCCTCCCACCTCCAGAATCACACCCACTCCTTGCTTTAGATTGAGACGCAAAACTTGTCCTATTTTCACCTCTCCACCCCTGTCCATCCCAACTTTTAACTATCTCCCGCCTTTCCTCCACTCCTCCTGCACATCCCAGAATGTAGTCTATTTTCTGCCATGCAAACTCTACCCAGCCTTTTACATAGACCATTGCTCTCCACGCCCCTGAACCTCAGGATAAACAATCACCGCGCTTCGTGTAATCCTTCTTCCCCGCCCGCAGGTCTTCCCATCCCAAATCATGCCCCCCACCACAACACCCCTTTCAACCAGTGTTTAGTGTTTCCGTTCTGGCATCCCTTCCCCATTCGATAACCCTATAAAATTAAAAATGATAGAAATGACATTTATATGGCTTTGCAAAGCCTATCAAGATCCGGGTTTCAATTTCGTTCACTAATTAGAGAGGGTTGAAGTGGATAGATTAGGAATTGTTTCATAAGGGATAGTAAGATAATTTGTTCATCCGCATGTATTTTGTTATTCTTGGCCTGGGTCTTGACTTGTTGTCATGATGATGACTTTGCAAGTTGACACCTGGGGCATGGATATTGTAATATCTGTGGATAAACTAATTGTTTTCTTTGCCGTTTGTGAATTATTTCCACATCCTCCCTCTCATTTCTATCCTATACCCCCTATGGCCCCCTTCTCACTTTCCCCTTTCACAACCCTTTCTTTCACCCTTGCCCCACGACCCGTTCTCCCCTTTCCACGTCCCCTTCTCTTTTCTCCCACATACCTTTCACCAGTCAGTCCTAACTAATCTTCCGAGGAAGACGGAACACAATTCCGTCGAAATTAGAAATAATGGGTGAGTGTTCCTTTTGTGTGTTCTCATATTGTGTGTTGCTGTCTAAGTTTTTTACATATATATATATGAATAGGTGCGCGTGTGTGTGGGTTGCTGTGGTCCAGCGGGTAGAGCAATGGACTACTGATAGGCCCGGGTTCCATTCCCGGACAAGGCACTCTGGGCACCTGCAGCTCCACCCAAGCTATGTGATTTTCGGGTACTAGATTGTCCTGGAAACCATAACCGGCTCAGGGAAAGTAGCTGCCCCCCCTACCCTGGTGTGTGAATTTCACACGCCGTCGGGCGTAGTACTGTGTGAGCTCTACCTTCACCTACCAAATCGACCTTCGGGTTGAATACTGTGGTTATGGTTAATATATTTATTTGTTAAAACATAACTCCGAAAATAAGGTTGACAATATAATGCGGTTAAGGCATTGCTGTTAGGAAATTGTGGTCTTTAAATATCGACTTGTGGTCTTAATTTGGATTATTTCTTTTGTTACCATTTTCCATCTTTTTTTATCTCATTGACTTTGTGTTTGAAATTTTCAAACATTTCGTCCCGATATTATTATTTAAGAGTGGCATCCAACAACTCTACCTACGAGTAAGACTTGTTTTCAACAACACAACAACTGTTTTCTTGTGCATAACATCAAGAACTGTTTTACATTATGTAGAAAACACGGAGTTGATGAGTTCTATGACTTTGCCGTTGTAGATGCAACTGTGTGCGTACATTTTTATTTAGATAATTTCATTTCGCAGATCACTAGCGTAACGCTACCAAAAAGGAGTCTGTGTGATGTATCATTACAAGGCTTTCTTTGATATCTAAAGACGACAATTCCGATTTCCCAGAGATCTCCTGGAGACTCTCCTCTACTCCGTTCACTAGGTTTCAAACCATAGAACTGCGATCCATCCTGGAAACCAAGCCTTACAGGCCTGTATATGATCGATATCATTTCGCTACATATTGCGGATACTTAATTACACATAAATGGAAATTCAAATACCCTTGCTTTCAACATCACGTATCTCATCAACCCTGGAGCAGTTCAAGATATTGGACTTTGTCATCAACACCTTCATCGCCTGTGATGAAATTCCTCCCAGTATGCACCATGGGGACAACCATTCTTCCCCACTCGACCATACTCAGCGAGTACCACACGGGCCAGCTGTTGACGTCAAAACTTGAACTACCTACTGTTAACATCACCTCACCTCGGAACTCTATGCCACCCCACGAAGTATGATTCTTTCCGCCATTTCACGGTAGCACGACGATTTATATTCTTGTTTGCAATCGGGATCGGTATCCGCCTTTCTTCGCTTCTGCAGAATGACCCCACGGCACCTGCATTCCATTCTCCCGACCTAATGGAGGGAGACTCAAGGGGTTCATGGAACTGACGGACGTCTCGGCCCTCCATCCCAAACGTTGGGGTGGTCCGAGGCTTGGCAGGTGTTGAGGACTTAGGGGGTGCGTCAACGCCCCTCGACACCACCACACTTTAGCCTCAAACCGCCCAACGAGGGAGTACCCGCCCTCTACTGGATCTCGGAGAAGATCCCGAGATGATACTCGATGTAGAACTTTGCAGGTTTTAGCCAAAATAGCGTTTTCTTCATGATTCAGATTTATAGACAAAGTTTTAGTTCACCGGGTTGCCATGAAAATACTTTTTATTTTTTCTGTATGCCCCTCTTCACAGTCTCTCTACCGTTTCTCCTGATATGACCCATGAAGTGCCTTCTCCTGATATATTTATCGAAATATTTCACGAAACTGTTCAGTAATGAATAATGTGAAATAATGATCTCCTCATTGGTAACATTATATCATCTCGATTGTTTATTTTTACCGAATTTTTTGAAGCAGGGGCTGTGTCCTCGTCAAAGACTAGCAGTGGTTTTCCTGTAAAACCCATCCTGTGGCAATTTTCCTCGGTCTTCTTCATTATATATTCCCACTTAATATTCTCCAGGATCTATATCACATCGTGTCGACTATTGGTTACTCAGCCAAAATATAAGTCATTTATGTACAAAACTATAATAAACAAGTTAAAAACATATCCGGCACACTTCAAGATGGCACAATAAGAATAATTCATATGCGACTATAATTTCTACCTACTGACCTTCATATTCCTCTTTAAAACACAGCTGAAATCCTTAAAGGATTAATTTTTAATAATTATTTTTGCATCATTTATGGCCATTGCATTTTGATTATAACCCAACTAGTATTCAAACCCCAGTTGAATTCGAATTTATTACATAATCATGTAATAAATTGATTAATGTAACATTGAAATGGAAGTAACTTCTTTCGACTAAATTTATGACAATCTGGGTGATAAGCAAAAACGAATTATAAGCAAAATGAGCCCATACCAAGGAGAGAAGTGAAAGCTACACAAAAACGTAAGCACAGTAATCAACCCGAAGGTCGGTTTGGTAGGTGATGGCAGAGTTCACTCAGCACTAAGCCCGACGGCGTGTCAATATTCACACATCAGAGTAGGGGGCCAGTTCCTTTCCCTGTGCCGGTTATGGTTTCCCAGAAATATCTGCTACCCGAAAAATCACAGAGCTTGGGTGGAGGTGTAGGTGCCCAGAGTGCCTACCGGAAATCGAACCCGGGACCTTCCGATCAGTAGTCCAACGCTCTACCCCCTGGACTATCGCAACCCACAATGAGCGGTATACATATATACGCAAAAATTACACTGATCCATTTGCGAATGTCATTGAATATAGTAAAATAGTAAAAAAAATAAATATTAACTATTGGTTTTTAGGACTATATCCACTTCAAGTTTTTCCACAACAATGGTCCTCGCAAATGTTCCTACCTTATTCATAATAAATTTCATCACGATAGTGTATTGTGTTAAAATTTCAAGAACCGAGTCCTCTTCTAATATACACAAAGCATATCCAACAGCTAAAGTTTGATTATAAAATTATATCGGTGTTATTGACGGTTTTAGTTTATTACTTGACATTTCTACATAATCAGCGTTCATTCCGAGGTACTCATCGCAATTCAGCACCAGCTTATTTAATCACTCAGCATTGAAATGTATTGCCTGGAAATTGAACCAGTTCACAACAATCGTGTAAATACGAGGGTGATATTTATATTTTGAGCCAAATAATAAAGAGACAGTAATTTAATGTTCATTATATTTTTTATTGTTTTTGGAGTATTCGCCACAATAATCAATAAACGTTTACCTGCGCTCAACCAATTTTCGTGACACTTTTTCCACTCCGATTGAGGTACCTCCAAAACATGGTTTTTGATTACATCAACGGCTACTTCAGGCGCCGAAGAACTTGGTCCTCGCAATTTTTTCTTGATTAACGGGAATAAAAAGAAGTTATTTGATGCTAAATCAGGCTGTACGCAGGATGATCCATCAATTCGACATTTTGGCTGGTCAAATAGGTACTTGTTTCAGCCGATCTGTGAGAGCTTGCATTGTCATGATGAAGAATGATCCTCCGTTGCCACTTCATTTTCCGTATTTCTCCGAGCATTTCTAGCAAACAAATACTCGTGCACCATTCAGAATTCATGATTCTACGTTGCTGTAACAGTACGGTTGCCACATGTCCAGTAATTATGAAGAAACGGGCGATCATTTGATTCGGCGAGCTTCGTACACGAATCACTTTTGCTGGGGTTGGCTCGTCTTGGAAGACCCATATGGTAAATTGCTATTTTGTTTCGGAGCTTTGCGTATAGATTCAAGATTCGTCACATGTGCAGATGTTATACACATCTTTGGATGCACCGCTATTGTATTTGCTGAGCATTCCTTTGCACCAATTGACACGAGCATCTTTTTTAGCTTTGGTCAAATTATGCGTGATCCATCACGAACAAATTTTTTTCACAGCTAAATGTCCATGCAATATCTTATTGATGCTCGTCATAATAATCCCATAGGATGTCTTAATCTCACGATAAGTCATATAACGATCTTCCTTCATTAGTTCTTGCACAGCATTAATGTTTTCTGGCACAACAACTGATTGTGGATGACCTTCACGACTTTCGTCGCTGAGAGAACGGAGATCATGATGGAATTCGTTATGCCAGTGGCAAATGATGGGGCTTCATCGTCTAAAGTGGAAGTAAGTTGGTCGATGCACTCCTGTCTTGATAATGCACGTCAAAAGTCGAGAAAATCACCGCACGAAAGTGTTCACGATTTAATTTCATTTTTTCGCTGAGACAAAATTTTCGAGTTACTATAAACAACGCAAGTTATGATCAAACGACAAAATTTTCTGAAAAAGGTTAGCATTAAAAGTGTCAAACATTCAGATGAAAACGTCAGATGGTGCCTAAAGTATTTGGTGCAGTAAAGGCTCGTAGTATAAATAGCAACCCTCGCATGTAGTAGAGCGTTCGGCGAATTTATCAGATAATTAATTGTCAATCGCCGATTATATTACTGTTCATGATCCACTTGTTGAACGATTTCATGAAACTTCCGATGAATTTGGATAGCTGATCATCATCGTTCACACACAAATCGATTTTCGCTGATATCTTAATCTGCATTCACCGTAAGGTATGCGCTACTGGATCCAAAAAATAATGTTTCAGTGGCTTCTAAAACAATCAACTGATGGCGCTGCATGCTTAAAGCTTTCTTCTAACGCATACACATTTAAATTAAGAAAACGCCCGTTATTTTCGAATAATCTTCGTACATCCATTCATCTTTGGTGACATTTTTTTAATAATATGCGGATAAATTTTGCAATATGAAGCCGAGTTTGCCAATATTCACTTCAGTATAACATGCAGAAAAATATGGTTTATCCCCCGAGAATTCAAGCACATATTAGTATGAAGTTGCTAGATAATAATACCAGTCAATTAATCCTTAGGCTTCCGCGACATCTATCTGATGAGGGATCCATGGTGCTTCAATAATGCTGGTCATTTTACATTAAGACACTTAAAACATTGACTTCAGTAATTATAATGGAAGAGGAAGACCTTAAAAATAATGATGATGGCACCTGATGATATCTTAACTTTAATAATTCCAACAATGATCCGCAAATAATTGTGTATAAAGTCAATCACATCCAGTCCATACCTTTCACCGATTCCTTTTAGGCAAAGCATTGCCATTACCTGCAATGTTTTCGGTCAATACTGAAAACTTCTAATTAAGATCACTTTTAGACAGATCATTTCCACTAGCATAATAACGCAGTGGAGAATCCCAAGAGGTTTTGAAGTATGAGAGTTCACCACCTTCCTTTTTTCAGCATTAATAATCTTTCCGATAAATTTTTATGTCGTCCCTATTAACAATATCCAGAATGCTCTTGAATTTTTTCAGATATTCCTGCCCATTCCATTTTCATTTAATATGAATCTGTGCACTTTTTTGTTTTCTGCATTGTGCCTGTACTCCTCTGCCGAGTCACAAATAAATATATTCCCTGAATTGAGTAGACCGACTTGCTCTCCGCTCTTTCGGGCATGAATACATGGTGAAGGAAGATGACAGAAACAACTGTTCGAAGAGCGGCTATGCCCATCTTTTGAGTGCCAAATCTCACGAGGAAGATATTCCGTGCCTGAAAACTTTTGTATACTATAGTTCAATACTACATTTGGGTGAAACCACTTCGGAGAGAAACCATTGGAGCCTCTCTAGAATTTGACTCTTAGCGTTTGTTCGATTGGCACAAAACACCTTAATTTTGTTGTGACACAGAGGGAATTATTTTGGCACAAAATAATTTTAGTAGAATGGAACAACGGGATAAAAAAAGAGAGAGATACCGTCACCGACTGATACTCGTTTTACGGTCACACAACGAAGAACCATAGCAAAATCGAACAAAAGCACCTGAATACACTTATAGCGTGAAATATTTTCAGTAAGTGGTTACGAATGCTTTTTTGATGTTCTTATACATATTTAGGACACGAATCAAAAAGGTTTCGTAAAAATGGCTTGTGCCAACTACATCTGCACCTACTTAAATACCTCGGTAGTCACCTAAAAACTGTGACCGGGGGTGCAAATACCTAGTGGTACCCGGCAACATGTACCAGTTTCAACACACACACACACACAAAACTCAATATCGAGAAATCCGAAATTGCTCCAAACCATTTATATATTTCCGTTCGTTTCCTCGGAATTTGGCCGTGAACTCGTTTGGAAATGCTTACAATATTTAAGTGTACCAGCTTCCAACACTATTTAGAATTACAATTTGTAGACTCGTCTTTAAGTAAATGCAGCTCCTAGGGACACGTAATTAGGTGACTTTTTCAGTTAAATTTTTATCGTTTTATCTTACATTTTTGTTGATATTGTCTCTGAGTGGCTCTCAAATCTTCATATCATATTTAGAATGATAGAAACATCATTAGCCGTTTTCGTAAAAATAATTGTATAGAACCTCCATTTTTAACCATATTAAATGCCGGAGTTTTGAGTAAATCGGCAAGTAGCATTAAGCTTAATCTATTCTTTAAATATTAATTGGATATGAAGAGTTACTGGAACCAACCTTCATATATTTCTTTGAACGTCGACTAGTCACACCACTACACAACTAATTAAGACCTGGACTTGGAACTCCACGAACTTTTCCTTGATTTTTTTCTGATTATCTATGGCATGAATTGCGCTTGAAATGAAATCGATTGGCTTGCCTTGATCGGTTTTCTTATTATTCTATGTAAAATCAATCGTGACATTAGGGACTTGCGGGTTACCTGGCAATGTAACCTGCATATGCAACCTGCACCCTCACATATAACAACAATAATTAAAATAATTAAATATATATATAATAATAACGCTTCTACTCAGGCTCATTTGCTAGACCAAATATTCTAAAAATCTTCTTTCATATTTCAAAATTGAACACACTTATCAGTCTCGTAAAGCCTGGATATCAATTTTTCACAAATAGCTATCGTGTTTAGATATCGTGCAGTCATTCATTGGACACTCTTTAAGCTCACAACGAAATATTCCGCGCAATTATTTGCAGAATGGCTCTTAGACTTTATTGTCATAAGTTAGGGAATTGCAGAAAAACGTCTATGCCTAGAGAACCTTTAATACAACAATAGTGTTGTATTTACAGCACTACCTACAGCAATATCTACAGCACTAAAAAGTGAACATTTCGAATTATCTAAATCGAAATGTCCATACTGGGGATATTAGAATACAAAGTTAAGACCCGGAAAGACCGATTGGAAAGATGGATGGCAAAAAAGTTAAGCGCTAATGGATGATGCCAACATTTCTCCACATTAAAACAAATCCGCAGACAAGGAAATATTCATGCAAAGGCACTGAAAGAGCACGCGCTTCATAATTCAACAATTTTTGAGCCCCACGGCTAGATAATATACCATTACTGACATAATTAAACAAATTACAGATGAAGGACACCATACTTGTGAAAAATGCGCTAGGAAGAACATAAAGCGTCATTGATATACTTCAAGAGCCGAGAGAGAATTTTCAGTTATGAAAAGATTAGGAGATAGAAATTCTATTGTTAAATTACACATTTTTTTCATCCGACACAAAATAAAAGAATGCCCCCATATACTTGTATACTGGTATATTGGACGACATCCCATAGCCCCCCCACCTCATCCCCTTGACCCCAGAGGCGGTACGATATAGATAAAGGCGTAGACCTAATTTTATTTTATTGTCCCTCCTGCCTTAGTGGAATACTAATTGGTAATATGTGATTGGGTTACATGTAAGCCCTTCTTAATGGGTTACCTTATTTTTACCCTTAATGTAGTCTGTGGAGTATCAATAAACAGTCGAGAATTCTCAATGTTCATACCAAATGTTAAAAGGTTGGTGCCTAGTCGTCTTCCTACTCGTGCCCTTACGGGGGTGCCAAACGTTGGCAGAAGCAAAGGAGTAGCAATAACCAAACTGGCTGGCAACCTAAAATCTCAAGCTACACATCCTTTTAATGGGTTGAGAGGTAGTGTGTAGATGTAGATTTAATTGTTGCCAGGATCGTCATAGAGCGTTAAATTACAGCAGAATCCCGAGGAAACTGGAGGAGGCCCAAAGATCTTGCCTAAATGCAATGTCCGGGAGCTACAATACGGTCTGCAATGAGGTTCTACAAATAAAATAATGGGATACAGCCGATAACATTCTCAATAGAGGAAAGAAGAACCAAGTCAAGAATGAAGCAGATGGAAGAGGCTACTCTAGGAGATGTAACTTTATCTCCAACTGATAAATGAGGCAGGAACAGGAAGGTTATAGGAAGATCAACTTTAAAACATACAAATAAATTACACAAATTTTAACAGGACACGGGGAGTTTAGATCACACGTCAATAAAATAGAGAAAAAAAGGAGGGGACGTGTGAATGCATGATGGAGGAGGACAGCAATACACATTCCTTTATTGCCCAATTTATGCCAAGGAAAGAGGCGAACTGGAAGCTTTCCTTGGATATTTGCATAACACCCAACAAATTGGGGAATATCTACACGAGGAACCGATTAGGAAAATACTGAATAGATTTATCAACAAAAGATAAATTAAGAAGGGGGAGAGCGACGGAAAGGAATGGCATGTAACTCATATTTTTTATTTTGTAAAAATTAACGAAACTGTATTCGGGGTTTAAAAACAATGCCCCCCAAATATTGAAATTGGAACAATAAATTTCCCGATTCTAATCGAACGGGCTAAATTATTATTACGAGACAAGTACCGTAAATTCTGAGAGGGTGAACTACAATTAGTACTTTCGGGCGCCGGGGCGTTTGGTCTCGGGGGTCGTACCTTTTAAAGATTCCAAATGATGTCTTCTCTATTTTCATCTGCAATTCTGTATTTATGGATGACTGCCTCTAATCCAGGGGGATACTATTCCGGACTACGCATTCGATTAATGGAAGAAAGATGCGCCTCATTAGGTTTGCAGATGATATTTTGACCCTGGCAGAATACGCAATAAAGGATATGAATAGAGTACTCAAAATTCTGTCCACAGCTTTGAAAAAATTGAAAATAAATATGACGAAAACAAAGCTAATATAGTTTATAAAAACAGGACAAAACCTCTAGTAGATTTTATGTTAGGGTAATCAAAGTTAAGCCAACTAAAAGAATTTTTCAACCTTGGGAGCGTATTCACATGAGATAACCTCTGAGGGGAAAAAAGGAAGGTCTTGGTCCAAAAGGCATATGAAATTTGAAAACAATCTTTTAGTAAGTAAGCAAATGAAATTGGAAATGACGAGGGAAAGTCAATAAATAAGTCGCAAAACTTTATAGAGGCAATAATAATCAAAAAAACTTACCCTATACCTTTACCAGTAACCCTGTACATTTATACTTGAATCTCATTCCTTTACTAGCTCATGGTATCCGGCAGCAAAGAATTCTTTTTTTTGCTGCCGCTGCCTGCAAGTAACCTCTACGATCTACGGCATCATCATTTTCAAAACGTCGGCCACCCAAATAATATTTTAGGGGTCCAAACGGATGAAAATTATTTGATGCTAATTAGGGACTATACGGCGGATTTTTCATGCGTTCCTAATGAAATGTTTGTAACAGTTCCTACATTTGCTTTGCTGACGTTTGCGACTAATTTATTGAATTCTCCCCGTAGAATATCTTTTCCAAAACGTTTATTTTAATTACAATATTATATGGATGTGAAACTTGGGCATTGAGGAAGTTGGAGAGGTCTCAGCTGGATGCAATGGAAATATGAATTTGGAGAGTGATAACAAGAACTAGATGGGTACACGAGAAAAACAACAAAGAAGTGTAGAGTGTAATAATGGATGAAAGGAATTTAATAAAAGAGATGGAGAAAAGGACAATTAAATTTGTTGGAAATATTCTACGACATATCAATATCCAGGAACATACAATAGAAGGGAAACTACTAGGAAAACAAATAAGTGGAAGGCCAGGAAAAAGTTTCTTAGCAACATAAAAGATACTATGAGAGTCACAACATATGAGGATTTGGAAAGAAGAGCATTGGAGAGAGATATACCATTGAAACGGTAAAGTCTCCACATTTAGAAGATGATGATTATGTTGGTTTTTGTCAGAGCTTTAGCAAAACTTAGCCCTATGAATAAAAGGGAGAAGACGTCCTCGAAGAACACGACCTGAGGGCTACACTTCATCCAGGGGGCTGCAGGGCGGGAGACGCGAGTCCCTCTCCCTCGCCATGTCCACTTCTAGAGTGATACCAATGAAACCCCGCGGAATGGAAAGGGGAAGTTCAAGGCAAGAACGAGTAGCGGCACGCGAGGAGCCGTCAGTTTCATACGACGAGCGCATTATGAGGCAAGTGTGACCTGTTCGAATTTGTCTTTTTCTTTAATGTGAAAAGGAAGGGAAAATGTTTCCCAGTCGGTCTCCTCCAAAGAAACGACTTTTTTTGCATATGAAATGAAAATTTGAAAAAAATCTTTATTTACCCTAATTACGTCACATGTCTTTTCCCAAAGGTTAATGAATGTTAGAATCATTAGATATTTCCTTATATAGCACTTATTCAAGTAAATTTATCTCAAACCCATTGAACGATCATGTTCATAATATGGACACGATACTAATAAAAATATTTGGCCCCGTACATATAGTAAGCTTTTTTTAAACAAAAAGGGAGGAGGTCATTAGAAATGAAAACTCTAGGAGGAGAGCGTACTGAAACATGCAACCAAAATGGTGCTACTCTGAAGAAATAAAATGATACGCATTTTATTTATTGTACTGTAATGTCCCAAATATAATATGCCATATAATAATGACAGAAAAAAGTGGAAGCACGTATCCAGGATCAAGTCGAAGAAAGTACATATTTCATCACATTTATCCATAAGCTCAGTATATGTACGCCGATGTCCACAATTCAATGGGCGATAATATCGATCAGGGAGAACTTTATATAATGTATGCAATTTTGTACAAGATAAGCAACATGTGTGTTAAAATTTTTCCGTAGCATGGATTAATATTACAGAATAGTATTAAGTCGCAATACTACTCTAAACCTTGGGTAAACTCGACAAAAATTAGTTATCGGTGTAAGACACGACACAAGAACAAGAAAGTTGTATTTCACTCTAAGAATGGGGCAAGGCCCTCAAAGTAAAGGATTTGGAGGTTCCTTAGAAAAGTAGCTGCATTGCATCCTGCTTCGGCTTCTGGCAGCTGGTTTTACGGGTCTGCTAGGAATTTCGGGAGTGAAAACCTTCCCGCCCGTTCCTCTGATGTTTTCCGATTCACCATTTTCAAAACCAGAGACAGACTGAGTACAATAAACGCAGATGTGCGCATATATATCCAAATTACTTAAATGAGATGTCTATGGACCTTGGTTTAATTATATCATAGGGGTGCTGCCCCGTAGAATCACTTTTAAAACTAATTTCTTAAAAATCAGAAAACTTTTAGTTCAAACTTGAAAGAGTTGAAGATATATTTTTAAGTGACGGCACAGCTCTTTTGGAAAGAAACGGAAATTGATCATCGATTATTCAGTAGGTCCGCGACAACGATGCACACCATCCATCTGCAAAAATTGTCCTTCCCATTGTATCATATTGCTCCCCAATTTGGTCCACCTCAATCCCAACTAATCTTAAACCCCTCGATTGTATCTCTCACTTCTTTGCCAAAATAGTCAAACACCGAATCCCACATTTCCGTAATATGTCCTCAAATGCTGTACTGTCTTCCTTATCCATTTCTAGTCCTCAAAGCCGCAGACTTAAAGCTGATTTAAAACTCCTTCCAAACACCCTAAACTTTACTATTCACTGAACTGCTCTCTCTCTTTAACTTCAGGATACCAACTCGTTCCACCCACTCCCTACTCCAGCCTATTCCTAGGATATCTCTCACTAAGTGCTCACCATAATTGTGCCTCTCCTCCCTTCTAACTTCACTCCCTCATACTGTCGATCCTTTCTGTTTATCATGCAACAATTTTACCACCCAAGCCTTATCACATCTGTCAACAAATTAAATATTTCCCCTGTCCATGTTTGGTTCTCGTTGTTTATTACTATGCTGTTATTGTTTTTTGTCATCTTTCATGTTATTCTTATATTTTTCACTGTAAATTGGCTCTACTTCTGCTTGTGAATAATGTTTAAAATAAATACATAAATTTTATTTAAAAATTGAGGGGTGACTTTGGGCGGTGAGAGTTTAATTCAATGCAGTTTATGATTACAAGACGGATTATTAAAGTAACGATGAGGTAGTCGGTGTAAGCTGAGGTGAGAAGTTAGATTTGCAAGATAACAAAAATTTACAACATTTTGGTGCGGAAAAATTTTGAAAATATTTCAATTCTCTTCGGTACCAAACCCTCTTATTCAGAAATAAATAACTAGAAATGAAAGGCGAGGAACGGAAATTGTTTTTCTCTGTGAAACACGTTGAAGAGAATCATAGAAATAATTATAAAAATCATAAAACTGATTGAGACTCCTTAACGAGAATTTAAACTCGCTTACTAATGCAAATTAATCTAAATTGAAATATTAAATTCATGCGGCATAGCCTGCAACCAGTAAGATTAGAATTTGACGCCTAAATCAAGGGGTAAACGTCTATCATCATCGAGCTTATAAGTCCCTATTTAAACAATAAACAGGGCCCTTCAATCAGCTGAATACTTTTAAAAGAAAATTTGAAAGGGTCAAACGGCAAATAGAGGCATTTGTTTTTTTTTTGTTTCGAAGCATTTAAACGAGGATAGCGGCCCATGTGGGATGGAAGGGTGATTAGTTTACAACGTCAGCTAAGAATTAAATTGTTCTATTCTCGAAGTCATTACTGGAAAAAACACAAAATAAAAAGTTCTAACATAGTAAATATTACATTTTTAAGTGTGTTCTGACCCTATCGTAATCGGAATTTCATCACAAATGTGAGTTAATAAATGAGCAGTAATTCGTAATTGACACCGTGCGCTACGCATGCAGACAATTACCAAGTGCAGGAGCGCATTCATTCTTTTGCTCCCCACCGGAAGGCGTTTTCAGGCACATTTTCGACTATTTCACCATCTCCAGAAAATGAAAGAAAAGACTAGTCCAGTTTTAAGTTTTAAAAAGCACGGATGACTGTTGTCTCATCTGAAATTATATACAATATGCCTCCTTTCTTTTTGTAAATATTACAATACAATATTTGAGTTATTTTAACTAATATTCAGGCGAATGTTATATTCGTTTTTTATATCTATATTTGATGTAAGAAATAAAATATACGAAAATTGGATTGTTAAAAACTGGGTAAATGTATGTAATATTTTACTGTACACTAATATCTTTGGTTAAATAACGCTTATATTAGTTACATTTTTCATACATTTTGAGTAACCTAAAATATAACAGAAACCTAGCCAAACGATTTCCGTATTATTCTGTTTAATGATCGGGCCAAAAGATGCACTAGTCATGGATTTCCGCTAACCTCCACTCGGGTAATTTTTACAACTGCTGTTTCGCGTCGATCCAGAGTGACCACAGACTTCTGAAAAATTGCACCGGCGTCACAAGTCCATGTCTACCGCAGCCATCACACGGCTCTCCGGCTTTGTGTTAACAATTAGCCCTGCAGCATTAAGATAATGTTCACCAACAATTCTGCAGAAACGAGTTTTTCGGAAACTTTCGAGCATTCCAACATTCCTTTGGATCTACCATTTCCCGTTCCCAATTCCCGAAGTTTCCAAATTACCGGCAACTTGGAAATCTACTCTTGAGAGAGCGGACCAGTGGGGTGTCCGGACCACCGCAGGGTCCGGATTCGTGGCAAGAAGCCGTGAGGCTTCGGGACGGCGCCTGTGGAGTGGAGTGGGGGAGGGAGGAAGGAATGGGGGAGGTGGTGTTTGAACGAGGGTGAAGCGAGGAGAAAGAGAGAGATGAAAGTGGCGGGGATGACTTGTTGAGTGGGGGGTGGGTGGGAGGGAGGAGAGGGGGCGGAGTGAAGGATGTAAAGTCGCCGCGACTGGGAGCAGAATGCTGTAGTGGGTAGAACGTGGGCCACGCCTAGTCGAAAGGGAAGGTTACACCCTTGACAAACACGAAAAACGAAGAGCTTCTCACAACACGGGTGATACCCTTTGTGCCGGTCCCTGGAATCTTCTCTCCCCATTCTCTTTAATTTCCTTCTCCCCCCATCCCCCCGTTCCGAAGTTTAAACCACGCAGTCACCTGTGAAAATCCCGCGGCTATCAATGCGGAAGGTGTTAAGGGTTCGCCATCGCCTCGTATTTTTACAATTCATTGCCTTCACTTATACAGCCCGTGATGTGTCTCACTAGTGATCCCCCAACGCCACTCCCTCGCGCCAGCTTCTCCACAAAGTTTTCGGTCCTCTGCGAGCGCATCGTATTTTTAACCTCGGTAACCTCCTCTTCCGTCCCTCCAACCCCTACCCAATCCAAATATGTGCCATCACAGAATACCTATTCTAACAGTTAAAGGTTTGCTCATATCCATTACACATGCACGGCCAGCTGTGATCATTCATATAGGTTTTAGGTGGATCGCTAAAATCTAGCGCGTAGATCAAGGCACATTGTTTTCCCATAAAAGAAACGCTCTAAGTTCCTTTCAGTCGCCTGCTACTTTACCAGTGGTACCATGTAGAAATTAATTTTACCCATATTTCGGTTGAATAAGGGGGATTTCTTGTTTTTTAAAATTAAACAGAAATTAAAAGTATCGAACAAAAATGTTTCAATTTTTGATCACCTAAAATCATCAAAAGTTTTTCATATGGCCACAACCGTAACCAATTTTATTTCATTTCATGGTTATGTAATAAAGAGTAATATTCTTATAAGAACAGAAATTCTTGGGTCTCTACCGACTGTAACACAATCGGTCGGGTCTCATGCGACTTCAACCTAGCCAACGGCAGGAGTAGAAAGGGATGGCAATTTTAGCGAGGGGGTTTATGGTGACGGGGAGAAAGCCTAGGTTTAGCTCCGACCATAAGATTAGATAGGGGAGATTATAACACAATCTTCCCCCTGGAGTTAGCTGGACGGGATGTACTCTCGCGAGTTTTAACCACACAGGCCCCACGCAATCAATGGATCCAAATCATTGTCTGTATGAAGAGTGATTCACCCCAGGATGGGAGGTTACATAGACAAACTGCGTTAGAAGCTTGGTAATCTCGTAATAAAACATTTTGCAAGCCCTATGTTGAAAAGTTAATGAAAGACAATTTAAAAATCAGTTTTTCTATTTAAATTGGAAATAAATTAAATATTTTCACTTGGGAATATTTGGAGAACTGAATTAACGTGTTTAGACAAAGTCATTGTTTGCAGGTCCCAGTTATTCATTAAAACGCTTTTGTGAAAAATATTAACTCTTAATGCCTGATAAAAGTTAAATATAAAGCACCAAAATGCATCTGTTCATGAATATATGACTCCTAAAAAACACAATCTAACAACCTGCTCTGCATCAGATCCCTCTTCATCTCTGTGTACTTCCTTCCTCCCTTCATCCCCTTCAACATTCCTATCCTGTTCCTGCCCTTTTCTCGTTTGCCTAACATCCTCCCCTCTATCAATACCTTCAAGAGCCAATTGCCAATCAACATCTCTACATGCTTCTTTCCTCTCTCCTCATTTTTTCCAACAATCCTCTCTCCTCCCCACTATACCTAGCAATTCCTCTATTGTTTTCCTTTATATACACTTAACCTTCTCCATCTTTCTCCACACCCATATTTAAAAGTTTCCAATCTACGCCGAACATCCTGATTCAACGACTGTTTCTGCGCCGCAAAAGACTATGCTCCACATCAAAGTTTTAACGAGACTATTCTTAATATCCTTACTACACATACCAGTCACCAGTTCCCTTCTTCTTGTGAAAGCTTCTTTGCCTAGCGATATTCTTCTGTAAATGACCCTATCACTTTGTTAAATTTGGCCCAAAATACTTCCAATGTATGGAAACTGTTCCACCTGCTCTAGTTTTTGCCCCCCATTTTAACGTTTAACTCATACGTACTCTTTATGAAAAACTGCGAAACGTTTGTTTTATTTACATGGATCGTCATCCCATACCTATATACTATATATAGCACTGACCTTCCAACGCACTCAGCATGGCTTGCAAACCCTTGGCTGACTGACAAACTATAGGTTGTTCATCAGCAAATGATTTTAACTGATTTAATAAATTCCCTACCGACTATCATTCCATTCTCCAGTTTTTCCTATTCGTCTTAAACCATTTCCTTCTCATATTAGCAAAACAGCACAGGTGATACTGGACAACCCTGACTTACTCCTTTTCCTATCACAACCCATACGGGCTCTCAATTCCTCACTCACATCTGAGCAGTGTGATACATGTACAGGTTGCGGCCAAATCTCCTATCAATTTTATCTACTCCTATTTCCTGCAATATTTTATTTTTGGGAGATTAGCTTTCCCAATTTACGCAAAACCTCACATATTCAACTTACCGGACCGATACTCAAACCAACTGCGCAATCGAGAAAACGTAATTGTAAAACGTAGACTGTAAAACTTTGGAATATTTATATAAACGAGTGGCTCAATACTTTGGTCAAAGGGATTAGGGAGCTATTCCACCCTGCGGTGGAATTTGCTGAAATCATAGGCTAATGCTGATAAGAGATTCATCATCATCATCTGCAGCTCTACAGCCCGGTGTGGGCCTTGGCTTCCTCTATGATATGCCTCCATTCAGTTCTTATTCTTGCTTTTTCCTTCCACCTTGTAACTCCCATTGCCTTCAAGTCATCCTCCACATCCTTAGCCATCTCTTCCTTGGTCTACCTCTTCTTCTGACTTCTTCCATCTTGCTATTAAGTATCAGTTTGGGCTTTCTGTCATTTTCCATCCTTTCTACATGCCCCAACCACGCCAGCCGCAGTGACTTGGCAAATCTAACTATGTCCTTCCCTTCTAGTAATTCATTTATCTCCATGTTCATTCTAATTCTCCATCTCTCTCCTTCTCTAATTGAGCCATACATTCTCCTTAACATTTTCCTTTCGAATTTTCTAAGTGTTTCCTCATCCTGACTTGGTAATGTCCATGTTTCAGCTCCATTAGTTACCACGGGTCTAATAAGCGTTTTATAGATCATCATTTTTGTGTTCCTTGATAGTAACATTGATTTGTGAATTGTTACATTTGCAAAGAATGACTGATAAGAGATTACTACTACAAATAAACGAGATATCGGTCAAAACGAGTGATTATATGTGGAATATGCAAGTGTATTATGATAAAATATGAGAAGGGTTGGTGATGATCGTCCATATACAAGCCAAATATCATTCTGCTAAATGTGAAATTCTCTTATAAAGAGGCTATAAATCCTCGTACATCTTTTTCAGATTAATTTATTATCAAAATCAGTTTGTTTTTAGTTCGACCTTTCAAGCTGTTTTGGACTCTGTTTGGCTGCGAAGAATCAACGGAAAGGCGATAATGCATAAACCCAGCAGAAATTCGAGCAGTGTGATGAGTGGCCTAGGGCTCTGCTCGTGGATTTTTTTATGTGAATGGCATTACAAGAACGACCTTCCATATGGCGAAAAATGGGTTGAAAATTACGACTTAATAAGAAACAAATATACTTACAATCCTAAATCCCTCACCTTGCAAACATACCCCAGAATTCGATGTACCTACGTACGTTTGAATGTCCATTAGCGCAATATTAACGATCGATCGCCATTTAACTTGTGATGATAAGGGTGACACCTTGTACGGTTGTAGACTTAATTATAGTCCGTTAAAATGAAGAGGAGACCAACGCTTCCACGCAAAATTTTCTCAAGTTATCAGTCATCAGACTTGTTTATAGACTCAAAAACGCTTTTGAAAGTCTAAAGAGGATGGAGGTAGAATAGACCTCACGCCTCACGTGAATCATAATAGCCAGCAAAAGAGTGTATTTGGGTTCGGAGCGATTTCGAGGATAACTCCTCAAAAGGAGTGCTTCGGCAATTATTACCCCGATCTCGCTTTCCACCGGACTAACAGTAGCAATTGAGGGCAATTTCAATTTAATTGATACCAGACTTTTGAATATTAATGAAACCGTTTCGGCTCGCTTTATTCATAGCCTGTGGCGGCTGGTTTGAATCTATCGAGTGTTAAGTGGAAAAGTCACCGGGCAAGGAACGCGGCACGCTTGAAGCCCGGCAGAGATAGAAATGAAAAGAGAAATGAGGTACGATGGGGCGAATATTATACGGGAGGTAGGTGTAATCGTTTCATTCTCTTTCTTTAACACCAATTATTTTAAAAAGCCCTCAAATTAGGTTTTCCCATCTATGGCGTTTCAAATAGGTGTTTATTTGTAAAAATGACGATACCGCGAAATCTTGATTTTATTAACAGCTGACGTGTTACAAGCCATTTCAATGGTAGCTTGTGTCTTGGTCGGAATAAGAAAGGAAAAGCAAAATTTTCGAAGTCATCCAAAATAGCAATGGACTTAGTTTTATCAACAAACACATTGAGAGATAATTTTCCTTTTACAGAGTAACGAACATAGTTCGTCTCGGTCGAGTTTATTTCAGCTATTACAAATTCGAACACTACTTCTATGCGAATTCTTCTGTGCGCACGCGTACATCATCAATTCTGCATCCAGTTCAACTTTTATATAAACTAATGCTGCATAATTAGCCTCAACGAAATGCAAGTGTGGGTAGTACACTAGAGGTTAATTTACATATATATATATATATATATATATATATATATATATATATATATATAAGTATATACGAGCAAAAATATATTTATTTATACTGATGTCGATGCACCCTCTGCTGCGAGTACACCCCCTGCCACAAAACTTTCCGGTAGGTTATAGTGTATTACGTTGATATAGATATGTGCGTCAAAAATGCCAAGAGACTCAGATAAGAGATTAGATGCTATAGGTTTGGACAACATAACAGTCAAATTTTAGGCTAAACGTAACTCATTCGCATAGTATACCGGAGAAAGATAAGAATTTCATTACAATTTAGTATATAGTATAATGAATTTCAAAATCAGATTAAAGAGAAAGAGGTAGAGAGGGTGGATGAGGAAATATTATGTCAAATTTAAATTAGAAGGAAAACATATAAAAAAAATACATAAAAAGGGACATCGAAACTGAAAAATAACAAAAACTGTGAATATGAAAATATCAAGGAATTAGTGTATTAATGACAAGCTGATTACACAAATAATAAGGTGAAGGAAAAATGGAAATTATAAACAAAATTCTGGGTAGAAAGATGTATAATTAGATATATAAAGAATATTTATGAAAATAATAAGGCAAATGTTCGTAGTGGACGAAAATAATTCAAAGACAATGAGATACTAAGTAAAATGCATGAAATTTGTGGGCCGCATTGGAAATTTTGTCCGAAATTACCATATAAAGATTAATTTCAAAATTTAAGGGAAGCCATTGGAATATTTTTATGGCTCTAGGAAAGATTGAACGGAAATAGATAGAATTGATAAGTGGAAATAACCAATAGTGATATAAACATACACACAACCTGTAAATCCTACTGAGGATACAATTAAGTAGAGGGATTCAATGAGGATAAATTAATTCCAAGTTTACTTTTTTGCAAGATGAAGTGAGCAATAAATGAACTGAAGCCAACCATGCTGTTGGGTTACAATACATCCACTTGGGAATTACATTATTTACTCTTTCAGTTTTAAGTCCAATATTCAATACTTATTTAGTAATATAAACCTTATGAGAGCGAAGAGAAAAAGTAAAATTATTATTTCGAGATTTACATAAATATATTATGAAACTACACAATAGACACTTATCCTACATTTTATTAACTAGCGATTTAAATAGAAGAATCGGGAATGAGTCTATCCTGAAACTGGAATGCGGTAGATGGTCATCTGAACCCGAATGGCATTAATTCAATCAATTTTATAGTTTTTTTATGAATTGAATTTTAATTAATTAACAATTAATAATAATTTTCAAGGAAAAATAAATTTAATACAGGGTTCGTCCAGAAAATAAGTTTATGATGCTCATTGTCTTTTTTGACAAAAGGGGAGTCGTCCACTACGAATTTGTACCTGAACGACAAACTGTAAATGCTGCATTTTACGTCCAAGTCCTCGAAAGGCTTCGAAAACGAGTCGCCCGCGTCCGGCCAGCGATCAACCGTATGACTGACAACCTCAGCGACAATGCGCCGTCTCACACCGCGCTTGTCGTGTCGGACTTCTTGGCCAAGCACG
Source organism: Hetaerina titia (assembly GCA_037158775.1). Classification (NCBI taxonomy): domain Eukaryota; kingdom Metazoa; phylum Arthropoda; class Insecta; order Odonata; family Calopterygidae; genus Hetaerina; species Hetaerina titia. The sequence continues at coordinate 15,479,422 of CM073779.1, forward strand.
GCGTGGCAACGCTGTCGCACCCGCCCTACAGCCCGGACTTGGCACCACCGGACTTCTTTCTGTTCCCGAAGATAAAGAGGAGTTTGAAAGGAACGCGATACGGGACTTTGGACGCCGTCAAAGAGGCCGTGACGACGTGTCTTCGAGAGGTTCCCGATGATGCCTTCGCGGGAGCGTTCCAGGAATGGGAACGCCGCTGGAACAAGTGTATCGACTCACAAGGGTCCTATTTTGAGGAATTTTAGCTTAAGATATGTAAAAGTGTAATAAATTTTTTTCCCTGAGCTCAGTACACTTATTTTCTGGACGAACCCTGCATGCTCACTTGGCCTTTATGAGGTTCTCGATCTCATATTGTTCACACAAATGTAAATAGGAACTAGCCCCAGAGGAGTTAGACGAAAATGTCTGGATGTCAGGAAATGTTTACAGTTATTTAATGGGAAAAGGCGGGGTTATGGTACCAGGTATTTTCGAAAAAATAGCGCCAATTTCGTACGAGAATTCTCATCCTGCAATACGTGCACATTTTGGTGGGTGAGAACAAAGTTGTACGCATGGAAAGTCACATATTGATTGTTTTTGAAGCCAATTTAGTAATTGTCTTCATTCAAGTAGTGGTTTGCTTGTCGGTGAATACAAATGACAATATCCACAAAAATAATCGCTCATTGCATCATTCTTAGAATTTTTCTAGATGTGAAATCAGTGATAGAAAAAATTAATAATGCGCACAATAGCTATATTTTTTTCCTTCGAAAGTTTCAATAAAACATTCGATTGAATAAATTGGGATAAAAATGAATCCATTGGAGGAAATGGGAGTTGATTGGATGAATACGAGTCTTTTATGACACTTTACGAATCTCAAACTTTGATGATACGCATGAAAGATTAATGAGAATGGGTCGTGTTAGGAAAGAGAATAAGGCATGGATGTACATTGTTACCCATGCCTCTCAAAGTTTATGAGAAGAAATTGTAAATTAAACATAAAAAGACCTGATGTAACATGAGTAGATGTAGCTGATGAGCTGAAGAGCTTAGGGGTTGAAAGATGGGGGATAAATTAAAGAATAAGTTACATTTGTGGAAGTTCTAATTTTATTTAGCCAATCAGCAAAAGAGTTATCATTATTGCATGATTCAACAAAATATAGTTTTATATTATAAAATGAGTTTAAATTTAAACTAAACATGAAACATGACATTTTCAAAAAATGGGTTGGTTAAGGTAAATTAGCTTAACTTAGTAAATCATTAAGGAGAATAGGTGTAATAGTTAACCTAAGGTCCTTGAACCAACACTTCCATGAGTAATGGCTAAAAATGAAATGACAAATCCTAGACGAGAAATTAAAAAAAATTGAGTCACATATTTGAGAGAGTTTGGGAACAAAAATTACCGTTCATGAAATTTTATATACTACCTTCATAACTAATAATTAGGGATATTACGAGATCTCCAAAATTTCGAGCAATATCACTTGATTTTTAAAGATAGGAATATTGTTATTTTTCAAACAACTCGCACAGCCCATTTGAGTTTCTCGCGCTTGTTCACGTGACATTTTCTCAATTGTGACCACCAGGGAAGCAAGGGCTCTGACAATTTCGGGACGATGACCAAGCTGATCCTTCACAGCCTTCCTTCCAAGCATCCTGGCGATGACAACGAAGAGCTGTGAGTTGGGTTTTCAAAGTTGCTTGCATCTCAAACTATGAAAAATATAAGCAGGCAAAGCAACTAGTACAGGCGTAATTAAACAAGCGTTTAGTCAAGACAACTCTTAGAGATCATCCAAGGGAGACAACAACACTGAAATTCGAGTTCATTCTGGAAAATGAACACAAAACATGAAAAATCCGTCACGCATGAAGGAATCCGGATTCTAAATTTTGTCACATGTTTCAACTTTTTCATAATTCAAGTCATCAATTTTGGTTATGCTATGCTGTGGAGAACAGAAATTATCAATTATCAGCACAGGAACAATTTGAGGAACCAAAAACTAAAAGATTGAGTACGAATCACCTGGAGATGAACTGCCCTTGACACACTCAGGATATTAAACCATGGATAGCTTTTTAGTCAGAACCTGGTTTATGAAAAGTCAGTGTTTTTTCTTGCAAATATATGCATTTTTATATGAAAAAGAATATTATATTTCCCATCGAGTGTGCATGCATCCTATTTTCAGTAATCAAATAAGGTTGATAAATAAGAGATAACTGGTTGATGTGAAATCAGGTCATAGTGTGTACGTCTATATTTAAGAAATGTCGCGCAAAGCGTCGTAAGAGCGTGCGACCAGGAATGTTAGGTAACCAGTAATTCTACATCTACTCCATTACATCCACCCACACATAGCGCCTAGCGATTAATCGCAAAGGCGAGTGGATCGGGATGTACCAGACAATCTTCATGTCCGTGTCCCGATTCCATATTAATTCAGGAAGTCATTGATATCATAAAAACAATAGAGAAGACGAATACAGTACTTCATAACGCTTGATATAGAGTGGTTCAAGTGAAAATCAATGAGAAAGCAGCGAGTTCGTGGTGAACCGTACATAAAGTCTTCAAGCTGAAACTTTTGGCTGAAGAGAATGGTTGGAACACCAGCGAAAATGTTCATCAGCAATGTCTACCCACGGGGTGAAGACCCGAAAATTGGATAGAAATTGTACAGGTTCAGTCTTTCTCTTTGTCTTCACATATGTGTATCTAAAGATTTCCATTACATTTGTTGTACTAAATATGTGACGCATGTTGCTTTTTCGTTGGAATTTGTGAAATATCTTGCGGCACTTCCCTCCGCCTTGTTTAATGCTGTAATCAGGTCCATTGACCATGTTCAATTCCGTAATTCAGTAATTAGGGCCGTGTGGGCAAGTATGGTGGAGTGTGTTATTCCCAGATAATGCAATCATTAAGTAAGGCAAATATAAAAACACCCATTAGCCGTTACGAGTAGCAATTATAGACCCTCTTCGTGAATGTGTCTCGCTTTAAGGGAACATGGTACTTATTCCAGTTTCCCGATCCATTTTTCCCTGGATTCGGGAACTTTAAATCGATAGATATTCTTGATAATATGCGGGAAGAAAGTAGTTCCCGCCTGCAAACTTTACCGGTAGGCGTAAGAATAACATTCTTGCCGCGTATCCGTTTCTTGCGAACCCCTGGCCCCACCCCGTCCCGGCCAGCACAATTAGACTTGCTGCGCAGTGGGCGGAGGGTGGCACACACGTTGCGACGGGTCGCGAGAGCACCGCCGCCGCCCATCTCGGTGGCATCCATCCACTTCCGGGGCTGCTGGAAATAAGTGCCGAGGTTGGGGAGATTTGGATGGAGGAGGAGGACAGGGCGAATGAGCGGAGAAAGTGGCATCGACGGGAGGGCGAGCAAGAGGGTGGGTGCCCGAGCGTTGAAATGGCCCACTGATCATCACTGTCGTCTTCTCCGCAAGCGCCTTCACCGCCGCCCTACTCGTATTTAACGGCCGATGGCCCTTGCCTCCCTTTGTGAACGTCCGACTGCCTCATTCCCTTTGGTGGCGGTCAAATGTGTCCACGATTTTTTTTTCAACTCTTTTCTCGAGAGCTTCCTTGGTTGAGGATAAATCTGGTGGAGAGGGAGGGAGTTTCTGGGGACGTGCACATGGAAAATTTTCTACGTTTCAGATTTTCCCTCCGTTGATCATCCGGTGAGGGTCCCTCGAGGAGGGGAAAACCTCGAGGAGTAAAGGTCATTGTGTTCACTGCGAAGTCGCAACTCTTTTGTTAAACGATTCCTCTGGATGCTTGGCTGATTTCAACTGGAATCGTTCGTTTCCCATTTCCGAACTTGGGAGGGGGTTGGGATGGATTGCCTCGAATGGACTCGCGGAAGCGGCGTCATCGTTTAAAAGTGCGCCACTAGCCTCGTCGGAGGGATGTGCAAAAGGATTAAAAATACACATATTCACCGATTCTGCATGAAACCATACAGAAAAAAACAACAGAAAAATCTTATGACTTCTCATTGCATTTCCCTGGAATTTTTTTTACGAATCCTAAGTTTTTATTTGTTATTCCGCGAATTTCGCAAATATGTTTTCCCGAGAACATCTACTTAGTATCACAACACCCTAATGTGTTACCAAATCTACACTTTTCTCCATGCTCTAAATGCTTTCGGGTGAAATCTCCTAAAAAATATCACCTAAACACATTTCTTCAAATTGACTTCTAGCTCCCAGGTCTCGCACCAAATTTTGATCTCATTTAGATTATTATATAATATAATACGAGTACCCATCTTTCGAACCGAATTTGTCCCTGTGCATCACTGCATCGCCATCAGAGAGACGAGGTCTAGTATTTCATACCCCTATAGTTGCATGCGGCTGCAAGATGAGCAAAATGCCGAGTGGGTGGAGGGGTGCGGGTCTACTTAAATGAGTGCCCATAATATGTAAACCAGTGAGCGAAGACACTGCGGCGGTGTAGAGAGCGGAACAATGAGCTAGCGAAATGGGCCCATAAGGGGTAATCAAATCCTGACCCCGAGCACCAAAGCCCAAGTTTGTTAGTCATTGCAGCACCGATTACTCGAGCGTTTACCTCACCATTATCATTCCCCCACTCCGCTCCCTATCGAGCGGGAGGCAGGAAGGGGAAGGGACGGCGAGGGAAAGGATAGTGGGGGGAAGGGGGGTAGCTATTCGCCCGATTCCCATTGTCTCCAGTCGTTTTCCATATCCTCTTCCCCCTAATTCCCCATCCTTCCCGTCCATGCCATCCATCCCATGGCTTCTCGCTCTTTGCTCTCCTTCCACCGCCCCACTCCCTGCCCCTCTCTCTCTATCCCTTCCCCCTTCCCCTGCCCTTTGCCCCCTTTGAGTGGTGGGAGGTAATTCCGATCGCCTCCACCGCCACCACCCAGTGCTCACTCGAGCGAGCCACCCTATTTCCGCTGCGAAGGACGACCCGAACCCACCCACACCGCTCACGCCGGCGGGGCAGCCGGACACCCGGAAGCCCCCCTCCCCCGTCGCACCGTGGGGGCGGGGGAGGGCCGGAGGAGCGCCACCACTCCAAAGGAGACGACGCCCCATTCCCCACCCCCCGTCCTCTGTGGCCCGAAGAACTCCTTCTCCATGTCTCTCATCACCGATCTAAGGATATTGTTAAAAAGGCTACTACACACATTAATTTTATTCACATGAAAAGATCATAATACTTGAGTTTACATAATACTTCCGCAAAAAATATTTTTTTATGCTTCTGATGAATCTGCATCAATAAATATGGTGCATATACATGGTATCCAGTCAAGATTAGACTTTTCTGTGGAACATTTTCAACTCTTCAAACCGTTAAGAATGAGTCCCAGCACATCAGCTTTGACAAAATAAATTCACAAGATTATATACTGTAATTATAGATATGTATAGTATGGAGTTCCACGTTTTTATTTAATAAAATGATCCAACCGATGATAAACGGAGCAAAAAAAATCGACTCTTATCCAACGTAAACACTACCTTAGGCTCAGCTATTTACGGACTCGGGAGGTCAGGACTAAGCAAAATCAGAGATTTTTCATCTAGACCCTTTTATGGAGCACCAAACGCTTTTCAGATGACTCAGTCCTGCGTTCGCTAATGCCTTTAACAGCTATGAAAACTCCTCCTCTACTACTATTTTCTCTGCATCTTCCATTCCCTGAATATTCTACCCCTAACAGATTTACAGGTATCGACCTATCTTTTCCAAGTCTCACCGGTTCTCTTCCCGTCCCAAGCGGATCGCAGCCTAATTACTCTAAAAGGCTTCCATCAATCGTATTCCTATCGTAATTTTTGACGAATCTGGAGGATTTTTTTTACTTTTTCCAATTCTTGATATTTGCTTACTTTGAAATGGTGTTAGGACTACCAAAAAATATTTTATTCTTCCCGTGGTTAACACCACACCCTTTTTTATAATTTATTTCCAGTTAATCAATTAATTTGCTCCAAATTTTCAAAACTGTGTATTTTCCTGTGTATGGTACGAGTCCCCATTCCTTGAACTAATCCAATACTGGGTCTAAATCTCTAGAGAGTAGCCCACGATCTGTTGGATTCCTTACCTCTAATTATACGAATAAAGGGAAGCGATATATTTGGTGATCACAGGTTAGTTTGTATTGCTAGGGATTGGCTCGAGCAGAGTAGACAATTTGAATGATATTATAGTTCGTAAAAAGATTAGAATTTCTATATTACAGATAATGAGATTACGACAATCAAAAAAGTATTTAGTGAAAACGGGATTCACGCTGAATATTAAGGGTCAAATCCACATTCGAAAGGGGTTCTTTCTATTTTCTCGGTCAGGAACAGATTTTTTGATAATATTAATGAGATGAATATGATGGTTATAATGAAAGAATTGAGCTTTTACGGCTAACATTATTGAATAATTGAAAAAACTCCAATAGCGGTAAACAGTTTATCTTTCAAAATAGGGTACAATTGAAATTTATTAGGAATCTCAGCAAGTCAAAGTAGGGGGTATAGGGTAAAAAAGAAAGGGAAGAAAAAGGTGAATACGAATAAACGTACTTCGGCCACCAAGTAGCCCTCTTCAGCGTACTGAAGGTGAATCGTCACGACACCGCAAGTTGAAGTTGGGCACGTTTTGAAGGAAATATGCGTATACGTATTCGTATTCACCTTTCATATCCCTTTCTTTTTTAACCTACACCTCATCCTCTGACTTAAGGCGTTTGCCAACTAATCTCATTTGTGATCTCTTTTGAAAGGTAAACTGTTTACGACTATTGGGGTTTTTTCAATTATTCAATATAATGATTGTTCCTAACGTAAAAATTACTACCATTGTAATAATGATAACAGTAATTATGTATATTAATATAATAACGCATCATTGGGGTTTAAGAACAGTATTTAGAACATAATTAAATGATAATTACTTGTGAATTGTCCGACCAATGCCTAGCTTTTGTTAGACTGCTCGCGGAATACGGGGGAAATACGATACTCGTATATAAGGTTCATGGAATAAAACTTCAAAGAATTAGCATTGACATGTTTATGCTTGTTTTGGATATAATTTCATTGTATTTTATGGAGGGTGTCCCAACATCGCCCGCCACACGCCACTGTGGTGGCTTGCGGTATGTTCGGTGGATGTAGCTATTGAAGATTTGAAAAATGTTCAATGAAGAGCCGCCAGACTTAAAAAAAAAATGCCACGAGAAGAGAGTAAGGGTGACGGGATTGTTTGCAGAATTAGTGATGGAACTTCTTCATTCAGAATGAGAGAGGACAAGAATTACTGAAGAGAGACTTTTAGTATCCCTTTACGGTTAAACACATGCCGGACGAGCATTGTATTTTTGACAACACTGGGAGAATTGTTTACCAATAATAGGGGTCATTCGCAAAATTGTTTGACACTACTTAACCTACCCTAACTATTATTTAATTGCCGATCTCGACCATAACTATTATGTTTTACAATCTTGTGCAGAAAAAATGCAGGTTGTTGGTTTTTATCTCTGAGGAGCTAAAGCTTATATGAATACTCTATTTGTGCGCATGACACCACCATTTTATGGAGACTTCGGACTACATTAGACCCTATATTTTTAACTGTCAACTTACATTTACGAATCGCCGAAGGGATATTCTGGAGAGGCTCAGTGCATCCTTTTGCAATGTTAACGTATACCTTGTACACGAAAGATATGGCATTCACCCATTCGCCATTGCTGCGTCCGGAATAGAGGAAAATGAGAGCGTATCTACGAGTGCGTACACGAACCGACCGCATCGGGTGCGATCGCCTACGGGTGAAGTTCCCCCAAACCCACACCCATCTCTGGACCCCCCACCGGAGCGACCATAGCGAGAGGGATCAGCGGCGGAGCGGCCCACTTGCCTCCCTGCTCTTCTCCCCGAAGCGACCCCTAAGTCCCACCTCCCTCTCGAGAGACGTTGTGCAGGTGGGACGCCGAGCCGTCTCGAGAAGGATGGTTTAGGTAGGATCCAGGGATCGAGAGGGCTTCTCCTCTCCCCCCCCTCCCTGCTTACTCTTCCTCCACGTTCCCTATTCAAACTCCACGTCCCCGCTCCCCCTGCTCACACTCCTCAAACCTCTCTCCGCCTCTCTTCTCTCCTAAACCAATGAACACGCTTAGCTGGCCAGAGAAAAAAAATTGTTCGGGTGAGCGCGGTGGTCATCATCCTTCCCATTAATATTTGGATAGGTTACGATGTCTGGGAGGGGTAAAGGAGACGGAGAACAAATTGGTCCCAAACTGACGTCTTGTCAACCAGAAGCGATCAAACCCACGAGGTGGAACGGGCAAGGATAACAGGGTATTGTTTCGGCTTCACGGAGAGGCTTCATGAAGTAGATAAGAAGCCGTCTTGTCCCTTCAAGTTTTAAGTGGATTTTTCCGTTTCATGGGGACTCCTCTAGAGTGACGTATCTTTCTTCGTATGAAGCGCGACACAACTGTGACTCTGGAAAGTTTCATTATTATCTAGGTGTCTTCACCGGCCTGGAATATATGTTGAACATGTTTTTGGCAGGGAAGCACGTCGAAACCATTCATTGATATTTTGAGTAAACTTTTCAGAGAAATGTAGTGATTCCATGTAGCCCATTTGGGAGAACTATCGACTCAACCGATAAGCAGGCTGCGACAATATTGGCTTATCATTAATTATTCTCCAAAAAATTTACCTTCGGAATACTATCGGGATGAATTCAGTTAGTGGAAATATTTTAAGAGCTATTTCAACAAGGGCAGCGGAAATAATTTTCTTGAAAGACGTTGAATAACTTTGCAAAAACTTCTGTCGTGATAAAACCCAGGAAATGAGGACCAAAGGACATTTGTCCTGAAGGAGTATTGAAAAAAAATTGAAAATAGATTTTTATATTTTCTTTTCTCAAAGGTATATATATGGCTTACAATTGCAACAGATGTGACATTTTATGTAGAACCGTATTAAACCGATATCACAATGAAAAAGTTAGTTAAAAAATAACCAAACATTTTCTTCGCAATGCTAGAGAGAAGTGGCACATTGATTGGATATGTCAAAACTATACAACTGAATCATTGGAAAACATCAACATATAATTTCAAAACAAACACCTTCGAAATTGTTTACTTCTCCATCATTATCCTCTAAAATACTGTCCGCCAAAAAAGACAACCTTGAAAACCCAACAATTTCTTTGAATTTTCCTCTTCTGAGGAACTTAGGGATTTTGGTTGATCTGATGAAAAAATTGGAATACGATACGTTTTACGCAGAAAAAAGTACTGTTTATTTAAATGTGGTTTCAAGAGACTATGTATTATCGTTTGGCTCTCCATTGAGAGAGAGAATGCATTGACACTGCACTAATTGAGGCAGTGTTCCAAGCATTGCGTGAAAATAAGGACTAGAGTATTTTACGTTCCAAGTGATATAGGTAATCATATTTTTATTTCCTTACTTTTGCTGAGCTATATCTATTTTTCCCATTTTTATGTAAAATGTTTCGCGTTTTCTTTAGGCAGTCTAGATTTCAATACGTGATTTGTCTTTGATAAACATTCAGGCCTCCATTTGACCCATCAAAATAACAAATTTTAATTCAACTAAAACTTCTTCAACACTGGTGGATCTTTAACAATTCTTCCAATTTCTTGAAACAGAGCGGTATGCTATCTACGGCATACACGCACTTCTTTGACAGCCCTTTATTAAAATAACTAGTGATACGAGAGAACTTCTGATCAAATTGCCACACTTGATATTATCCACGCACTCATGTGCACTCCTTGCACACATCAGTACATTACGTCATGTTTTCCAATTTACGAGGAGAACACAATTTTTCCTGGCACAAAAATTATTTGGTAATGTTGAAGTCCCACAAAAACTGAAAATATTCCTTAGGATGCCTAAAATACTAGGAGCATTCTTTGATAATTGAAAAGCGGATGTTTATGTTAACAAAGCAGACATGAATAAACAACTAAATCACAGTTCATTGGTTATAGTGACCATTGATTGAGCCACTCCATTCGTCATCATAAAATGCTATTTCTATTTTACCTAAATACCTATCACGATGTAATAACAACTGCGAAAGAGCCACGCCAGGTTGGGCGGACGGGATGCTGAAAATGGACCGCCGCTATCTCAGGCAACCCCTCCCCCCAAACGCTCTCGACCCGGAGGCATCTCTGCCGGAATTATAGCCTTCGTGCGGCGGAACCCTTTGCCAAGACTCCGGACCCGTGTAGGCCGATAAAATAAGTCATTAAATAACTGCATGTCCACCTCATTAAGAGGGGTAGGAGTTGGTAAGACGGTGGGTGCCTGTGGATGCCTGTAGGTGGCTGCCTAACTTGGGTAAAACGCAAGGGGCAGTTGGGGCAAGGGTGGGCCTGTGAGTGCCGGCGGAGGTAACCTTCCCCCGAAGCAGATAACCTCGTCGTGAACTCCCGGCAGGGAGTCTAAACTATTTCCCCCCGAGATCGTCGAATGACTCTGGAGAGGCACTGGCCATCGTGCGCGATGTACGTCATGATCGATTACGGACCACGTTGATGCTCAGATGAATATACAAAATGGCCTATTGCCTTGTCACCCTCTGCCCTCGGATCACTTCCATCAAATCCATCTTTGATTGAGATCGGGCAGAAACGACACAGATTGTCGCGAGGATTAAAAAATATAGGTTCTTCACACGCTTGATACTTTTTTTAGTGTTCTGTGATGGGAAGAGTAGGTCCGAGAGTTGCTGCTGCCATATATGTTTGATATGCCATTAGTATGTTTATGTGGTTGAGGAATATTATCCATCAAAAGAAAGAGCTAGGAAGTGTTTGAATGGAAAAGAGGAGGAGAGGTTTTATTTAATTTTCGTTTTGACTCAACTTCAAAATGACAATGCAGAGAAGTGCTGCTCATTTCATTAAAAATAGTTACGAGCTAACGGGAAGTGTCACATTGTCACCGCAACGCCTTGGTTGAGTGATGCAGCAAAAAAGAAATTGACTCATACAAGCATAACTTAAAGTTGAAGATGGTAAAATTCATCCAGGATCAACGCAAACACCAAAGGAATAATTTTATCACTACTCACCAATCACTCTGACAGATGCTTAAATAAAAACTCCTATCAGACAACTAGGTTTGGGCTCACAGAGTAAGATTCAGATCAAGAAATTTTTATCGAGTTATTTCCGTCAAATGATCAATTCGATACGATCAATGATAATCGAGCGTTTTCTCGGGGAAGAAAGGTACTTTTTCAAACTTTTACATACAGACATATGTAGACTGTGCTAAAAATAATGAATGGTAAAGTGGAAATAGCAATTCACTCCTTACTTCCACTAACAAGTGGAGGAGTAACATTCGCAAACAAATAAAGACAGGGGCTTTGCATTTCAAAAAAATCTTTCGGGACAGCACTTGACTAAGGTTTGTATTTGGTATGAGAATTTGCTAATACCAACTCTTGGCGGCAAACTTTCTGTGGTAATTACCACCTTTCCGAACATTATGTAGTCTTAGAAAACGGGCATATAAGGGTTATTCCACAAATCCCAACGACCCACACGATTCTCACGACGGTCCCCCATGCCATGGTGGGCCAGGAGGGAGTGAGTGAATCCGGGCTAGGAGGACGGAAGGAGGGACGGTTTAGCACCCTGCCGACGAACACGAGGAACGCGCACATAATGACATAACCCCTGTGCCGCCTATGAGCGAGGACGGTGGTCGCCGGACCGAGGTCAGCTTATTAATGTGAAGGGAAGAGCGAACCGAGTGCTACTCCTTCCACTTGCTAATGAAAAAGAGGAGATGCACGATTCTCGATGAACTCGACGTTTCCGCGAATCCGCTCAAAGTTCCAACGACATATTTTTTTAACATTCCTATCTTCTAGTTCTTCGATCGCTTATATGTCTAACGTCACGCATGAAAACACGCGGCCCGTTCTCTAAACATTCAAGTTAAAATTTTGCACACGCTGGTGTTTTGAGGTGACAGAAAGGTTAACGGGAGTTTCCACGCAGCGCCCCTCGGAAAAAGGTTTCCACCGGGAGGGGCCGCACGGGAACAAGCCCACCTCGACGGGAGTGGAGCAATGACTGTGACGGAATCGCTGTCGCTGCACGCTCGATTTTTCTGAATTGTCGCAGGCGAGTCAGAGAAGAGCGTGGACGCTGGAATGTCCGATTCTCATTCAAATAATGCTTTACGCAACCTTCATCGACACCTCCAAACTCTATTGTTTTCATCTTTCATCGAATTCCATCATCAAATTTATCGAAAACGATTTATTTTGATACAAGGACTGCCCCAAAAATATTGCGACTTATTTTTTCCGGAAGGACGGACGGAAGGGCGGCGGTTTCCCTGGGTGGGTTTGAGGGAGAGGAGGAGGGAGCTTCAAGAAAGGCTGGAGGCCTGTGGTATTTGGCTTCCAACCTTCGTGGAGTGCGGATCGTTCGTTTGCGAAACCTCGATAACGTCTCCTCTTTGCGCTCAGCCATAAACCGGTTATTGGAACAGTGAACGTCATAAAATTGTGCCTGAAACTGGACAAAGGCCGGAAAGAGACTCATGAAATACTCAAAGCAGCTTATGGTGATAATGCCATTAGTAGATCGAGCGTTTTTGAAGGGTATAAGTTGTTTCGGGAGGGTAGAGAAGGCGTTAAAACGGCGACCGTTCAGGGCACTCTTCGATCTCATAAAGTGACGAAAATTTTGCGAGATCGACGGCTTTTTTGGGGAGGGATTGCATATGAAATATTCGCATGGTCTCTGATAAACTTAGCATCACTAAAATTGATGTGCATCTACTTGCGATCAGAAAAATAAACATGAGAAAGGTGTGTGTGAAATGTGTGCCGCGAGTTCTCTCGGACGGATAAATGGCAACTCGCACGTGGATCTGTCAACGGCTTCTTGACCATGTGAGTGAGCTCACTTCGACTTGTGTTGTTGTGACGATTCACCTTCAGTACGCTGAAGAGGGCTACTTTGTAGCCGAAATACGCGTATACGTATTCACCTTTCTTTTCCCGTTCCTTTTTTATCTTTTACCCCATTCTTGACTTGTGGGATTAGCCAACTAACCACCTTAGTACTTTATTTAGAAAGGTTAACTGTTTACGGCTATTGTTTTTTCCATTTATTCTATGTGAACGAGGTTGCAAATTATTTTAACGCTACCCCATCAGGCAATTACCTGTTCATCCGCCTCAAATACGTGCTGAAAGTACGTCACCACGGCTCGGTGAAAGCGTTACAACAAGCCGTGACAAAGAAGCTTAGCAGCATTTCGGGCGCCACCCTTGAGAAGGATCACGAGGCGTGGAAAAACCGCTGGTATTGATGTGTGGACACATTAGGGTGCTACTTTGAAGAAAATAGGGTGAATGTATCGATTCTGGGAACATTTTTTTAATCGACTCAGTGCAATACTTTTTGGACAGATTGTATTTGCAGTGACATTTATACTAAATTTTATCATAGAATGAAATAAGGTGATTGCATTTCAGTACGAAATGTTTCTTATGCCAAATTACGAGAAAAATAAACACACAAATTTAGTACATAATATCGTCATTTGAAGAATGAAAGATCAACCAATTCTGCGAATGCTATTGACCAAAATATACCAGCCCGAGTCAAGTGTACACAGTAGTTCAATTTGTTTAAAGTCTACTCTGTCCTATAAATAATTTGATGGAATGGCTTATGCAGGATAAACACCAGAAGTTTTTAATGTATAATAAAATCATATTTTAAATAACTACTTCATAATCCACAATGCTCAAGCCTCAGATTTGCCTGCAGCAGTCTTCCTGTCGGCTCCACTTCCGTTTCTTCTTTTCAATTCTGTTCAAAAGGACGAGCTAGCATCTTACACTCAGTTGTACGTATATCTGGACCTTCCTCCAATTTTTTTTCCCTCCGTCATTCTCTCCTTGATCATCATAACCCATCTCCTTTAGCGCAGAACATGAGCTAACGTATTAGTCTCGCACTCCGATTTCTCATGCCAATCTCCAGTTGGCGTACTTGTTACTTTTTCTTGCTCTCTGATCTTGAGCATTCTCCTCTATCACTATAATTCATAAGAAGTTTTCTACATCTGCATTTTTATAAATATTCCTCTGGCCACCAAATATGTGGGTGTCATGGAGCACATGCATCCAGTTACATTTTTTTAAAAATAACGAGTTCGAACGAAGAAATTACTTCTCTCACTAGGGGAAGGTGTTTGGCAACCGAAAGTTTGAAATACTTTTGAGTTTCATTTGTACTCGTATTTGCTTTTGTACACTAGCACTATTTAGCTTCTCCGTTTAACTTATTATTCACATCCGTGAGACTTTTCTTCTATATATATATATATATATATATATATATATATATATATATATATATATATATATATATATATATATATATATATATATATATATATATATATATATATATATATATATATACATATTCAAACTTGAAAATCCCGCCATACGGCGCACAAATATTCATTCAAACATATAAATAGGTATAAGGAAAGGGGATAGGAAAATACATAAAAAGTGAACACAGGACATGTGGGGAAGGCGGTTTTTGAGCAGATCACGAAAGTAAAAATATTTCCTTATCCCGGATAAGGAAATATTTTTACTTTCGTGATCTGCTCAAAAACCGCCTTCCCCACATGTCCTGTGTTCACTTTTTATGTATTTTCCTATCCCCTTTCCTTATACCTATTTATATGTTTGAATGAATATATATATATATATATATATATATATATATATATATATAGGCACTCTGGGCACCTGCAGCTCCACCCAAGCTAGTTGATTTTTCGGGTACCAGATATTCCTAGGAAACCATAACCGGCACAGGGAAAGGAACTGGCCCCCCTACCCTGATGTGTGAATATTCACACGCCGTCGGGCTTAGTACATGGGTCTATCATCACCTACTAAATCGACTTTCGGGTTGATTACTGTGTTTATGGTGAGATGGAGAGAGAGAGTCTAGGGAGAAACTCAAAATGAAATTAAATGTCCCTCTACGGACGATTTGCTTGTATCCTTCCAAATAATTTACCATATTCATAATTTAACAATGCACTACAAAAAATTCTAAGAGGAAACAAAGAATATATCATCTTTTTCCTTTGGGGGGATAGGGGTGGTGCGGTGGCTAAAGTACTGGCTTCCCAAGAAGAGGGCCCGGGTTCGAATCCTGGACGAAAGATCTTTTCCAGTGGTATCCTGATTCCTGCTTTACTTGATTCATGGAGAGCAATTTGAGTCACATCCCAACGCCGGGTTTCTCTCCATCATGCCTCTTCCCATCCATCTCTTATGGCGTAATTGACCTGAGCTGTCGGTCGCCTTCCCTAAAACTACTTTTACTACACCTCTTTTTTTGGTCTGAAATCGGAAAAAGAGATAAAATGCATCTCTTTTCACATCCAAAATACGTTGAACCGTCTTTACAGCTTCTTTTGGAAAGCATAAAAATAGGTAACTTGGCGTACGAATCGGCTAACATTATTGTTTCAATTCATAAAATAATGTGCCTACATCTGAATCTAAAAAAATACTCCGCAAGTTGCGGCAAGGGTTTTTTGTGGTGGATGTTAACACACCACCCGCAAAACACAACAAAACCACATACAATACAAGCAAAACTATCCCAGATCACACAGACAGACTAACATATTCATGCAAAACCGATTTTAACTTACACTCAAGCAAATTAAAATACTGGCAACTGTCATACTCGCAAATATGAACATACGAATGTGCCAGATGTTAACGCAGAGTTTTATATTGCCCTCGCTTGTAATTCGAATGTATTTACTATTTCTATAAGGACTCCGTTGTCTTACTAATATAGCTATCGGTGCTTGAGTCTATCCTCCATATCTTAGTCTATCTCCGTTATGTAATATTTGTGGCATAAACTGCCTAAATAGTGTGGGGTCACATTAATTTCCCTTGCATCGTTGTTACGTACATTCATGAGTTTTGAACGTTGCTAAAAGTCCAAACCTTCCTTTTTCTCTCCGCATCCCAAGTGAATCCCAGCCTAACTCCTCCGTTAGACCTGTCATACTCGTCTGGTAAATTTTCTCTTGGTTTGATTTCTTTTATCAACGCTTTCTCCCAAGGATCCAAATTACTTGGGCGTATTCCAAGTGTGGCCTGGCTAAAGCGAATTAACACCTCTCTTCAGCTAAGCATTGCATCTCCTCACCACCCGTTTAATGAAGCCGAGTTTTTAAGAGAGTCTCTTATGGTTCACGTACTTCAATACTATCGCTAGTGACACAATCCTTAATTCCTTTCTCGCGATTTCTTTTGGGAGTCGAACCTTTTTCAACTGCCGGCGCCTGCCTCGTGTCTGCCGCCGGGTCGTTCGTCGGCCTTTTGCGTCGCGCCGCTGGGTGCGATGGAGGGCGCGACGTACCCTCGGCGGCTCCCCCGTCCCTCGGGAGAGAACTTTCCATGTCCCGTTCCCCGGCTTCTGCCCACACGATCTGGGCGGGAACGCATCCTTTGATTTTCCCAAGGGCTGATTTACACGACGACTCTTGCAGTAATGAAATCACGCATTTGAATTCGTTCAAAAATGGGAATCTTAATCGATAAATGTGTTGTAACTCAAAATTTTTACTGCTGAAAATAGATTTTGGTCAGAACCTTACCCTCTGCCTGATTCTTTATTTAATCTAATATTTTAGGCGATAGGGGAAGTTTCAAGAAATTATTGATTGTGGTGCTACGATCCATATGATCCGAATTAAAAGCCATTATTCGTGAACTGCTGGTAAAGATATGTATAGAAGGAATGCCCCAAGAAAATTAAGAATACCTTGTAAATTAACAGACATTTAATTTCCCAAAATGTTCAAGTCCATATTCAGCAAATAATTTTATCTCGAAAACTACAAAAATGTTCCCTAACGTTGTCCTGTGAAATCAATTCCTTGGTCAGATTACTAATAAACATTTCATTAAAATTTTTGATTTTGGAATTGCAAGCATCTGGAAAATGAGCACTGCTCCCACCAACACCACTGCCTTTTTGACGTCTTTATCATGAGATTTAACGTAACGAATCCGGCTAAATCCTTGTTCAAGTTCAAGCCTAAACATAGGCGTCGACGAAAAAGCCGAAAAAAGCGTTCTCGCATGTGCAAATATATGCAAATTTGAAAGAAAATTTGATCCTTAATCTGAATCTAAGCACGAAGCTCGAATCTTATATGGAATATTCTGATTGGAGCATTTTGAATAACTATCGTGTGAAATTATTATGAAGAAAAATGTACGATTGCATTGGTTATGAGATTATCGTAAGTTTAGGACTATTAATACACAGCAAGGTAGAGGTGGTAATCATATTCTTTTAGGCTTCTTTACAATAATTCAACCGATATCTTCCTAATGTTAATAAATTAACAGGTTTACGTAGAACGGTGAGAACAACCGAATGCGTTAGATGGTAATCTGGGTAATTGAAAAATGGCTACAAAAATATCGTTGCCATTATTTTTCATAACTTTTGTCGAATGAGAACATTTTAAATCAAGAAGTAAAGTTTATGAGGGTAATAGAGTTAGTATTGATTCAATTTGAGCTCATTCGGGTGTAAAAATTCAATAAAATAATATCCCATTAAAAACTGTTCTATTCAATATTTTTTAATTTAAAAAGTAGCCTATATATTACGTTTTAAGATATTTATGTTGTTCAATTATGTTAAATATTATATTAGTCACATGAAAAATATGTATATAGAAGTATATACCTATAGTTATAATTGTACTAAGTTGCATTACTTTAGCACTATTATAACTAGTCGTGTCTGACATAAATCTTTCTTTCTGATTTGGTTATTTCCATTTACGTTGTTTTGAAAACAAGATTTGTATTCAAGTGATACTTTCAAATCCTCGATTGTATATTTTGAAGTTTTATGGAAGCAGATATTTAATAATAGCTAAACTGATTGTATTAAAAAGAAGGATGTTAATGGAAAGGCATTCCTATTTATTTCTGATGAGAATAATATTTAGGAAGTTATCAATTCCCTTTTTGGGCGTTATCAATATTTAATGTATCCACCGATGTTTTCGTCATGATTTTCGCCAATTCAATCACGTGTATTGTATTTAAACTAGTTGAACACTTGAGAGTCCTTCCTTCATTTACCGTCCATCATCTCTTTATTAGGAAACTGATTATCATAATACATTGTAACAATTTGTGCACAGCAAATAACTTAGAAAAAACTTTGACAATACCAAATATAATATTTTCTGCAACCGCTCAGCGAAAATGTGTTTTGCGATCACGATTGTGACACTTCATTTTGTGCGGTTGCAAAATCAGATCTCGACCAGAAGATTTACATTGCTGTGTCCTGGAAAGTAACCAGACTACCTGAAAAGTAAGGTATCAATTTCCAGCGGTTAACTGTTTTAAATACGCCACTAAGGTCATCACTGAGATCATTTCTAGTGATTAATAGCTAAGATTGATCTATTTCTCGTAGTTCACGGAATTACCTCCAGCGTTCCATCTCCCTCTCTCCTTTCAACCATTAAATGTTTTCGTCTCCGAGAATTTCAGGGACGAGTCCGTGAGACGGCGCTTCGCAAAGACAGCAGGCGATTCTTTTGCCCCGTACTTCACTCCATTAACCTCCAAGAACTAACTCCGAAGATTGCCGCTTGGTAAGGAAACAGCATGATGGGACGTCGCGAGCCACGGCTTCATAGCCGGACTCCGAATGTTAACGAGGGCTACGATGGCGAGTCAGTGAGCTGGAACCACCCGAGGCTGGAAATGACCTCTAAGGGAGAGAGGAGTGGGTGGTGGTAGTGTGTGTGTGGGGGATGGAAGAGGGAGATAGAGGTTTACGTGGATGCTGACGGGGCTCGTGGTGACAGAAATCTTAGGTCAGTGTCGGGAATACATTATAAAAAGTCAGTAAAAGAGGCGAGACTCAATTTAAAACGTCAACGCGATTATTTTACTCCTGAGAACCAGCGTCCGAACACACATTTTGGGATCGTTTCTCTCTCTCCTTCTCTTCATAGCCCATACCTTTTCTTTCTCCCGTACGTAAAAAAAATTAATTTTATGAGGTTTGTAAAGCATCCCCCGAAATGTCTAATTAAAACTTCTCCAGGCCACGGATCATATTTCTGGGACGGCGTCCTCACCGGTCGGCTCGCAGTGCCTGTCACAACTAGGTACCCTCGCTCCTCATGGCCCAAGGCTATTTTAAGTAATTTGGTGCACGGGCCCGTTCCCCATATATAACGTCTAAAGGATTGTGTCTACGGGAAAAAAAAGGGTGGGCCTCACCAAATGGACATTAATTTCATTCACATGCCTCTGTCACTCCAAAGCAACGTTCGCTCGTTCTCTTTCATTCGCTGTGGCGTGCTTCTCATTCACTGCTCATCATTCGATTTTCATTCCCAGGTGAAAGGGAATGATGTTAATTAGATTCCGAAGCACAAAAGGATGGACATCTTCTCTCTCATACATATAATTTGAGTGAAATTAAATTCCGACATCACTGGATCATAAAGGCCCCGGATGGAAACAGCAGTGGAGATCTCCGTGGCGGCAGTCCACACTTCACAAGTCCTTAAGGAATGTGCTTTAAATTGAGGCGGACCGAAATGATTAACAGCAACGTCCGGTTCCCTTGATTTTTGGCCGAGTGCTTGAACCAATTACACTACCGACCGGTCCTTTTACATAATAAAATTCTGTTGTGTTTAAGAGAACAAGTTGTAATGACTGTCGATACAAAAAACAACAGTCATACGTGCGTGGGTTCCGTATAAAAATTACGCAATTTGTTGGAGATAAGAATGATTGCTACACTTTCAAATTGATGCACTTTAATACACATTAGGGGATAACTCCACATAAAGTTATTGTCGAAACATCTCCCGAAGTTCTATGAACAGCCATCCATACAGAATGAGAGAGGGTGGTCTCAGAAGTACCCGGTCTGACCACGAGAGGGCGTTATTTGTTTAAAACTATCACTGTATTAGAGAGTATGCAATCTGTAAAGAATATGTTTCAAGTTTGCAGACGCCCGTGAAGAAGAAACCAGTGTCATGAAGATGTTTCAATTGAGTGTTTAGCAAAGTTTCCCAGCAACAAAGCAGAATTTTTGCACCGATTCACAACCATGGATGAAACATGGGTCCATTACTTCACAGACAAAAGAACAATCAAAACAATGGATTCAAAAGGGAGAAACGGCTCCAAAGCAGGGGAGGACCGTTTCATCTGCAGGAAAGTTCATGGTGCCGGTTTTTTGGGATGCGCGTGGGATAATTTGCATTGCCTATCTTAAAAAAGAAAAAAAAACTATCAACAGCGAGTATTATTTGAACATATTGCAACGTTTAAGCTAAGAAATCAAACAAAAGCGGCCACATTTGGCCAAGAGGAAAATGTTATTTCATCAAGACAATGCATTAGCTCTCAAATCCATTATTGCAATGGCCAAAATTCATGAATTAAAGTTTGAATTGCTACCTCACGCACCCAATTTGCCAGATTTAGCCCCCTTTTATGTATGTTTATGTCGCACATATGTACCGACAATTTAAGATACATTGTTCAACACTGAGATCCCCCTTTCAGTCATTTGTCATACGTACAATCAAGCTCCTTGATTCTCGAATTATGAATCTCTTTGGACATCATCGAGAGGGTGGCACAATGTAACTGGACCTGGCAAACACAGAAGCTAAATCTTCCGAATATGAAATTATGGATCACGCATACATAATGCAGTATGAATCGTCTGAATGAAAAACTTCTTAATCTGAGCAGTAAAAAAAATTGTTTTATATTTTTTCGTCTCATGTTTTTGGTTTCACGCCATATGCACAGGCATTATAATAGTACTTAATATATTGCCAAGTGCACTGGACAAATTCAATATTCATTATAATGTCATATCATCTTTTAATTATTTCAGCATATTTTATATTAAAGTAATGCTAATTTATAAAAGAACAGTTACTCAGCTACTACCTGCGATTGAAACCAAATTAGTTAGTCTAAGGGAGTTATGAGCTCAAACTAAGCTACGTGCGTGAAAGAACTTATGAAAATTTAAATTCTTGGATTAAGGAGGGTTATATATATATATATATGAAAAACTGTATTTGAATTCCTATTTACATAGTTATTACATTCTATATAAACACAACAACTCGCAAGCCGTCGCAAAGGCGTGTGGCGTGGGTGTTAGAGCACCAACTGTAAAACAGAAAAAAACCTCATGCAAAGCAAACAAAATAACGCAAAATTCTAATCTTCATAGTTGAATATATTCATGCAAAACCCATTTTAACTTACATGAATGCAAATATATATACTAGCAACTAACATACAAGGTTTGTATAAAAATTATCGGTGACGATCTGTTCCTGACGTTTGCGCGAGGTGCTGAATTCAGGCCGTCGGTTGAGTGTAGATCGTATTGGCATGATTGCAGATCATAGATGATAATATAACAGATGGCACTATTATGCCTGAAAATTTGGCGATGCAAAAGATCAGGGCTAAACTCGTCCTGAAGTTCTTGACGGACAACTAAGAGTATAGCCGAATGTTTGCTTACGAATACCTGCAACGCCATCGCGACGATTCCCCAACCCCCATACAGTCCCGACTTGGCAATAACACTATTTCCGAATCCCAAAAGTGAAATCCTTCCTCACAGAACACCTCCATAGAACCTAAGCGCCGTCAAAGAAGCTTGCACGCGTGCGCGAAATTACTTCCGAAATCCGTCTACCAGGGAGACTTCGAGTGATAGAAAAGGCGCTGGAAAGTTGTGTCGAAGCTCAAGAGATGCACTTTGAAGACGTTTGAAGCATTAGAGTAATACCTGAATGATAAAGAGAATAAATCTAAATCTCCGAAATGTTTCATGATGCTTTTCATACAAACCATGTACAAATGCACATGTACCTACAAACATACCTTGCCCATATCTACGCAGCGATTAATCCTGTCGTCACTTTTTAATGAATGTCTAACTATAAAACTACCTTACTATTAAAATTTTGTTTTTTAATATTAAGATTCCGGATTGTCTGAGGAAAGAACGAATGTTTGCATTTATCTGCATACGAGTCTATCTTACGAATATTAACTTTATGGCCTTACCTGACCAAATAGAATGAATCCCTTATTGAGTCACGGTTGAACTG
Source organism: Hetaerina titia (assembly GCA_037158775.1). Taxonomy (NCBI): domain Eukaryota; kingdom Metazoa; phylum Arthropoda; class Insecta; order Odonata; family Calopterygidae; genus Hetaerina; species Hetaerina titia. The sequence goes on from CM073779.1 coordinate 15,501,756, forward strand.
GTGCTATCTTAACCTTCCTATAAGTCTAAAAACTGTAAAATTCTGGAATTGAAACCTAATTTTACACTCAAACAATCCATTCAAGAGTATGCATCGTTGAAACAATGAATGGCCTTGATCAAAATTAGGTTTCCGGGATCTGAAGATGACAAGATTAAAAAATACTCCCACTTCGAGATATGGTAGAGGAAGTTTCCATTGATCGAGTCCGACAGATTCCCGACCTCTCTCTTCGCAACGCTACCTGAGCAGCCACGCTACCATAAGTGACGATGAACCCCAAAATAGCAGACCGAAAGATAAGTTCAGTTTGTTCTAGAAATCGTTCACTTGGCTGCGAGCATTTTTATTGCCAGTCCTGCTACTACTTACATCCAAGCGATTTCCAACTTCGCGTTCTACTCTTCGCGACAGAGGCAAATACTGTTTATTATAATCCGCTCGATTTTTCCTCGACGTGGTCGCTTTCAAGAAAGTTCTTAAATGTGCACAAGAAAATTTTGTTATGATGGGCTTTCATCCGTTGACGAACTTGACTTGAAGTAATGAGGCAGGCTCGAGGCAATGCACTATACAACTTTCATGCATGATTTCCATGCTTGCAACTGGACAATAAAGGAATTCAGTCACCATTTATTCGCTGCTCTCCTCGGGCAGAGTAACCTGAATTGAGGGTCTTTTAAATTTGCAACATGGAGCCAGAGACAAGTGTAAATGATATTTCGAAATTTAAACTCGTTAAATATGAATTCAAATAAAAATAATAAATGCCTTAATTATATTCGAAACTGAATTATGCATAGCTACAAACTGGTTTTCAATTTTTTTATCACCCATGCTTGATCGGTTTTGAAAGCATGTATGGACTGCCGATCAAACTTTTCTCTATAATTATATGAATAACTATTTTATCTGTGTCATTTCTAAGATAAATGACGCTTTTGAGTATTTTAATTATAATTATTATTGATAATTTTTAAACATCGGACTTGTATCTAGGGACACAATAGGAATCATTGGCGGATGGACTTGGTAACATTTATATGGTACCCAAGATGTTCTTGAAAATTTAACGTCTTATTTTGAACGCACGAAAGACCTTTCTCAGAGAATTAACGAAATATATGAAGATTCCAATAAAAATATTGAATTATAAATATAATTGCCTCCAACAAGGTTGTCAAGACCAATTGGCAAATGCAAATATGAGTACAGGCTTTCACATACGTGTACAGGCCTTCAGAGAAAATAATTTTTTTTAATTAAGCAATTGTGAACAAAATACGATTTTCTGTTCGAGAACCGGTATTTCCTGCCGAATATCAACACGCAATTGGAAATCAACCACGACCGCTCTGAGGTAATTTCGCATACCTGCTGTAATTTCATGTGGTTTAGTTCAAGGTCTCCCTACCCCTCTGCTTACTTCGATCCGTGGAAACGGCCTCACTGGAGGTGGGTCGGTGATGGCGGGAAGGAATTACCCTAATGCCTTCGAGAACTACCCCCGGGCGCTGCTGGGTGACACCCTATTCCGGACGAAGAGGCTCGCAAGGACTGAGCAAAAAATGTCAGTCAACACGCATTAAGGACATTATCCCTGTCGAGTGCTCACCAGGGTTGAAGGAGAATGGCCCTCCGCACCATTCCATTGTCGAGGTCCCATGAGGCGAGCGAGCCACTTGAGCTAAATATTTCCGTCTCGGACACAATGGCGGCTCCGGAAATACGCTCCTCTCCACCGGGGACACTCGTGTGTGTTTGCCCTGACTCCCGTACCACCCCCCTCCGGCCCGTGGTCAACGTGATGGATCCCTCTCGCCCCTTGGGTGGGCCGAGTCAAATGTTGATGCACGCGGCATGCGAGCATTAGTCCGCTCACTCATTCGGTCCTCCGGAACGCCACCTTCGCCCCCACCCCCACCCGGTCGTTGTGGACCACCGCATTCCCCGCACCAACGATGGCCACCGCGCCCAGACCCACCCCCGCACCCGCAACATCACCCGGCAACTAACCCGGCGCAAGAGGGAGGGCGGCGTGGTCCTCCCCGGGCGCGGGAGGGGAGGCAGGCCTCGTTCTCGTCCACTCACGGCGGTCGCGGAGACGGGTACGATCCTCGGCGGCCGCCCAGTGGCTGCGGGCCTCGGGAAAGGCACCCGAGGGGCCCCCACCTGGGGATCGGCAGGCAATTGGACGGAGAGGCGGGAGAAGCGGTGGCAGGAGAGGGGATCCCCCCCTGGAGGCTTCGAAGCGACCGACAAAGACGACTGGGCGTTTTGTGGGAGTGGAGTGGGGGTGGTGCGTGGTGCTGGAAATGGGCCCTCTTATTATTACTCGCCCCACCAGTTCCCCCTCTCTCACCACCTCCGCGCGGCTCGGAAACCCTCGACTTAACAACTCGCTAATCAGGAGAGCAAGAAGACTCCATTATTGGTTTTTCTCCTCGCTCGCCATCTTCCAATCCCCCCGTGACCTCTCCACCAGCGCTCATCTCCGCATTTTAGCGCCACTCTGTCGACCGTCTCTTACACCCATCCTCTCTCTCTCTTTTCCCCATAGTATTCCCACAATCCTCCGAGCAACCGCCGAGTTAGGTGTGAAAGGAAAAGAACACCGCCCATGCGAAGTGGGGAGTCGGTGGTGGCTCGAGACTACGTCCTCCCTCGCGCCGCGGCGGCCTGCCCGTGGGGAGGCGTGCCCTCATGGAGGCGTCTCGAAGACGACCTCCTCACCTCGGACGAAACGAAAAGGGGAAAAAAAGGAAAACATCGCACCTTCGAGGGAACCAACGCGCGCGGTGGTGCCCCTCCGGCCCCACAGCCTCACCCCCTCCCCCGGGACCCAAGTGTGAGCGGTGAGTCGGAGTATTCATTAACGCTCTAGTTGAGAATGGGATGTGAAAAGAATGCGAGGTTCTTTTCACTCTACGTGGGAAACATCATGGAGGTCCTAAACATCATGAAGGCCCTTTATCCGGGGCCGTCGTCTCCCAGGATATTAAGCTCCAATAGTGGCACGTAAGGAGCGTGCCCTTGCCGTCTTCTCATTCCCCATCCCCCATACTTCCCCATTCAGACCACGTGATAAACATACGCGTGATCTACAGGATCGTCCTTCAAAAGGGTTTTTGAAGTCGTAAAAACGTAAACCCTTTTTCCCATAAGCTTGAAATTCAGTATTTCTGAGCATTCCTCCATTAATTTGATCATAAAGCATGTGCTCTCACGCCAGAATAATAAACCGCCATATTTGAAAAACTTTCTAATATTGCACTCCCTGTGTGATTCGTTATTGCACTACTTCCAAAAGTATTCGGGTAGGTATCCAATTGATAATTATTAAGGAATGATGAAAAGAAGTTAGCTATATTTGAATTAGGACCTTAAGATGCAATATATTTATGTCGCTCTGATGAGAGTCCGCTTTGCGCTCGTCACATCGATTTACGTCACCAGAACGATTCTAATCTTTACCCCATTCTCGGCTCGCAGATGACTGCCTGCAGGCTTCAGGAAGTGAGACTACGATGAATGTACTTGTATATTGAACAAATACTCGAGCGGAGGTAATTATTTTAACTACACCCGGGAGCGTGTATGACAAATTAATAGTATTGATTCACAAATGGACACGGTTGAATTACAATCATACCTGTTCCGTGCCTTGCCTATTGTTATCTACCACAGTACTCTTCGCATGCCTCCAGCCTCCCTCGCTGGCAATGGCGGATTAAGAAGTTTCCGATATCCTTTTACGCAGATGTGTAAAAATTTCAGGAAGAGATATGATAGATATGACTCAGGAATCGACCAAAAGGCGGATCAATTCGTTTTTCGGGTCTATTATAATTACGCTAGCGTAGGAGAATTCATACAAATAATATGGGCGTCTTTATTTTAACAAAGGACGAATGGATATGGTGGACAAATAACAGTAGCAAGCGTTATTTTAAGATTATTCCTAGGAATACAATTTATAAAGATTTGTCAAGCCAAAGAGCCAAGGCTTCTGAATCCCATAAGGTTGACCGGAAGTAGTTTTCTGAAATGTTTTCCCGAATTCTGTAAAAGACCCCAATCGCAGTTTTCAGCCCAAAGGTCGGTTTGACAGGAAATAGTTTTCTGAAATGTTTTCCCGAATTCTGTAAAAGACCCCAATCGCAGTTTTCAACCCAAAGGTCGGTTTGATAGGTAGAGTTCACCTAGTGCTTAGCTTTGAACGACGTGTGAAATTCACACATTAGAGTAGGGGGTAGTTCTTTCTCTGTACCGCCTATGGTTACTCAGGACGATATGGCATCCGAAAAATCACATGGCTTGAATAAAAATTAGGGTACCCTGAGGCGCGTCTAGGAACCGAGTCTGGACCCTCTGGTCAGTAATCCAAAGGAATAATCTTCGGATTAACACAACACTGGAGTTCATCAAAGTGAATCTAGTGTTCTCTGTGAACTAGCGTTTGTAGTATAGATATGAAAAAGATATTGCTCCATACATGGAATGCATGCTTACTCTCCAACTCCCAGTACTCGAGTCGTAATTTAATATTGTAATAAGTCGTAAGTTGTATAAGTCGTTATTTAAATAGGATTTAAGCAATGGTAAGGAAAATTTGCAACCTTTTGAATCCCATGATATATTGCAACCAAAACCATCTTTTGATCTCATCATCAACATTTCACCAAAATACGAAATTGAACTACGTACTTAAGTGGAAAGGATTTCCTTGAAAATGGATCCATCGCTCCAAATATGCGCAGTCACGTTAGTGTGAAGCAAAGAGTGTTGGTTATATATTTAATTGCATGTAGATATAACTACCATTTTGTATTTTTTTATCCTATTTAGCATTAGTCTGAACAGCACTTCGGCCTTTACATGGGACTTCGAACAATGAAATAAAAATTGACACAATTACATACACGCAAGGCAAGGTGGAGGAAAACCCACCTTGGCGGGAATCCAACCCATGACCTCTGGGTTGGCAGGCGAAGACATCACCACAGGAGCTGACAAGTATACTTGAGTGCAACGATGATAACTGAAGATATGTCTCGAGTAAAACACAATTCGCCAATCTTGCAACAAGCAAATAAAAAGATAGGACTCATAAAAAGGATACTCGGGAAATGTAATGAAAGGGTTAAAGTGGTTTATTATTACTCTTTAGTTATGCCCCACCTAGTGTATACTGCTGGTGTGTGTGATCCTAACGAGGTAAACTTAGTAGTTTTGGAACTAGATCGAGCAAATTTGGAGCCGATTGGTTTGTGAAAAATTTTTATTTCTTTCCACACACGGTTATCCTAGCGGCGAAATGTAACGGTTATCGTAGTAAAAACCATAGAGACCTTGAGGCGACATTAACATAATTTACCTTGTGGCAAAATGTAACGTATTTTATTTTTTCTAAGATTTTTATTTCAAAATTTTCAATGAAATCATCATGAAATATTAGTTTAATATAAATGCATGTATTTTCACCAAATCGTATGTTTGGTTGGCAAATTCGTTCCCACATGGGGATGTTATATAGTAATTTGGTTATAAAGTTAAGTTACAAAATATTTTACTTTTCTTTGTTGTGTTTTCAAGCTCCCCTTTCAATCTCTCGTCTCTCTCTGTGGAGATGATGCCTCACCCCGCCGCTGCCAGCAGCGGGGTGTTACATTCTCTACCGGAGACTTTAACGGCTGGGACCATGAGATGCGTGGCCATGAATTAATAGAACTCCCCTTTCTTAATTTCCAGTTCTACAATACCTGTCTTGGTGTGAAGGTCTAGCGCATAAATGGTTGTGGCTCATTTTTATTCCCTTATTTTTCGTATCGTAGCCAATTTAGTATGTACATTTGCACGTTTTTTCTAGGTTTTTTAGTGTTTTTTTCCCTTTTCTCTTTCTCTCCTTTATCCTTCTTTATCCCTTACCTATCCTACCTGGTGCTTACACCCCCTGCCACCCACCTTTTTGGTCGATCGCGGGGTATTTGTGCAGATTTAGATGAAGATGAAATATTCTGGAGCATGCCTAGCTGTCCTTCAGGTGTATTTCGAAGCACCAAGGTAAACAACACGAATGTATCGATTAAACAAAAAAATCAACAGCGGCGGAAGACCGACTACGTCTTATGCAGAGATCATACATTGAAATGAATATTGTAACTGTTCTCTGCCGTTTGCTATTTTTGCAATGTAGAAAATGTACAAATAACATTTATTGGTAATTTGTACGCGCAAAGGTGATTTTGTCTCGATGAGTATTGACCTATGTCTTTAGTTTTTATCGTTATTGTTCAACAATAGTACTAACTTTGGAAAATGTCAAATCAACAAATAATAAGATGACTACTTTAGCAATATTGACACTCTTTGAACGGAATTTGTTACACTTAACCTCTCTTGAATAATCGAAAAGTTAAATGAATGCCAATTTCGATTCCATAGCACAAACAAGCACAAATTGGTTCGTTTGAAGATATAAAAAATGTTGACAAGATAAAACAGCAATTAAAGCGAGACCCAAACGGTGACGGAGCACATTTCTTGGCATACGCCGTTTTCCCCGATGCGAACTTTTGGACTATTGTTACATGCGAATTTGAAGAAATTCATATGAAAGCATAGTCTAAAATTAAAACACGAACATGAAGATATGGTTTTTTCTACCGAAAAATGGAATAACTGGCAGCAAGTAATGGAATTGTGAAATCATTTATCCCTCCCGTTTTTATTTTTAATTTAGGCAAAACCAAGAATTGTTCCATTGAAAAATAGAAATGACCGTGAATACTTACAACGTGATAAAGGTAACATATTGTACTTTTAATAATATATTCAATATGCCAAGCTAATGAAAATCTGGCAGAGCGTCAGATAATAGCCAAATAATCTGGGGCTTTGTTTGCATCAAAGGAATTCCACTGCTAATTACATTACATCCATCGTCTCATTAATAAAGCATCAGTTTGGAAATCTAAGGTGCGTGATTCAGGCTCCGTTGAAGAAATTTTTTGCTCATCGAAATTCGCACTGTTTCATCTTCTCCACTGACTTACTGTTCTTGTAATTTTGCATTTATAACCCTTTTTCGATGTCTATATTTATTTCAACTTATTTAAATAACTTAACGTATTTCGGGTTTTCTTTTTTGGATGAGAATTTCTCCAAAACGGCCTATTTCATTGTTATGTTCAGATTTGTTTCTAAGCGCACGTCACCAACTTTATGACATTTTATGACTGCTAGCTATCTTATCCTTCCTTATTGTGTATTCGTTCATTTCTCTGGTGCTGGGTAAAATAGATCCTGCGAGTTCTCTCCTAGTCAAATAATCTGGGCCTTAGTCCCAATTAAAGCTCCGTGGAGTTTAAGGGTCAATTATTTTATTTTAAATTCCTAAGCATCATATTAGAAAATATGAAATCATGTTTCATTTTCCGGTCATGGCAAGTATTTTGCAGCTGCGAATCAGCAGCTAATCGTCTTAACTAACCTTGTGTTAGCCTGTAAGTTTTTCTACCCTTATTTCCTTTTTCTGTATCATTATCAGGAACATATGTATTTTAACATTAAGATTGCCTTACTGTAGTCCTCCATTTTTCCCTATTAGGCGTCAATTCCTTCACTTCCTTATACCTTCTCTGACATATATCTATTTTAATTCGTCCTATTACAAAGGTTTGTCCCAGAAGACCTACTACCTTTGGGATAGACCTTTTGCTTGTCTCTTATCTTTCACGTGGACCTATTCCCTTAAATTTTTACTTGTAATATGATTCTAACTAATCCATTGTGCCTACAAACGTGCCCAATAAATCTAGTTCCACTTTACTATAGGGTGAAGCCTAATTGTTTTTTCTTTTTCAGCTCTTTCACTCAGAGTCCCTTCTCAACAAAATAATCCTTCGAAACAGCCACCCAGCCATACCTTCCCAAAACACTAACTTTCATACCTTTTACATTTGCACGACATACTTCCTAGGTAATCAGTACCTCACCCATTATTAATGACCTCTTTCCCATTCTGACAAACTAATATGAAACGGAAAACATATTACTCAAATGTCCCTCGATTTCATATAATAAACTCATCAATTTATGGGACATATATAAATCCACCAAGTATTCCAAATCCTCTGTCATACACATCTCCAGACCAGTACCCTACAATAGACCCAATTGAAAAACATATCCCATCCTCATCACTCCTTGCCTCTCTTCGCAACTTACCAATTGTCTCCTTCTAGGGAAAGAAAGAGTTTCGTATTTATGTGCTTTGTTCGCTAGCGCTATCTCGTTTCTCCGTTTAAATTATTATTCACATCCGTGAGAATTTCCTTCAATTTTTATATATTTTTTTCAAGATATATATGTTTATATACACATTCAAATTCAAATATTATATATAACTTTTTTCTAATGTACACATAGCTTATAACTTCAAAATCATCTCCTATGCGTTCGAGTGGTCTAAAATGTCGTTGATATGGAACGTCAAACGGACAGTTGTGGTTCTTCATTCCTCACCCGCCGACCCCCACCCCTCTTCACCTATCGACAAACTAATCCCTCAAGGGCTTATCCACCACCACCCTTCGATCCTCCGAACCTACCGAATTATCGATGGCTCCCACCTCGATCCCTCTTCCATTATATAACGCCCCGGGCCGCAACTTGTCATCAGATACGTCTCAAAAACAGAGCCGCTGATAACGGCAAATATTTACATTTGCATATAGATTAGGAATAATAACCGTCCTGGGGAGAGGTCGATCCAGAAGGTTGGCGCGCGGGTTAGGGGGGGGTGGGAGGGAGAGGGGAGGGGGAGTGGGATCCGCGTCGAGCAGCATGCGGCCAAGCGCCTCCCTCCTCCTCCGTCCCCCCCCGGGGGTGATCGTTTAACGTAATTAGGGGAGCGGTCGCCATCGCTCCCTCTGCATCTCTTTGTCGGGGCGGGAAGTGAGGGGAGATCCGACGGGGAAAGGCAATTTTCCGAATTCCCATCAGAAATGAACATCGAGCGATGACCCACCACCCTCTGCCTCGACCCTGTTCTCACTCGAGGGTAACCTACGCCCCCAACAACTAACCAAGGATCTCGCCACGACAGTCCTCATTTGCCCCGTACATATTCCGCAATACGTACCTGTCCACTGAAAGATACCGTCTTTTTTGTCGAAGACTTTATTAGAATTCCTTCCTCCCCTCTCGACCATCCGAAGATGCTCAGCGTTCGAAGAATATTGAATAAGAGGAGACTGGTCGGGGAGGCAAGAGCGCCTCCATACGCCAGAGCCGAAGCTGATCGGTGGGGAGTGGACGTGAAAGTCCTGTATCACCTGCATCACGGGGAAACTATTTCTGGGTTAAGGTTGTATCGGCACGAGATCCTCAACTCTACGTGACGTCTGCTTTCCGCGGAATATGATTAATTTCGAAATTGGATTCGCGAATTTTAGAGTGGGATTTTTCTTACAAACCGGAGTGCGTCATGATTCAAATGAATTTTACAAGCAGTGCATTCGAAACTGTCGCAAGAGGGCTTAGTGGAGTACTGAGCGCTGCTGCGGTACATTGGTGCTTTTCACCGTCACTAGATACGTTGGCGGAGAACGAAGGTGCGGGACTGTGCTGCTTTTACGAGAAGTCCGAGGGTGTAAGGTGTGCCCTACGTTTCCACATTCGCACAGTATTGATGTGTAACGATCTACTCGTTTTGAAGGAAAGAGGCAGCTCAATTAAACTCAAGGATATTCAACAACACTGATGCAGACGTAAGTACTCAACGATAACAAAAACGTCTGGCCAAGTAATGATGAAACAACAAGACCAAGCGATAGTGCAACTTGATGGCGAGTTCTTGACACGTGGTCATTTCTCTATATAACTATGTGTCGGAAAAATTAATACACGGCGACATTCAATTTTAAATCAAGGAATAAAAACAATAAACACCGTAATCAACCCGAAGGTCGGCTTGGTAGTTGATGGTAGGGTTCACCCAGTACTAAGCCCTATACAGCGTGTAAAATTCACCCATCAGAGTAGTTCCTTTCCTTGTGCCGGTTTTGGATTCCCAGGAAGATCTGGTACCCGAAAAATCACAAAGCTTGGGTGGAGCTGCAGGTACTCAGAGAGGCTTGCCTGGGAATTGAACCCGAGACCACAGTAGTCCAACGCTCTACCCCAGGACTACCACGATCCAGTCAATCAAGGAATATCATAGACATAATAAATAAAAAATTTCGTATATGCCGAGGTAAAGAAAGCAATTCCCGGTAGGTTATTCCGATGATTCTCGAGTGTTGGGTGTTTCCAAATCTGGGGGTCTCTGAGGAGGTCAGTAAATTCAAGTGAGGGAACCGCAGACGGCCGGACGAGTCGCGATGCACGGACACGTCAGCCCAACAATCAACTTGCCGCAGCGGCTACTCACTGAAGCAACCGGGGGAGCGAGGCAAAAGGGTGGCGTGGTGGAGAAAGGGAGAGCGGGCGTGACCCCTCGTCGCCTCGCTCCGCCCCACTGGTGGGTGTCCCGGAGGATCACCGCATGGGAAACCAGTGGCCGACCCCCCTCCTCCCAACCCTTCGCTCCCTCTCCACTCACTCACTAACTCCACCCCCAAACCCAAACGTTGTAGAAAATTCCCCGATAGTGCTGTAATTACTATGGTTACCGACCGCGTCTCCCCGGAGCGCCACCTCATACCACCGAGACGGGTAATTGGTGGACGGATGACGGTAATATCGAGCATCACACGTGTTTCTAGTCCCCCTCCACCCGTCAAATCCTCACTTACCGGTGGTGGGGGATATTTATAAAAAGAACAAGAAAATTTAAGTTTTGTTGAGCGGGAAATATTACGGTTCGGGTCCACAGAATCTCTTTAAGTGGACAGAGTTGCGATAACGATGTATAGCTAAACGATCGATTGAAAGTTGACGCCTTCGATTCATTTTCTAACGACACTTTTGACGGGTTCGAGGTGAGACGCGTACGCTTAAATGAAATAATGGGTGCACGTGTTCGTGTGGCCAGGTGATTTTTTAATGCGTGGATGCTGGATGAAAATATTCATTCTCTCGATTTCGACACGGAACGTTTCATCCTTGTCAAGACACCACTTGCTACTGGCGTTTATTTTGGCCTCGGTGATTATTCTTTTCCCCTCTTTGATTGAGATTTTCCCACGGATGCGTGATGTCAACCGTAATGCCTCTGTATTTTGAGCTTCAATTACGTCCTTTTATGCTTAAGATGATTAGATATTGTGGTAAATCCGTTAACTCAAAAAATATTATCTTTGTAAACTGGTATTATTTCTAGCCAAATTCTAATTTCGTTAATTTAAATGTATTCTTTCTTCTGTAATAAAATTGTATATTATTCCATGAATAGACAGGCAAATGCGATAAAACGAACGGCTAAAATAATAATGCCAATTAATAATTAATATTTTTCATTATCATTTTAAGCGTTTTGTCAATTTCTGTTCAGCGGGAGATTCTAAATTGTATTTTATAACTATGAGAACTATCAATAATTTCACATAATACACAATGAGTTGGTTATAGGTTACTAAATCCTGCGTCAATCCAGGTAGTCATTACTTTAAATAAGCTCGATGAAAAGCTAAAAATAACCAGATCAATACTTAAATCTTGGCTGAAAGATTTTTCGTAAAACCTGGGAGTGCCACTAAGCCGACCCGAGACGAGCTTCGAGTGGGATAAGTGCGTATCTTTCCAAAATATTTTCTTAAATAGTACTGAAGCAGTTTATAGCATGTATGACTGTACAAATAGGTACCATATTTACTTGAGTATTTCCTCCAATTATTTTTTGCAGGTTTCTTTATTCTTTGTTTGAAAACAATGAGTTTCTACAAGCAATCCGGAATCGAAGAGGGCGAAGACAGTGAAATCGGTCGACAGGTGACGACAGTTTTTGGGATGCACGTGGAATCATTTACATCGATTATTTCAAAAAAGATAATAACTGGAGAGTTTTACGTGTCGTCATTACAACGTCTGAGAGATGAAATGAAGAAAAAACTATGACGTCAAAGAAGAAAATCTCTTCCATCAAGACAGTGCATGAGCGCACACCTGTATAATTCCGATGGCGGTACCTATTTAATTGAAGTTGTAATAATTACAATATCCACCAGGATTTGTCCTCGTTGACTGTTGTATTTCTAAACTGGAAAACAAGGCTCAGCGGAAAAAAAATGTCGATTGTGATCGAATGCCATCGCCAACACAGATGCCTGTTTTGAGGACCTTCCGACATTCTACTTTTTACTTGGTTTAAAAAGTTGAAGAAAAGCTACTAAAAGTGTATTGAGCAGAAAGGAGATTACGTAGAAATATTTTTTTTAATCTACCGAAAAAAAATTGTTTTTATATTACTTATGAGGAATTACAAGGTATGGTGGAGGAGGAGAAGGAATAGTTGGTAGAAATCAAATGGGGCAGGAAAAATGGATACAAAGAATATTGATTGAAAGTGAGATTTGAAGATTGTGACAGAGGGGAGAACATTAGGCAAACGACGAAGGGGCAGGAATAGGATAGGGAAGTTGATGGGATGAATTGAATAGGGAGGTACACAATGATGAAGAGGGGTTTGTTGTAGGGTTGGTTGCTGGATTGTGTTTTACTAGTAGAAACTAAATACTCATTTGGTAGTTTCATCCATCGAAAACCTATCTGACCCAGTTAATTACCTAATACAAAATAAAAATAAGGTATGACTAATCAGCCTGATTCATCCGTATTCATCTATATCATTATCCTATTCATCAAGGTTTTATTCATCAACGCCTTGAAATTCCCGTGATTGAGAATGTTGATCGTGAATATTGATCGCTGAATAAGTACATCTGATTCATGGGTGTTCTCCGAATTAGATATTTGCCAAAGAAAGAGTTATTTTCACTTCTGATTGTCACCTATGGGCCACTTCAATGGGTCGAAACAAATTCCTGGATGTGACTCTTTTCAAACGCTTCAAGTCTTAGAAAATGCATTCAAATACTTTACATCACGTCTGTTTCGTTTTTTATTTGTATACTCGCAGCCAAAAGCTTTTTAATGGAGATTAGATCGCACTATTCCTTATTTTCCTACACTAAATATGTGCAAATGATAAAAAATTGCCGTTAATGGTGCCTTTCTTTCTCAATTAAGATTATAACTTACTTTAAATTCGGAATTTTTGTGAAGGTGTGTTACACTGATTTGTTTCGCCGCAGATCAAGGTATTCGAGAGTTAAAATCTACGTACGTTAAGGCATTTTTTAAAAATTTATTTTATGCATATTTCATTGTGATATTTTATTATAAAAAAAGAATAGTTTCATTAAACCCCGACTATAATGGCTGATTCAACCACCGGGATAAAACAAGAGAGTTAGATAGCACCAATAGGCTCTAGTACTAGTCCATCCTACTGCACGATAGAGAGTCATAAAAATATTGGAAAAAAACATCCAAATACTTTTATTTATAAGGATAGCTTTTATGATAAAGTCAACCGCAGCCATTATTGTCTGATTTATATAGAATTATATTCTTCATTATGCATTTAGTTTAGCATATTTTGACCTTTATGTTAATTCTATGTCTATATGCATATTTGCGAGATTCATAGGCCTGGTGTCCTAACACCCCCCGCCACAGCCCTCGAGGCGGATGACGGAGTATTTAGTAAATGAAAACGTAGGATGTCATTCAATTCATTTAATCAGATATAAATATAAGAATATTTGCACATCTCAACTGAAAACTGGAGAAAGTGGCGGGTTTCAATTTCATTTCACCATCCTCCGGAAGTGATGGTTCGGGTCTGGGAGAGCTAGCCGGGAGTGGGGGACGCATCCGGGAGCTTGGAGGTGGGCCGGCCGCCGTCGTTTCGGCCGCGTCGAGGGAGCGCCGGAGAGAGCTGCGTGCGTGGGAGGCCAAGTCTCCCTCCGCCTCATGCCCACCCGTCGACCTGACGCGCGCAAGGGTGGCGCGTGACATTCCCCCGTAACCCCAACCTCCCAGGTGAGGCACCCTCGCCTCTTCCTCCGGCCGCCATCCCCCGGAGGGGCGGCGAGGGGGAGGAGGGGCTGTGGGGGTCTGCTTTAAGAGCACCGGGGCACTTTCCTTCGGCCACTCTTCGACGAGTGGCTCGCCACCCGAATATACGAGTGAGAGAACGTTTTCGGCCCCCTAATCCTTCCATTATGCTTATTTATTCTCCCCATCCCAGTCATTCTCACTACGAAGCACATGCCTAGTTCCAACTTTTATTTATTCTTCGGAAAACGTTTTCTCCATACATTTATTCTCAACGACCCATTCGAGTGAACCCCACCCCCGCGTGCATTCACGCTACGACTCAGCGAGTACGTGCTTTGGGGGGGGGTTGAATAATAAACGGTGGGTCGGCTGGGAGTCAAATTCGGTGACGACCGCGTCCCCCCCAACCTTCACTCAGCCCACACCGTCCCCCATCGTGCTCAAGATGGACATATTTTATTGGGGTTCTCTTCGGGGTGGGATCGTTTTTTCGCCGGTGGGTGGATCAAAAGTCATCGTCATCCGACGGACTTTTATTGCGGTGCGTGGACGCGCGCGTGCAGAATCACACGCCCCAGCGCAGCCATCCTCTGAACACGATCGTAGGCGCGCTCACACATACATACGGGTGCACACGCACGCACAAGGACGCACGAGCTCACACTTAGCGCCCGAAAGGAGTTCGATTTCGAATAAATTATGAAATGAGAGTCAATTGACACAGATTCGTTGGACGCTCTCCGGGTGAAGGATACACGTATTTATTGGACGATGTTTCCAGTCTGTGGTCGCTGAGGTCTGTTAGTACGTGTCTGCATTCTGTCGAGAGAAATTCGTTAGCCAATAACGGACAACAATGAAATTATTGCTTCTTGAGGATAGACTATAGAGGAAATTGAAACGATTCCATAATAGATCGGGAATTTTGGGAAATACCCGCCGGTGAGAACTCGATCCTCGCAGAGACAATATATAATACGAATAGCATTTAATTAATTAATTATTACTATCGCTAATGTTCCGAGTAAGGTGGTTTTGATGGACACAAGCTACCACACAGTAGGGCGACAATCTCCTCTCTCTCCTAACAAAACAACTCTATACACTTTCCTTCCGAACTCCTTTGTGTGCAAAAATTTGGCGGGGGCAAAATATTTTAATAGGTAGTAAATCGACACCGGAGAATTATTATAAATACCGTTAGGCATCGCTGCGTGATGCTTTTGTTTACTTCAGTCCATTTTACCAATTAGGTTATTACAAATTCAGCCAATGTATCGGTATGGATTTTGCAGTTGGATTTGAACCTACAAAAATGTCTTCTACAATACAAATAAGAAGATAAATGGAAAAAAATAAGCGAGGGATTTCGAGCTCCTTCAATGCATTCCTACTACACAATGCAACGTCCTTTGCGTTGAGCGGACGGCCTTTGGTGCCCTATCCAAACATCATCTCCCATCCTTCACTAATAACATGTGAAAGAATAGGAACCCCTCCGATAACCATTCCGCGTGAAATTAGGAAGGGCGCCGGTCCACGCACATAAATTTTGGGGCCGAGACGGGGTATGGTTTAAAGATTTTCCACTGACTCCTCAGACCTATGGGTTGGGAGAAGGTTTCTTCCATTACGAGAATGAGCACCCGTTAAACGGATGATAAATCTGGGTCAAAGTGATTGAGGTGTGCTTCGTCCGAGGGAATGGGAGGCCCGGGGCCGTGGCGGTCGTCGACGGGCGAGTAGTGGCCGGCCGGCCGAGGAGGAAGGTTTTGGGGGTGGGGTTTGGGGGTCTCGCTCCGCTAGGCTAGCGGGGGGAGAGCGGTCAGAGGAGAAGGTCCTCTGCTCTTACTGAGAGAGTTCGAGGTAGGGCGGCAGAGGGCTATTAATGGACACGACCCTCGCGCATCCCTTCTCACTGATCCAATTTTTTTGGCCACTCTATCCCCATCACTTGACATTTATGGCTGAATTTTAATTGTATGGAATTTATTTTTCCTTGTCCACGCATTTACAAGAATCGGCGATACTTTCGACCGATCCGAAACATTGCTGTGGCATATTTCTCGAGCAAGTCACGAATCATTCACGTAGTTATCCTTAATAGCAATTTACCTAATGTTTTTGTAAATATAGAACGATAGGTGATTATATTATTTGATTTCCGTCATTTCTATCTCCTTCCGTTCTATGATTTGAAAAATATAACGAGTAACAATGATCATGCATGTAAAATGGAACATATTAAAAAAAATAGTCTTAGAATAGGAAAATATGTAAAGTCTTAGAGACATGAGTCTTTACAGAGCATATTTTTCGGGAGACCTTCATGCAAAAATCTTTAACCAGCACTGAGTAGGCCATTAAAACTTTGCATTCAGACTCGAATTGATGAATATTTGCGAGAAGATAATGAACTTCATGAAATTTCCGAGACCCCAAATCGACGTTAACTGTCTACCGCAGTGGTGGTTCTAGTGAAAGACATGTATATATATGTTATATATACGCAAGGTTTTGGCTTCGTATATGCCCTTGAGATTATTGATATTGCATATCGGTTTACGTATTTTATTATGGAAAGCCATTACTCACAGAGTCGTTTCAAAATGTATGCCTTGTGGCACTTTTAGGGGAACGGAATGTGTTCCCATCGCTCAATAAAGTATCATACTTAATTTTGCTCAACTCCGGTGAAAACGCAGTTGGGACTTCATCCAAACATCAGCGTAAACAAATCTTTCAGATGATTATTTTCTTGTTCCTCAATAAAACGCTATACACAGTGCATTTCTATCGGAAAAAATTAACAATGGTTTGACCAGCTAAGGGATGAGAAGATTCATCTAGATTCAAGCTTGTAAATCAGTAATTTTTTAAATTGCAGACGTACGTCTTCATAAGAGCCTTACTTGAAGCGTCTAAAGAGTTTGATACCATTATTTAAGGTTATATTATTATTAGGTAATCCACCGGTTAAGGTAGGTTTTTGGATAGACACAACTATCAAATAAACATTTTGTGACTCCCCACCTAGCAAACTAATCTATATCAGGTCCCTCTTCATCTCTGTGTACTTCCTTCCTTCCTTCATCCCGTCCAACTTCCATATCCTGTTCCTACCCTTTCCTCGCTTGTCCAACATTCTCCCCTCTAATACCCTCTTCAACATTCCACTACCGCTCAATACGCCTTTCATCCATTTTTCCTGCCTCCAAAGGATTTCTCTCAACGAACCCCTCTCCTCAACCACCATCTCTAGTACTTCCTCATTTGTTTTCCTTTTGGTCCATTTCACCTTCTCCATTCTTCTCCACACCCACATTTCAAAAGCCTCCAATCTACGTCTATCCTCCTGCTTCAGCGACCACGTTTCCGCGCCATACATAGCTACGCTTCATATTAGAGTTTTTACGAGTCTTGTGGTCCAAAACACTTCCGAGATGTGTAAACTGTTCCACCTGCTCTATTTTCCCCCCCTACTTTAATATTTAGCTTAGCCTTTTTCTTTCTGGAAAATCGCATAAACTTTGTTCTGTTAATATTGATTCTCATCCCATATTTATCGCACTGAACCTCCAATTCACTCAGCAATTCTTACATTATAAATATATTGACTGATTCTATTGCGAAATCCGACAAGAATACACGAAGACAACAAATGACTTAAAATAATAAGGGGAGAAAAACTTCAATGGCCGTAATCAACAGTCGCAATTCTCGTCAGACTAATTGCTGTGTTGGTTTTTCGCGGGAACCACGAAAGAGACCAAAACACAACCTCTCAACCAAGAATATCCTCTGTGGTGGTATACGGGAAATTAATCCACGCCAGGGGCCACACAGCCACAAACACACTATCCTCTTTGGAATCCTTCACGAGGCAGTGGGACCCCGTTAAAGATTCTAGGTGGAAAAGTAATCCTTCACGAGGCTGTAGGGAAGACCCCGTTAAAGGTACCTGGATGTTCTACAAGTACACACACTGTGCCATCCACGAGGAACGAGCACAGACCATTCACACACACTAGCACTCGATAAACGCACATACACACACAAACTCAAAAGGGCCCAACTTCTGGGAGAATCTGTAAACAAAGAGCGCAGACGAAGAAGATATTCTTGATTTCTTTCAACAAATGGCTTCATAGTTACGAAATAACTTAGATATTACGGATTCAGAGTACTTGCACTGAACGGATAAGCCGGGCAATTATTCTGTCACCGAATTCACAAAAAATTATCATGAACAAAGCACACCTTTCCCATGAAAAGTGTCCACGGATTACTGTGGCTCACGGTTTGGTTTTGTACTAACACGACTCTTGGGTTGGTTTCATGCCAACATGGGTCATTAGAGCGACCAGTTAATCATCGGCCAAAAGATTGAATAACATACATGGCTACTAACGATTTCAATGGTGATCCTTTCGCGGTTGACGATTTACGAAGACGGGTTTAGCGACCGGCCTTATGCTCACAAGTGGGTCGTTGGATGGCAAACTGAGTCTCGACGGATGATGCGTACGAACTCGCCGCGAGAGGGTAGCATGCCGTGCTTGAGAGGAGTCTAGGGCAAATGTGCGATTGGTGGAGAATTGGCATGGCATGGGGTAGGAGTCCGGGGGGGAAGAAGGGTTTGTGAGGGGTTTGAGGTCGGATCGGGTCTGGGTCGAGGCATTTGTGGGGAGCGGCGAGTTGTGACCCGCGGGTTCGAGAGGCGGCGAGAGGGTAGTTGTGTGTGTATGTGAGGGACGCACGGAGCGGGAGAAAGAAAGAGGAAAGGGGGCCCTTCGGATATGGAAACAGGCGGCGCGCGGTTTTCTTCCGTCGGCTGTCAGACGGGGAATGTTTTATGAATATTTTTTTCAGTGCGTGGGACGGTTTCTCTCGGCTTAATTTATTTAGAATTGACTTGCGATAAATTCCCTCGGAGCGATCGAGAAGCAAATGGCAGGGAACGTATAAAATGAAAAAAATACATATGAATTCCATCATATGATATCGCACTGCCGTCATGAAAACCTTGCGATACGAAGTGCTGGCGTGTAATTAATTCATGGTCTCCCGGAGGAGATTGTGGTTAAATAGTTTGATACATCACGCGTCCACTTTCCGATCGTTGTTAATAGTCATTTATTTTCGCGTTGCGAATGCGAGAATATATTGCTAGATATTACTGCAATCGTTTTGGGTTCTCCAGAAATATTCCGACCGTAGCTTGGGTAAAATAAAGGTGAACTTGGAGCAACGAAGCCCTAAGATTTTCTTCGCTGGATGAGTGGAAGTATTGACATAACCGTATTCAAGGACAAAGCGATAAGAAGTGTCAAATACTCTGCGACGAGATTTTTCCAAGGTTTTGAAATGTACAGGAATATGTTTGCCTATTCCACAGGTCTTCTTAATTAGGTAAGTTATATAAAATATTACTCTATTACAATTTTATGAGAACCGTATTCATTCACGATTGCACCCACGAGCTAGCTACTTTTTTGCCATTAAAATAAATGTGTATCTATATCTGAAAATTGATCAAACAACCCACACGTTAATATACCGTAAACCATGACCATGGTTACTACAAGTGAAATCACATTTTATTTCCTGAATAAGAAATTCAATGACGTCAGTTTCAACCTTTCTGTATAACAACTCTGTATAATACGCACCGGCAAATGGACATTTAATTAACAATTTAAAATAAATGCTGATAGTGTACATGCTATTTAGTATAGTAATATTGCCACTAGTTTCCCAGTGAAGACATTACCAGGTAGAATAGCATCATTACTAATTTCTAAGAAGTAACGCTAGTTAATCGCGGCGGAAGTGAATGGGTTGAAGGGGAGAATCATGGTGGGAGTCGGTGGGGAAGAAGTGGAGGGAGAGGAGAGTCAGTTGGCACGGGATGGTGATGGGAGAAGGAGTGGGATATAATGAAGAGGGAAGTAATGCGAGCAGAGTGAATCATTCGTCAACTTTTCGTGCTTTTCCCATCTAAGGTTAACTCCATTTGATCATCTTGTCGAGAATCGCGCCTACAAGTTGATGGGAACGGGCCGGAGTACACCAATTATTCGGCCATGGCCCGTGGTGAATTAAATTCTTTGAAAAGTGAGATTTCTTCATGTTAGTTGTGGCAATTTAGATGCTGGTGTTCCTTTTCGTCTCTGATGTGTCTTCCTAATTGTCCACTGTCAATGGCGTCCTAGTCACAGAACATAAGCTTGTATTTTTCTTGATTTTTTTTTCAAGGATTTCGCTTGTTCCTGCTCTGAGCTCCTGAGCTTAGTAATAATTGCCGATTCTCTGTTAAAAAGTCCTCTATATCGAGTGAGGTTTCAAATCGTCTTATTCGTCCAATTTTAGCGTATTTTTATTCGTAAGAAGTTTGCTAAACATTGACACTGGAAAGACTATGGTGAAAGCGATAACTACGTTGATATCAAGTCCTTTAATAGAATTTAAATGTAATTTTGAAATGTTTAACATTTTCTAAATAATTTCATGTAAAGTAAAAAGCCTTGGTAGAAATGATGCCAGGAAGACATTGAAATGTCCTGCTCCATGTCAGAGGCTTAATAACATAAATTGAAAACTTATAACGATTAATGACAATTCAAATGGAAACACACAGAAATTGGCGGGTCCATTTCCCTTGGTCAAACGTAAAAGCTATATTTCTTGAGAGATCAACCAAGCTAAAACTTTAACCAATTTTTCAGCTTTACCCACTCAAAAGCAAAGGATGTAGTCCAAATTTGGGATGATGGAAAAAGAGATTTTTAATATTCAGAACTGAGCACTTGTTTCTCCAAGACGTCCATGATTAGGTAAGCCAAGAGTGGAAAAAATAGACAAAATGAACCTGATGACCACCCTGAACTAGTTGACAATAAACATTACCTTTAACCAGAAAATAATTTTGTGATGCAAGAGTTTTTTAATATAAAATTATTTCTTTAGTCAGTACTGATGACATATTTAGTAGACAATGCACATATTTAAAAATTATCAGCGACTTCGGTCAATGAGTCATTTAAAAAGAGGTCTTCTGTTGCGGCATCTCCCGCAGTTTCTTGAAATTTAAAAAGAGGTTAGCAAGATCATCAGACGCTATCATGCACTTTTTTGACGTACTTATTTCGAAATAATATAGCGCGATACATTTCAATTTTTCACACCGAACCTCGAAGCAAAAGTGATAGACTCCCAAACACTTATTATATTCTCCAGCTAGGGCATTTGCTAATGAATTTACGGGTTTGTGTCATTTCCGGATATGGAATAATCTTCGTGATATAGGATTCCTGTTTTGGATACATCAAGACTCCATACGAGAAAAAAATTAATTACTCGATTTGAGAACCCTTTTCACATCACAGTGAACTCAGGATTTTCGACTTTGCGTAGTTTAATCTTACCAAAATTAACGATGAAATCTTTTCACTTCCTGATTCTATGTACTTGCGCCTGAGGATGCTTAAACGAAGTACTCTTCTTCTAGTTGTACTCTTCCATGAATAAATGGTTACGTAAAAACTTACGAAGTTAATTTTAATTTCGTGAAAATGTTTCATGTTTATAAGGTAACGCGCAAAAGTATAAACTACATTCGGCATTTATTTTTATATCCAGGCATTTTGATATGATTTATTCGTTCACAAAGTATCCTACGGTATAGCCATAGTTTTCCGTTTTCAACTCTTTTCTCAAGAATCAAATCTAAATATTTTGTCTAGTTGTGTAATGGAAATAATATAATGGTCCAAGTCTTTTAATCAAGTTGAGTCTTTTATCATCAGCATTTCATTTTGTTTTAAAGTTGTTAAATTTGCAATGTTGGACTGGATGTTGCTGTTTTCATATCATATTAAATTTAATACGACTCCTTTTCAATGCCTCGGTTCAATTGCACCGAGAGAGTGAACAGATAATTAGTTAACGCTTTTATGAACTAAAACATCATAAAATGTTTAAGCATCCTCTTTAATGATTTATCGACTACTACGACCTTACTTCATTGTATGTACTTAAGACAAAATTTGACCACTTTTGACAGTTTGACCACCTGACTCTCAGTCACTTAAACAAAAATGGTTATTTACTATTAATTTGCCCAGTGTCTATAACTATTAAATATATATCTGCCAATTTATTAAATGTATTCATTAAACCTGGATACATTGGGCATTTTATTGCTCATGTTATTGTGATGAAGATTCATCTAAAATTAAGTTGGCAAATATTGGAACGATAAGGAGGACTAATGACGCATTTAGCGTTGATTTTTGTTGGCGAAAATTGAACAGCATATTTTTGCATAGACAGCCTTGTCATATTCCCTTGAAAACCTCAACCTAAAATGAAACTAACTTATACAGATGCAATCGACAACCGAGAAGAACATTATTTCTTTCATATTTTTGAAGGATTCATACTTTTCATGCCATATCACTTACGGAGTGAGGAAGGCTAGAACGTGATCAGATGAGAAAGAAGCCATAGAAGCTGTGGGCTGGTATGGGGGTTTAGGGATGGGTGAGAGCGTGGATTTGGGCTGGGCGGAGTTGAAGGTGGGTGGTGCGAGGGTGGAGGCGAGGTGCGAAGTAGGGACCTTATGAGGAGGGTGTCAATGAGGGGTGGGGGCCTTAGGTGGCCAGTGGCACCCTCCTACGCCTACGACTTCCTGGCGTAGTGGTGGCAGTTTTTATGGGGGTCTCCTTGGTGCCCTAACCACCTGAACCACTGGGGCTCTCACTCCCTTCTTTTCGGGCCCACTCCCGAAACAATCACGAAACAATCTCTTGAAAAAGAAGAACCTTCACGCCTTCAAAGCTTAGCGAGGAATAGAAGGGCATGGAGACGCTATCGTGAGTTTCTCGTACTGCGGGCAAACCGTCAATGCGAGGAGTAAATAACATAACAGAGTATGTAGTGGTCCTAAAGATGTTGGCTCAAAACCGTCGCGGTGTGCTCGAGATCTTTAAGGTGAAATAACCCTTGTTATTTTTAAATTAAATCTCTTGGCCTTGAGAAATCGATGTGTTTTGTGTATGGTCCTTGGGACCTCATGATCCGTTCGGTGCCTTACTGAGTGCGGTACTAAATCTGAACTGCCATACTGGTTCTTATTTCATTTCCAACGACTCAAACAGTCTAGCTCCTTAGAGCTCGCAACATTCTCAACCTTGCACAAGTTGATTTTCAGGTCCGATGCTCGAATGAGTTCAGATAGGAGTCACGAAATCGAGCGGCATTGTGGACAGTATGTAAAAAAAATAACTATCCATATTTGTGAATATGCATTAGCGCAAAAGACGCAAAAGCGTTATCGTGCACTATAAAGAGAGACTCAACATTTTTCGTAAACATATCAATTCCAAAAATGTTTTATATGGTGTAATTTAAAGTGTAATAAATGTCTTGCGGGTTTCATAGATATGACTCAGCAGTTGCCATTTATGACATATTCGGTTCATCAATGCCTGTGCTTGATGATCATTAACATCAAATCATGTTTCTTCACTGTAGGCAACAGGAAAAAGCCACCTGTGTCTAGGTCTAGACTATAGGGAAAATTAGGAACACACTTTACATTGATTGATTGACCTTTGAGAGAGATTCATTTCAAATATTATCTATTTGCGGCCAAGCATTACCTAGGTGCTATATCCAGCCAATTTCCTTGAAAGTTAGCCTTTGGGGTTTGATATGTCCTTGAAGAATTTTTGTGTAATACGAGGGCTGTCCAGAAAGTAACTTATGTTTGCGTGTAGCAAGCTATGCATTGGGGGAAGCCAAAGTTTGCTCTATTGACACACAGTAGGGGAGTACGCATCGAGCTGCGGTGTTTGGATGGCCGCGCCGTTTGTCGTTTGTTTACAGTAGCGAGTCAAAATAAACAATCCCGTAAAATGTAAAATCCGTTTATTGAGAAGGTTTTCTTTTGGCAATAAACAACATCAAAGCTGCTGATATTCATCGGGAAATTTGTGTTGTGCAACGACCAAGTGACGAGTGGTTTTTTTATTCATCAGTCGTGTTGTTAGTTTAAGAGTGAACGGACAAATATCTGTGATGTCCAAGAACTGGCCATCCATCAGTTTATGTCGCAAAGCTATGCCGAACACAGCGGTCCTGGTCGTGAATATTGGTGCGGCAAATTTTAAACTGAATGCACCGCTGCCTCACTCCGTCTTCATTCATTATCCCGTCTCTGTACACTTCACAAAGTTTTCTATGAATTTCAAACGGCTTGTGGTTTTTTGCCAGCGAAAACCCAATCACAGACAGAACTTCACAACTCGTGGAATTTTTTTTGCAGTGCACATTTTAACAGGTCACACTAAGCAAAGTAGAACTACAGTCTGCACACTACCACAGCAGGATGCGTTATGAATGTACGGACGTTTAGACACCTAGATGGTTGCTCCTTCCCTCCCACCATCACGCAAGACCGAAACGTATGTTACTTTCTTGACAGCCCTCGTATATGGCTTTAGAATGGTCTATTTAGAGTTTTATTCGCTGGACCGTTATCTCTATATATCATTCTAAATATTGAATTCAAATTAATGTTACTTGTGCTATACACAAATTTATGAGACCAAAATTATGCGACAAACAAAATAGAAATTCTCTCCTCCTAAGCCCTCAAAAAATCTTTTTTTCAAATGAATAGCATTATTTTGATGCGCATCAAATATTTTAATATAATAATATTAATTATCATTTACGTGATTACCTACAATTAACTATACGTAAGTATTTCCACTCTTTGTAGAGAAGAGGAATAATTTTGACTCCATCTCTTGGCTTTCGATAAATAGGTTTTCTGTATTATAGAAAAAGATTATAAAGAAATCAATTTTCACAATTGATGAAGTTGTTTTTTTGGTGAAAAGTATTAATAGAGGTGACTTTTATCCTAAAATGCAATAATTTTTCATCAAGACTTAAAAACGAGATAGTTATAATCAATTATATATCGCGTTGAAGTAGATTTCTCTAAAGCAACGTCATATTACTGCAAGTACTCGTATTTTCAAACGTTAGAGTGAGTGAAAGTAAAATAGAAAGAGAGATAAAGGTCGTTATCTGAGCGAAATTGATATCAAATGGTCCCTTCTTCCATTTAACGCATCGTCGTATACATACAAGGGTGGTCTGAAAAGTTCCCAACCTCAAAAAGATATAAGATATTTTTTCTGAAATTTACTGAGTCGGAAACTTTTCATTCCACTCACGTATTTTTTAGCCATAAAATTTATTAATACATGCATGCACAAAAATACATATGGACAGACATACTCGTATATTATGCGCAGATTCACACACAGAAATATATATACACCCATATATGCACACATATGCATATATAACTTAAATATACACATGCACATACACATATGCTCGAAGTAAATGACAGAGAAGAAAGAGAACAATAAAATAGGGTTTGGAATAAAGAATAAGGTTTGGAATCCTAAACTAAGGAACATAGAAGAATGCGGGCTACCCTCTAAAAATTTTACCCCGCTATTGAAATGGTCGAAGGAGTCATACTTAAATACAAAAAAACGGACATGATATTCTGTACTGCTGAGAAAAAAATTATACGAAAAAATATATCGTATCTCCTCCCGAGTAATAAAAAAAACCTTTGTTTCCGAATGAAAAAATGTGTTGCCATTCTTTAGGCAGGACCAGACACAAATAAAGATACTCATAAAAATAATATAAGAATATACATAGAAATCAGAAATACACAGGTTCCGACCCAATGGTACGAATCATTGGTGATGGGAGGTATTACGCAACACTAAGCCTAACGGCGTGTGAGATTCACACATCAGGGTAGGGGGTTTGCCGTGTGTGGGAATTTTAGATAGCCAAAAAATCACATAGCTCGGGTGAATCTGAGAACGTCCGGAAGGGGCTTGCCTGGGACTCGAACTCGGGCCCCCCGATCAGCGAGCCCAAACCTCTACCCATGGCCTGCCACATCCATTGCATCCATCGCATATATATATATATATATGTGTGTGTGTGTATATACTCGTATATTTGTGTGTATATATACATGTATGCACGCATATCGGAGGAACAGGGTTCAATTATTGGGAAAGCCTCTATGGGCACCCTCAGATTCACCCGGGCTGTGTGTTGCTTTGGGTAACAGACCTTTCTGGGAAACCATAACGGGCACACGGAAAGGAACTGGCCTCCCTACCCAATGTGTGAATTTCACACGCCATCGGGCTTAGTGCTGAGTGAACTCTATCATCACCTACCAAACTGACCTTCGGGTTGATTTCTGCGTTCATGGTTTAAAAAATATATATATATATATATACATATATATATATACATATATAAACATATATATAGATATATACATATATAAACATATATATAGATATATATGCATATATATACGTATATACACATATATGTATATATATATATATACACACACACTCAATAATATATTTGGTAAGCATTGACACAACTTCTAAATCAGAATACTTTTCTCTAAGTAATGAATAATTCTGGAGAGTGACGACGATAATAATTGGGGAAGCGCAGGGATTCGAAAACATATCGGGGAGAGACGTCGTGGCATAAATGAAAGCGGAGATTGAAAATTCTTCCATAAAATGATCTTACACCAAGTGAAACAGATTTGAACCATAAATGCTGTTATTTTTGCGGTAATCGTCAAAGGGAATTCTCAACTATATATCCATAGTTCAACTGTCAGAAAAACGTTGAAAAAGATTGAAAGTGAACAATGTAATAACTTTGAAAGTAATGAGAAATTGATTAGCTTTCAAACAAAAATATATTCAAGATGGTTATCGAAGTTGGTAAAGTAATTCGAGTTTCTTTAATGGGACCTCGTCAACGCGAATAGGCTTCTTTATTCTCAATCACTGCTGGGTACTTTTTTCATTGTCTTTACGGCAAATTTGAAATAAATTATCGTGTCGGAAGGAGAAAAATATTTAAAAAATTAAAGCGTGCATTCAATTATTTTGTATTTTTATTTATTCTTTTTTATCAACCATAACAGATCAATGCGTATCTTTACTGCAATCGATGTAATATCCGCGACTGTCTTCTGGAAGCGGTTCGTTCTCTTCAACGGCGGGAACCAACGGGTTAGTACTGCATCAACCCTTCGCGTTTCCTGTCGTCTATGCAGAGGACTTAAATGCGGCGCTAGCAACTGTGTACTTTTACGGATTATTCATGCACGACGGAAATAATTCGATGGAAGCTATTTCTCATAGCAATCGAAATTTATTAAAAAAGAAAAGTATTGAACCCGTGGCTATCCCTTATCCTCAACAGGCAGACTCAATGAGCGGGCAGGATCTAATTTTGAACCTAGAGTGAATTATCATCATTGAAATCTTTTTTAATTAAAAATGCCGCTACAGAAAAATTCACAATGACTTTTAGGGAATTTCACCCATCAATACGTTAACGCCTCTCGAAGTATTTAGAGACGAGTGCTCGCGGGAGATGGAAAGTGGTTTGTAGCGAGCCAGACACCCAAAGCCAGCCTTATGAATAAACATCGTCTGATTTACAAGACGATACATTACCAGTTACGCAGTCGACCGATTTTCGCCCGAGGGTCCCCCGGTCAAGATGACAGGGATCCTTGGAATACGGGACGAAATTTCCATTCCCAAGTTCCCGAGGATAAAGCTCGTTCCCCTTGGTGGGATGGTTGAGGAGGAGGAGGAGGAGGAGCGCTCCGGCGAAGCATTTTTAGGGGCCCGAGGGGGCCGGCCACCCCATCGGCCGGTGGAGGAGGAATCTAACCAATAGAGTTTAAGATTCATGGCTCCCGACGTGATATATGTCCCCCCTATCGGCCTCATACTCGTTTTCCCTCGGAATGGAAGGACCATAAATAGCTATCTTCTTGGGGGAAAAACACGTTACGCTGCATGTCGGTAGGTGAAAAATGAAAATTATTCATAAAGATTAGGGAAATCGAGACGAGACCAGCATATTCTAAGGCTACGAAAATTGCTATCGATCTATCTTCAATGTCTAGCTTGTTATTTTAATAAAAATTACATAATGCCTCTCTGCACATTGCTTTTGTACTAGCGTAGTAGGCATCAGGAAGATGGTAAGCCAAATGATTTCAGGCGCTCGAAGAGTTATGTCCTTTCTCATTTTATCTGTTTCGTTAGCTCCATTTCAGGTTCTTTAATTTCCTGTTTTCTTGACGAGTGCTCATTGCACGTGGTCGAAGGAAACTAGTTGGGGTTTTGGGGCACTCTTCTCTTTATGGAACTTATTTCCCTTTAAATATCAGTGTTTTGAACTGATTCCTTCCTAGTCATCTTCTTTCTCTTTGGTAATTAATAAAAATTAGCGATATCTCAGGAATAGGAAGTGGAAATATCAGTTCCATGGTTAGGGTGAGTTTGCAAGAACTTTTTCCAGGCCTCTTTTTTCTTTTTAATCTTGCATTTAATATTTTGCAGTGAAAAAGTAAGATTGTGGTTATTACTGCAAACGACACTTCAGCCATATACTCACGTCAGATTTATATCTATTTTATAAACTTCGACGAGATGATTTGTCAACGATAGTATCGTCATTTATTTAAGAACTCGGTGCATAAATTATTTATCCCCAAAATGTGCACCATTATGAATGTTGTCCTCCATTTAAAAGGAGTCGTTCAGTTTAAGCCAATGCTGGAGGATCCTTACTTCACTCCTGTGAGGAGAAGGCCGCTTAAGTCTCTTCCTTTTGTTTAGCGTAATTGTGCAATTATTTAATCGTTGCATTTGGCAAATAGAAAATGTTTTTCATGCAGTAAATGAATCGTAATTTAAAAATTCCTTGCACTTATCTAATCTTCCGTCACGCTCACATTTAACCTCTATTCTGTGACCAATGCTGTATATTTGTTAAAGTGAGAAAAAATGTAACAATTGATTTTGCACTTTAAAGAATGGTTAAAAGATTTTTTCCCGATCCTCACTCCACTCCTGTAAATGATGCCCCCATCACTGCCTCCCTTACGAAGCGTCCGCTGTTTCACTTGATTCATTCGAATTACCAGAGTTGATGATATCATATTTTGTATGATGTACGGGTCGCAGGGCATAAGTCGAGATTACAATGTTTTTTCTTCCGTTTCTGTTCAAGATCAATCAAGAGATTTAAAACTTTTCCACACTGGTTGGTATGCCGAATGAAATAATGCAGTATGATAATTATGTAAACTGTTATCATTGTTCTTCACATTAAAAGAGTACTTTTCCACTCCGGCTTTCATATTTAACGTGAGTAAGATTCGTTAAATTTTGCTATAAATTTGCTGTCATTATGATTCCACGTTAAATTAAACGAAACTCAATTAAGATAAATTTTACAAGACACAGTTTGCGGTAAATATTATCAAATTTCAGTCACCGATATAAGTAATTAGTTGGCGTGGTTAAAACAGCGGTACTTGGAAAATATTACCATTATTTTTAACTTCCTAATTATGATTCAACGGTTAACAAAATGTCAAAGATATCATTTTTATTATTATCAACTTTTCCGGCGTCAATCCTCTTATGAATATATGCCAAAGTTTACTGAGGTGCATCGTTGGCAAACCTACGGCTTCCTGATAATTTTTCACCTGCTACCGTAAATTTCCCAAGCCTTTTCAGATTGTCCCAATTTACGAGCTCGTATTTAGAGCAATAAGTAATTCCAACTTTAATTAAAGGGAGGTAACACATGCTTTATCGTGTCCCTGGAATAGATTTTTCTGTATTCTATTTACACGCAAATACTTACTCGTATGTGCTACTTCACTTTCATTTTAATGTAATTCCACTAAGAAACGTCTTCAACTATCTCTCCAATCAATTCAGGTTTTAATACCATTCTTTATTTTTGTCATTGTTGAGGTTTGTCCGTTCTAACTTACAGTGATAACCGAACAAACTCATGAATTTAAAGTTATCCCCCCTTCGGACAGTCATTTTTAAAGAATTTGAGGTTAATATATTCCTTACGAGGTCCTCTGGCTTTGAAACGGAAGTGAGAATAAACCCTTAATATGTCCCCCCAGGTAACAAATATACTATCATGGTGTTGTAACGAAACACAGATCTAATTGAAGGTACACTTACCGTCACTTCCATTGTTCAGACGAGAAACCAAACCGGAAAGGCCTCAGGCACAGAGAAAAGACCACAGGAGATAATTTTAGCAGGAGGGTTCACTTTCCGTGCAACGAAATGCATCTTTCACCGATACAAATCGGATATTAGTGAGAGGAAAAGAATACGTATTTCAACATATACATCTACATTTAAATAATACCCCGCAAGTCCCAGCAATGGTCTGTAGAGAGGAGTGCTTGAAAAACACCCATAAAATACATTGTAGCAACATGTATATTAAACAGAAGTTTAATCCTAAATGAAACATATGTATACAGACAAGCAAAACTCATTTTAACTCACGCACGTTCAGACATACGAGATATATTCATAAAGTAAAGGCCATTTGCTTATATCTAAATATTGGCACTTCAGAACACAGTTTTACTCCTGCAGCGCCATCTATTGATTCATTGAGAAGCTATAGCAGCATTTGTTTTGTTTCAGAAGTCGTTTCCTTGTCCGCACATCCAAACAAAAATGTCCGCAACAATCGTGGATCCCGCCAGCTGTGAAGTGAGTTCTGTCATTCGATTCTTGTATGCAAGAGGATTGTCGGCTGCTGAAATTAATCAGGAGTTACGGGGTTCGTCCGGAAAATAAGTTTATGATACTCATTGTCTTTTTTGACAAAATGGGAGTCGTCCACTACGCATTTGTACCTGAACGACAAACTGTAAACGCTGCATTTTACGTCCAAGTGCTCGACAGGCTTCGAAAACGAGTCGCCCGCGTCCGGCCAGCGATCAAAAACATCTGACGGCTGCATCACGGCAATGCGCCGTCTCACACCGCGCTTGTCGTGTCGGACTTCTTGGCCAAGCACGGCGTGGCAACGCTGCCGCACTCGCCCTACAGCCCGGACTTGGCACCACCGGACTTCTTTCTGTTCCCGAAGATAAAGAGGAGTTTGAAAGAAACGCGATACGGGACTTTGGACGCCGTCAAAGAGGCCGTGACGACGTGTCTTCGACAGATTCCAGATGATGCCTTCGCGGGAGCGTTCCAGGAATGGGAACGCCGCTTGGAAAAGTGTATCGACGCACAAGGGTCCTATTTTGAGGAATATTAGCTTAAGATATGTAAAAGTGTAATAAATTTTTTCTCCTGAGCTCAGTACACTTATTTTCCGGACGAACCCTGTATGCCTAGTTTATGGACCTACAGTTACGAGGGAACGAAAGGTTAGACAATGGTGCCGAGATTTTAACAATGGACGAATAAACGTCCATGACGAAGAGCGAAGTGGCAGGCCCAGTATTCTGACCGATGAAATTGTTTCCCAATTAGAACAAAAACTGCGATGTGATCGTCGATTGACGATTAATGGCCTGGCTGAACAATTTGCTCAACTTAGACACACTACTGTCTACAATATTGTCACGGAAAACCACGGATACTGCAAATTGTGAGCAAGGTGGGTACCAATAATGCTCACCGACCACAACAAAGACCAAAGAATGTCCAGTGGACGAGTTTTTGGGCCGCCACCAACAAGATGGAGATGATGAGACCTTGCACCTAGCGACTACTTCCTCTTCTAGCACTCGAAACAGTGAACAACATTACGAAACCGAAGAGGAACTGAAGAACGGCGTTCTAAATTGGTTCAACTCTCAGGCGGCGAGCTTCTAAGCAGAGAGGTTAAAGAAGCTGGTGCAGCAGTACGAAATATATTTAGAAGTAAACGGCGATTATGTAGAGGAGTGAAGTACGTTTGTGGCTAACTAAATGTGAAAATAAAACGTGTTTCATATTTTTTCCTGTGACCAAACGGTATTTTATGAGCATGCCTCGTATCTCTATTGGAGTCTCTCCATCTCTCTTTTGTAGTCTAACCTACCCAAATTGTGTGCTGTCGTAATAATTCATTCTGTACCATAGTTAAACTCGTTTGTGCCGAACCTTACCAAAAGTTTCGCTTGTTTTCTTCGGATCTCAAGCGGCTCTCAGCCTAATTCCTCCGAAAGGCATGTTAAAGTGGTCTTATTAATGCAACATCTTTTAAAGAAGATATTGGGTTTTCTTTGAATTTTATTCGATTATTTTACGAAAGATAACTTCCAAGGATCATAAATAATTGCGGCGTATTCCAAATCGGGCCTAACCAAATGGAAGATCTCTCTTTAAATACCACATTTCCCCGCCACCATTAAAAAGAATTCGAGTTTATTTGCATCTGAGAGTGTGGATTCAGAAGCAAACCTGTCCACCATAATATTGAGTATTTATTTAGTAAACTTTAAACAGAGTTTGCAAAATGCCGAAGAATTTCAACGTTTTGCTTATTTTCCATTTTCTACAAACTTACACAATAAATTACAGTTTCAGGCGTAAAATGGTGGAAATCCTTCATGCTGAAAGAATACACTTTGATTTTACGCATAGATTTTTTTATTGCGACCTAGGTTTCGTTACATCGTAACACATTCAGGTTCCTGAGCTGAAGTTGTCACGCTGTAACGATATCTAGGTTGTAATAAAAAATTCTATGTGGAAAAGCAATGTGTTTTCTTTCATCAACTTACACCATGCTAATATAGCTGGTTGGCGACATGGAAAATCAAGAGTAATCAGAATTTCAATTTTCTCCAATAAGATTAGATATTTATGCACAAATTAAGTTTAGGACGTATCAAGAAAGGCTGCTGGAATTCAACCAACACAGTATGTTTATCACAAATATATTGTTTGAGGTACCGTTGAGAAGAAGGTAAACCTGGAAAACACTAGAAAATAATTCCGTGTGTCAGATTGATTACATTAGCAAAAATTAATGGTCGGTAACCTTATATTACCCAGACACGGTTACCCAGGTCTGGATATTGACATTAATCATAAATTAGCTATAGAAAAGTAAAATCTGAAAAAAAACTGAAGGCGGAGGATACAAGTACGATTTCGAAGGTAAGTCAAATAAAAATAATGAAAAAAAGAAGAAAGTGTGAAGTGGAATGAATTGAAACAAATAATATTAGAAGTGGTGGATTAAGTCCTAGGTAGCAAGAACTTTGTACCTCGGAAACCTTGGACGACAGAATAAATTCTAAATCTAATTGACACAATAAACAAGTTAAAAGTGAAGAAGGTTATGGAAAAATACATTAGAGTAAAAAATAAGATAACGGACTAATGTAGAGGTGGGCGGAAGTATGAGTAAATAAAATTGAAGAGAATATGGAAAAAGGAAAACAAGATCTAGCCTTTCGGAGATGAACGAACTACAATATTAAACAAGAAAAAGGTTTACGGTAAGAAATTACTAATAGCGGTATAAATAAGTATTTGTTGCTCCATCGAAATGCCTTCGTTGAAAAGAATATACTTTTGCGCTTATTACGAGGCTTCCCCAATCAAATCATTACTCCGCATTGGAACTAGAAAAGCAGATTCAGAGAACCATATCTGGATTTAATGATCATAATATGATAATTGGTGGAGATTTCTTTCTTCTCTCGATAGATTGGAGCGTTTAGAATTTTAAAATTGGCAGAAAAGACAAGGGCATCTACGAATTCCTTTCGGACACATTTGTTAACATCCCCCGGCTTTAGTGATCCCTTGATGATTATAAAGCTACATATGCTACATTCTTCTTATGTAAAGGAAAAATTCAATCCGTAAAAGAAGAATTTACTGTTTTGTTGTTGGGCTGATTATTGTAGCACAAAAAGTGAGCTAACTGACTGATTTCCGTGGTTCAAAATAATAAGCCAGGTACACGATATTGAGATCATGTGGAAACATTTCCTTGATGTCACCATTTCAGCGATTGAAAAGTTAATACCTACCAAGTTAAAATGATCAAACGTAGAAACTCGATGGTACAATTCACAATTGCGGAAATCATTAAGGCGCCAAAGGGTGTGTCACGCAAAAATGAAAAAAAAAATACTAGTGGATATTTTCCTAATAGTGATTATACTACGTTCATAGAAAATTACAAAAAGTCTAAGTCCTTGGCGAAAGCTGTCTGATTTTGAAGGTAAAATTTTAGGACTCTTTAGACAAAATTCAAAAGCTTCCTGGTCGTATGTGAGAGAAGCTCAAGGAAATATTACGTCGGTACGCCCACGGAAAAAGGATAAATGGAAACAAATAGTATCCAGCTAAGAAAAATCTTATTTACTTAATTCCTTCTTCAATAGTGTGTTTTAGCCATGCGAGGATAAATGTGACAATCCAATCAGAAATCCCGCCAAAATAGAAAAATCCGCTCTGTGATAAGGTTTTTACAGGCAATAAACTTCAAACCTACTGATACTAATTGGGAAATTTGTGCTACGAATCGACTTAGTAATGAATGATAGTATTTTGAGTCGGTGGTGTCATTTGTTTAAGAGTGAACGGACAAATGTCCATAATGGCCAAGAACTGGCCGTCTGGGGACATGTCTTCCTTGCTAACGCTTCAGCTGTTTTATAAATATGCTTTGTTCATTTCTATACTCATCCTCGCCTAATCTCTTCATTTTGTAAATGGCATGCCCTTTGATGTTATAATGCTTTACGTACTTCAACGTTGTACCATCTAGGTTCTCTCCTGTCACGTTTTAATTTACTTGGCATGTATTTTTCTATTTCAACCCACGTGGCATCATGACAAGTACTCCAAAAACACTCATTGCCTCTGTTACTACTACTTTTCTCAAGACTGCTGAAGCTTACCCCTTACTCCGTCGCAATCGGCCCGGTCAAACAAGTTAATCTTTCTTTTTGGTTTCTGATTTTTCATCGTAATAAAATTAATTTCACTAGCACTTCTCTGTGGTCAATGAGTTTTTGGCAGTAAGTGTTGCTGTATTTAAAACGAAATTTTGGATAATTTTTTGCTAGTAAACCATTTATTTTATTTCCTCTGGTGGGTATGAGTACTAACTGGTTTAACCAGTGTGATGTAAAAATACGAAGCTGGACTTGTATGAGTCCTTGTACTTATCCCCTGCTGTAAAACTAGAGTTTCTTTAGTCTATCGATGGAAGATTGAAATCGCCACCGATAATAATTCTCCTATTTTGTAATGCCAATCCCAATTAGCGGCCTGTCTCCCTAGTTCTACAATTGATGTGTCTCTGGAATCGAGAGGTCTGTAGAACATAAGAGTTTCAGGTTTAACTTTGTGGAATTCCTTCATGATGAGGGGGAAAAAACTTTACACTTCCACAGTAAAGATTGCTCATAGATTGCTAAAGCTTAATTGTGGAAGTGCAAAGTTTCTTTTTTTACCATCATCAGATCTGTAGATGGCTCAAATATAGACTTATCAACATCGGGGTTTTTATGGAGCGCCAAGCACTTTCTATGTTGCTCTTGGAAAAAGGCTCACTTCAGTTTTCGTGGATATCTGCGATAGCTACGAGCACTTGTGTATCAATTCTATGTTCTCTGTCCCTTCTGTAGATTCTAAAGCCTTTTGGAAAAATCTCCACGCATGGAATGTCTAGCGATAACCTGATTTCGCTTCTAATACTTCTATTGGCTTCGGCAATTCTTATAATATGGTATATTTTGGCTATTTTTTCAAATTTTGGCAATTGATTATTACTGTGGAGATAGCCTTATTCTTGAAAATATATTGTATGTCCATTGTCCTCCCTGATGCTATTTATTTTAGGAAATATTTTTACTTGCTCTTTCTCGTGTGCTAAGTGTAACTTTTCATTTTAAATTCTGTGAATTTTTTCGCAATTATTATGTGAATATCCCGTGCAATTATTGTTGAGTAAATTCCCACAAGCTGACCTATTCTGACCTACCAAATATAATAATTTACAAGACAATGTTCACATGAAACTGTCGTCAGAAAATAACACCATATTTAGAAATAATTTTAAGCAAATTACTGACGAAGCGCAAGGTACCAAAGGTTTGGAAATTAGTTAACATCATACCTGTATTTAAGAGTGGCCTTAGGGAAGAACTCAGTAATTATAGACGGCTCTCTATTACATCAATTACATGTAAGGTTCTAGAACACATTATTATGACATCTATTATACGACAAAGACTGCCAGGACTTTCTGATAAGATATCAGCAAGAATTCGGTAAGTGTAGATCTGGCGAGATAGAACAAGCTCCTTTTAATGCCCGGTGAAAATAACAGTCAGGTTGATGCGATATTTTTTATTTTAGAAAGCCTCCCTACAAGGTTCCCCATGAGATACTAATTACAAAATTAAAACCCTTTGCGTTATACCATAAAATCATATGTTGAACCAGAGAATTCATAAATAGTTGAGCACAACGGGTCTTTATTGATGATACGATTAGTAATAAAGTTGTGGGGACATCGGGTATCCCACAGGAAAGCGTCATAGCATCCCTTAATTCATGTTATATATTAATGACCCTGTAAGCACAACCAAGAGTAGGATTCGCCTGTTTACTGACGACGCAATACTATATAGGAATTGGCAGCCAATTCGACATAGAGATACGTTAGCTGATGACTATTCAAGCTTGGCAATTCTGAAATAGCGGAATGCATATCATCTAAAGCGTAGTTATGTACGGCGCGGAAACGTGGTTATTGAATCACGATGATAGACGTAGTTTGGAGGCTTTTGAAATGTGGGTGTGGAGAAGAATGAAAAGGTGAAATGGACCGAAAGGAAAACAATTGAGTAAGTGCTAGCTACTGGTATGGTGGGTAAGGAGAGGGATTTATTGGGAGAAATCCTAAGGAGGCAGGAAAAATGGATGACGGGCGTATTGATCGGCAGTGGAATGTTGAACATTGTAATAGAAAGGATAATGCTAGACAAACAAGGAAAGGGCAGGAATAGGATAGGGATGTCGGACGGGATGAAGGAAGGAAGGAAGCACACAGAGATGAGGGACTTGATAGAGTAGGTTGCTGGATTGGGTTTTGTTAGGAGCCACAAAATATTTGGTAGTGGTTTCCATCCAAAAGCTACCGTACCAAGTAGATTACTGACTTGATAACGAAAACTCAATAATATC
This sequence comes from Hetaerina titia, assembly GCA_037158775.1. Taxonomy (NCBI): domain Eukaryota; kingdom Metazoa; phylum Arthropoda; class Insecta; order Odonata; family Calopterygidae; genus Hetaerina; species Hetaerina titia. The sequence goes on from CM073779.1 coordinate 15,538,991, forward strand.
ATTTAGAACTAAATCTAAAAAAAATGCCGTGCCATGAAATACTGGAAACGAAATTGATTTCCCCAAATTTATTACAGCAATAATAATAGCGAGGTAAAGAATGTAGAATCTATAAAGAGTCTTGGCATCTTTCTTACCCATCATCTTTCATGGGGAAGCATACTATATTAGACACATAATTGGAGAAGCTAACCGAAAATTAGAATTTTCCAATTTTCTAAGAGCATTGGAGAAATGCAATAAGAAAGTGAAAGAGGGATGTTACTTCTCGCTCGCTATACCATATTTGGAATATACAGCCAGTATCTGTGATACTCATGAGGCAGGCTTATTAAAAGAGTTAGATTGCGTGGAACGTAGGGCAGGAATATTTATAAAAGGATTTTGTGAAGCAGAAACCAGTGTGACAAAATTATAGAAAAATTTGAAGAGGGAATTCTTAAAATAGAAGATTAATTTAAAGACAACCTCTGAAAGTTTTTTAAAGACGTTCACCGCATTTTAAAAATCCAAAATTATAATGGAAGACATGATAGATTTTAGAGAGAGTAGTCCAGGCGAGCGAGGATAGGCTTGAGATACTTTTTCCAAAAACAATTAGGGACAGTAACAGATGCTACTCACATCAAATAGAGATTAAATAGAATCAACAATGCGTACATAAAAATATTTAGGTATGTGCGTATGTGTATGTATGTGCATACGTATTTTGGTGAATGAAAATACGTGTTAACATATTTGTGAGTGTATAACGATGTGTACGAAGCTATGTGTACTTATATATTTAAAGCAGTTAAGCCTATATTTAACAAGAAACATAATACTTATACTGCATGACTTTACTAGAAATGGTGCTGGTATAATGTGCATTTTTATTGAGCCTGATAAAAGTTAACTAGTTAATTTCACGTCAAATTATTTTTCTGTGACATGTCCTATGGATAGTGAGTGAGTGAGTGACCTTATCTGCTTGTGTGCTGCGTATATCTGTAGTGAATACACTACCTGTCGCACACCTTCCCGGCGCCTTCCAGGGTATTATGTAGATGCATATGATATATAACAAAAATAGAGAAAGCATTTAGTAGATAATGAAGAAGTGTGTGAAAGATCACCTGGAAGAGCTATACCATGACTTTCATCATCCTATATAGCTATATAAGATATTGAAATATTAGAAGTACGGAAAAAGCAGGAGCAGAAATTAGGACCCCAATGCTCTTTTTTAGTGAAATGTTGGCAAAATCAATAGTGTACAATTTGAGATATTTAAACATCTTGATAATAGAGTAGAAGGAAGGATGCTTAAAATAGTGTAGAAATGTTATGAAAATATGGAGATACCCAATGACAAAATGAAAAATCCTTATGATACCTTATCAAGAACAGTGACATCAACTGGATGCAGGAATTACAGTGCATTTTCTATCCTGCTAATGCTTCTAAGGTCCTATTGTATAGGCTAGGGAAGAGAATCAGAAAGAATGAGGAGGGAAATATTGGAGAATATTAATGTCTTCTGTGAAGCTAAATAGACGAGAGAAATTAGTCTGGCACTACGCTTTAGCCTAAGGAGATGACTAGAACTGAACAGGGAAGTTTTCCTTGATTTGAAGGATTTGGAAATACTCTTCGATATCTAGATTGGAAATACATTTTCAAGCCATGAGGAGAATTGGAATAGACTAGAAAAACGGATGGCTTATATTTCAGCTCCAAGAGAACGAAAGCACTTTAATCGAATTAAAAGGGATTTGAGAAAACCGATGGCTAGAAAAGAAGTAGGACAAGGATGTACCCTTTGGCCATATCTGTATAACTTATATATTGAAGAGGCTATGCATTCAATAAAGGGGAAAGCTGATAGTGCATATAAATTGAAGAAGGGAAAACTACATTAGGATTGTAGATGATTTTTGACCCTGGCTGAATCTGCCATAGATATGAATAGAATGCTCAAAAACCCGCCCAGAGCTTTAAAAACTGGTTACTCGATGTGAAGAAAACGAAAGCTAGGATAGATTCTAGAAACAGGGAAGAACCCCTTGCAAATTTAATGATAGGGGAATCAAGGATTAGCCAAGTGAAAGACTTCTGCTACCTTGGGAGCGTACTCACAAGAGATAACATATTCACCTCCCCCCCCCCCCGCAGTGAATAGAAGGAAATAAATGGCAAAGAAGGCATGTGAAAATAATCTCTTCGAAAATAAGCTCGTTAAATTGGAAATAGAAAAATATTTTGCATAAACTTTTATTTGGGTTATAGTTTTATACGGATGTGAATATTGGACATTGGCAAAGATGGAGAAGTGTCATATGGAAGTATTGGAAATGTGGATTTGAAGATGAATAACAAAAACGAAATGGATACACTATTAAAAGAACAGAAACATAGAAGGTTAAGAGGAATTAAAGAGGAAAGCAATAGAATGGAAGAAATGGAGAAAAGGAAAATTAACCTTGTTCGACATATTCTACGACATAACAACAACCTGTAAAATATAATTATGGGGAAAATACTAGGAAAAAGGTAAGTGGGAAGCATAGAAAGAATTTTCTTGATGTCATAAAAAGTACTATGAGAGTTTAACAATGTAAGGATAAGAAATACTACTGACGGAGAGAGAAAAATGGCTGCAGTGGCAATGCTCCACCTTTGGAAGATTATGATGATAATGGACTGATTTTAGAGACGCATAATCTCTCCCATTGGGTGTCACATAGAGAAGTGTTATTGGCCAGCTATTTTTCCTATTATATATTAATGTTATCAGTTCTCAAGGTTTCCAGTTTACTTCGTTTCTTTGCAGACGATTCATTTTATGCATAGGGATATATCTGGCAAAGAAGACAGGGTATTATTATCTTATGCCCAAAAAGCGATGCAAATTTGGCACGAAACATGGAAACTAGAATTAAATTTGAATAAATGTGTTTCAATTGTTTTTAAAAGAGTATTGTACCGAAAAACACTTATACTATAAGGGGAACCAACATAATTAACGTGAAATCAGTAAAATAATTGGGTGTAACGATAACTATGGAAAGTCCTGGGGAAAAAATATTCGTGAAATAACAGGAATAGCAAATAAGAAATTAGGATTCATAAACAGGGTACTTAGCAAATGTAAAGAGAGAATCATAGAGTTCTGTCATTCTGCGTTAGCTAGACCTCACCGAGAGTACGCTGTGAGCGTATGGGATCCTCACGGGGTAGGGTTAGTTGTAGAACTAGATGAAGTGCAATGTAAAGTATCTAGGTTATGAAAGGTTGTAATGCACAACGTAGGAGTGCCAAGACACTATTGGAAGAATTATTTTAGGAGACACTTGTTGACCATAGGTTGAAATATAGGTTCAAGTTACTCTGTGAATTGGAGGCAGCTTCCTCAACTGAGGATGTTAAACGCATACTACAGTTCCCGACTTGTTATGGTGGAACAGGTCTCGTATGCATAATCAAGAAATTGATAGTAGAGCGCATAGATTTTAAAATGTCGTTTACGATGAAATATCGTTTACGATAAAATGTCTTTACGTTAACTCGTATTTCCTTGCAAGATTAGGTATCGAAATAAAAATCATAACAGGCGTAAATAGGATAATTAGTATTGGTCGTACACATATCTTGTCGATGTTTTGAATTTATCTTAAATGGACCTAATTTTATCATATTATTCTCGCAGGATTTGAATGTATATTAAAAATTTTCATGAAAGTAGCTTCTCTCGTGATGACAATCTTTGTCCGAGTAAAAGATCGAACTAAAATCTGTCTAGAGATGTTTTGTCTGTTCATCCATTGCTGGGGACCTAACAGCCACCGCTACTCGCCCTTGTGGCGGCTTTCGGAGTAGTATGCAAACGTAGAGGTATAATACATTTTACTTAAAAGGATAGAGGGGACGTAGTCTATTATCGGGAGCGATGGAGTTCTCCTTGGAGGACCCGGGTACCGGGGATGCCTCTTGGTACCCACAAATTTAGCCAAGCTCTGTTATTTTTCAGGTAGTAGAATTACCTGGGGGGAAAAAAACTGTTCTTGGCAATTTTTTATGCTGTCATTTCGTATCTAACCATTATTTTATATTTCTTCGTACTAGAATCGTATTTTTTTCTTTCATCCGGATTCCTCTATGTACCTTAATAGCCCCCCAAATGTCCCAATATAAGAGGACGTCTAGGAAGCTAAGCTGACTCCACTCCGCTTAGCACTCCGAAGGCCGGACCTCAAGGGGTCCGGGTTTAAATCCCGGTAAAGACGAATTAGTTTTGCACATTGAAATTTTGCAATGCAATTCACATAGTGGATGAGTGTCAAAATTACTATTTCGGAATTTCCCAAACTTTCTTTGAATTTGTTATCAAATTGTGGTTTCTGTAAATAACTCATGCAACCAACCTCTATTGCCCTGAATACCCGGAGGAGCAAATGCGCGAATGCGGATATACGAGCCATTTCCATTAACAAATGCTGGAGACGAGTATCAATATTATGTTTAATGAAGTCGGCGGTATTTTCAAATAATGTACTCTATGAAGTATCTACGTATCATATGCCTTTTAGATCTATACCCGATAACCATAAGAATTTGAAGAATCCCAGCGGGAACATAACCAGTAAATCGCGGTGAATTACAAGCGACGGAGCCATAATCTACCTCAAAAGAGTGACGAAATACCCGAATTAATTGTTTGTGGAAGACTGACCAAATTCATTTCCTCTTCCGCATCCTTCAATGCACCCCTTCTTTCAGCTTTACAACAGAACCGTGTCATCGCGAGTAAATAGCCACGGCGCATTATTTTAACGGCCACGGAATAAACCGGAGGCTCCGAGAGCTGCAGGAAGTAGCGAGTCATTGTGTGACCACCACCAATCCACCACTCTTCCCTTCTCCCCCGAGAGGCAATCAAATGGACGAGACCACCTTCCCTCCCACACCTTTGCCCCACGCTGAATCCAAATATGGACGAATGCCCGTGGGAATACCCATCACTAGACTCCATCGAATTCGTTGAAAGAATTTGCTTACGTCTGTAATTTTTTCCCACGTTTGAGGGATAAAAAAGGCTCGTCGCCTAAAATCCATCCACTTCTCCCCTTTTTGCCCTCCCTCCCTCACAGCCTAAAAACGCGGCAAATCGAAGTCGGAAGCGGTATATCAAGGCAGCGACAATGGCACGGAGGCGGCCCACGGCGAGCCAACCGTAACGAGACCCCGCACTCCTTCCGATCGCTCACCCTCCCGGCGAGCACCCTTCACCCGTCCTCCCCACTCCCGCTCCAAACCGCGCACACAAACCTCCCCCCGGCTGTCGTTCAATCGGAAATTGGTTTTCTCTCCGCCGTCAGGGTTCGGGACTCGCGCTACGCGAGCCGCGCCATATCCGCTCGACCCCGAACCACGAAACTCAAGGGCTCAGGAACGTCGGCCGAAGCAGAATCCAGTTACGTCGCAGCGACCGACGCTTCCGCTTCAGTTCCAACCATGTACAGATCCACACTCTGTACCAAATTTTCATTAGTTATTCCTTAACAATGAGTTAACTTTCTATGTGATAGAAGGATTTACCCTTCTTACTTGTCGATCCTGCATGACCTGTCTTGATATGGTCGAGGCATGTCGTATAAATGTTGATTTTTATTCCCTTTCTTCGCATAAAAAATGACTAATCTATTAAGGGAATTAACCCTTGTTTTGAATTAAATCTTTCTCTAGCATGCATACAAATTTACCCGTTATTTTATTTTTATTAAATATTTTTCCTTTCCTCTCCCATATTCTCCCCTATCACTTACCCTTTCAACCTGGTGCTTGCACCCCCTGCCACACACTTTTTTGGTCGATCAAGTGGACTTAATGTTGATGATGCACATTCATTCTGTCTTTATTTCCCTCCTTCTTGTGAAAGTTCCTTACCTAACACAATTTTTCTATGCTCTAACTACTTCGACCACCTTGGTGAAAAATATTGACAAAATGGGCAGCAGTTCCACCCGATGTCGTGGTTTTCCTTCAATTTGAACGTTTAATGGCTCTCACATTCCTTGTACAATAATCAATTATTTATTTACATTGATTCTCATCCTAAACCACGTATTTCACTGAATTTCTAATTCTCTCAGCAATGATTGTACACTCAATGGTCTTCTTTATTTTCCTGTTTCGTTAATAACACTTTTGAAGTACTATATTGTGGTCTGAATCCACATTCACTCTCGGAAATCTTATTGTAGTAAACTATGTTATTCCTAAACTTTGTTTATCCAAAATATATCCAACTAATATCAGACTTCCAGATCATTTTCAAATTATACCGATAAGCATTTAAGTAAATGTGTTGCGGTAATTAAAACAAGTTAATTTGGTTTTAACAATCCTACCTACGGGATTCATATGTTTTCTGCTCTAAGTCAATCCTTGTTCCAAATCCGTAGTTACCTACCTCCCTTCGTATTCTTTCAAATCCCTCTGACGCGTTGAAATCCCCCATCGCTTTGAAATGTTTTCTAAGATAACTTTTTCGACTAATTGGTCGAACACCCTGTTTAATTCTCGCTCTCTATTATTGCTGTTGGCATGCTAATCTGATTTTGACCAAGTTCGTGAATTCAGCTGTCGTCCTAGTAATAATTTTCCACAACTCACCCCCTCCGTGTTCACTACACTGGGTTCCTATATTTTTGTTCAACATTACTGCCACCCCTCCCTGGGGTCTCTCTCTACCTTTCCTGTAGGTTTTTTATAACCTTCCCATAATTAATTCCCGAAATAATTTAATTTTATTTGGCGCAGCCTTAAAGTATGTAAAATAACTGCCTCCCTCGTTAAAACTTTCGAATTACTTCAGTAGCTTTGAGACGACCGGGTAGTTATTCATGGGTTTTTTTTGATCTCAGGTGGTTTTATATTCATTATAATTGGTGAAAATATAATATTACGAGAGCATTTTTTAATGATACAAGTAAAAATTTCATAGATGGTGTTTAAAAAATTTATAGAATATTCCAGCTAAGGAGTGCAGATAAAACGATGCATTTAAACTCATAATGTCTTTTATTAGAGTATTTTTAATAAACAATCAGTCGTTAGCGCCTAATCATCTACTAAAATAAATGTAGTACACATGTCGTTTTGCCCTTCAGAGTTCGCCTCATCCAATTCCTCTCACGCAGTAGTTACCATGAAGTCCCGTCGATTAATCCTCAGACTTTAAATACGGTAGTTCACCGTTTTAAACTTTATATGGTTATGCCTTTCTCTCTCGAAATTGGTGCGAAAATACTGAACTCTTAAGAGGAAGAAGAAAATATTCCTGATCAGTGTGCCGAGGCATTAGATGTTGCTCTAATTATTACTACGAGTTTTAATGATTTTACCATAATATTTTATCAGTGGTAAATGGTAAAAGCTTTCACGCAAATATTTAAATAAAAGAAAACGGCCCTTAATTTTCGTAAACGACGTAGCCAGGAATTGAAGACTTCAGAATACTAGATAAAAAGGTAGAAAAACTGCTAAGATAGATGATGTGAAATAAGACATTAATAATAGATAATATCTTAGGAGAAATATTAAATGTTTCTGGAAAATTTTAAGGAAAGAATTTACTGATATCGTACACCTTTTAATGAGGAAGGTAATCGGCCTAAGGACTTTCTTTGGACGACTTTGATAGGCATCACGATAATAGTATATCAATGGATTTCTGAAGTATTTGGTGATAAGATTTATTTTGCAGTGTAACAAGGTAGCTTTCCGTCCCCATTAACTACTATCCTGACGTGTTTGAATGGCTTGCATGCTTTCATGATTCAGTGACTCTGCTGACGGAAGTATGGTAACTTTTCCCTGCAGCAGGAAAATTACGGTGAACTGCCTTTCTTGGTGCACATGCCGACAAACGATCGAAGTGAGGACGACTAAGCATGTGCTAATGTGAGCCGAAATACTTTCTATTGTTCTAGGAGAAAAACAATTGCTTTGATAAGGATAGGAAACAACGTGGTAAGAGAGAAAAGAGACGTGGTTGAGGGATGGGGAGCATGGAGTAGAAGAGTAGGAATGACCACGGAGAGAAATCTGATTTTCAAGAGGATATAAACTTAATTAAAACTACCACCGATTGTACACTTTTCACTATGTGTTGGTACATATGGAAAATGAAGGCATATGTATGAAAATATCGTTTCAATTATCATTTTAAGGACTGAATTTAGGAGTAGAACGATCAACTCAAACTTTCCATGCAGTAAATATAGATTCGGTTCACAATATAGCGTTCCTGAAGTGTAATGTAAAATTAGAGAAGCTGGAGGGCAAAGAATATAAAGGAAAATTAAATTGATAGGAATCACATGTGGAGGACACATGGCAGTTGAAAAAATGAAGAAATGTAAAGAGGATGGGCAGAGTATTAAAAAGATGGGATCATTTAAAAAAAGAATCAATGAAGAATATTACAAAACAAAGCAACATAAATATGTAGGCTTTAAAGAAAAAATGTATAAAATGATAAATGAAATTAAAATGCATGATGAAACGAAATGGAAGAAAGTGAAAATTGAAGTTGAAGAGAAAGTCTTAGATTAAAGATAAACTGAGGTTGAAAATTATTGGGCTCAGAGAAATATGGTAGAATGAGCTGTGCAGAAATGATTTAAATTTAGAGAGGGTAAGAGTGCAGAAAGAACTCTTAAGAGTAATGGTATAAGAGAGTCAAACGGTTTACACTACTTCCGATAAACTATTAATTAAAGAAGAAAAGATTTTGCTAATATTGGAATGTTATATAAAAGAACTGTAAGATAAAGATGACATGCCGGTGAGTTGGATGTAGAAAAATCTTAAAATCTCGATATAGAATAAGTTCTGACTAGAAGCATCTCAGAGCAACATAGGAAAGGCATAAAAAGATATATAAAACTATGTAGGAACGGATGACACCCATGAATATCTACAAAAGACCAATGAGAATCGAGAAAGGAATAATTTTTACGTTCTCATTCCATTGATGCTATCACAAAAATAGAAAAAACATTAGAATATGGGCATTAAAGAATAAAATACGTTTATTTTACTTTCAAAAGAAGCACCTGGGGCGACCAAGGAAAAAGATTGAGAATAGAGCGAAGGAGTAACTACGTGATCAGATTGGATACATCATAATGATGGGTACACGCGATTCCATAAGAATTATGAAGTTACTATAGTTCGTTTGGAAAACTGATTATTCCAGGATTTTTTAATGTCATCAGTGGATGTTTAGAAGGCTTACGACATATAATACTGGATAAAACTAATGAAAATTGTGCAGAAGATATTAATAGGCTGGAGGAATAGACGATTTTTCTCTTTTTTGAACCTGTATCAGAATGCAAAGGTGAAGATAGAGGATTGGAAATTGCAATTTGTTCTAGCCATTGATGTCACAGCAAGATATTTGCTGTCACATAATCTTTTCAAATTGCAAGGGAATTATAGACAGGGTGAGTCTTGTGTAAAAAAATGTAAGGAAATTTTTAATCTGTCAGATTTTCGGACGACTAAAACTCATTAAGAAGGCTTTCATGACTCTAAGGTGGTGGCTAATAACAAATGGTGCATCAATTGGCGACTTGTACAATGACTGTGATACTTGTGTATTAAAAAATTAATATAAGATAACAAAGAAAATGAGATTCGGTTTTGGATTTGTTTTGAATGAATGTCGGCAGTGTAAAAGGGCGAGAGAAACGTACCAGCACTGATGGACTTAAGCATTAATTCTTATCACGGACAATACGAATCAAAAGAAAAATCAGACGTGAAAACTCCTACATGTTTAGGCAAATCGATAAATATAAATCCTCAGTCGAAGGCACTTTTTGTTGCATAGTGTACGTGGGCTTTTCAATAATAAAATTTTATTCCCTTAAATTCATATTGGATTGTTTAATGTATAATACATTGTCACCATTTTTTGTAATTGATATATAGCACTTGTGTCCCTGATTTTACTTATTATTTCGTCAGCGGCATACGTTGAAATTTGAAATATATCAGGATTGCTTACGCCTGAGATGAAAACGGTTTGCAAAATGGTTCTTCTTCAAATAAGGAAACGGACAATAGTATCATGTGGCTAGATTTAGACGAAGGGTAGTATTAGGTGTAAACTTCAGTGAAATATAGTCAGCAGCATCATCTCCGATGCTCACCAGTGCATTATAGTGGTGGATAATCCATAATTTGGCTTAAAAATGTTCCCTCTTGCAATGAATTCCTTGAAGAATCTTCAGTATATCCTTATTTTATGGTCCTTTTAAAAATCTGTGCGCTGCTACGACATTCTCATACGCGATTCTCTTATCATCGAAAAATCGTTTCACCATTATTATCCCAGGAAAAGTCGCCATTTCCTTTTGCGTAAGTGATCCGGAGAATCCAAGAGAGAGCTTGGCCGTTTTCACTATGAATTTTAATGAATTATTAAAATTTAATATAAAATTATATCTTTCAAAAGAAAATCTTCATTTTTACGTACCATCTACTGCAAATTCGAAAAAATCTGTACCCCAGAGTTATGTTTTAGAGAAGTGTGTGGTCCCGGAACCCATCGGGTTCAAACACGTCTCGTGCACATATTTTTGTGTGACTAACATATGGGTGGAACTGATGAAGTTTTCAATACTTTTTAATCGTGTTGTTCTCCTTATTGAACGATAACTGGCAGAAGCGGTGTTGATAATTTCCTCATTAAGGGCTCAATGTCCACCTTCATATATCTCCCATGCATAAACTTTTCTATCTTTCTTTTTCGCAGAAAAAGGCAGACACTCTACAGCCTTCCTGCGAATATTACGTACGCCTTGACGAAGAACTTCTTCATTTAAGAGAAAGTGTTTGATGCTCATCAGGTGTTAACTCCGTCCCTAAGGTAGGCGAGCTGAGTAAACAATTGTGACTCGCTGGCGATGTCCCATGCTCTGTCGGCATAAATTGAAGCGAGGTGGGCAAGAGTTTGGTGGCGGTGCAATAGGTTGGAAAGCTACACGTACGTGTATTATCCCTCGCCATTGGCGCAAGTTTGGCTCTATTGAGAGTTTTATTTTTTTACCTGGTCCAGAACTTTTGGTAGACCACTTCGCTCCCCCACTCTTACGGCTATGTGGTTTATGGCAGATAGTTGGTAGGAAACGACCGAAGTCCATTGTTTTGTGTGTCTAACTTAAGCCGCAAGTACCTAATCCTCTCCGGTACGATTTTCCATTGCATACGGATACCAGTTTGAATCAGATCTCCCGTTCGCCCTGCAGTCATAGTCTTTTACTTACTGTAGCGATCCTTATAGGGGAAACCCCTTGTTTTTCTGCATTCTGTTGCATTAGTTCGCATTTTTCAATGGATAAAAGTGGTCTTTCCAACTCTTCCAGTATATATACAGATTTTCACGTAGTTTGATAATTTTTTAACGAATATGTTTCCCTACCTCTCCCGTATCCTTATCTCCTCATCACTCACCCTTCCCACCTGGTGCTAACATCCCTTGCCACACACCTTTTTAATGGATCGCTGGGTATTTATGTCGGTGTCGGTCGGTGAGCTTATTTCAAATTCAACATTTTATACTGTAGAAGTACAGGCGATAAATTAATTTTGCGTCATGAAATAAAAAAATGGTAAATAATATTTTTACAATTAATTATGAGGAAATAACCTTTTCACCACTCTCTACGCACCTCATTATTTTGCGAGCTAAATCTAAATCCATTGATCTAAAACAATCCAATAAATGCGTTGCGATTATATTTAGCTTTGCACCATTTTGCCTCTCTCCGTCATCACCCGACCTCGTTTGCCAATTAGACTGCGGGTCACTAGCCCTTGAAGCGTCTTTGGGTGGCTGACGGAAGAGAGAGGTGTAACCGCGACGAGGCGAGCATCAATCGTGGGTAGATGGACCCCAATCGAAATAAAAATAAAAATGAAAGACAACTGCTTTTCTTCCGAATTGAGAAAAATATGAATTCATTCTCTCGCTCCCCTGCCAACTTACCACTCCTCATTCCATAGGTACGTGCTCCGGCTTAATGATACATCCCGGTTTAAATCGCCCAACTCCGTCGGGAGAAAGCCCTCGGAGGGATGGAGTCGGGCGTTATTTATGAACGTGTTAATCCAAAAACGATCCAGCCCCTCACAGTTCTCTCTAGCGAGGCCGAAAAGGCGAGGGGACAGCCGGGCGGAGGGGGATGAGTCCATTGGCACCAATACCTCTGCGTGAATGCCGACGGGGATTGGGCCTTGATTTATGTTCACATCGACGCGGAAAGTGAGGAACTTTTTTTTTTAGCACCCGATAATTCAACTTTAAGGAGCTCATATACCATAGTTCAAAAGCGTATTTTCCACCTCTCCACGAATCAGGAGACGTTTAAAATGATCTCTGCAGCAGTCTAATAGGGAAATGGGCATGCGATGAATGCAACCCTCCGTCCGTTTCATCTCACCACATGAATTCGGTCGACGTGGGCTCTGCGGACCAATAACTCGCCCCAAGTTAACTCATGACTACGTATGATTTACAAAAGTCTCTAAAGTCACTTAGTATCTCTCGGGTTTCACGAATTGCCGGTGGAGTAGTTTGTCCGGTGAGTAGTTTGTCCTAGCGTAGCGGGCAAACCCCTCGTAGCGGGCAAATGCCCGCGAGTGGGCGGGGAAATTTTACGATCGGATCGAAACTGGGCTGAATTGAACATCGAGATCCCGCATACCTCGAGTTGATCAAATGCAGGGGTCGTATCAGCCATGTGTGGGAATCGTTTATCATTCGCGGGGGGGGGGGGAGGTCAGGGGTGGCACCGATCATGGAGGAAGCCAATGTGCGCTTCTGCTGCTGCGGCAAAGGGAGGTCAAGTTAATTTCGGGAAAGCTCTTTTGCGTGCATTGGTGGCAGTCCGAAGCTTCAATACGGATGCTTCGGTTGTTCAAATATTTTACATTATTACACATTTGCCTGCGACCACGATACCATCATAACACGGCCTCACTCCATATCCATTCGCTCTAACGTTTTCATTTCGTATCAGTCATGGTCTAACAGCCTGGTAATCCTGACCACGCAGGACAAAGCGTATGTAATGCATTACGTTCATAGCTACATTTCCATAAAAATTCCTTGATAGAATTATTCGCTTACCTTTTCTGTGATGCCAGCCGTTATCATTTCCATTACCTTCTGATTCATACATACTTTCACTCCAGTACCTGTCAGTCAAATTACCTGATCGAGGAACGTTGCGAAATCGAAGGCAACAAGTTAGAATATAGTATACGCACCAGCGCTCCACTCTCGGTAGAGTCCGGTGACGCTCCCTTCCCGATAGGATACAATATTCTTTTTTATGAGCACTAACGGATCGTGAAAATAGCTCTATCGACTGTTACCACATCGCAAATCTCGATGGAATTTAAATCCATCTATATAGAACATACGTTTATTATATCAGGGCGAGAATATCGTGGTATAAAGGCAATTGTTTATTAAGACCATTCATGGGCCAAAGGAAAAATCTATTACCACTCTGGTAAACTATTCGAAATCACGGAACACTTAATCCATGCATTTGTTTACCCTATGATTCGTCACTACGGTAGGTGCTAAAAGTGATATAATACATTCTTGTTGTACATGTATGTGTATACATACATATATATATATATACATACATACATATAAAACATACATACATGCATATAGAAAATACATACATGCATATAAAAAATACATACATTCATATATATTCATGCATGTATTCATTGCTCTTGGTAGGGTCACCCATGCCAGACAAGTCGCAGGTTAGGAGCAAGAAAAAAGATAGTTTGCACAGCGTCTGTTCCGTAGTGAGGCGACTGCAAAGGTGTCTGACCCTGTATCTGTGTCTGTGTCAACACTGTGTCCAAGTTTCATCTGTGTCCACAAACCGGTGCATAATATTTTTTGGTAGCTCTTAAAATGGGTCAAAAATGGCTCGGAAATTTCTATTCCGATGTGTTTGTGATCCTGCGTCAAGAGCCGCACCCATCTAGCGGATGATTTTCTCATTTCCAATTCCGTTCTATTTTACAGGTTAAGGCGAGATGTAGTGGAAGTTGGTCATTATGAGAAAACAAAATTTGCACTTTTCCACAGATTTATTTGTAACATGCAACGCGTTTCAGTTCATCGAACCATCTTCAGGTGCAAGACTTATACCTGAAGATGGATCGATGAACTGAAACGCGTTGTACCTGAAGATGGTTCCGTGAACTGAAATGTGTTGTACGTTACAAATAAATTTGTGGAAAAGACTAATTACATTTTTAGAAATGTGATATGCCCATTCGGATGACACCCCAACAGCGTCCGCGATTTCTCGCACTTTTAGTCGGCGATAATTCAAGAAAATTTCACGCAATTTTGCAATAATTACTTGGATAGTGGCATATTTTGACTACATGGATCCAAACTTAAACTCGTTTTTCCTCTTGGTAATGGTTGAATATGAAGAAGCAGCATCCGCAAGGATGTTCTGAAAGTCGGCATGAATTCCCTTTACTTTCAAGTCTTTCTTTAGGATGTACTTAATCGCTGCACGATTCTCAATTATTCCCATCTTCACGAATCACTAAACGTGAACAATAATAGAGACGTCCGTACCACATATCTCTTCCCAGAGTAATGACGTGTTACGTGTGTAATGATAAAGGATTACCTATTACTGCGCAGGAAACTCTTTGCCCTAGTCCGGACATCATTTGGTGGTGATTTCGACGACTTTTCAAACTATCCATGTGCTTTACTTGATTCATCCTCGTTAATAGGATAGAGTGCTGGTTGTGGATGGCGATGGAGGCTCAGATGGAGTACCTCCTTAACATCTTATAGCAAGTTTCAAGACAAAAGTACGTGGTTCGTTAACACATTCGGCATATATTTAATCTTCCACAGGTTGGAGACTCAGCGATAGAAAGAAGATAATGCGCATAGAAGAAAGAAAGAAGAAAGCGATAGAAGCGCAAAGAAAATTTATGTGATTAATTGGAGGCATGGCGCATTAGAATCACGAAGGAAATAAATGGTAAAGACCGATTTAAAAAATTAATTATTTCAGGGAACATATGAATAGGGAGATCTGCGAATGGTGCTAACAAGAAAATAAATTTATTCTGCTCATCCGTATATGCAGATGCGTAAACCAATACACGCTATAGATGAAGGAAATGATGGAATGAAGAAGTTTTTTCGGAATATCATGCTAATGGCGTATTCTTGGGATTGAAACGAATGAATTTTGACCTGACTTGTGACAATTCCATCTTCGTGCCAAATCTTAAAAAAATGGCGTCATCTAATAGTTCATTTAGAGGAAAAATGACTTTAAAGGGCCAATTGAGTTGAGTATTTATATATTCTTATTTTTATTACAGTCATTCAAGCGAACGCGTGCTCATGCGGATCGGAAGTAATCTCTTCCGTAGGTCTGACGCGAGGACTACACCCGGGAAAATTTCATAAATAGCCACTCAGTAGAGATTATTGAAAATGATCAACCTCTCCGCGACTGGTGTGGAGGCACCACAGGCGTGCAGGAACTTGGACCAATGGGAGAGAGCTGGCGGGCAACCAACCACCCACACGTGACCCCTCCCCCTTGAAAATAACATTCTCCCTTCCCCTACTCCTAGACTAAAACACCTCCGGGCCCATTATGCCTAATTATGGCTCACACGGAGTGATCTCGTGATTGCTTTCCGGTGGGGCGTCGGAGTCCGCCGCACAATGTCTCCTTTCGGCCACGAGACCGCCACGAACAATGGGAATTCAAAGTAAGTGGTCCAATGCAATTGACGGAATTTCCGGCGGGGAGAGGGGGGAAGCGATTTCCTCCCCATCACTCCCTCCCACTACTCCCCAAAACCCCATCCCCGCTCCCCACAATAATGCCCTCTCCTCTGGTCGAGAAACCTTTCCCACACCCCCGTAACCCATCACCCATCCCCCTTCGATCCCTGCCACACCTGAGCCACCCTGAACCTCACCCGCGTCGCATCAGCCCCCCGTGAGCCTCTCCCTTAGCAAACGGGGACTTTTCACCCCCTTTCATCAGATTCACGAAAACAGAGGGCCGCAGAGTGCAACACGACCCTCTTCGAGGCCTGCACTCCGCTCTAGGATCTAAACCCGCACCGCCGCACCGGGGCCGGGGGTGGTACGCAGGTGTTGCTGGGAACGGCTGTGATTGAATAAGTGGAAAGGTAAGTTGAGTAAGGCGATGGATAAAAATAAATAAATTTAATTCAAATATGAAGCGGAGGTCGTCAGTTCATTCTGTTTTATGTCCCACATTAACAGGGTACTTGGTATAACCCTTCGTATGCACCCTGTTCATGTGGGAAAGACTACATCGGGGAAACATGCCGGCCACTGAAATTTCGGATGAAGGAACACCTCCGGGCAACAACAAGTGAGCAGTTTCAAGTGTCGGCCATCTCCGAACACAGATGGAGTGAATCCGGTGACGACATTTTATTCAAAGATGCAAGAGTCACTGCTAAGGAGAGTAGATATTACCCACGATTAATTAGAGAAGCAATTGAGATCGCTAAAAACCCGGAGAATACCAACAGAGATAAAGGCGACCATCTCCACAACGCGTGAAAGAGTTCTTCGGAAACGGACCAATCAGCGAGCAGCCACTGGACGGGACCACCTATATAAGGGCGGCCAAATTCCGAGTCCCTATTTCCGCCATCGCCTCCACTGTAATTTCACATATCTGTTGCTTTCCACCCCGAAGAGGAGTTCATCCTAAAACGGGGTTTCCGTATTTTTGTATTCACTTCTATATTATATATTGACATTTTCTCTGTAACATTCCGTACGGAAATAAAAACATTTAAAACGAAACGAACCGAGTCCCTAATCGTCGACCTGAAGACGCCGAATGCAACTTCGGTGAAACTGTTGTCAGCTTGAAACAACAACGCGGTGAAACCCGAAAATGCAGAATCCTTTACACGGGTATGACTTCAAATATCTCGGGATTGTAACAGCAAACACGGATGAAACTTTGAAATAGCCAAAAGCCTGTAACAATTTGTCTGGGGGAAATGCCATTGGTTCGTGTAATTTTAAGTGATAAATAAATCCTTTGGGTAGCATAACATTATCTGAACTCAATTCTATTGATAATTTTCTGCTAAATTTACTTATGTAAATTAGGCGAGCGAAACACAAATGAGGATCAGCTCTCTGAGGAAAAATGCTGCCAGCTTGGACTGAAATGAATCTCCCCAATGGACTCGTCATCTTTAATGCGATGCACTTTCGGACGCCCCAACTCTTGCAGGACTGCTAGCTTATGGCATATTCGGTAGGGTTTGAAATCGACCATTAGATCTCTCCAAGAATTCATAATAATTAATGAAAATGTATTAATATTTATACATGAAAGAAAGATAATCCAAATGAGAAAGTGTAAAAGACATACAATCGTATTACTAAACTTATTACCGCAAAGAAATGATATTGTAGTTCATTATATCGAAGTATCAATTAACTTCTTAAACCATATCAGCCTGGATACAGACCTCTTACACAATGGTTCAAAGCAAATATTATCACTCACGCCGGCCATTTCACTTTCACGAACATATCCTAAAAAACTGCACTTTGCTCTATATGAGAATATACATGGCTTGTTATACAAATCGTGTAAATACTATAACTGAGGGAGTTACAGTGGGGATGCGGTTTCGTATTTGCTGATCTGTGGGTTGTCGAAATAGTTTATTGTTTGCTTCTTCTGGTTGCATCTCCTCCAGGGGAGGAAATTTTGGATTTCATCTGCATCTACATAATACCCCATAACCCGTGGCAAGGACGTGTGGCAGGGGGTCACCACCCGCAACATTCCTAATTCCTCTAAAAGGCCAGTCACACTCGTCTTCTTATTGTAACAATTTTTGACGAAACGGGCGGATTTTCTATGGACTTGATTAAATTCTTATGACTACTTTTTCTCCCAAGGAAAAACACCTGCATCATATTCAAAATGGGGCCAAACTAGATCGAAACACCTCTCTTTAACTTTCTCATTACATTCCCCCCCCCCACTATCCCGTTTAATGAAGCCGAGTTTCTTTAGAGCGGATCGGCATATTGTCATGATATATGCTCCCCATGATAGGTGTGGTGTTAGAACTACCGTCAAATATTTAACTTGATATGCAATAGTAAGCACTAATTTCTCTTTTTTATAATATGTCCTGCTCATTACTTCTTTTGCTCTAACGTTTCAAAACTTCGCTTTTGATTTGATTCCAGTGATTTCCTTGAATATTGAGTCCCTCACCCGAGACTCCAATATTGTTTCTTGGAACCCAATCTAAAGGATTGGGGTGTGGGAGGCGAGTTCCCTACAGATGGCTGTAGTTTCGGTCGCGTTTTGCATTTGGTAGAACCGACCCGAGAACTACTCTTGTTTACACTGCTTAATGAAGGGATTTCGTTAGTCGGCATATTTTGCTTGATGTATATTATTGCTATTATTTTATCCTGTATTGCAAAGAAAAACTTTCCGTATTTGAGAATAGATGTCCGATTACTAGTGATACAATAATCATTAGTTTAACACCTAAAACTGCTGCATAACTTAGTTGTAACTAACAACAGAGCAGAACAAATGAACCAGCATTGTTGAAGTATTAAGCATATATATTCAACTATGGAATGCTAAGAATTTTAGAATGTCTAATGTTTACTCCTTATGCCTGTTTCTTATTTGGTTTGCTTGGATAACGGGCGTGCCATGTATTGAAACCTAGTGATTGTGATAAACATACTGACTGGGAATTAATGATGTTTTACTAAAACACTGATTGACTCAAATGTTTGTGATCACCGATTGTGCAAGTGTATTTGTGATATTTAGAACACGCATTGGCAAAGAGACATGTTTAAAAAAGTCTTTAAAGACTAAGCATGATGTTTGTATCGAAAAATCAAAAGTATACTGTACTTACTGTGAATGTAAACTTTTTATCAGTGAACTAATGTTGTTGGAAAAATGGGACTAAGATTCAAAGTAATCCCCAATTTACTGTGAAGTTAAGTACATAGTGAACCCAGGAAACCATTGGTCAAATGGGTGCAAAAGAAAAGAGAATTTGAAAGTGAAATAGACGTATAGCAGACATTAGCTATTCTTCCAATTCTCTCTTCTTTTTTATTACAAGTAATACATTATAAAGTGCCATGCCTATTTTCGGATTTATTGCAATGTTGCAATAGGTACCATACATAACTTTTCTTATACATAATTAATTCTTTTGCCCCTTAAAAATGCAGGTGAATGCCCCACCCCCCATTCTCCGGATCATTATTTATTCAGTGTTATTATTTATTTTTTTCAAGAGTTTGCATTACTTATTTGAGCGGATTAAATATTACTCCTTCGGGAGGATTTGGCTTGAATATATTTATAGCAGTGAGGAATTGAGGAATATGGAAGTCAGTGGTGTGGCTTTTAAATGCATTTTTATTAAAATGTCATTGGAAATCATTCATGTGTAAGTTATATTTACATTGCTTGATTTGAACGGAGAATGTTTATGAATGACTAAGAAAGATGTCTGAAGACTGAGCCCTGGACAACAATCGTAAGAATTGGTTTCCCATTGGAATGCGTCATTCGGAACCCGTTACTGACTCTTTGGGTGAGAGTGCTAAGGCATTCCGAAACAAATCCGAAGCACTCAATGTAAAAAATGTACATCACTTAACTTACGGAAAAGAAATTCTAAAGAGACGAAATCTTTGTAGAAATTAATAAGAACTAATATCAAATAAGTTTACGTCCATTGTAGCTCTGAAGTTGTCGGAGATTATCAAAAGGGCAGTTACGGTGCCAAGATTACCGAGACAACCAGACAATGGATTTTTTAGTAAATGATTATCGTGTGCATAAATTTTGACTTGCTCGATTAGTATCAGTTGGAATATCTTCGAACAAGCGCTCATAGCGACAATCGGTTCACAACTCGCAAAGTTGATTGATTCAGCGTATTTAATATTTTGATGAATGAAATAATACCTCCTAAGTGGTTACAGTTGCAATTCACGTAATATGTTTATGAGACGGAGGAATATATCTGAGAGGGCCAGTTTGTTTCAGGAGATTTGGATCATGTCTTGACCCCTGGCATATGATCTTTTTTAGTTAGCAAGAGATTTTTTTAGAGAGCAAGGGGAAACGTGAGGAGAAAAACAGTATTTAAATGAAAGGTACTATGAATTTTGGGTCGCCCTAGCTTTTTTGGTACATGAAATGAATTTCGATGCAAAGATTTTAGAGTGTAAATAGCCTTGACTGGGATTTTTACAATCTGAAATTGTTGCATTGAAATGCGTTTTAGCGGGATGACTCCTTCAAAATTTACTGTCGTGGTATTCCCCTGAAGTTTCTTGGAATCAAATTAAATGGACTTTTAAAGCATTTATGTTGATTTTAAAATATTTAATGCCAAAAGTGCGCATGTTTCTGACAATACACAGCAGAATCGTAATTTTGTGCTTTCGTGTGGTATGCTAGCAATGCCCAGGACATTTCTAATTCAAACTGAGCCATTCTTAACAGCTCATTTTAAACATCGGCTTTTGACATCACAGAAGAAGACGAAAGAAAGAGAGCGCTTTTATAATTTCTTGGAGAAGAAACTCCGTAGTGGAAGGCTGAAGGTGCCATGGAAAGGGGGCACTTCACCAAAGAGTCCCCGCAAAAGGAGAAAGACCAAGTGCGGGATATGAGAGAGGCATTGGATAAAACAAGCAGTTTCCGACTGGAATAAAATGGCTTTCCCTGAAAGACGCCATCTTACAAGATTGAGATTGACAAATTTAAAGTCTATTACGTACATACTGCATCTTCGAGGGAAATAATCAATGGAGTTATTAATTCAGGGACAACATTTTCCTTCATACATCCTTCAATCCTTGAGACGGAATAAAACTCTTAAATCAGGAATGCCATCGTGTAAAGTGACCCGCGAGACCGCTGGGGGATGGGCACATTGAAGGTCTATGTAAAGCCGGTGTCATTAGTGTAAATAAGAAATACTGTCAGGATAAACGTATTTTTAGCGCTATTACATCCATAAATGCGCCTCTTTGACATATGCTCTGTCAATAAACTGAAAAATAAAAGAGCCACTTTCGTTTGGAAGACGGATAAGTAACGAGCATTTGACCGATCAAAGAAATGCTTTGCAAGGATATTCAGCTCTGACGCTATTTTTCTCCGATTTGACGAGATTTAGTCATGTATGCGAAAGCCTTTAATGAGGTGATAGGCGCAGCGCTCCATCAATAAAATGAGCGTTTGGCGCAAACTGATTTCCTCCTCGAAGTTTTTACGCAGCAGTGAGGAACCACACCACCAACGGATGTGAATTTTTAAGGTTGGTCATTGGCTGCAAAAATTGCCGCCAAAAGTCAAAGCACTCAGAATATGCTAAGGATTGATAACAAGGCAGTATCTGGAAGATTTGAGACCTTAGATAACTGTAGAAGTGTGGATGTTATTTTCATATGCAGTCACCTTTTAGATTTTGGAGAGAGCACATGAAGGGGAGTGAGAACGTGGTTGTCGAATCCTTATGGAGGATGGAAGGGTCACCATCATCATTATAAGTATTTCAATCTTAGGATTGGTTTACTGCAGCCCTCCATTCTACTCTATTCAATGTCAATTCACTCAATTCCTGATACACTCTCTGTTTTACGTCCTTAATTTATCCTATGTACATGTCCATTGGGCAGAAAATGGTGCAGTTAGAAATTACAGCGAGCCGAACATTTTTCAAATTTTTGAATGCTGAAAGAGCGACTCCTACTGACATTAACCGTCGGTTAAAGGCTGTTTACAGTGACGATGCAGTTGACAGGTCTACTGTAATTCGATGGGTAGCAAAATTTCGTGGTTGCGAGCCTAGAAAAGCCATGACTGTTGGTGAAACACGAAGTGGACGTCCGATAACTACCACAGACGAAAAACATCGCAAACTCGTCGAAGATTTGATTCAAAATGACCGGAGAATCACTCAAAAGCGTATCGCAAATCGCAAAAGAATATCCAAGGAACGTGTCGGTTTCATTATTGAACAACTGGGATCCCGTAAATTCTGTGCACGATGGGTACCACGCCGTCTCACCACACATCTCGCGCGCAACTGATCCCACACCCTCTTCAGTACCCGATCTTGCCTCTTGCGATTTTTATTTTTTTCCTCTACTCTAGAGTCCCCTCTACGATAATTATCCATGTATTACATCCCCGCCGGATGCAACTTCGGCGAAACTGTTGTCGGCTTCAAACAACAACGCGGTGAAAACCCGAATATGCAGAATTCTTCACCTCGGACGATGTGTTGAAGGCAGCTGCCAATAACAGCGCGCTTTTAACTCGCGTTGAGATAGCACTGGAACACGTCCATTGTTATTGTACACGTATTGTTTGCTCTGCTTTTGGTACCCTAAATTTCCCCTTCCGTCCCTTGTCCCTCTCCGTGGGTGAGCCCTCCTCCTACCTGCAGCGTTGTGCCAGACTCCTCACCTTGGGTAGGAGAGAGTTTTATGTAGCACGTTCTTGTGGTGGTGGTATTTCGCCTAGCTACTCACTAAAATCTAGCTTGCACGTTCCTGATAAATTTCTTGCTGCATCCTGGGGTACAATTATTTGTTGTAGTTAACATCTACATCTACATCTACATAAGTACCCTGCGAGCCACCAAAAAGGTGTGTGGCAGGGGGTGTAGCACCATGAGGGAAGGGTAAGGGTTGAGGGGGTTGGGAGTTAGGTGAGGAAAGGTGGGGGGAACCTGTAGGAAAAAAAAATATATATATACATATATATGTATATATACACACATACATATACATACATACATACACACATGTATACACATCCTTAAGTTAAGTTAAAGTAAGTAAGTTAAGCGTATGTACTTGCATGCTTGTGGAGTGAAGGGAGGTAGATGTGTGTTTGCATGCACCTGGAATGATGGGATGTTTCTATGAATGTGTGCACTGCTGTGGATTGGGGTTTGCATGTGTGTGTGTTGGTTTTGAATGCGGTATTTCTTTTTTCCTTTTTTTGGGTGGTGACCTAACACCCCCCGCCACACGCCCTTGCGGCGGCTTGCGGGGTATTATGTAGATGTAGATGTCCATACTTCCGCTTCTCAAAATACACTGGATGAATGGAACGACCTCAAACCTGCGTATACGTGTTTAGGGGGAGTGTTACTTCCACATGCCACTAGGAGTGCTTCTGAAAGTCATTTTGATTTTGGTTTACTATCATGTGTGCATTAGTTTTCAGCCTACCCTCGTACATAATCCGTTTCCTCTGCCCAAAGGCACTCCGAGGAGTCCGTCGAAGCTACATCCGAAAAAGACGAAAAAATCATCTAGGAGCCCTTTGTGGTTTTCACGCATTTCGAGCTGGATTTTAAACAAAGTTCCCGGCCTTCTTCTGTTGTAGACTGTAATATAAACCTGGCCCACGGGCGAGTATAGTGAAGTTCACATTGAAAGACGTGTGTATTTCATTTGCCTCCATCATCACTAAAGGCGAAAAACGGACAGATAGTGGGGATCGGAATGGTGTGGTTGCTAACGTACTGGCTTCCCGCCCGGGTTCGAATCCAAGGGGTGGAAGATATTTTTAGTGGTGTCCCGATCACTACTTGAAGTGTTTTGTGGAGAGTACTTTGAGTGATTACGCCCACCGTTGGATGGGACGTTAAGATGCTGACCCCTTGGCGTCTTTCGTTAACGGCAGGATAATGCCGACGCTGGGTTTCTCTCTACCTTACATCCTTTCCTGTCCGTCCCTAATGGCGCAAATTAGCCCAGCTGTCGGTCGCCTCCCACAAAAGCTACGACTGCGGAGAGATAGGGTTTAGTGTCCTGACTACAAATAGAACAAACATCTTCAGTATGGGCCATTAAATCAAAGGGAAAGAAAATTCAGACTTATTTCTATGCGTACTCCTTGGTCGACCATGTTTATTTTAAATTTTAATAGCGAGTGAAAATGACATACCGACTTCATATCCCATAAATTGAAAAAATAAGAAAAAGATTAGCGCCATGAATTTTCAGCAGAAAATGAAGATGGGAACTATCAAATAAACCGAACTGACAAATTCGCTGCTGAGGAAGAAATGGCAGAGCCTACCCATTTCTTTCATTAATCAACGACTTGTAGGCGACGGAAGAAGAAAATAAAACCAACCGAGTTTGCAAGACGCACAATTGCTCGATCTACGATATCAGCCATCAGGCAGATAAATACATCTTAGAAGACGATCAACTGGACGTCTGAAATCCACCCACCATACTCAGTGCTGGCGAGAAGACTGCGGTGGAGCCCGGAGTGAATTCCCTGCCCACCAATCAAAAGTGACGATTATACTAAATGATCCATAATGTGATTCTACACCACTAAAGTATCCGCTCTGCGCTCAAGCCGCAGCGTTAAAGAGGAACTGGAAATCAAGAGGATCAGATAACAGCCTAGCAGGGCTTGGAAATTGCTTTCCCGTAAATTTATCCCCATACTGTTCAACCGTATCTGCATTTAATGCAAAGTTCAAACAGTTTGGCTAATCATCACCAAGATGCTATTCTGAAGAGCCGAAGGTGACGTGGCCGAGTGCTACTACTACCTCTAAAATCCTCTGGAGCATTTTTAAAATGTAGTAGCACCATCGATACGTACCATGCTACTCGGCTACTCTTAGAGGAGCACCGTGGGAAAGACAAAACTGAGCTCATGAAGCACCTTGATTTGGAAGATATAGGATAGGATGCCTCACCAACTGATTTGGAATGATTATCGTTCTCACGCTCCTTTAAGGCAATATCACCTTTCAGCGTTCAACTAGCCCCATCGCCACCCCCGTTCCGCCGTACATAACTACGCTCCATATCGATGTTTTCACGAATCTTTTCTTAACATCCTAAATCAACGTCCCTGTCATCAATTCCCTCCTCCTTGAGAAAGCCTCTTTGCCTAGTGCGATTCATATCCTCAAATCCCCACTAATTTGACCATTTTGGTCCAAAAATGCTTCCACTCGCACAGCTTTAGGTCTTATTAACACGGAAATACTTCCACCATTTCAAGATTTTAGAACATTCGTAGGATCCATACGACCCACAGGTTAAGAGGTTTCCCATATTATTTCAACTTATGGATAAGGTAGCAATCAATCCAAAAACCAGGCTAACTTAAACTAAGATCATTTCCGCCCGATTCTTTCCCAGCAGCAATGCGTCTACAGAGGATATACTTTCATCGTGAGTGAATAAAGACAAAAAATAAATGGGGCAAGTCCTGACTCAAATGCTAAAAATTAAAATATATGGAAAAGAAGGAGTGTGGCATAAGAGATCGGGATTCTCTCTTGAACCCCCGGCTAAAACGATGAGAACATGGCCAGGGAAACGATAAACGGAACTTCCACAGGTATTTAACAAGGCATTAAAATTCTTCACGTGCTTTGTTTCGCTCGATAATGGTCCTAATTCCACCATTATCGGACGGTCGTTTTAAACCCACAATCCCCGATAAGTGGGCGAGATAGCCGATGGAAGTGCTCCTAGCTCCAGTCCACAGACCTTCTCCTCTCGCCACCACAAAAAATCATCCTTCGCATGGAATTGTGCTCGAGGCCCAAAGGGGGAAGGGAGAGAAGTTGTTGATTTGATCCGGGCGCGGCGGAGGTGGGGAGCAAGGGTGGGGGGTGGAAGTCGCGTGGGGGCTGTGGGGGGTAGGAATCGGGGGGCTGTGCGCAACGGGGGAGCGATCTTTTTCCTGCTCGGCACTTCGGAGGCAATGGAGATTATTCGATCATAGATCAAGTTGTGAGGAAAAGCGCAGCGCGGCGGACTTGAGCCAGAAACGACGCACGTACCTCTCATTGAGTTTGAAACGATACCACTTGGGGTTGCCATTGCCCTCTCATTTTATCCTGTTCTCTTAGCTTTCGAAATAAAAATAATTACCGATTGACCGAATTAAGGGCAAAGTGAAAATTGTATCGAAAACTGTAATTTTGCAATCTATCTCCGAGGGAATTACTTTTAAATACTTAGGAATTCTCTAAAGCTTTCCATCTCAATGGATGAAAACGTGCAGATATGGGACCCTTTTCCAGTCGCTGCTTGAACACCATTCTTCTATAAAGAATATATATTGTACAGGTTAGGGACTTCGCGAGGATGTGTATACATGTGTGTATGTATGTATGTATATGTATGTGTGTATATATACATATATATATGTATATATATATTTTTTTGCCTACAGGTTCCCCCCACCTTTCCTCACCTAACTCCCAACCCCCTCAACCCTTACCCTTCCCTCATGGTGCTACACCCCCTGCCACACACCTTTTTGGTGGCTCGCAGGGTACTTATGTAGATGTAGATGTATAAATACGGAGTCAGAAAAGACAACATAACATAATATTAGGCCGATCGATGTCCATCATTGGTAAGTGCACACACGGTAACAGGAGGGACCACAGTTCCATGGAGTCCGCTTCAGTGCTAAATAAACGATTCCCAAACTAATTATTTGAATTTTAAACACAAGGCTCCAGAACATCGGTAAGTCCGCAGGACGATACTACTCAGCTCCAAATTTAGTAGGACGTTTAAATGAATCCCTATAAGCTTCACTGTTTTATCACGCTGTCAATAGAATGAAGATTTTTTGATGTTCTATGGGGCGTGAGGTATTAATCTCGGAATGTGCTATAAGTTTTAGTTTGGAACAGCTCATATTCCGTACAGCCTTCTTCACCGCGTTCGTCCAAGAACCCTGCCTACTTGTATCCATAACCATGATCCGACATCCCCCCACCGTGAACCCTTTTCCGCGGATTAGACTATGCTACGGATATTCGACAGTTTCAAATTTTCGTACCGTAGTTCGAGGGTGTTAATGATATTTTTAAACATAATCCCAAAAGAGATCTGATCCGATCAATGCATAAGATTTAATCTATAAAATACCTTCTCTTTGGGAGTGATTCCCAAACTGCTTTCTCTAATACCCTAAATATTCTGTTGGGTTTACCAGTACAGCTTTACACAAATCTAGTTCCAATTCACTTCACACGATATAGCTCATTACTTAGGTCAGATGGTTGCCATGTACCAGGACCATTTTCCGATTGGAGAGCAATTGATGAATGACCACTTTCCACACTCACGCCACCATCTCTTAACCCCAATATTCTTTTATTTGTGCTTTTCAAAGCATAGAATATAAATGTTTGACGCCTCATTATTTATAGACTCGACATTTTAATATAGTATATCTTCGCGGTAGTGTTTTTTCAATATTACGCTTCTTTAAATTTAATTCTTATTGCCATTAACTTGTTGTGATTTTAACACATTAACAAATGTTACGTACTCCATCCTCAGAAATACGATATCTCTGTTAACCATTGCGTCGCATAGAAGTATTCCAATTTTTATATTAATCATGGTATCAATATCGTTCAAGTAAAGGAAGAATGAATGCGCTCTGACGACTTTTCCTTGAATTGCATTTGATCTCACGTGGATAGCATTCGATCCACAGCTATACCCTTAATAATCTTTAATTTTAATCTTATAAAACTACAAAAAGCGGAAACATTTTTGTACATTGCATGCAATGCAAGCTTGAGAACCACCAGAGAACAAAGCCACTATGAAAATCTACGATCTAAATATTATCCTTAACGATGGACAATTTTGGGTTTCCAGTAAGTTTTATACTCTATTTTTTCACGTGTGTAAACTAATTTTTTCAATTAAAATGAAAGCTATTAAACTAAGGAAAAACCGCATATCACGAGAAAGCGTACTTTTTAACTTGCATGTAGGAAATATATACATGAACAAAAACTTACCCAATATATTCCTTGTTTATTATGTCAATTTTATTATAGTTATGTTTATGTTATTCAATTATTTTTTAATAAACTTGCCCAATATGGGCATTAATTCCAACTAAAGTGTTGGATTGGGATACTGGATAAAATATGGATAAGAAAAGGTACTTTGAAGCTCTGCTCTTATAGAAAGCCCTAGTTAGGAGTTGCATTCAATGAAATGTCAGCTGCTGCAGATGAACAGCTGTTTTTTCCGACATACTCATTGGTTCTCCTCGGGTCCACTTGCATAAATTTTGCCAGTATATGGTGCATTTGCAGTACGAAAACTCGGCAAAATTTGAAAATTTTAATTCAGTAATATATAAGACAGTAATGCAAAAACCTATGCTGAACGATAGAAAATTGGATGAGTGACATTACGATCAACTACTCTTAAAATTCATTTCCGCTCATTTCATAACTCCCTGAGAATTCACGAGGCCAGGAATAATTAAAAATATTCAAACACACGCGGACAGCGAGTGATACGCACGTTCATAAACTATTGTTAGCCTAATATGTGAAAATTTAAAATAAAGACTACAGGTAAAGAAGAGGAATAGGGAACTTATTAAAAAAAGAATAATGAGAAAAATGGAAGATAACGTATTCAATGCGGAAACGAATATTCCTTGCGTGCATGCTTGCATGCGTGCATACCTATATATTTCCTGTGTCATTGGGAAATATATGGAATGAATGAAATCGTGCTGAACTTGTTAGTAAGAACATTTTATCATTTGTTTAATATTTAGCGCGATTATCATGAATGTCTAAGTTGACATTTACATGGGTGTAACACTCCGAAGGGAAACCTCGGGAAATCTTTAGGACATGATTAATGCATTGACTGACTCCAGCAGATGATTCATGGCGGCTGCTGCTGCTGTGAAAAACACCCCTCAAATAAACAAGTTATAAATTAGGTAACTCTCACTGCATATCCTCAAAACCACTCCTTTAAATAACAAAGAGTAATTACATAGTGCAAAAGAAACATTTCCGTGCCCCTGAGACAAATATCGCACTCAAAATCCGCATTAAATTTTGTAACAAACCGAAATTACTAATTTGTGTTTAAAAACCGCCTTGCGGAAATGGAATTTCTAATATATCTCGCTGAAAGGCGAAGACACAATGAAGCGTCGTCAACACCCTGAAATATTGACACCTCACTTCATCTTTCATCCATGCAAAATAAAAACCCGAGCAACTATTACTCCAAAAAACTTGAACGTCGTAATTTTATGTTTTCCAAACTTGTCCTTTTTTTAAAATTCATTCTTATGGTTTATGCATTGAAGGGCAAATACATAATTTAAGGTACAGTTTTTCTCATTCCTTCAATATGTCTTAAATGATTCAATCACATTTCAGTAATTTAGTGGTTTACACTGGATTACTTAAATCTACATGGCGAAGCTTGGAGTCCTCAGTTATTTACGAATCTTATCAAATTTGATAGGAACACCCTTGCAGAACAATTTATTGTTCTTAAGATATTGGTTGGCTTAATTTTGCAAGGATATAGTTGAATGGAGGTTGTAAGGAAACTACCTGTCGATGTGTTTGTACCACTTTTTAGTAACAGCTAGGAGGAGACTAAATCGGAAATTTGTTGATCATTTTAATGGTTTTGATATTTCAAGTTGTGCGCTTTCTTTCCGTCTTATGCATTACAATTATATCAGCGTCTGAATTAAGCGCAGATATCCAAATTCTGTATAATATATACTCCTGATTTCAAAAAAGATTCGTTATAAATGAGAATAATATTCTTGACGTAAGTAAAGAAAGACATTAGTTTGCAAGTACTGAATACATCCCGATTGTTTATCAAACTCTAATTACCACAACTATTCCTGGAAAGCCATCTCTGGGTTTTACTTATTCTTGCAGAAAATATATTCTTGAAAATAGTATCCTAATAGATAAAATGTGCCACTTTCCTTGGTTCTATACCTAACACCCGGTTTGTTGCAAGAAATGCCTCGAATTCATCAATGATGATTAACTACTGACGCTTTTCCCAAAGATACGGTAGGTATCTGCATCAGATCATTTTATTAAGATGGTGGCACCATGTGTATTTTTCTAGTTCATAGTGTGCCGAAAGTTTTCTTCAGTAGTGAGGCTCTTGAATGGTGCGTGACTTTTTTTGTTCGTTGGCTATGCAGACCTGGTGTGGATGCACCCTCGTTTCATCAGATTTCATATTCCCAATGTTATAGATCATGCCACTGATCACAAAATGTTTAGCAAATAATAGTGTCCTGGTGGAGTAAGTACTCGTACCAGACCAGCTTCCTTTCATTTATTCCTAACTGGCGAGACCTTGTCCTTACCCTTGTTCATTTTGGTATAATCTTATCATTCTTTCTTATTCGATATTCGAGACACGATAGAAAACGATATGACCTGCAAAAACTATAAACTTTAAGCCACGACGAATTTTCAAACCCTGCTCTCCTCTTCTTGTGGATATTTGTTTTTATTTCTTACAACTTTCTCAAAATATTGACATGAACATGTTACAATACTATGAAGAAGATGTAAAACAGAACAGTAGCAGCTTCAATGATAAATGCTTATTCATATCCGATGACAAGTTCAGTTTGAGGAATATAATATATGCATTCACGTCCGTGTAAATAAGAGAATGACCATGATCTTCAGGGCCACCACTTCTGCGAGTATGTAAGCATTCCTTACACGGACACTTAGTCAAAATGGTCCATTGTTGCCCTCCAACATATCCACCAGATCATCCTGAATCTTATGCACCTCACCAAGAGTGTTAATGGCGTAACGCGGGTAGTCGAGATATTTTCGAGTGCGACGGAACTTCCCGTTCAACTGTCATATTAGTTCAACCATCCATCAAAGAACCTAACTTGCTGGAACCGAGAGGAGGATTAGACATGTATTCTACAAACTTTATAAAAGGAGAGACTACTCAAACTGTAATCAGTAAACTAATTTTAAAATAGCTGACGGATTCGGTAGGTAGGAAAGTGATGGCGGGAGAAGAGCGTGGCAGTAAACGGTGCATCTACATCTAGATAAATACTCCGTGATCCACCAAAAAGGTGTGTGATGCGGATTGCAAGCAAGGCACCAGCAACAGGAAGGATTTTTATAGCTGACGTGAGACTTAAAGATGCCTTGGTTAGAAAAATCTGGATATTTTCTATGGAAATCGACTCAACTGTTTGACAGAAGGTATAGTATGAAAAAAACGCTTCATTTTAGAGATATAGCTAAAAATTGTCTATTATAAATAAAAACAAGAGTCCCATTAAATAATTTAGCAAATGAAAAACAAAGCATGCAGGAATTTTAACAGCAGAAGCCATAACATACGGTTAACTAGGAGTATATTAACGAAATTTATACGTATACCGAAATATTTGTGTTGATCATATAATCACAATGTAATTTAATGGGTTATCATTGTTCAATTATAATCCCGGGACGATGTCACATTCATGCCATTCTCTCTTCAAGATAAAATTTACCAAGTGGACAGAGGATAATTTAAGAAGCATGTTTATAACTCACCGGAGGAAGAGCTGAGCAAGCCTTTAGACGGACGTAATAAAAAAAAGTGTTCGAAAAATAATGGTGGCCGGTTTCTTTTGCTTCGGGGCCAACGTGTACGCAGTTTTCGATCTGCCACTAAAACAAAAGGAATCTCAGTTAAGACTTCCTTCTTGACGGAAATTGAAATTAGTATAGGGATTTCGAATGGCGGATTTCTGAAGGACGGGTCGGTGAAGGGGGAGGGGAACTCGGACTTACATGACCCTGCGACCTCAACGCGTACGCTACCAGCGTCCAAGACTAGGCCCCAGGTGTTGCCCACTAGACACATGGAGAAGGGAGCAGCAGGAGAGATTAATAGGCGAAATTTAAACTCCATTCTCCCGTATCCATCAATTCGGGAAGAGTGAGTAGTTCGGAAATAATGTCCGAGCAGATGGAACAATCGTCTTGTGCTCACATCTGTACGCTTGCAGGGATAAACATTAGCAAATAGCAGTTTATTTTACTCAATTCTCTTGAAGGAGATAGACAAAGTCCGTGTGAAATTCAGGGAAGTTCTACTAATCAAACGTATCCATAGTGGCAATGGACACGCGGACCTACACTAAATAGGCCTCATCGAGAGATATTTGTCTGACAATTGTGAGTATTTGTATATAATTTTTTTGCATGAAGACATAAAAATGACACTTCGGGCATTTGAGATTCCCTTCGCAGAGGAAAGTGATTGATGAATCTGTCAATATGTCACCAGGTAAGCGAAATATTTCGTTCAATAGAGAACAGCAGACGAACAGAGATTATAAAATGAGATTCTGGTACCCCTGAAGGATTAAATAGTTATGTACGCATGGATTGGACAACCGAATGGTTAATTTTTTTTAACTTGTAGAGTTTTAAGCTGCCTAAAACAGATTGATTAAAATCGTGAAAATTTTTTGGGTCGTTGGGACCACCTTGAGAAGTCAAAGGAAAGTGATTTCCGGACAATTCAGTTGAAGCAATCAGTAATTTTTGAATAAACAAGCATTATAACAGCAGGGGTTCATAGGGTTCATATAGAACGATTTGAAATATTTCGGAAAAAAATATAAAAAAGCGATCCTATGAAGGTACATCATTATCGTGTAGCACCACTGGGTGGTTTGAAATTCACCTATCACACACCCGCTTACAATAAGCCAGGAATTTTTCGAGCCATTCGCGTTTTTATCTGAGTGAATGCATTGATAACGACAGCGGTCAACTCTTCCATTTTTTCTAATACATGTCCTCCTTTTAAAAAATGTATTTTAAATATTCTCTCCCTCGAAGCCGCAGAACCTTACCATTATTTT
The DNA here is from genome assembly GCA_037158775.1 of Hetaerina titia. Classification (NCBI taxonomy): domain Eukaryota; kingdom Metazoa; phylum Arthropoda; class Insecta; order Odonata; family Calopterygidae; genus Hetaerina; species Hetaerina titia. Next base: position 15,571,903 of record CM073779.1, read on the forward strand.
TAAATTGACTCATCTCGTCCATCAGACTAACTTCCTATTGCTATCTGTTATACTTTTTCTTTACTCAACAACTGATTTTATAATTTCTCCACCGTCTTTCATTCTTATTTCCATTTCCTTCCATGCATTTTTTACCATTTTCTCTACGTGCATACGCTAGAAAACAAGGAAGGACATGTGCATCGCTGTCTTAGCCGTTTTTCCAACACCGCCCATCCCGAATTCTGCACCCCCGTCTGAGCCTTCTGGGAACGAAACAGGCTTCGTCTATACAGGCTATAAGTCGTCTTTCCCTCCAATCTGCACGGATTTTTTTTACAAAATATTCATTAATTCCACCCAGGTCACTCTATAAAACGATTTCTTCAAAAATCGGAAAAAAATAATAAATAAATACTCATAGTAGTAATTGTCTCCATTAGAGAACTCTTTACTACTATTTCATCACACGTGCCTCTCCCTCTTTTTTACTCAAATTGATAACCCCTAAAGTGATCATTTGCCCTCCTCACCATCCTCTTATCTATGGTCTTAAGTATAACTCTGCCCCCAATTACCTTTTCCGATGCAATAAGGAGGAAAAGAAGTCGAAAGAGTGAAAATGATTCTTGGAATCGATGGCACTCACTCCGCAGTGATGGTTCTCGTACCTCGCGGCGACGGACGAAAGGCCTCCGTGGTCATCATCACACGAAATCTTTGTGTTACCAGTTACCTCAAAACTAGTAACAAAAAAGTTAATTGAGGAGCGCAATGGTTTGAATAAGGAAAAGCAGCGCTGGGGCGATGAAGAGAACGAAAATAATTAAAAGTATATGGAAAGAAATGGAGAGGGGAGAAACGAAATTTAACAGAACGGAAAACGTTATGTTAAATTTGTGTTAGATAAGGTGGAGGCATTGCTGGAGCCATAGCTACGGCGTATAACATGGTCGGGAAGATTTAAAATTCCTTTTCTACAAGATATGTATATAACCTAGTATTATTTCATTTTATGACGGCCTTTAGCATTTCATTGATTCTCAAAATTTCCTCAACCTTGTTTTTTTTTTGCCTTTTCCCGATTCTCCCGAGCAATTTTCTCCCGTGACCACCCAAATAGAAACCTAAGTGTTTGTAATAGTTTGACTAAGTTTTCTTCTTGACATTAATTTTTATATCTTTCTCCAGTTCCTTTATTATAGTAAAGAATTATTTTATAAGTAACATTATTTATAATGCAACTATTTCAGAGAGTAAAAATCATTCGCCTTGACCGAGATTCGAACCCAGATCCCTCGATGGACTCGGTCAAGGCGAATGATTTTTACTCTCTGAAATGGTTGCATTATAATGCACACAGCGGGTGACTCCGTTAAAAGTTACTATTACAATTTGTTGAAACATTATTCTACTAAAATCCCCAATTCACTGCTCAATTCCTTCTCAAATGATGGCCAAATACATAAGCTGCCCCACCATCTTTAATTTACTCTACTTCCTTTTTCTTTTGCAGCCTCTTTATTTCATCATTGACACATAGTATCTGTAAATATGTAAAATTGACCGAAATATCCGAATATTTGACTAAATAATTACACTAAATAATTATCATATACTGAGAAACTCGAGTTAGTAATTCTGCCACCCAACCCCGGATCAAGGCTCAGCTATCCCTTGAAATGTCCTCGTGCATACGTTGAATGGTACCGGCGACATACAGGGTTCGTCCGGAAAATAAGTGTACTGAGCTCAGGAAAAAAAAATTATTACACGTTTACATATCTTAAGCTAATATTCCTCAAAATAGGATCCTTGTGAGTCGATACACTTGTTCCAGCGGCGTTCCCATTCTTGGAACGCTCCCGCGAAGGCATCATCGGGAATCTGTCGAAGACACGTCGTCACGGCCTCTTTGACGGCGTCCAAAGTCCCGTATCGCGTTCCTTTCAAACTCCACTTTATCTTCGGAAACAGAAAGAAGTCCGGTAGTACCAAGTCCGGGCTGTAGGGCGGGTGCGGCAGCGTTGCCACGCCGTGCTTGGCCAAGAAGTCCGACACGACAAGCGCGGTGTGAGACGCATTGCCGTGATGCAGCCGACAGATGTTTCTGATCGCTGGCCGGACGCGGGCGACTCGTTTTCGAAGCCTGTCGAGCACTTGGACGTAAAATGCAGCGTTTACAGTTTGTCGTTCAGGTACAAATTCGTAGTGGACGACTCCCCTTTTGTCAAAAAAGACTTATTTGTCAAGACACTTATTTTCCAAACGAACCCTTTAGGGCAAGAATTACCCATCTCTTATAAGAGATCTACATTAGACAGGCATTACCCCACTACTCGACGCGAGGGCGTTTGGAGGGGGGTGATGGTACACCACAAGTGAAATAAAATGCAACCAAATGCAAAACAAACGAAAATACGCCCTTGAAGTTTTTTTATCATACACACTAGTTTCTTTGGACCAAGAATATCTTCAACTACGATACATTGCATTTCTATGTCCTCGCTGGACGGTATAATATCTTGACCATAAATATGTGTTAATTGAATTTTTTAACCGCCTCCTAATCTCTTGTGGCTCTGTTTATAATTTACCCGTCTTTTCTGTAGTGTTCGTATAGATTTTCCTTGCTACAAAATTTCAATTTTTTGTCTTATATGAAGTATATGTTTGTAGAAAATTAATGTCAGGTAATAAATAGCATGAGAGAAAGGAACGTAATATATATTTTAAATAACGTGAATGAGGAAAAGGTTACGATGAAATTACGAAGTAAAATGTTTTTGAAAAAGAAGAGGAATAAGAAAATGATTTATGAAATTCAAATGATTTCTAACAGAAAATAGAAGTTTGGCCAAGGACACGGAACAAATCTTAGAAAAAAAATCAGAAAACATGGGTATAAACACTGATCAACAGCAAATTTAATTCAAATTTAACTTTTCAGAGACATTTCATCCATCAATTTATTAAAATTTTTAAAAATTGATAATGTAGCGTAGTGATACACCAATCAATGGCATGACAACCCAATCACCGATCTCATTTCCCCAGCGCCATAATAATGAAATCTGGTCGGTAACTCATTTTGCCTTCTGTACTACACATTTGCCACAACCCTTAATTTTTCAGTTTCTGCTGGTCATTCCCTCTCAAAGAGCCAAGCGTTTCTGGTGGAATTCGGAGAGATGGGGTCTGTTCTCCCAGTTGATCCTGATGCCATCCGCAGTCATTCGACGCCCGGCTCACTATTGTATTAAACTATTCCGAGTCAAATATTTAATGCCCAACACATCTTTTGACTTTCAAATTCGTCATCGCGCTTCTTACGGGAAAGTTAGTTGTTTGAGGATGTCCTCTGGTTCCCATATCCGGGCGCATGCGCTCTGCTCGCTCCGCGCGCTCGTAAAAAACGCTCCGAAGATCGAGGTCACTCCTTGAAATATGTGGAGGGGGCAAGGGACCGTTCATCGGCCGACCCAAACAATTCCCGAGCCCTCATCACGCTAACGGGCATCTAAAAGATTCGGGTCTCGTCGACCAACAATGAAATTCAGGGCCCGTAGAGACATTTTCCTCCACGGCCTTTCCCCCCGCTCTTACCCGCGTGTCGGTTCCCTAGGGAGCACACGCATGGCGTGTGGCGACGGCGAAGTGGTGATTGGGATGGATCCCCGCCCAGCGCTGCTTGCGAAAGAAGATTATGGCGAGGGAGTGGGGACGAGATTTATGGCGCTCCGGTCATATGCCCCCTCCACCTTCCTCGGGCCCACTAATTGGAATGACGTCGACGCGGGGAGTGGGTGGCAGGCGGTGTGGATATTTGCCGATGCCCGGGATCGGCCATCCCTTCCCCCTGCGCTCTCCAAAAGGAATGGGCGCGAGTAACGAACGAGGCATATGGGACGGGTTCGAGGGGCGGGATCCGTCCGAGGGGCGAGCCAGGCGTGGAGAGGGTGGGACACAAGGAGCAAACTCGTGCTTATTGCTCGCTCGCGGAATATATGGATTCTCTCCCCCAAGAGGATCTCACCTTCCTTCCGAAGCTGGGTAGTCTTCGGCCACTGACGCGAAGTCAGGATGGGCTCGGCCCTGAAGGTGATTGCGCGCTAAGGGAACGGGAGCGGATCAGTTTCGCATAAGCAACACAACGGGAAGGACCTTGGGGCAGAGGGAAGGGAAGCGAGAAAAGTGACTAACGTAATTGGATGCCTTTCGGGCCAAGAAAATGGGACCTCTATTCCAATAGAACGCAGCCCGTCATCGTGGTATATTGTAGGTTTCAAAGCAATAAAAAATAAAATTCGCCCCCGATTGTGTAATTATCCAGCATACTTGCTTAAATATTTAATGCAAAAATGTTTTTGAATCCTCTGACTATCTTTCAACAAGTTTGAACTGAATCAATAAGCAAACATTGACATTCTTAAAGGAGATACCACGAAAGAAAAACAGTAATCAAAAAGATTACGTTGACACAGAAAATGGGGAGCAAAAATGAGAATACCTAAAAGGGGAAAAATGAACACCCAAATATAGGAACAAAAATATAAGGAAACATCGAGTGAATTTACAAAAGTACTTAAGAAGAATTGGTGTCGACGTGTTCTGAAGCAAAGCGCTATAAATATGACACGATCGCTGGCAGAGTGATAAGTAATCGCGACCCTTTTCCTGAATGTAAATATTTAACATGCGCACCTCACGATCCTATGCCCGACAAACGACAATGCTGACCAATTTAGAACATTTGAGAAGCTGACTCCCTCAACGATTAAAAAGAATTCATTTATTTTAAAGGACCAAATGGATTTAGAAATTGCTTCCAAATAATTTTTTCTTCCATAAGCAGTTCAACAATTTTTATTTACCACTTAAGCTTCATTTTTTATGAAAATCATCAGCTAAATCAATGAAAAACCGGCAAATGTAATATCTGCCACATAAGATCTCGGCGTGACGACTACTGACGGGGACTATCCCAGCTGGGAGGTCCGACCTATTCAAATGACTACCGTATTTTCCAGATCTTTGTTTACGTTAATGGTGAAATATTACCGAGGTTATAAACACTATTACCTCAATAATGTTTTTATCTGACACCATCACTGAAATACCAGACGGGTTTGCAGCTGCCTCTCAGGAGAAAAAAAGATACGCGGGTTACTTTCGTCTTTCTCTCTCCTCAACCCAACAACTGTCACACTTAGGTTGCCCTACTAGAAACTTACCATGAGAAAAGGAATACTAAGTGCAGCTGCAGCATTCAACGGAACGCGTCCACTATGTCCAATACGTCCACCACGACAAGGACGTACGAGGGTAATCCCAGAAGTACCCGAAACAGTCAAGAAAACAAAAAATCTTGATCACTTTTATACTAATTATCTAATATACCTAACTTCAAAAATGTTTATCTAAATCATACGCTACTAAAATGTACACTAAAAATTAAAATCGACACAAAGATAAAACATGCCCATTCCTCATCAATCTTTCAATTTCATTATTTTTTTCCAGCAATAAATTTGCCAACTGAATTGCAAACATCGTCTGTCGTAACGTTAAGCACTGCTCCATGAACCTCAAAATCAGCTACTCGTAATTCTAGGGAGGAGAAAGAGAAAAGGAGACAGAAAGGAAAGAAAGAGAGAAGGAAGGACGGAAAGAAAGCAAGGTGAGACAGAAAGGAAGGAACACAAACAAAGGGAAGAAAAGATAAATTATTACATACGTACATACAGGTGGTTCAAAAAAGTATCCATCCTACATTCATAACTCCGCGCTGGCATTAATCTTCATCATCCGGTTCGCGGATTAATTAAAAATAATTAATGAGATACATTGAATAAGGAATTCAGGATGTAAATGCGTTTTCGTAGAACTCTAAAAGATGGTTGATAAAGTATATAGATTGAATTAATGAGTATATTACAGAAAGTAGCTGTGGAATGGATGGATAGATGACTATATGTAACCTGTGCATGCATCTGTCACTTCTTAGATGTGCGTGGAGGATGTAGAATCGGGATTGATAGAAAAAAAAATGGCAGCGATGTCTATTAATACCTGTATTTTCCAAAATATATCGCATGTGGAGCAGCTGGTAGAAGTTGCATTGGAAAAATAATTCGGTGGGATGCTGACAAAATGGAGAATCGACGTGATCGAGTGAAAATGAATGTACATAAAATGTAAATAATGAAGTTTTCAAAAGGGTATGGCTGGTTACAACATTAAAACAGGAGATCATAGCGCACTTTGTCGTCGACTGATGTACAGGGCATTTCTCGTCGGCAATCTCCTTCACATCGCGTCTCAAATCACAACTAGGTTCTTAATATTCATCATAAAAAAAATATATGAGATGCTCCTCCCTGAAGAATGAATTCTTAACTTGATTTACTGAATCCATCCATTCACTTTTGAAAGTATTACTTTGTTTTTGGATTCTTCGTAATCAGTGAAAACTGGCTAAAAGGGTACTAATTTATTAATGATATAAAAATGCGTATGTGGATAATTGTAGGCGAAAAACAAACTTGGATTTTTGATCTTTTATACTGGCTTTAAAGAAAAGCCACTGGGTACGTTGACCGTGAGATTCTTTCGATACAAAATTGTGTCATTAATTACTACTCTTAATGACAGAAAACTTGAGAGATTATTCAGGCCCATACTTCGTGGAAATCCACTTGTAATGTACAAAGATGTGATTTAGGTGCTGCATATAAATGGCCTTATAAATGTAACCCTCGCTATGGATTCCAACCTTGACGTGGTGGATGGTCTTGTGTGTTCTGATTGCCCTTATAGCTGTGCTGGAGAGAGTAATGATAAATGCTCCTCGTTGAGTCACCTGTGCAGCATAACTCGAAGAGTTTGGATAAGAAGAAAGGTAATCCGCAGAACGAATAGTCTCGGTAGGTCAACTGCAGTTTATATATCTAGACTTCAATTGTACGGCCATTTGAGTGACGGTAACATGCTAGTAGAACCATCAAGGAAGCCATAAGGGAACCATATTAAATATTTATCCCAAGAAAATATAATGGAGTCAAGTATGAAAATAAGTTTTCAGATTTACGAGATTCGTCCCACGGGGCCAAGTGTCGAACCACAAATCAGAAGAGGGAAGGCTTGCGAGGTCGTCATCACATTAAATAATTGAAAGTTAAAGCAACAGTAGTAGCTGCGAAGTTGACGCAAGCGGATTGTCCTGGTTAGATTAGGGACCGGGAATATTGAATGACGTTAGTGACAGAGAAATTAGAATTCATAAAATGGGAGGTCGAGAAAGAATATAGAGATAATTTAGCGCTGTGAGAGATGAAATAAAAATAGGATTAGTGGAGAAATAGACAACAACTAAGGAGAGGAGAATTAGAAAGGGATGAAAATAATGTTGAGCATAATGGTTGTTGGATGGTTAGATATTATTGAGGCTTGATAAAGATGTAGGCTCAATAAATGTGCCCATTGGACATAGTCAAAACTCAGGAATTCGTACCAACAACTAGACAATAGTAGGATGAAATTGACTGGGCGCACGTTCGAATAGAGGAAAAAAATGTATTTGTCGCTAGATGGAAACATTTGATAGAGGAACGGAACGCGGTGGTGGGATAGGTAAGACATCGGGGGGGGGTAGACGAGGACTATAGCCCAGGAAGAAGGAAGGACCGCGGGAGTAAACAATACAGTTTTGCAGGAGAGAAGAATAAATTATGACGAACAACTGGTTTAAATAGCACAATAGGCTTAGTTATACATAAGACATTCCCGGTAATTCTGAGAGCTAAGATTAACAATTTTATGGTTAGACATAGATTTAAAAATAGCTAATTCTTTTTCGCAGTACCCCAGCAGTGAGAACAGATTTAGATCATAATTTAAAACTAACGAAGTCGTTCCGACTCGAGAAGATAAAACTGGGGAGAAGGATAAGGGTAAAAAATAATGAAGCACTAACCGGGACGAAAGGGAGGAGCACCGGAAGGCATAGAAAAAATTTATGGGTGAGAACAGGGACACGGGTAAAGTAGAAAACGATAAGCACATCTCATAAAAAGGATATTGACACCTGCAAGCAATACTATAGGAAAAGTAAACAGGCAAATTACAAGGAAATGATGGATTGCAGATGAGAAGATTAAAAAATGCAAACTAAGAATTATGAAGAAGGATACATAACATTTGAATAATTACCTGAGGTGGGAAAATGATTGGACGAAAGAAGCGTGGTCGAGAGAGAGTCCTAGAGTTACAAAGGAGGCTTTCCCAGTTCCTTTTACCTAACTCTGTATTTATATTCTTCAATTACTTTCTCACGTTCATCTTTTTAACCATCTGTTCCGTGTAGCTCGCTTTTATTTTCTCTTTTCTCGTTTACCTATCCCATACTGCGGTTTTTGGAATCCAATGACCCTTTTAATATGTTTCTATTTTTCTTCCATGGTACCCATTTCCCTGCTCTAACCCATAGTTTTAAAGTTTCATCTCTATTCTAAAAATATAACAATACCCTTACTCATTTATATATAACCCAAAGACACTCCTCCCATTTCACCCTATTCATGTTTCCATCATTTCCTTTTTTCACCTGTTTTGTCCTATTGAATATGGCGTCACGCTTTAGCACTAAATTAACATTCGAATCCACATCCATTCACGGGAAACAATGCGAATTAATCACATTGTTCCTAAAATTTTTATTATAAATATTATAATCCAACTTATATCATTCTAAATCTCCGGACATTTTCCACGTGGAATCATCTACGCCTTTTTTGTTGTTTAAACTAGAGGCTTGTTATGATGGAACCATGGCTCTTGAAGATCTGTATTTATTTCCCCTCAAGTCATTTCTTATTTCCAAGTCGTCCACCCTTAACTAACTGGCATCTCTTCCTTCGCCTATAGTTATACTTCGATCTTCCATCAAATTCAATTTTTTCTTCGGGAACACCAACAATTTTTCTTGAAATAAATTTTAAACTCTGACGAATTTTTCCGTATTAACAAGCGTGATGATGGCATACAACACATTGAAACGCAAAAACTAAATACAATTTTGTTTTTTTTAATATTTCGGAGGGAGGGTTCTGTGAGCGATCGGCGGGGATGAAAAGGGTGTACCTAGTAGGGAAAGGTTCAGACCAGGGATCGAGCAAGCTTCCCAGGAGCCAAATGCATGCAGCCATGAAAATTTTAAGTTTGACGGTGTCTCTGAGAGGGAAAGGGAGAATATAATTAACACATTGAAACGATCGATAAAGGAGACTGTGCGAAGGGAGTTATGTTTAGGAACTGTTAGACTAATGCGGGAGAATATTTTCACGAGGCCAATTGATTGTTTATACGGATTTTGAGGGGTCTGCTGCATTATCCAAAAGAGAAGGGACTAATTTTCCATTTAGGTTTGTAGAATATATTGCGGGAAAGGGAGGAAATAATTTACACTCTGAAAAAATCGACGTGCTTGAGGGAGTACCGTGGGATAGGAGATTGGTAATTTTAGAGTGGAGGTAAGGAGTGGTCAAAATGGAACGTTTTACATTTTGGTCGAAAACGAGGTATCGGTGTGGATTTGCGGATGACGGATTTCGATAGGAGCCTAGTGGATTTCAACGTGTTGGATAAATTGGCGGATGGTTTAAATTGGTTTTAGATGATATGCATGCTTGCCGTCGTTTGGCGGTGGGTCAGAACGAGGAAAAGGTCTTCGAGGACATTCACAGGGGACTGAATTCCTGGGAGGTTTATGCACAAATGGGGACGGTGTGCGTGTTGCTGCCTAGGGAAGGATTGTGTGTGTGAAAGTTTCAGATGATGTTCTCATAGATGAAATGAATACTCTCCGTTATGAGACATTGGAGGAAAAGAAGAGCACGTGTTTATTATGCCTTTGCACTTTCTTAGCATTGCACAGGGCCAACTTTACATTCATATACGGACCAATATTGGATTTATAAGAGCACCAATGAGTGATTTAGGGGAAGGCGAGGCAACCAAGCTTATGCCTACAGCTTTGCACCCAGTGCGCAAGCGTCAATTAGCTAGTGCAATGACCCATATCAGTCTGATGAATGTCACGATTTTGTTGGAACTTGGATAAATTTTATTCAAATTAGTCCTTACTCCAATTGCTGGCGTAAATTCAACCAATAATGGATTGACATCAGTCGATTTAGCGTGGGAAGGCATAAAAAAGTTCTTAACATACTTCCGCAGATAGATTTTGTCTAACTTTTACCAAGCTTGTTTCTACAGCCTTGCATACAGAGCGCAGGTGTGGATTAAAGTGTGTAATGACTCATACGTTAACCTTTCTCAATTGTTCCATGACTTAAACGTGGTGGCTTGATTTGGAATGAAGGGGTAAATAAAAGGTTGAGAAATATTTGACGGGGGATTGGAGTGGACTTCATTGACTTGCGGCCTGTTCTTGCATCGTGTGGGAAGCCTTTCAATCGCTCGGGAGCACATTATACGATTGAGGCATCACAGAAAGTAGCAAGTAGGATTCAGGATCATATAAAGAGAGTTTAGCATATTTGGTAGGTTAGAGAGTAGGTCAACTAGTGGGAATTTACTTGACAAGCATTACACGGTTCACTCACAAAATATTTGTGACAAGAATCACAGTTAATGTAATGTAATGGCTTAGCCCCCGAGAACGAGGAGGCAAACATAACTAATTGAGTAGGCAGTATCAGAAAGGGAAAAAAACAATGAATTGCTCAAGAATAGAGCCCCATAGTAAAATCAACTGCCGAAGTTTTCCAAAAAATCGCCTAATTTTTCCATATGATTGAAAATACCGAAGCCGGAATAATTAAAGGAACCAAGAGATGGTTATCGCAAGACATTGCAGACGAGGAGATGGGCCGAAAAAGTCTATATTTATGCTTAATAAAGATCACCCGCTTCCAAAGAAATGCCCATTGTATAACTAGGAAGAGAGATCGCTAATTTGAATTCCCATTTACCAAATAGGAATTATAAATGGAGAGGATTTCAATCTCCCATTCATAGATTGGAAAAACTATGGTTTCATAGCAGGTAGTAAGGATATCCTGTCATGAAGATAGAATATCATTAGCTAACGACCTAAATGCAACCCGAAAGTGATGTGAGATATTGGAGCTAGAATTAAACTTGAATAGATGTTTCGATAAACTTTTGGAGGAAGAATATTTCACCAAAAATACATTATCCAGTGAACCAAAATAACACACGTTAAACCGGTAAAACACTTGGGCATAACGATAACTACGAATAAGTCCAGGGGAAATAATATCCCAGAAATTCGCGGAATAACAAATAACAAGTTAGGATTCATTAAAGGAATACATGGGAATTATAATTAAAAGTTCCAGAAGAATTATTATTTCATGTAGGTTGGGTCTCATCTTGAGTATGCTGCTAGTGCTTGGGATACTCACGAGGTAGGCTAAATTTTGGAACTAGATGGGGAGCAACGTAGGACAGTTAGGTTTGTGAAATGTTGTAATGAATAAGGTAGTAGTGTAACAACACTATTGGAAGAATTAGGATGGGAGCCACTGGTTAACTGTAGACTTAAATACGGATTAAGTTTACTGCGTAAATTTGTGCAGGCTATCATCATTTGCATTTGTGCAGATCATAACACTAACATAAAATCTGGGAGGTTTATAATAGAACGAATTGATTGAAAATTTTGTTTTTTTTTAACTATTAGAGATCAAATAAAATTTTGCCCCAATCGTGTAGGAGATAATTAGGATTGGTAGCGTTTCTCAATATTCTGTATGTTTCTTCCTAACTGTTATTTTTTATTTAATAAACCCATCTTTTTAACAGTACTACAGCATGGTTTGAATATACGTATCCAGTCATTGAATATTGTTGAATTTAAGTATTTTCTCTTGTGTGATTAATATTTTTCGAGTGAATGATTAAACTAATGTTTGTGTAGAGGTCACGTGATTGTGAGTATGCATCCATGGCAGGTGAGCCAACACCCCCCGCCACACGCCCTTAAGGCGGCTTGCAAGGCATTGTGCGGATGTGGATATGAGCCTAAGATGTTTCGTTACCTAGCTTTGAGAAATATGAAGTGATCCAATTTTTTATATAGATGCTTTGCATAAAAAAACGCTTGTCTCCTTCACTATCATTTGCTAATTCATAGTGCGCGAAAACAAGTTCACCACTTCCCAGACCCACGCAAGTCTTGGGGTATGAGACAAACATGCGTGTGAAGGTATAATATAGAAAACTCGATGCATTGCCAATCCGGCTCCAGTGCCGATTAACTCTGGCGGCAACGCAGGTGTATCTTGAGATACCGGTTCCGCTTTCAGAGTCTGGGTAACTGCGATGTGGTATGAGGTCGTTATATAAATTTGTGAGCAATTTGTCAAGGGAGATTGGTTTGCTACTAATTTGGTGACCGCACGTAAAGAGCGAGTGTGGAAAAGTGTTCTTAATGGGCGACAGGGTAACAGCTATTGTAGTGCAGGTATTGTTGTTTATTAATCAATATATGTGTGTGTATCAATCAATATATGCGTATATCTCTATATATATATATATATATGTTTGTGTGTATATATATACATACTCAATATATATATGAATATATACACATGTATATATACATATATATACATGGTACGTGGTATAAGTGGTACATATACGTGGTGGAAGGGCTTGTGCGTTCCGATGACCCCCAGACCTGAGCTGGAGGGAGTAATGATGATTGCTTCTGGTTGGGTCACCAATGCCACATAGGTCGAAGGTAAGGAGCCAGACTAAAGGTAGTCCACGCAGCGTCTGTTCCTCAGTGAGGCGGCTACAAAGGTGTCTGACCTCAGTGGGGAGGCCATTGAGTAATGGTGTCACGTTAAAAACACTTTTGAGAAAGCCAAAGGGAAACCACCTCAATTACCATTCCCAAGAACAAAATGATGGACACTAAAAAGAATATGAGTCCTGAGAACTACGGAACTCGGCCCAATTGGTCATGTGTCGCGCCTGGAAGCGGGAGAGGCGAGGCTCTCGCGGTCATCATCTCACGAAACCCTTGCAAAGGAAATTCGATAGAAGCAGGACAGAAGACGTACAAGAAGAAGACCGAATTAGTTAGAGTAGGTACTTTGAATGTTAGGATCATGTTGAGAACAGGAAAATTGGAGAACATAAAGCGAGAGATGCGAAGAGGATACATAGATATTTTAGGTCTATTCGAGGTGAGATGCAAGGATAGCGAGGATTACTGGAGTGATTGTTATAGAAAAATATACATTTGCCGGGACGACAGCCGACGAGCTGTTGTTATAATATTGAATAAAGGTGTAGGGAGTAGCGTAGTCAACATAGAACAAGCAACGGAGAGAATATTACAAGTAGAGATTAAAGCAGAACCGAGGAACTTGGCCATTGTTCAGGTTTACTTGCCGCCGAGCAACGATAAGGAGGAAGAAGTCGATAGGGTATACGGTTAGTTAGAGGATATAATCGCATGTTTCTGCTGGAAAACAATTGATAGTGATGGAGAATTAATATGCCACGATAGGTGAAGCAAGAGATGGTGATGAGTTGGGGGACTAAGGTTTACGTACAAGAAATGACCGCGGGGAGAAAACATTTGAATTCTGTAGAAGACAGGGGTAATCATCACCAACACTTGTTTTAGACATCATAAAAGGCGTAAGTACTTGCAAACCACGTGGATACACCACAAAAGTGCACATGGAAAATGCCAGGTGACGCAGAAACATTTATATTATATTCTGGTTGGGCACAGGTTTAGGAAGAGTGTGATAAATTCACATAGCTTCCCGGAAGCGGATACGGATTCTGATAAAAAATTAGTTGTTATAAAGTGTAGTGTCCGTTTCAAAAAGATCAGGCAGGGGTGGTGGTTTAGGAAATGAAATGTAGAAGAATTAAATGGATCGACAAGGAAGGAGTACCGGCAGGCTGTAGAAAAAATCATGGATGTTGGTTTAAGAGCTGATTGCTATCGAAGAAAAATGGGAATGTATCAAGAAAGGGATATTGAAAGCCGCAAATGAAACTATATTAACCGTTAATGGGAAAATAACAAGTAAACAAATTGATAACGGATGAGACGATTAGAAAGACAGATGAGAGAAGAAAATGGTAGAATGTAAACCCATTTAGGAAAGATTAAGTACAAAGAGTTAAATAATAAATTTAAATGGGCAACAAATAAAGGTAAAGAGGCATGATAAAAGACGCAGGGCGAAGATCTGGAAAGTTTGCAGAGGAAGGGTTCAATTGGGGTGCTATACAGCAAAGTCAAATCAGTATCGGTAAGTAAGAAGGGAAGATCTATGCTAACAGTAACAGATAAGTCGGGTAAGATAATAGTTGACACAGAAAATATCGAAGAGAGATAGAAGGAACACTTAGAAGCACTATACGGTAAAGAACTTAGGCTAACAATATTAGACGTAGAAAAGTAACATGACGTAGAGAAAGATAGCTTAGGTCTAGGCATACTTAACTAGGCATTAATGAAGATGAAAATAAATAAGTCCGTGGGGGTAGACAATTCCTGAGGAGCAGTGAAATGTTTCAGAAAATATGGAAAGAAGATTATTTGGACTGATTCGTAATGTCTATGAGGAGTCAGGCTAGAAGAGTGTGAAATCAGTGTTAGTTCTTATTAAAAAAAGGTAAAGGCTACATTATGTGAAGACTGCGAAGCAATAAGTTTGATTCCCCATGCAGGTAAGTTTTTCTCAGGATCATCAGCAAAAGATGGAGAGTAAGGAAAATTATTACTTAAGGTGATCAATTTGGCTTTAGGAAGGGGAGATGGCACCCGCGATGCCACTGCATTAATAAGATCACTAATGAAGAGGTATATAGAATACAAACAAGACGTATTTGCCTGATTCGTAGATTCGAAAAGGCGTTTGATATATTGAATTCGGAAAAATTAATGAGTATATTCCAGAAAACAGTAATTGATTGGAGGCTAAGGGACATTCCGCATTTGCAAATGTCTTAGATTGTTCGGGTGGTAATGGGGATTGGAGAGTCCCGGTGGGACAGGTTAGGAAGAGGTGTAAGGTAGGGTTGCCCATTATTACCGGTGCTGTTCAACATATGTGGAGGAAGTTACTAAAAAGGTATGGGAAAAACTGCAGGAAGGAATGAAAGTCGGAGGGAAATTCGTAAAATCGGTTAGGTTTAGCTGACGACCAAGCATTAGTTGCTCAATCAGCCAAGGGGTTGCAAGCATTGCTGAGTGAATTGAAGATTTGGTGCGATAGATATGGGATGAGAATCAATAAAAATAAAACAATGGTTATGCGATTTTCCAGAAAGAAAAAGGCCAAGCTAAATATTAAAATAGGCGGGGAAAAAATAGAGCAGGTAGAACAGTTTACATATCTCGGAAGTGTTTTGGACCAATACGGTCAAAGTGGTAGGGACGTAAGGAGAAGAATTGCGCTAGGCAAGGAGGCTTTCTCAAGGAGGAGGGAGTTGATGACGGGGACGTTGAGCAAGGATGTAAAGAAAAGACTCGTCAAAACATTGATATGGAGCGTAATTATATGCGGCGCGGAAACGTTGTAAATGAAGCAGAAGGATAGACGTAGATTGGAGCCTATTGAAATGTGGATATGAAGAAGGATAGAGAAGATGAAATGGACCGAAAGGAAAACAAACAAGGAAGTAGTAGGTATGATGGGCGAAAAGAAGGGTTGGTTGGAAGAAATCCTATGGAAGGAGGAATAATGGATGTTCGGCAGTGGATGTTCGGCAGCGGGATGTTGAAGACTGTACTAAAGGGATGAATGTTAGGCAAACGAGGAAAAGGTAGGAACAGGATAAGAATGTCGGACGGCGTGAAGGGAAGAAGGATGTACACAGAGATGAATAGAGACCTGAAGTAGAGTTGCTTGCTGGATTGTGTCTTTTTTAGGAGTCACATAATATTTGTTAGTTGTGTCCATTCAACATCTGCCTAAACTGGTAGATTTCTTAATAAATAAATAAATATATATATATATATATGATTTCTTCGAAGTAACACGGAGGTGTTAAGTAAAAAAAAGCCCTAACTAATCTTCCAAAGAAGACGGAGTTCGAGTCCGTCGAAATTATCAAGATATAACGTGCGAGTGTTCTTTTTGTGTGTTCTCATGTTCTCATATATATATATATATATATATATATATATATATATATATATATATATATATATATATATATATATATATATACATATTATATGAATAAACACACACATACAGTGGGTCGCAGTAGTCCAGGAGGTAGAGCGTTGGACCGGATTGACCGGAGGGTCCCAGGTTCGATTCCCTGGCAAGGCACTCGGGGCACCTGCAGCTGGGCCGACTAGATCTTCCTGGAAAACCATAACCGACAAAGGTAAAGGAACTGGCTCTACCATGATGTTTGAATTTCACACGCTGTCGACCTTAGAACTTAGTCGGGTGAACTCCACAATAACCTACCCAACCGACCTTCGGGCTGAATACTGTGTTTACACACACAAATGTTATAGATTTATGTTATACTTGTGTATATATGTGTGCATATAATATATATATATATATATATATTATTATATATATTTATATATATATATATAATATATTTATATATATATAATATATATATATATATATATATATATATATATATATATATATATATATATTAGGTAATCTACCGGTTAAGGTAGGTTTTTGGATGGACACAACTGTCAAATAAATATTTTGTGACTCCCCACCTAGCAAACTAATCTATATCAGGTCCCTCTTCATTTCGGTGTACTTCTTTCCTCCCTTCATCCCGTCCAACAACCCTATCCTGTTCCTACCCTTACCTCGCTTGCCCAACATTCTCCCCTCTATTACCCTCTTCAAAATTCCACTACCGCTCAATACGCCTTTCATCCATTTTTCCTGCCTCCATAGGATTTCTCTCAACAAACTCCTCTCCTCCCCCACCATTTCTAGTACTTCCTCATTTGTTTTCCTTTCGGTCCATTTCACCTTCTCCATTCTTCTCCACACCCACATTTCAAAAGCCTCCAATCTACGTCTATCCTCCTGCTTCAGCGACCACGTTTCCGCGCCGTACATAGCTACGCTCCATATCAGAGTTTTTACGAGTCTTGTCTTAACATCCCTACTTAACGTCCCCGTCATCAACTCCCTCCTCCTTGAGAAAGCCTCCTTGCCTAGCGCAATTCTTCTCCTTACGTCCCTACCACTTTGACCGTATTGGTCCAAAACACTTCCGAGATATGTAAACTGTTCTACCTGCTCTATTTTTTCCCCGCCTATTTTAATATTTAGCTTGGCCTTTTTCTTTCTGGAAAATCGCATAACATTTGTTTTATTAATATTAATTCTCATCTCATATTTATCGCACTGAACCTCCAATTCACTCAACAATGCTTGCAACCCCTTGGCTGACTGAGCAACTAATGCTTGGTCATCAGCAAACCTAACCGATTTTACAAATTCCCCTCCGACTTTCATTCCTACCTCCAGTTCTTCCCATGCCTGTTTAATCATTTCCTCTACATATACTATACGTTGAACAGCACCGGTGACAATGGGCAACCCTGCCTTACACCTCTTCCTAACAATGCCCATCCGGACTCTCCGTTCCCCACTCGCACCTGAGCAGTCTGAGACGTGTACAGGTTGCGGATCAATCTCCTGTCCCTCCAATCAATTCCTATTTTCTGCAATACACGCATTAATTTTTCCCAATTCACTCTATCAAACTCTTTTTCGAAATCTACAAAACAGGCAAAAACGTCCTGATTGTATTCTATATTCCTCTCGACTAGTGATCTCATTACTGCAATGGTATCACGCGTACCTCTTCCTTTCCTGAACCCAAACTGATCATCCCCTAAGTAATCATTTGCCTTACTCTCTATCCTTTTGTTGATGATATTGAGAACAACTTTAGCTGCGTGGGATATCAAACTTATTGTTCTGTAATCCTCACATGACGAAGACTTTGCCTTTTTTTGGAATAGGAACTAACACCGATCTCACAAAATCTTCCGGCCAGATTCCTTCCTCATAGATACTACGAATCAGTCCATATATGGCCTTCTTCCCACCTTTCCCTAACCATTTCAACATTTCTACAGGAATATTGTCCACCCCACAGCCTTATTTGCTTTCATCTCCTTTAATGCCCTTTCTTAATAACTTAACCTTGCTGTATAGAGCACCAATTTCACCCTTCTTCTGTAAACTTTCCATATCCTCGCATTGCGTTTTCCACCATTCTTCTTTTGCTTTATTTGTGGCCCTTCTCAATTTATTGTTTTACTCTTTGTACTTCATTTTGCCTAACTCTGTGTTTACATGTTTCCATCTTCTTCTCTCATCCATCTTTGCAATCATCTCATCCGTTACCCATGGTTTCCTTATCCTTTTCATATATATATATATATATATAACGAGTATTGAACATTTTCTGTGCATAAATGTTTTAATCAAAGTTTTCATATATTTCTTTCGTCGCTGAACATAGCTCATATTCAATGATCAAGGTTGGTCTGAAAAGTTTCCAACCTAGCAAAGGTGCAAGATATTTTTTTTTCTTAAATTTTCTGAGTCGGAAAATTTTCAGATCACCCACGTATATAAAATACCCCATATTGTTCAAAATTCAAAAAAGATGAAATTTAAAATAAATCAAGCAATGCCAAACTTTAACAAAGGTCTTTAAAACGTTCCCGATGATGTCGAAGATATCTGCGATAGTGGAGGTGATAGGTTGCGCAAATTCCATCCTGTTTATATTTCTCGATTTTCCTTTTATGTGCGGGGCTTTGGGCAAGGGATAGCAGTTTATTACCATGACGTAATGCGAAAGATGTTGAATACAGAAATCACGATGAAGTAGTTACTTTGCTTGGTAAATCTCAGGTTATTAGAACAATTGCATAAATAGCATTTGCTCACCATGAGTTACCATGACGTTCTTGCCTAACCATCGATTTACCCCATCGAGTCTTTGGATATGTAAATGGGCTCACAATGTAAGGGGATTTCTGGCGGTCTCGCACATCGAGAGTGACGGCAGGTCTCAAAGCGGGCCCCCTTTTGATTCAATACTCTCTTAGCTCGATAAAACCTTTCACTTTCCCAACGAACATCTTCGTGAATTTATCAGCTGCGTGGAAATCATTCTCTCGAGCAATAGACCGTTAATCATTTTTTGCGGCCGGAATATTAATGTAAAATGCCTCAAGGAGGGTTATTCGGAAATTGAAAATCGTAGACGAACATTTTTCCGCACTTCCTCTCGCTCTCCCTTTGCCCTCTTTCTTTCCCATTGCTCTCGAATCGGTCGCCATTGAAACGGACGCCACTACGAACTTATGGCGGGTCGTCCAGAAAATATGCGTTCCGATTGTCCCGAGCGCAACGTTTACCGCGCCGATTACCCACTCCGAGACTCAGTCTGCCCCCTGGCAAGAAAGGAGGCAATTTGGCCTGCCTACGCTCGGCAGAAAGTTATGAATATTTTATCCCGAGGAACGTCACTCTAAGCTACTTTTTCGTGTGTCAGTAGGAATTCGCCCCGAGTCCCTAAACTTACGGTAAATACTGTGTAAAATCGTAATTGTATTCATTTGTTGAAAAGATTATGAATTAAATTCAATACTATATTTTTCTCGGAATGACTGACAATTTTTTCCTATAAAAAAACCTTATTTTGAATTTAACAATTTGGTGGGAACTAGCGTTTTTTTAAACATCTCAGTTTAGCTCAATGAGTCAATTTCTAAAGTTCATTAAAAATTCGACCAACGAGTTAACTACGCACACCGAAGTCCGAATTAGCGTGTGAACTTTACTAGGTAAACAAAAACACGTAAAAATTTTGACACGATATAATAAAAAAGTAATTTCTTGTCAGTGAATAAATACTACAAAATTCACAGACCGTACTTCATATAAGGACCGTTTACGTTGCATTTAATCAAAATCTGCAAGCATTAAATTAGTTTTACCCTTCGTAATATTAGTCTCAGGTGTCTCGTGATGACAGGTGCATACGAATATCGGCACTGCAATTATATTTAGAAAGGTTTACCTCATCCCTCAGCAAAGAAATGACGGAAGACTGGAATGAATAGCCCACCACCAGCCATAAATATTTGGACGCAAGGAAAATCCTTCCCGCTGGCTCTAAAAAAGAAAATATAAATGGCTACCACTGTTAGGCTTCGGTGCCACAATAATATTTTTTTTAAACTAAAGGCACTGTCCTTGATAACAGATTCAGATCAGCGGGCACCTTCAGCGCCAACAATTCTCCTCTCTGTCCCTCTCATCTCCCGCTCCCCTATCACCCCCTCCGCGTCCCGTATGGGCAGAAACAAACGAGATGGCAAACAATTATCTTATTTTTCTTCTGATCTGCGCGTGTGCAGGAGGAATAAAAGGATTTTGGGTTGGGGTCGAAGGGCTTCTTGTGGGGAGAGAACCGGTCGTTTTAATATCGGACATTGTATCGGCATTCACAGGTGGCGTCGGCAAAACCGGCTCCCGCACGGACACCCGACTTCATTCAAGATAACGTGTTTACGCTTACCACGGCACCCTGCGCGCCTTTCCACCTCTCCCCCCGGCCGCAATACTGCCCGCTCGGGCAGCCCACACCGGCGACATGCCACGGCGGCCCCTTTCCCCTTGCCACCGGGGAGCCATTCGGTCCATTCCTCGTGGTGGCCGGCAGCTTCCATTTACGCGCTGAGGCCTCCCCGCCGGCGGTCTCTCCTCCTCCGGGATTCGAGGAGCCACCCCCTCCCGCCGCCTCCTGACGCGTGGACCCACGGTCGCAGCCACCGTCGTCCCGCAAATGCCTGCGGTTGATCGGAGTCTTTGCTGTGACCTCCCAGGGATGACTCCATTTGTCGGGAACCCGGGTTCGATTATCGTGTGTTTTAATGGGTTTTCAGTTTTTTCTTTCATTAGAGTGGTGTTCATCTTGAAGACAAAAAATGGAATAGAGGGAGTTAAGGTTGATCCGCAATTAAACAGTTCTGCGATTCAACGGTCCCTCGATACTGCTCCATCTCCAGCCACAGCTTGGGAAGGGCATGGAAGGGCTATCATTAGTCGGGTATGTAGAAAAAGGGGCGATGGTCCGATGGATCCGATCATATTTGACCCCCAAGGAATATGGAGTAGAAGGATTTAGTAATATTACTGACGCTGTGAAAATCCGGCCGCTGACCCCCTGGGCTCTAGGGAGCAGGGAGGTTAAGATTTCAGTATCGTTTTTCCTTCCCCTTAAAAATCAACAAATATTTCATAACAACACTGTACGTAAGATATACTTGATAAAAATGAATCCATGAAGCATTCATCCACCAGGTTGCATTTACGTACAAGCATTTTCTTGGGTGATGAGTACGCTCAAACTATGAACTATTGCAAAACATTGAACATGTTTTCCAAATTTTCAGAACTTTCTTCATTTACTTATCTAATGAATAATAGTAATTATTTAGTGTTGAATCCGAATTCCTTACAATGCAATAAAGTTCACACTATTAATCTGCAAAAACTGGTGCTGTACCGTATATGCAAGATAGCGAAAATCTTTAAAAAAAATTTTAAACATTCATTACTTTTAAAAAATACTTTTAATTTTAAACAATAATTTAAACATTTAATTGCAAAAGTTATCACGTATTTTAGGGTAAGTGACGAAGATAATGTCCAATGTGAACCACATAATAGGGAAATTAGAAAATCACGTTACCTTCGTCCCCTCATCAATGATGAAGCAAAGAAATAAACGCTCTCGTGAAAACCCATAATAGGTGAAGAAATTGGAATTCAAATCAGCAGGTCAGCCTCTGCTCCTGCTTTACTTCAGCTACCGATTATATTATAGTTTCGCTGAACTTCATGGTCTATCTTGCAATAAAAGCCATCAAAATCAATGGAAAGTTTGGCGGGAAATGATCCAAT